>CM076948.1:2134500-2818500 GCA_039566865.1 Aurelia coerulea
CAGGATTAAGATTATTTTGCACAACTTCAGTTCTACCAATTTCTTGCCAAGTCTTTGATTTGTCACTTCTTACCTCCATATACACAACAACCATAGGATCTGATTTTGAGAGGACATCTTTGTCGAGAAGCTCTCTGCATGCAATGTGAATGGTTACCTTCGAAGTCGGTGGAGCAACAATGGGCCTAACTCCCTGCTGAAAAGCAGCAGCCGGTGTCGACCTATTTGGAAATGATGGCCCGGCATCTGATGTAGGATATGGCAATGGATTGTTCTCTTGTTGGTATGTGCCTTGCATTGCCTGTTGCACTACTTGCCCAATCATTTCGATGTGGTTTTGTCAACTTTCGTTTCGCCAAAACAAGATTTCGTCTTTTTTCAATACTATACGCCCTTTTTTCTGCTGACAAAGGAGTTTGTACGACAACCTCATTCTAGTTCACTTCCTATTCTCGTTTTCAAAATATTCTACACGCTAATTTCTATTTTCAAGATGGTAGCAAGATTCGCGTGCTACAAAGCGCACAAAATGTGGCTATACCTAACCTACGCGTAGACCCATTAGCCGACTCCAGCAAAAATTGTGAACCCTCTGTGAAAAGCGAGAGGCAAATCACTCCAAAATTCTCGTACACTTTTGCAAAAAATCCTAAAATCTCGAAAAGTTTTGAACATCTGAAATATCTTCATAAAATCTTGATGATGATGATTATTATTGTTGTTATTATAACTTTATTTAAATGTCATACATCTTAAGCTAAGCAGTAATACCAATTGGGGACACTGTTTACTTAGACTTATGACGATGAGTCTCTTGTTTCCCTGTGCTATTTTACTTCAAAATGGCGCTTCGGTCAACAGAGACTCATGTTATTACTCTGAAAAAGCTGACCCTATTTAGGCCCCAAACTCTGAGCTTCTTAGAATACCAATCAGATTGCGAGATTTGTGAATTACCATGGTTACGGCAAATATGCTTGAAGTTTTAGCCAATCAGGTGAGATCTGGTATCACAGGTAGCAAAGGGAGGCTGTTCGATTCGCCAAACAAAGTTCAAGATGGCTGACTCGAAGCTTCTGCAGAAAACAGAAACACAGTTTGGAATTGAGTTACACGAGTTCCGGGCTGTTTATCTAAAAGTTTTGAAGGGTGAAGATGTCTTCGTGTGGGAGCAGGGAGAAATTATTTTTAGAACTTATTTCTTTGCTTTTATGAAGAACGAGCGAAGTTTTGCTGTGGACTTTGTACTCTAGAACGTCTCTAGGGAAACCAATCGAACGTCCTGCAATAAGCGAAAGAGTTTGTTCTTCAATGCACGACAACACAAAGACAAATCCTTGGAGGTTTCGCAAAAATATTTCGCAAAATGTTTGGGCTCTCTAAAAGGCAATCTGAAAGCGGGACTTCACAAAATAGGGTCACCTTTTTCACTGTTGCATTATGAGACTCATCGTCATAAGTCTACTGTTTACTATCTTTACTATTTAGCCTTTTAACAAGTAATTAGATAAGATATGATAAATAAACAGAATAACCGAATGCCCAGAGGAATAAAAACGTATTAATTACAATTGTATCATGATATATTAAAAAGAGAAGAAAAGTCAATTATTCACTGCAATATATACATTGTCCATTGCAGCTGTCTGTAAACTATGCTCTTTAGATCTTGTCTCGTGTTTCATTTTGCCACACTTGAGTGGCATAATTGCTCCAGGGCCCTTGAGGTCACTTCAATCGGATTAAAATGGCGTCTTCGCAGGAGAGGTAGGTAGACCGGTCTCGATATATTACGAACGAAATTATATTGTAGGATAGGAATAACTCGATGTATCATGCATGAAGCTATTCCTAAATTCAGCGTTTCCTACCGCCCGTTGGGTAATTCTCAGGGGTTTGCCTGGAAAGTTTCGTTTGACAACTACAA
This sequence comes from Aurelia coerulea, assembly GCA_039566865.1. Classification (NCBI taxonomy): domain Eukaryota; kingdom Metazoa; phylum Cnidaria; class Scyphozoa; order Semaeostomeae; family Ulmaridae; genus Aurelia; species Aurelia coerulea. Next base: position 2,136,428 of record CM076948.1, read on the forward strand.
ATCCTTTCATTCTATATAAAATCGAACCTTAGCCGAGATTGGTCACATCCTGGATGGAGAACCATGGTGTTGCCCGATGGAGGCCTAGCGTATCCATTCTTTGGGTGTATGCACATTGAAGTGGTTTTCTGTTGCAATGAAAAGCCACCGGTATGAATGAATGTCGCATTGTCATCGCCACAGTTGGATGTTAGCATGATAATCTGATTCTTTCTATTGGGTGTAGCAGGACGAATGCATTTTCCGGACTGTATGTGCTTCAAAGTTTGGTCCGATGTGTAAGTGAATTTTTCGCAGCAAGTGGACGTAAAAATTAGATGATCAGTTGATTTTTGTTTTGAAATGCACCGTCCACCAGAATGTTTGATGAAGAATTGAGTGTCATCTAAAGAAGAAAGAGAGCTTATCAAAAAAGGGCTTCATGAGTTGTTACTTCAATGCTGTTTTTCAGCACATTTTGAGCAACACAGGCACCAATTTTTTATTGGTTGACAAACTGACACGAGCCCTCGAAGGTAGATACTATCAGATTGCGAAAAAAGGGTTAATTCCAATCCATCCAGTAATCTTGGTGCTATTTTCAAAAGTGGGAACTTTTTTCTGGATTACCCGGTAGTTTGTAAACATTTGTCGATAATTCACGATCGCACGTGTAAACTAATGCCAAAGCATTTATGCTCTCCTATGTTATATTTCCTTACCTTGACAGCCTGGTAAATCTTGACATGGTAAACATTGATAGCCAGGACATTCGCATGAATCCAAACAAACTCCTTTACCACAAGGATTCAATCGTTGGCAGTTTCTTCCAATCTAGAAATATCATAAGATACTCATTGTTGAAACAGCTTTCTTTTAAAGGCAATCGACTGAGTGGCTGATTTCTTCTCATAATTTCAGAACGGAGTGGCGGATTTTTGTTAGGTAAATTTAGATAAATTTATTTGAGCATGCCTACAATCGAATGCTATGCTTGCCAATATTATTGCTTTGATATCCAAGGAGCTGTGGCCTTTCAAACGGAGATCGTTCTAGGTTGGAGAGAGTCTCTCTTTTGTTACAAGGCTGATAGTTCATAGGACAGTCTTTCAGATACCTTTAGGGCCATTGTTTCCTTATTTTTCACCACGAATTTGAAACCTATAGATTCCAATTTATCGTTCGTAAAAGCCCTGTGGAAGTCATTTACCAGAATGGTTTTCACCATGAATTTGAAAGCAATAGATTCCAATTTATCATTCTTAAAAACCCTGTGGCAGCCATTTACCAGATTGGTTCCTTCTGCAGACATCGAACTAACCCGTAACCCTACCCTATCCCTAACCCCAAAAGAAACTTAACCTAACTTACTATAACGAACCCTAACTAACCCTAACTTACTCTGAAACCCCTTTTATGAAACTAACCCTAACCCTTGCTGTATGACACACTACTTGTGACCTACTAAACTGCAAATGTTGTGACATGTGAAACATAATTTACAAACCAGTGTAGCACTGTAATTAGTTGATCGAGATGTCCATCCAGTCTTGCTTGTTAGTTTGACACAATCTGTTAGATCTTCAGCTGATTGGCTATTCAATTCACAAGTTCCATCAGGGTTTGTGTTCACTGATTTACAATCTTTTTCAAATATGCACCGTTGAAGGCATTGTTCAACTTCCATATGAAACAGTGTCATTAGCAGTGAGCCTTGTAGAACAGCGTTTTCCTTTATGACATTAAATTCACCGTGTGAATAGCATGATAGTCTCAAGATTCTTGCATAACAGCAGGAAGTGGTAAACAACAACAGCAACCTTGAATTGAAATTTCATTCATCATTGGAAGTGTTTGATTGTCACCAATTCTCAAAACGGTAAACTTCTTAGCGGACTTGTTGGGGAGACGAGATCGCCTTGCCCGAGGAAAATTATGTTTCCCCCGTGCAGTGGGTTAAAGCGCATGCGCCCGTCAGAGCTTCAACCCCAAAACGCTACTGCGCATGAACTTTAACCTACTGCACGGGGGAAGCGTCTCCCCAACAAGGACTCCGAATTTGTGTTTGATGGTTTGATTCGTTCTGAAATTCTCAAAACAGTAGGTTTGTTAATAAGTCTAGAAGGCCTTCTGAACCTTCTGCTCCTAAAAGATCAAGGTTAGGCGACTATGGTTAGGCAGACCTCGGAGAGATTCTCATTTTCATTGGCTATAGCCGAGGGGCATTTCACTCATTTGAAAAGCGTACGAGATTTTTTCAGAACAAAAGGATTTTTATGGATTTTTCTTGAAAACAAAAGGATTTTGCCTAAGGTGTACGAGATGTTATCACTGATCTGTTATGGAGTGAAATGCCCCTCGGCTATAGCTATTTCATGGCTGTGAATTCATGGTTGGTATCGGCGTTATACCTGTCCAATATTGTCACCTCTTTTAACCATGTCCTGCCTCCTCTAATGATACAAGGCATACATACTTCCATTCTCGCCCCCAATATCACTTTGTGCAGTTCGGCCACTATCATTGTGATGTTTGAACTGCCCATGAAAAGCATAGGTTCCAAATCTTTAAAAAGGCTGGTGTAAAATCGAGTGACCTATTTCTTTGAACTGAATGACTTCAATGAAACTTTAGCTATTTCTTTATAATTCTACCATTGGACTTTTCTGAAATCTTCAATATTTTCAGAATACGAATGCTTTTCTTCTTTTTCAAGAATTCAAGAATAAAGTTTCAAAAAAACTTAAAACAATCGTAATTTCTAACTGTTTGACGCAACATGAAAGAATTTCAAATAAAACCATAGTTTATGAGTGCCTACAATATGGTATCAAGCCGAAGTCTGTCACTCATCTGGTTTGTGATTTAGAAATTTGATGACGTCACATCCTCAAGTGAGTTGAAGTGTAAGATACGCTGTAATTTCGAAAAATATTCAAATTTTCTGGAAAGTCCAACGGTAGAATTATAGATAAGTATCTAAAGTTTCTTTCAAGCCATTCAATCAGAAGCAATAGGTCATTGAATTTTAAACCCACCTTTTTACGCTGAGTTAAAGATTTGGAGCCTATGCTCCCATGAAATAACTTTGAAATAAGCTGATTTACTCATCCAAATATTGCTGTTTCAGAATTTGGTATTATGGAATTACCGATTAATTTTGTTGGTAAATTAAATTTGAACAAGGTCTTTGGCCTGTTATAAATGCTTTTAAAATGAATTTTTTTTTGAATCGTTTATATGAGAACAATACGACTGATTTTGACAAAATAAATGTTTAAAGGGTCTGTTTCATCCAGATTACCTTGCACGTGCCGTCTCTTGGTTGGCCATTGTTGTCGCTATTTTCATGGGCCATGAAAATGGCGACAACAAAGGCCAACCAAGAGACGGCACGTGCAAGGCATGCTGGAAGAAACAGGCCCTTTAAGCTCTGGTATTCAGCATACTCAGCTACTCAGATATTCTCAGTTCGTAGGAATGTAACAGATAGTGTGAAAGATATATGCTTTCAGACAAATAAACGTTTTCAGCCTTTGCTGAGAGAGCAAAACTTACTGCGCTCGTGAATAAAATGAAACATTTCCTATACTTACGTGACACCTTTTTTGGACTCCATCTCCGTTTAGGCTTCTTTGCACTCCTTCACTAAGTTGATGACCTGACGAATAGAGTGTTCTGACCAAATGATGAACTGGTTGTATCTGTCTTAAAGTGCTAATTTCAGTGAAAAATAATGCCGTTACCATCAAATTTTAATCAACCAAAGATTCATTAGTTTTTTCCTAATTCCAAAGCTATTCTCGGGATAGTAGCTTGATTATCAATTTATGAAAACTGAAAGGAATGGTTCAATGTTGATTTTACAGACTTGGTTACCAAAGAAGGGCACCGGCAAAAGTTCCAGGGCCACACAGGAGTTTGTGAACGCAATCTGAATAATGAATGATGTAGAATGTTTTATTCACTTGTTGCTCCGCATTTGCTCCGCATATTATATACCATGCAGGTTACGTTATTTCGTATTTTGACAAACTTTACTTTATTTATAAGTAATGACTAAGGAATAGGGATATGATATATGGATATATGGATGTATGGATTTGAATAATGACTAATGAATAATGTAGAATGTTTTATTCATTTGTTGCTCTGCATATTATATAACATACAGGTACGTTATTTCGTATTTTGACAAACTGTATTATCCCACATGATTTGTTTGATATTTCCATGAGCGATAGGACACCAAGTGTGTGAAAGTTTTATCAGTAGCGAGCCACCTAATCAATTGTCTTTTGTGTGTTTTTAACTCATTTTACTTGGTAGTGAGGATGCTAATGAAACGTATACGCTTAAGGTGGATCTGCACTTAATACCAGCGATAAGGTGCCTCACTACCAAGTAAAAATTAAGTTAAAAACACACAAAAAGCAATTGGGTAAGCTCGGACATCACAACAATAGTGTCTGAACTGCCCCACTGCCCATGATTTCACTGTTAGAAGGAACAATGAAACAGGCACAAATTTACTTCGTTACTTCATCATTACTTTCAAAGTGAAAACTTCGAGCTATGATAATTGACTGAACGACCATGTTTACAATTATGTTTACTTAACATGTTTGTTTGTTTATTTGTTTATAATAGTTGTGTATAATGTGTCAAAAATATTTCAATATTTATGTCATCTTCTCTGGCTTTCTCTAGGGACCATGAATCCAGCATCATCAGTCTGCAAAGGTGAGAACAAAATTGTCAAATCTTCTCAAAGTCTAATTTAAGGAGCCATTGTCACCCAGGGTCCTTCACGGGCACGCTGCAATTTTAGACAGTCTTAAAAATCAAATTTGGCCTAAGTGGAAGGTATGAATCCACACAACAGTAGCTGAAGTGACAGAAAAAATTAGCTATAAAGTCAAACTTTTCTGTCAACTCACCTGCAGCAATGTGTATCGATATTATCCGCTTAGGCCAAATTTGATTTTCAGACAGTCTGAGATTGCAGCGTGCACGCAATGGATCCTAGGTGATTATAGCTCTTTCTTTGATTTACTTTTCAACCATTAAAATGGAAGAATAATGTTTTTTATTCTTTATCTGATGCAATGTTTTCTAATGGCATGCAAACTGTATAGATGAAAAGTCTGTCTCAAATTGGATGTCAGATGTGAGATTTGCGATAAACCAAAAAATACTCATTCAAATTTCATTAATTGTCGTCATTTGTGGACGTTTTCACTGGACATCTAATTTTTAGACAGACTTGAATTATGCTGCGGAATAAATCTAGACACGAACAAGGACATTTCATGCCAAATTAAAGGCAGTCTGTCACGCATCTGATTGGGTAATAAGGACAATACAAAGAATAGAAGAATTGAATGGCTGCTGGACCTAGTGACTTTCTACGACCGTAGAAAATGCTAACGATCAGCCCTCCTTTGTTTCAAGGCAGTCTGTTATGCATCTGATTGGGTGATAAGGACAAAGGACAACACAAAGAATAGAAGAATTGAACGGCTGCTGAACCTAGTGACTTTCTACGACCGTAGAAAGTGCTAACGATCAGCCCTCCTTTGTTGCAAGGCAGTGTGTCATGCATCTGATTTGGTGATAAAGACAATACAAAGAATAGAAGAATTGAATGGCTGCTGAACCTAATGACTTTTTACGACCGTAGAAAGTGCTAACGATCAGCCTTGCTTTGTTTCAAGTTCAACGATTCACAAAGGCATCCGTTGTGTTGAACTCTGACTTTGCTGCAGCCAATCAAGTACGTGACAGACTGCCTTTAATCTGTATGAAACAGCAAGGGTGAAGGAATCAGATCTCCTACAAGACAAAGTGATTCTCTGTTTTGAAGAATAGATTTCACACCTTCAGCACATCCAAGCAAGAAGTGATGCTTGCACTGTTTATCTTTACTTGACTAAGTGCACTCAGGTATGAAATTCAGGAAGGTGAATCGCTTCGTCTTTTCGGAGCCTTGATTCTTTGTTTACAAACTTCATCCTTTCTGTACCTGGCGAGTAAAGAAAAAGTGTACACGTTTGACGGGCTGTGGAATAAAAAGAATGTTGCCGATATTCAACACTACAAGTTTAATCTATCAGTCAAAGGTTAACTTAGATAAGAAAATTTTGCTTGGTAAATCACTCATCTGTTAGACCCAACAATTAGAACAATGCCTACAATACAAGGGCTTTGTATGGGAATCGAGAATTCCCCATTCCATTCCATTCTGGGCCATGATGACCAGTAGTCAGCTTCAGTAAAAGAATTTTGATTTTACTGCACGTAACTTATGGACCAGAAAGGAAGGTGGAATTCTCGATTCCTATTTTCTAATTTTTTGGTCTTAAAGATGAGTGATTTTATGAAACAAAATTTTCTCATCTAAGTTAACCTAAGTCTGATAAATTAACATCTTTATCGGCCACATACTCCTTATTCCACAGCCCACCAAACATGTAAACTTTTTTGACACACCCGGTATGAAAGTAAGTTTTCGTAATTTTTGGGGAAAATAAATCTTTCTTACCCCAAACAAATTTGAACTGTAATCTGTTCTGATCACAACCTCCATAAATAACAACATCCCAATTCTTGGGGGGATACAATGCCCCTAAATAAGGATGAACACATTTCCCACTGGAAACATGTTTCATTGAATATCTCCCAGTCTGCTCAAATCTTGTATTCGGATCTGCACAATTTGAAGTGAGCACGACATTTGCATCGTTACTTGTACTTGCAGGAATGACACATTTCCCAGTTTTGATGTGTTTCATTGTTTTGTTGTGCATCAACGTGAATCTGTCGTTGCATGAAGTTGTGAGCCATAAGCGGTTGTTCGATGGTCGCCATGAAACACACAACCCACTGTAATGTCTGATGATAAAGGTTTTGACTGGGGCAGCAACTGTAAAAAAGAGAAGCTTTAGTCAACGTTGGCACTGCTAATTTTCATTTTTCAATCATCCAACACAAGTGGTCATTTTATCGCTATTGAATTAAACCAAAGAAATTACTGAGAATGATGGAAGGATTAAAGGCAGTCTGTCATGCATCTGACTGGGTGATAATGACAATACAAAGGATAGGAGAATTGAATGGCTGCTGATCCTACTGACTTTCTATGACCGTAGAAAGTGATAACGATCAGCCCTCGCTTGTTTCAAGGCAGTCTGTCATGCATCTGACTGGGTGATAATGACAATACAAAGGATAGGAGAATTGAATGGCTGCTGATCCTACTGACTTTCTATGACCGTAGAAAGTGATAACGATCAGCCCTCCTTGTTTCAAATACACAGATTCACACAGAAATCCGTTGAGTTGAGCTCTGAATTTGTTGCAGCCAATCAGATACGCGACAGACTGCCTTTAAGGAGTGTGTTCCCCATTGCTATTGATATTATTGTGGAATAACAAAGGATCATCAGCAGTTTGTCAGCAAAATCCAGGACGGCCTATACACTCATGTGTTTATTTGGCCTCAATGCCTATTAGCGAAGTCAAGAGGATTTATCAAACAAAGAAGGATATTTCTAAACATCTGTCTCGTGGATTCAATTTATTTTATCCAGAAGCCTAGCAAAAGGAATTATAATTCTCATATATTTAGGGTGTAAATCTACACACATTTCTCGGCTTCTGAATGAGATAAATATAATCCATGAGGCCAGATGTTTAAATTCATCCTTATTCTTTCCATATATTTGTTTGATTTCACTCCAAAAGCTACTTTTCGCTTGCACAACACGACAGTTAGCTGCACTATTTTCAGGGCATCTTTGCGGCTTCATTTGTTTTGATTTATTGAGTTGAGAAAATTGTCGTTCCTCTTCGAGCGCTAATCGTTTTGAAATGACGTGTTGTTCGACTGAGAACTGCAAAACAAGAAAATTTAAAACATACTTAAGGTGAATTTGAGCCTTAGTATATCACAACCACTATAAATCACAACTTTTCTTCCTTCTATTGGTCGCAGTTTGCCATGAAGAGGATGTACACATTTGCCTGTTTTGATGTGCTTAAGAGATCCAAACGGCGTCATCTCGAACTTTGAGTTATCATCGCAGCGAGGATTTAAGTACAGCAATGAATTATCGTGATGACTTGCAGGCCTAACACATTTCCCGGTTGCGGCATGTTTCAGTAATTTTGTCGAAGTAAAGTAGTAGATATCATCGCAGGAAGAAGTGAGATGGATTTTGTTGTCTGCTGATTGGAATTTAAAGCATTTCTTGCCTCCATAGTGCTGGATTTTGAATTCATACGGGATTGGAGTCTTGGTCGGAGCAGGAGCAGCTGTCGTTGGTGGCAAGGGTGGTCCAGGCCCTACAAGATATATTGTGTGATTGTGTGATTTCCTTCTGGTCGGAGGCTCACGATAAAATGTGATTATCAATCGAATAATCCTTGAAGCAACTATTTCTTTCATCAAATGTACGAGAAGGTTTTCAAATGTAACTTAAGCAACAAGGACAGATTTTGCAAGACAATAGCATAAGTTGCTTTCGTTGACACCTGAATTCAAAGCGATTAGCCAATGCAGACAAAGGAAATTCCTTCAACCAGTAATTCAAAACAAACAAAGCGGCAAAAGCTTCTCTGAAACCCACGTAGCTAGCACGCTCGTTGTGCATTCCAGAAATTGTTCTTAAGAGCAAACAGGAGCATATATCGAAAGAAGAAGAATATATCTACACATCTACCACGGGCATTTTATTTCTTTGGTTCAGAAGCTGAGCTGTAAGTGGTTTAATTACACCCATAGAAATAGGAGAATTGAATCGCCTCCCAATCGGCTTTAGAACCAAACAAATAAAATGCCCGTGGCAGATGTGTAGATCTATCCTTCTTCTTTTAATCTATGCCCATGTTTGCTCTTAAAAACGATTTCTAGAATGCACAACCAGCGAGCCAGCTACCTTAGATTCAGAGAAACTTTTGCGGCTTTCCTTGTTTTTGAATTATTAGTTGAGAGAATTTCCTTTGTCTGCGATCGCTAATCGCTTTGAATTGCGGTGTCAATCAAAAGCAACTGATGCTATTGTCTAACACAATCTGCCCTTGTTAACTTAAGCATAATACAACATTGTCAATTTTATACCCTACCAGTAACGAAAACAAATATTTTATTACCTTTGAATATATTTGAATCATTGACAAAAGAGACAAAAAAAGAAATTTCATGATAGGTCTGATAACCGAATTTTGGTGATTTTTTAAACGGGAGTACTTTTTTGGGACACATTTGGGAATTTTTCCTTGATCAAAATACTGCTTCACAAGCAAGAATTTGATGCGTCCGAGCCTTTCATCATTGTTAATTGAGTTACCAAAGCAAATCCAAGATGGAGGGCTACAAAAGCAAAATTAAAAACTTACGCAATGTGAATTTATTCTTTAGTTGATCACAATCGCGGTGTATCACAATCTTGACTCCTTCTGCTGGTTGCAGGGCACCATAGGGAGGCATCACACATCTACCGGTAAGGATATTCCTAAGAGACCCATTTGGTGTCATCTCGAATCTGCAGCCATCATGACATTTTGTTTCCAGATACAGTCGTGCATAATCTTCATAATAGCCCGGACAAACACATTTCCCAGTTGAACCTTGTTTCAGTAAATTCTTCGGAGTGAAGTAGTATACATCATCACATGCAGACGAAAGCTGGATTACGTTCGCTGTTATATTGAATTTGAAGCATTTCTTGCCATAGTGCTGGATTTTGAATGTAGGCGGATAGGGGGGCCCAGTCGGTGGCACAATTGGTGGTCCAGTCCCTGTAAGAAAGAAGAAAATGGGTTGCTTGATGGTGTTTTATACCGATTACCCAAGTCCTTTGCATCCCTGTGGTCATATTTGCTCTACAGGGCCAGGGACTCATAGTGGTATGTGAAAAGATTACCTTGCTTTGGCCAATTCTCAGCGATTACTTCTCAGAGACGAAATGCAGTAAAAATTCCACTCGGCACATAGTCACTGACAAAAATTTAGCACACGTAAAAAAGGTTCACACTTTCGACTGAAGCTTGAATCACCATGGGTGCGGTTATGAGCTTTTCTTATGCGAAGATGCACTAACACACAGGAATACCAGGGAGCTAGATGCGAATTACCAAACTGAAAGCGTTAGGACATGTTAAGTGTAAGACACGAGTGTGACGAAACAAAGAAGACAACAAAGATAAAAGCCAGATAAATAGATAAACTCATTTTTTTATAAGAAACCGCTTATAAGAAACGGTAGGCTCAACTTTTCGAAAATTAAGAAACAACCCTACCTGGATTGAAAATGCTAAGAAACTTCTGCAATTTACAATTTTAATTTTCCTATCGCATTCCAAATGTTTTGACACTGTACAGTTATAGCAAATGTTTGGACATTATTTTGAGTGCGAATTATATCATTTACTTGTTTTGAGATCTTACTCAGTAATTTTGGAGCCCTTTAGACAAAACAAAATTAACTCTATACTTCTGGCATTAAAATATAAGAAACACATAAGAAACTTTTGGTAGCAAAATGGCCCGAAAATTTAAGAAACTGCCTACCAGCACCGGGCCTTAGTTTCTTACCGGGTGGGGGGTACATGACTTGAGGATGGACAGGGGTCTGCCGCCCGGTTTTCAGAAAGCTACCCTCTTCTAATTACCCAAACTTGCTTTTTATACCCACTTTTATGATGAACTTTGGCGGAGAACTGCCCATTTTAACCATTTTTTGCGAACCTCAGCGAAACTTCACCCTTGTTTACGGAAAATCTGCCGAAAAAGGAACCTTGTTTAGAGAATTTTGTTGAACACGTTATAGATTCTAGTACTTACGCTCAGTTAGTGAGAATTTAGTTCTTGGAGATCCATCACATCTCACAATGGCAGCGTCTTGTGCCCGGCGTCGGTCCCGGCCTCTCAAACAATATCCGGTTGCAGCATGAATAATATGTCCTCCTGGTGTTAAAATGAATACAGCTCCAGGGTCAGAACAGTCTCCTCTTAACAGGATTCCATTCCATTCGCGGAAATGTCCATACCAGTTGTGTGGTTTCAAACAAAGGCCACTGCTGACATGTTTAATATGGTTGTTGCTCGTCCAGATAAATTCGTCATTGCATTTTCTGCTCATTACTGTTGCCGTCTTTATTACTACTCCTGCTGAAATGCATTTCTTCATTGCCTGGTTTCTTATGAGGAATCTCTTTGTATCTAGATGGAAGTTTGAAAAAGATGCACGTTATCTTAAAGATGCTGTTCTCCGAATATCGAAGCGATGAAAATGATATTGGCAATTGTTTTGTTTGATAGCAGATATTTTCAGTTAGGAAATGATGCCATTTGTTTGCTCCAAAGTAAGTGAATGCTATCGTGTAACTACCGGGTGTCCCAAAAAGTATGGGACAGATTTGGTTGCCTCCAGAGATGTGAATTTAGCTTTAGAATTTAGCTTTAATCAATTGCCAATCTCTTTCGAAATGTTTCTCGATACTTAACTTGAATAGAGATAAAAAGTATGCAGATTTGGTTGGATTCATCGATGTGACTTTAGCTTTAATCGATGTCTAATCACTCTCAAAATGTTCCTTGATCGTTAACTTGAACATAGACAAGAAAGTATACAAATTTGGTTGGGTCCAGCGATGTGAATTTAGCTTTAGTCAATGGCTAATCAATTTCAATATGTTCCTCGATAGTTAACTTGAACATGGATAAAGTGTTTACAGATTTTAGTTGGGTCCAGCGATGTGAGGGTAGCTTTTTAATCAATGGATTATCAATTTCAAGATGTTCTTTGATAGTTTACTTGAACATGAATACCTCATTTGTTGATAAAGATGCTTTGAGAGCTGAAATGTTGATGCCGAAGGTTACTATATTGCTGTCACCTCCAATCCAGAGCTTTGATGTTTTGGGCTATGCAAATTCTTGAAGCACAGCAACTAGATATAGGTATAATACCCTTGATAAAATTGAAGCAAAACTTAGACCCTACATTAGTTTAAAATCCAGGACAACGGTTTACTCCTGATCATTTATTTTCAAATCATGGATATCAAACGAATGAATTTGAAGAAAAGTTTGGTATCATGGGCAGAAAAATACAACATGTTTTGAATCTAACATACCATTAGGCTGTCGAGCAGATACGGTATAGGTCAGCTTGAAATGACTTGAGAACGTAGCGTCAGCCTTATACATCACAAAAAGTTGGCTTGAAGTTGACTTGACATGCATGGCATTTATGCTTCTGCAATATCTACCAATCAGGGCACTGGTTGAACAGCCTCCATCTCGAACTTCTAGGTAATCATAAGGACATCCTTCATCGAATTCAAAATTCATCAATGTCATGATCAGCGTGATGGTTTTTCCTCTGCCTACTTCGATTTTCCAGCTTTTTCGGACGTTTACTGTTTCCGATAGCTCGCTAATTTGTCCGAAGTCTTTGCCAGAGAGAACGGTTGTTGGTGCTGAAAAATGGAGAGAGAAAAATATATTAATAGCCCACTTCTTATTGCTAGGGGTGACTTGCCCATTCAGATATACTACAAATAGCTAAAAGTAGAGATGTGAAGCATGAAGCAATGTGAAGCAAAAGATTCAGGTTCCTGAAATGACAAGGCGATTTGCCTTTCAAAAGAATAGGTTTCACGCACACCTCAGAGTGCACTGAATCAAATCAAAGCAAACAGGGAAAGCAAGAAATTATGGTTGGCTGCGCAGAAGGTGTGATATTTTTTCTTGAGGCTGGAAAATCGCTTTGCCTTCATCAAACTTGAATCCTTTGTTGACAAAAGTTGCTCTTGTTGATCCTAAGTACTAAAGACCAAAGTTTCGTCCTCTCCGATTGGAAAATTATGTTGCTAGCTGTCTTCGTTCAGATGCTTTCTAACAAAAGAATCTTCGAAAATTTCTTGCAGCGAAGTTTCGAACATGTCTTGTACTTTGGAAGACAGGGACATTTGCTGTGTATTTTTATTTTGCTAGCCTCAGAAATTCAATATTTCGAAAACTTGCTATTGGTGCTTGTATAATAAACTTACCCTCACAGCCCTTGGTATAATCGAACTGCAAGAAGAAAACAGGGCAGTAAATAAAACTAGAAAAATATGACATAATACCACGGGCAATCGGAAGATAGAAATTTAGACCAAAAGCGTAGTAATAAATATAAAGGCCTAAGTAGAGCCCACTGAAATCTCTTGTAATTTGAATTAAATGAAATCCATGGGAAACAAAATAGAAGGTTGCAATGCATGCTGGCTGCGGAGGAGCCATTAATTTGGAATCATTACCTTGCAATTGAAACAACATTTTTCAGTGCTGCACTCAGCTGATTTCTCTCTCCTCAACTTACAAAGGCTCCCATCGCAGCAAGGATTACGTTTCAAACAGGCCTAAAAATGATGAAAATAAAGAGTTGATTTGTTTGATACCAGGATTGCCGATATTATATTTGTAAATCTTTTCTAATAATCATGCTTTGAACCATGCTTCATCTATATCCGAAGTATACAAGAACTGTCATGCCATCTGGTCGCGTTCTGACTCAAATTAACTAAAGTCGGCAAGGCAGATGTTTAGATATATCTTATCATTCCTCTTTCGATGTATACTCATGAAATCCCTTAACGACCCTTTTTCGCTTGCACAATGCGATAGTTGGCCGTCTTGGTTTCGGGGCATCTTTTGCGGCCTTGTTTGTTTTGATTTGTTCCTTGAGAGAACTCTCTTTGTCTGTGATCGCTAAGTACTTTGAACTGACGTGTCAATGAAAACCAACGGATGTTATTTTCACAAAATCTGTCCTTGTTTCATCCGGTGCAACTGGATTTGGCAGCCTCATTTGCCAATGCCTACCTCAATGCAACCAACCACCTGTATATCTAGTAATTGGAGAAATAAATACAAACCTCAGATTTTCCACAATCGCATTCTTCCCCAGGGTCGATGACGCCATTGCCACAAGCAACTATTGTCGACTGAAGGAAATTAGATAACTTTGTTTTACTTTTTTGACATATGGCAGCTCAACATCAGAGATATGACGAAGGTGACAGGGACATCAATAAATAAGAACCACAGGTAAAAAAGGTCGTAAGTCCTGCTCAACATAAGCTTTTTCCAGGTGTACCAAAAAGTTCTTTTCTTATTCCATAGCGCACAGAAAATATACCAATGGGCCTATTTCAATTTTTGTTGTCTCTAATCGCCAATAGACAAGCTTTGCTATCACTATTTAGAAAAATATCCAATTTGTTAAAAAGAATCAAAATAGCGTAGCTTACACGTTTCTTTTTGCGAGAGATCTTCAAAACACAAAACACAAAAAAGGTACATATATAGAAGAAATTGGAAACGATTTTTAAAAAGTTGAATATAAGCTTGGATATAAGTTGGATATAAGCTACATTTCATGTTTCCCTTACAAGAGAAAGATAAACAGTGTTCTACTTACCTGTGCTGGTTTATTATTAAGGCAGCTAAACGGAGCAGTTCGAAGTCTTTTTAATTCTTCCATTGAGAAACCTTTTGGCCATCTACAAGAGCATGGAAATTAAATTAGTTTCACAACATTGGTTGCAGCCTTGGTGTTCTTGATACGCCTATGGCACATCCCCCCCCCCCCCCCCCCTTAGCCTGTGTAACCAGTTACATTTTACATTCAAGGTCATCGTAAGTTTTTAAAACTGTTGAGAGTAGGCAATAGCGCCTACCTCGTAGGAAGTGTGTTTATTCCCAGTACTGTACCCGTGACCCAGCACCTAGAGTGACCCATTACACATAGTAATTGGTGTCCTGTGACTCAATCCTGTTAATCTGTGTATATCATAAGAAACAAGGATTTTCAAATTCTAGTGTTGACCAATCAAAAACGACGCTGTCTGGTTCCCTATGGCCAACTGGCCAACAGTTGATCTCTCTCGTATGACATCAGCACCGGAATTTGAAACCACAAAGTTATTCATACGTCATCTTTACTGGGATACTCTGTGTACTGGGTCACAGGAAACCAATCACTCTACAGTACTGAGAACAAATACAGTTCCTACAAGGTAGGCTCCCTTGGAGTAGGGCCTCAGTTTGATACATCTTAACTTTAAAATTACGGTATTAGGAAGTGGCTAGGGCTGAAAAGGCAATGCTAAACGGTTTGGTTTCTCACCCGTTTCTGCGTGAGGTACTTATAAAAGAATACTAAAGAACTTTTTTGCCAATTTCTTCAATATTTTGAGTGATTTTTCCCCATGAAGTTCATAGCTTGCAACAGAATGCGAAAGAATTACTGTTTTAAAAGACTCACTCATTCCCACCAAGAGTGCAACGACTTCCAAAGAGATGATAGGTAGGGCATGTGTACTGTGGATCTGTGATTAGAATAAGCATCTGTTACATTCAAGATTTGATGGAAGTTTTGATACAGGAGATAAATCAAACTTCACCGTAAATGTTTGCCTGTTACAAGATAACATTTCCTAAATGTTTAAAACTTCAGGAAAATTTCAGAAAACAATCATGTAAACTGGGCTCACGTGATTTCTTCCAGTACTTCTAGTTTGTAAAGACTTCCCTGCAAAAAATTGCACCAAGGAAAGCGTGGCCTCCGAAATTTCGGTCATTTTCTCACTCGTATTTGAAGATTTTTGGAGGGGGCTTCTGCAGAAGAACTTCTATAACCTCGGGAAGGAATGACCAATTAAAGATGAGCTATGAATAATAAGTCTAATTGAACACATTGGCTATGAAACAAGACAATTTTCAGTGTTATTGCTTTGATATTCAGGGAGCAGCATTTTTCAAACTCCGAGCTTTTTTTGCTTACCCCGTATTTTCGACAAAAATAAACGAAATTTCAAACTGAATTTCAAAAATTGAAACAGGATATAAAATGCTATCATGCCAAAATTATGGCCTTTTCGAAGGTGAAATTTCAAAATGAATTTCAAAAATTGAAACAGGATACAAAATGCTATCATGCCAAAATTATGGCCTTTTCGAAGGTGAAATTTCAAAATGAATTTCCAAAATTGAAACAGGATATAAAATACAATCATACCAAAATTATGGCCTTTTCGAAGGTGAAATTTCAAAACAAATTTCCAAATTGAAACAGGATACAAAATGCTTTCATGCCAAAATTATGGCCTTTTCGAAGGTGAAATTTCAAAATGAATTTCCAAAATTGAAACAGGATATAAAATACAATCATACCAAAATTATGGCCTTTTCGAAGGTGAAATTTCAAACTGAATTTCAAAAATTGAAACAGGATACAAAATGCTATCATGCCAAAATTATGGCCTTTTCGAAGGTGAAATTTCAAAATGAATTTCCAAAATTGAAACAGGATATAAAATACAATCATACCAAAATTATGGCCTGATCGAAGATGATGAGCCAGTTCATGAGTAAGAACATGTGATAATGCTTGTGCTTTGATTCTGTTTCTTCCAGTAACCTGAAAATAAGATCGACCGCTTGCATTTGATGCCAACTTTATATCGTTTAAGTTAAAAGGTTGGAACTCCCGTGTAAAATCTAGGAGGCACGCCACATTGACAGTGAGATTGGAAAGAAAATATAGAGATTCACAGGGTGTACTTGGCTCACCTTTGTGCAGGGGTGTGCCCCCTAAGATTTTAATAATCCACTGGCCTTTATATTGAATGTTGTTAATTTAAAAACTCAGGCTCTTAGGGGTGTGCCCCTAAGATTTTAATAATCCACTGGCCTTTATATTGAATGTTGTTAATTTAAAAACTCGAGCTCTGGTTGTACGTTTCAAACTTAAAATTAATGATAAAGTTGCTGATCCTGCACTGTTTCTCTTTTGTGATTCTCAAGTTGAAAATGTAAACCCGACAGTCTCATTCAAGGGCTGAGATATCTCGTTGTAGTTAACGACAAGGATCTAAACCATTAATAGATGTGAGGGGTGTATACATTATGGCATACCCTGTTAGACAGAGCAATCTATTTTCAACAAATGTAGGCTTTTACCAAAATTAGACCCTATTTGAATTAATTTCCACTTGCACAACCCATCCTTGTGAGGAACACATACCTATCGGTGAATATTAACGATAGACCGTTTTACTTCGTTTGTATGGACACTGTAACCGGCACTTAACTGTTTACTAGCGAAATCTGCAAATTGTGAACAGGACTTGTGAATAGCCTATTGTTCCCCTTAATTACTCTATTGTTTTCCCATTGTTGTTGCAAATAATCAGGGTCTGAGTTTCTTATAAAATAGTTTCTTAAAGGCACACTGTCGTGGCACTGATTGGATAAATAAGACAGTATGAAAGAATAGAATTAGGCAGGCTTCAGTAATTTTGCTGTTCACTGAAATTCATGAAGATGATAACGATCAGACTCCCTTTATTCTCGAAACAAAGTATGATCTAAGAGCAGAAAGGGTTTATAATGATCCAGAGGCCAGGTCTTTGTTAGGGATTTCAACATTACAACCAGCCAATTGTAGCCACGACAGTGTGCCTTTAAAGGCGGGGCTTTACTGTACTGAATATAGGGCCATATAATAGGCTGATCATTATGAATATACTCAATATAGTGCAATAAAAGATGTAGCCAAAATATTCTTCGATGACTTACAAGTGCAATTGTGAAAACTTCCCAATGGGATTGTCGGCAGTAGGCTGATGAAGCAGTTCCTCCAGCTCCGTAAAGATTCCCGTCACTGCGAAGTCAGAAAGTCGGTTTCAATTCATTGATTGTAGCTTGAACGCTTACACATGTAATTCGTTAAGTTTCATTCGTGCACTCATTCACTTCTCTCCTTATTTCTCTTTCATTTGCTCGGTTTTAGGTGACTGCAATGATTCATGGGCGTAAGGGATGATTCATGGATTGCAATGATTCATGGATTGACAGTGATTGCAATGATGCCCAACGTTTAAGGGAGCTGATTGTGAATTTTCCCCATCATGGTGCTTCAATGAGTTAGAACTGCCCGAATGGAGCCTGAACTGTGAAAAACTTTCCCTAATTACGGGTGCAGCCCAAAGCCTCCTAAATAAAGTGTGATATCATTTGCAAAGCTTTCGTTAGACATGTGCAAGAGGGTGGTCAGTGTCTTAGCTATTTTATCAGACCTAAAGACAGCTATATACATAATTAAGATGTGATATTTTGATCGCTTTTTCAACAAATCGATTTTGTCATAGATACCTAAACTTGGCTTATAATTTAGATTGGTTTTAGCTGCAGCAAGAGTTTGGAGATCTTTTTGCTAAATCAACTTTTGCAACTTCCAAAGAGGTGAGTTATCTTGACTCGCCCACTAGATGTTACGTTCCCTGTGATAAAGGGACGTTGAGTTAAAGGGAGTAGAAAGACCGAGAGAAAGACCAGCAGCCTTTGCCATCGTTTGACTTTGTTTTTGTGAATTTCGTACGGTAAGTTATTCTGGAAGCGGTGCAGAGCATGTCGCTGACTTCGCAAAAAGCATGCTGGTCTTTGCACTCCCTTTAAACCCAAGCACTGTTAAAAGACGCTGGGAAAATACCACAACATTATTACTGGTAAAAAATGCAAGAAATATATACTCACAAAACATGTATAGAAACATCAAAGTGCTTTCCTTGCTGCAACCTGAGCTTTCGAGAATAAGCTTTAAAATTTGCATGCAGTTCACCGCTTGACGTTACGTTTGCAGTATTTGCTAGGTCCTTTTTATCCCAAACTTCAAATCCTGTGAGAACCAAGCGAACCCTTGCTTTTGAAAACATCTGTTGAGTGAGAAAATGACAAAGTTTTACTAGGTGATTCAGAATAGCACGCAAGCATTAAAACCCTGATATAAAAACCACAGCCTTTGAGAACCTTTAGGTTACAATCTTGAAGGAAATTTTTCCAGAAAAACTGCACTTCCTTTGTTCTCCAGCATTTTGAAAGCACGGGCAATGTGAAGATCAAATGTTGGCCTAGGTCTACCTTTTAGTTTTTGTCCGTTATGGCCTAATCTAGGATGTGATGGCGAGTTAGCTGCATTAATTGATGCTAAGCATGCTTTAGCTAACAAAGGACTGGATGTATGTTGCGAAGGTTGTTAATTTTTGGGCATTAGGCCATAACGGACAAAAACTAAAAGGTAGGCCTAGGCCAACATTTGATCTTCTCGTTGCCCGTGGTGAAAGAAAGGGTTCTGGTATTGCACTCAATTTGTTCCACATTTGTAAAAGGGTTGATGGTGCTTTCTTGCAAATAAACAGCACTATAAACACTTTGTCAAAAGAAAAAAATCCATAATAATGCTAGAACAGTTTCGTTCAAAATTTACTTGATTTTGACATTGATCAACAAAGAAAGTGCTGGATTTGAAGTAACCACTTAAATATTTTGCCTTTCCTGTGCCATAAATCAGCAACCATTTGTCAGACTGACTCAAACAAGGTCTCGTACTCTACGTTGAAACATATCTTATGCAAATGTATAAAAAGCAGGACGATTTAAGCTATAGCTCCTCCACAGTATCCACGAATACGGGGCACAAGTTTTTGGGATACCCATACCTCAAATGTACAAACCTTATCAACGATGTTGATAGAATCCAATGCATGTTGCCTTATTTTCTTCATGGCCATAGTGTGGTTTCCATATTCACTTTTAAATGCATTATACTACGAGAAACGAAACAGAATTTGAGAATGCAGAATCTTCATTTGTCTATTCATTCATGCATTCATTCATTCATTTATTCAGTTGGAGAGTTTTAAAATTTATGAAGTGTGAAAAGCATCTTTGATTTCTTGGGTCACACAGTTTAACTAAAATTGCTGTCAACAGTAATATAAGCATTGGCGACAGTAGAAATACCGAATGTTGGTGATTTTCAAATTCGTCTGCTTCTTTTAAGCAGACAGTCTTTGATGTGGACATTTTCGGACAGAAATGTTAAACATATTGTTCCATTATTTCATGCAATGTTGAAATTATGATTTTTTTGTTAGTTGGAGTTCCCAAATTTTTTGCCATGTTAAAATTGTGCTGGTATAGTGGACTCACGACATAGTCAGGGTTGCCAGGTGCATGCGCAAGTTTTAAGCCAAACTGAGCACAGAAAAATGCCAAGATAAGCCAAATTATTTCCTGCTGAAAAACGCCAATGAAAAGCCAAAAGAGTCAATGAAAATTCGAAAAAGACAATTATTTACTATTATTTTCTGTTAAAACTCTCATTGTTGAGGCCTGTTTCTCTCAATACACGATTCTTGTGAAGATGCAGAGATGACAGAAAGTTGTCCTTTTTAGTGTGCCATCGAGATTGTATGATATATGAAATTACATTCTTGTGCTTGTTTCCAAAATATTACAAGGTGAGGTGGCCCATCACATACATTCAGGCATTCTGTGCACTGTCTGAAGAATTTTCACTGGAGATAATGGAATTCAAAGCTAAGATAAAAAAATATTTGACTGCAAGCTAGAAAAAGCCAAAATTATGCCAAAAAGCCAAACGGTTTTGCCAAAGCCAAACACTGTTTAAAAAAGCCAAAATCAAGAAATTTGGCTTAAAAAAAGCCAAGTTGGCAACCCTGGACATAGTTCCAATTATCGCAGCAACAACAACATTTTTTGCTCTAAGTTTGAGCATCCATCATTCTATCAATGGCGATAACTACGAAAATGCAATCAGTCTACTGGTATAATGTGAATACTAGCTATAATTTTGATGACGTCACTTTTTTTGCCCTTGTCAACTTGTGACGGCATCGTGTGAGCGTAGAAAGAATGAAAGTTACTCAACTTACCACGCCATTGTTATACACCATGTATACTTCAATGTACTTAGTTGGCCATGACATTGCAAAGTTTGGATGTTTCAAATAGTAGTAATTGCTGTCATTAGTTCTTGGACCAAGATATCCTTCAAAAGTTGAGAAAAAAGAAATTTCAAAATGTCTTTTATAACGGAAGAATATATTAAGCGTACACACCCTTGCCAATGGCTTTGCTCGATTCTTGTGCTTGAAATCAAACATTTTGTCAAAATCAAAGAAATTGGAATTTGCCCGATTGATCAAATAACAACTTTCTTTCTTGTCGAAAACACAAACAACACTTCTTGATGAACAGAAAGAATATCAGAGAGTTAGAAGCTCCTTTGATAGTTGGGAGGACGAATTTAGTTTCTTTGTAAAATGATGAAATTCCGTTGCGGGAAATAACTAATCTCCAACAAACCTGCCGTTGCACAAATTCCCATTGATTTCTTGCCAAATACCCAAAACTTCTCCTCCTTATTTTTCCCATAAATCGTACAATCTTTCGACTTCACTTGATAATTACTTGTCACTCCTATACACTTTGTCCCTGAGACTGTCTTAAGTCCAGCCCAGCCAACTTCCAACCAATTCCTCCCTCTCCTGACAAATGGAAAATGGCATTTCCAAACATTAAGAGCGTTGTTTCTTGCAGAGCATGATGACATGACAAGCTGATCTGAATTGCTGGAGAAGGACAAGCAACGGCCACTACTGATGTGTTTCAACATACCTAGAAGACGGAAATAACGAAGCGTTGCAGCAAAAGGTAACTAATATATCAGGTACTCCTTTTTATATATGCTGAAAATTTTCGTTAATCAAAGTTTTTAATTTTCTGGCATAGTCATATATTCTAATACTTGCTACCAAGCGCGAATTTTATAAAACAAGATGTTATCAACCTAATTGTATTCTTGTCCACTGTGTCCTTTCCTCTTCCAAGGGATTGCGAGAAAAGCTTAATTATATTGCTGTACCTCGTTCCTCCATTCTTCCTTCGTTCTTTCTTCATCAAAACCAGGCCTCAATGCCGTCATTATTCAAATAAGGTTCAAACTGTTTTTCATGCCTGAGCTCGTACGCAGCGATGCTTCTTATTTCCAAAGAAGTTTGAAGTTAGACACATCGCTGCGGAAGAGCTCTGATGCGAAAAACAGTTTGAACGTGCCAAAGTTGTGATGAACAAAGAACAAAGGAAAGCAACATTATCAAGCTTTTGCTTTTTCACCATCCTGTGGAAGAGAAAACTGCACAGTGGGTACAATTGCAATTCGGTTCATAAATATAGGCCAAGTCATTGGTGCATCATTGCCAACGCTTGAGTGCTACAAATCACTTTGTTATATTGGATGATTTTGAAAGCCTTAAAGGTAACGTTCCATATAAGTACAGCAACTTTTCTATTTTCACGTGATATTTCATGTGATCACTCTGCCGAAGAACTGAAAAGGTAGCCAGCTCTAATATAAGCAGACTGATGACTTACTTGCGGTTGCGCTTTCAGAGCTGAAACCAAAGTCTCACTGCAGGCAGCCTCGTTGGAAAATTTAAATTCTAGTTTTGCATGTGATCAGTTAAATTCTACCAATCACAGTGCGCTCTTGTGGCTCTTCGTCAGCATCGTGTCAGCATATTTTGAAAAGAGTGGATACGCGGCTGTACTTACATGGACACATGGATCTATTGTTTCACAAAATTCATCAATGACAGAAAGCATTTGACAATACCTTGAAAGGGAGCAGTAGGCATCATTCGAAATATCTGGTTGTCATTCCCAGTGTCACATGGTTTAGCCTTGACTGTGTTGGAAACTGGCTCCAGGCACAGTCCACTGTCATCGTGTTGAATACGAATTGTTTCTGTAGAGAAAAAGATTTGAGACAGTTACAAAGATTCCCCGAAGAATCGTCTGAAAGGATCATCAACATAAAGAATTATCAACGGTAGAACTTAGACCCCGTTTATGCGAGGCAGGTAAGATTCGAAAACGGCAGAATTTACGCGCTGTCTTTGAAAATGCCGCTAGAATTTGCAAACGGTATAAAAAGTGCCGTTTAGGCCTCTCATCTACACGATGCCGGTAGAATGTTGTGCTTATTCTTTAAACAGTAGCAACTGACGTCAAAATTGAATCAAGGTTGACAAAACAACAAGGACAATAAAGACAATAGGAAGCGTGAAAAATTTAGCCTCTGGACGAAAGCGATTAAAATTCTATCAGCAGAGTCATCTGTACGATGCCTGTAAGATTTTAAAACTGCAGAGTTACAAACTTTGCCATTTTGCTAACCAACACAAAATTCTGATGGCAGAATTTGGAAATTCTACCAGCATCGTGTAGACGGGAGGCCAAAACGGCATTTTTCTTTATTCCTATGCTGTTTTCAAATTCTACCAGCATCGTGTAAGCGTTGTATTAAATGAAATGAAAAGTTTCAAATAACTCACGCATTGATTGGACGGTCTCATGAGTAAAATGTGAATTTCCAGGCTTGACAATGATGGCATTGCGCTTTGCTCTCCCTGCAACCATAAAAACAATCAACGATAAGCCACTTTGAACTTTGACAAAACATCACAGTTAAAAAGCCTTTGTCACCCAGTGTCCTTTGCTGGCACGCTGCAATTTTAGACTATCTGAAAATCAAATTTGGCCTAAATGGAAACTACAGATGCACAGTAGTTGAACAGTTCATCTAAAGTAAGGCTTTTCAATCAGTTGAACTACTGGAGTGTGGATCCATGGTTTCCGCTTAGGCCAAATTAGATTTTCAGGTAGTCTGAAATTTCAGCGTGCCCGCAAAGGACTGTAGGTGACAATGCCTCTTTGCCGATCTACCGTTACACTTATTATATGAGTCCTTGTTTTCGCTCCATTACCGCCCCCCCCCCCACCAATGACTATAACAGTAAAAAATAATTCAATTCAATGGAGCAAATTTAGACGAATATCATCAGTCTAATCTACCGCCTTCCCCAGTCTCCGACCATATCCTCCAGTCGTACCCAAAGCTACCAATGTCCCCCCTGCAGGCCCAAAGTGTATATCCATATCTTTCAAAGTATATTGTCTAAATTTATCTAGTAGTAAGTAAGAAATATCAGAAACGTTGGCAAAGCCCATGATTGATCAAAAGTAATGAAAATATTATACATACCCAGAAAAGGAGTGGTAGAACAAATGCAAGGCACTGCAGCTGAAATGAAATACAGAAATTGCAATATGTAGGCCATGGTGCTCTCTGCTTTACACAGGATGCAATTTTAAATGGTCCCATCAACCCAGCTATTATATAGCCAAAGAAGTTGTTTGTTTGTCCAAGAAAATTAAGAGAAGTAGCTATACTTTAGACAAGAGTTTGTTTAATTAGCTGCTAATTTGATTGGAATTTGATTGGAATATTAGCATTTTTTAAGCTGCGAAATCAAGTATACAAATTTTCCGTGAAGTGCTCAAGTTTTTTCGTGAAGTGCTCAAGTTTAATGCAAACAAAAAATATGATATCTCTTCAGTAGTTCTCTTGACATTTGGATAGCTGTTGTTGTTAGTCAGGTCATTAGTAAATTTTACGTCAATCGTGTATTTGTTTACGCCTATCTAATATTTTATACCTTATGGTATCCATAAATTTTAGACATTATAGGTAGAGTTCTTCAAAACTCTCTAACCAATTTTTAAATCCCTCTTTTAGACTCCTCGTGCCAATATAGTGGAGTTATTTCTTGGCTATAGAGCACTTTAAGTTCTCAATTTCACCTCTAAGTGTTGTGACAATACTACAGGGTGTCCCCAAAAAATTGTTCGATGTTTGATTGAATATTAAAAATAGCAAAATAATGTACGGGCTCCATGGTAAGATAACCATATTTCTGAGATTTTGAATTAATTTTAGACACCAGAAGCTAGCAAATCGGCTAAATATTCACGGAGTTACGAGCTTTTGAAGTGCAAGTTTGTGCGAAAGCTGAAACCAGACGCTCCTAAATTGCATATTTTGTGAAAGTAGAATCTCGTTTATTCAAAGCAAATCAAATGGAATACACGGTTACGCTAAAAATAGCGGCGAGGAACTTTTTACCAAGATGCACTGCATTCTTTAACCGAATTCCTATAGAATCGTTAAAGATTCGTAATTCGAATGCAATGCATCTTAGTAAAAGGTTCCCTGCCGCCATCTTTAGCGCAATCGTCTATTTAAAAAAAAGCACTTTCGATAAACTAACTTTGTTTTACATTGAATCAAGGTTATAGATACATGGGGGAATCCTGTTGAGCACAGTTTGGAATGGCCGGGTCTCTCATCAATTAAGTTTTCATTCCATAGGGTTTTTGAATACTTGTATTCTTAAGTACATTTTAGCAACGGTTACAAGAATCAAATTACTTTTGAAGTCCTATTTGGTTTGCTCTGATATCAACGAGACGTAAAACATTGGACAGTCTTCGTTTACCTCGATTTTGGGACGTCTTTTTAAAGAACAAGTCAATTAGGGGCGTCTGGTTTCAGCTTTCGCGCAAACTTGAACTTCAAGAGCTTGTAACTCCGTGAATTCTTTACGGATTCGCAATATTCTGGCGTCTAAAATAAATCTAAAATCTTAGGAACAGGGTTATTTAACCAGGAACGTGTACTTTTTAATCAGCAAGAACATTTAATCAAACGTCGAACAATTTTTCTGTGACACCCTGTACTTAATTGTGGGTAATTTCCTACTCATGCCGGAAGTTTGTGTATTTACGTAAGATTCAGTGTTCAGTTCTGATTTAGGTTTATTGCTGGATAAAGTCGAAGCTCTTCAACTTGGCAGTTTATCGAGCCAAACGAATTTTTGAAAACGAATTCTTTTTAGCCAACTTTTAAACGTTCTAACAATTCTTAATTTGAGTTTTTGAGTCAAAAGATACATAAAACTATGTAGATAACCAAAAGAGAGAAAATGGGCCTAAAAAACATGACCTCGTTTCGTTTCATCATTGATTTTCAGCAAAACAAGTGTATACTTATTCTCTGTCAGAGATCTGATAAAGGGTAAAAGGTTCCACGTTATTTGGGAGTCAGTCAAGAGCTCCTTCCTGCCTTACTACTATCTTATTTTCATGTGTAATGATATCCTTCATGCCTGTTTTTAAAGTTTTAAAATGTCTTACAGCTGTACCCATACATCCCACATCCTGAATCATGCTGATGAGTAAAATGAAGCCCCAAGCAGCCAAGCAGAATCAAAGACTGAATTGAAGACCTACAATTTTGAATGGGTGACCAAAACAAGCTTTTCAACAAGATCTTGCCAACGAAACTGGAGCAACATCTTTACAAAGCGGAACTGACACACCTCATCAATAGTCAATTTCTTCCAGCGGGTGAGTACAAACAATTTACTTCTTTTGATTGATTGCAGAAATTGATCTGATTGACCGGTGTGTAAAATTCTGGATTGATTTGTAGACGAAGGTATGTCTTACCGGTTTAGGTAATGTCAGCATTCTGGTGACAGAAAAATGATCGGAATATTAGATTGATCACAAGGCTTCGGGTAAGCAGGATGTGTTATATCATAAAGAAACATAATGCTCCACGAACTAGGACAATAGTTCCCTAAACAAATAGCGGTCTTCTTATTCTTAATCTCCCAGGATACATTTTATTACATGACCTTCCTATTTGCATCAAAACTTTTTAAAGCTCCCGTAAGATTTTCCAAGTTTTGCGTGACGTTTTCAATTTGAAGTGCATCATTTAAATTTTCGTAAGCTGCTTATTCGAATATGTGTGCTTCCTTCTTAATTTCTCATTAGTATTAGTTTAATGTTGCTTTGTTTGCAAATTTTTTGACTGTGTGTAACAGTCATTGGCCATCATTATCCTTGGTGACCCCTGCTTTTTATGAAATGTGCACGCAGAGAGCAGAGAGAAGTAAACCTTGTTTGAGAGGTTAATTAAATAACACTGCTCTTGTTGATTGGTACTCTGGTATGCGATTACACGTAGAGTCATTCTCTTTCTTATATTAGCTTCCCGAAGTTTATTATAGAATTGCACATCAATACGGTATCCAGAACGGATACACCAGCGAGGAATTATCGTTTATCCAATTGTTGACAGTTCTAACCCTGTTGGTTTCTCTGCCGGAAATTTTGCATATGATATGTTTTC
Organism: Aurelia coerulea; assembly: GCA_039566865.1. Taxonomy (NCBI): domain Eukaryota; kingdom Metazoa; phylum Cnidaria; class Scyphozoa; order Semaeostomeae; family Ulmaridae; genus Aurelia; species Aurelia coerulea. Next base: position 2,163,370 of record CM076948.1, read on the forward strand.
TTTGTTGCTTTCTTTGTAAATATTGTAAACCAAACAACAATAGATTTTTATGCTGAAGTTCCTCATCAACAATTCACAAATGCCAAATTGTTCATTTATAGGTCTATTACGCTTTACTTTAATGAACGCATAAACAGGTGAATTTATTTAGAAAAGATATACCAAAAAGTTGAAAGGAATTTTTGTGATCAATTTTCAAGCATTTTCTGCAATAGTTTCCAAGCAAACGCACCCCGTAACTTTCCATAGAACTTTTTGACCATGGAGCACTGCGGGTATCTTTTTTTCGAACGAAACGTTTATTACTACCACCTTAATTTTTACTCGATTCTACTACCTTGACTCAAAGCGTAGTGAGCTGAGCTACCTCTCTGGAGGATTGGATAAGCAGTTAAGGTAGTAGCCTTTGATAAAAAGTTAAGGTGGTACTGTGATACAGCTAAATTTTGACCTATTGTTCCCCTCAAGCAATTGATTATATAAGTAAGAATATTTCCTTTTCAAGACGAATTAGTAACGGATATGCATGGCTAACGTCGGACGGACAGCTTTGGAGTAAGTGTCTTGAGAAAGCGCTTGTATCCGTGGCATACATTTTGGACGCTTTTGTTGTATTTGGGACCGCGGAATATTATAGGCATATGCATATTTTGGAGTTAGACTATTCAAGAACTATCAGTGCTTGTGAAAGACTGAGTTGAGTAGTGCTTGTTTGTTTGTTTGTTTGTTGTGTTTGTATTTATGAGGCTCTTATACGAGATGAGCAACAGAATCACGTTAGCCTTGGAAATCGAATAAGTTACGTAGAAGTGAGACTAGCAACACCTAGTAACCATTTAGATTACAGTCAACAAAGTTGCTTTGGTCTACGGTTGTTATGTTTAATTCAGCATCAGAACTGTATCGATTCCCATTATGCATTTGAAACACATTAGATATAGAATCGGATCAAGATCTAATGTCGTCAAAGGAATAATTAAGGTGGAAGAATTATTGTTGCCGAATATTTATTGTATCTATTGCTTTATTTGACACATTAAGATCAGGAATCAAGTAACAATGCACTTATAGAGCGAATCGAGCAATCAGATCCTTTGTTTTGACAGTCGCGGAGCAACTATTGTTTGTATTTGACACATTAAGATCAGGAATCAAGTAACAATGCACTTATAGAGCGAATCAAGCAATCAGATCCTTTGTTTTGACAGTCGCGGAGCAACTATTGTTTGTATTTGACACATTAAGATCAGGAATCAAGTAACAATGCACTTATAGAGCGAATCGAGCAATCAGATCCTTTGTTTTGACAGTCGCGGAGCAACTATTGTTTGTATTTGACACATTAAGATCAGGAATCAAGTAACAATGCACTTATAGAGCGAATCAAGCAATCAGATCCTTTGTTTTGACAGTCGCGGAGCAACTATTGTTTGTATTTGACACATTAAGATCAGGAATCAAGTAACAATGCACTTATAGAGCGAATCAAGCAATCAGATCCTTTGTTTTGACAGTCGCGGAGCAACTATTGTTTGTATTTGACACATTAAGATCAGGAATCAAGTAACAATGCACTTATAGAGCGAATCAAGCAATCAGATCCATTGTTTTGACAGTCGCGGAGCAACTATTGTTTGTATTTGACACATTAAGATCAGGAATCAAGTAACAATGCACTTATAGAGCGAATCGAGCAATCAGATCCTTTGTTTTGACAGTCGCGGAGCAACTATTGTTTGTATTTGATTTTAAAGCATGTTTGTTTGAGAGTAACGAAGTCTTCAAGGTTCAATAGCAGGGACGCAAGTCACCTCGCCGAACCCACAATAGAGTTTGATACAGCTATGCCTCAATGCCTTCAGCAGAACGTGCAAGGAAATATATGATGAGAAATGGACAAAATACTAGTAGTTGTTGTCTTTGATGATTGACTTTCCTTGCTAGACTGCTCAGGTGCCATCCCTATTACAGTACTATCGAATAAAGATTTCGTTAAAAATTAATTTCTCCGCAAAGCTCCATTGTTTTACTGCGTTTAGTAAAATGTATTTTCGCATGAAAATTAGCTTATCCACTATGAAATTACTTCATGATTCATTGAAATTAGTAGATATTTTATGATCTTACAGTCTGCCAACATCTGATACATTTCTTTATACTCACTCGGTATGCAAATGACAGAAATTTCTGAAACAGTGCAAAAGCATTGTCGAGTCTTTGACAAAAAAGAAAAGAAACAACGACAGATCTTCAGTTTTCAACATTGACTTGCATCTTAAAATATTTACGTATTTACACCTATGTACATACTTTTCAAATATAATTCACGAAACAGAATACATTAAACATATCTGGTGTAAAAATATGTTTGCCATTGTAACAGTTTTGGACCCGGTAATAACACTTATCGAGTAAAACTTTGCAGGTGCCAGAATCAGGAAAACGTCACCTGTCACACGGCCAAGAATGCCTCTGACATGATACTTGATTTAAGGCGGAAAAAATGCAGGGTGATTTGAAAAAATAGTTGGCAGCGTTTATTTTAGATTTATGAAGAGAGTCTCTTCGCTTCTTTCTCTTGTTGTTGACTATTGATATAGTTGCAAAGTCAGGAAAACATCACGAGGGTCACACGGTCAATGACCGTGGGGAAGGTCTCTCAAAACAATGGAATACCTTATTCCACGCCTTAAACACACCTAGTTTGTTTTAAAAAATGAGGAAGGTTTTATCAAAAACCCATGTTTATGTGGAGGAAGGTTGAGGTTTTTTCTGGACTCTGGCAGGTACCTGGAGTGCCACGACAATTTCACGGTTATGGTAATCGTCAGATTAAAAAAACTACATGATTGGTGAAACCAAGTCATACACTGACGTATTGCGACAATCCTGCAATAGTCCCGAAACGTTTGTTTATAGTATAAAACTGAATGAAGAGATCTTACTTTCAGAGCTGGATAATCTGTAAGGAGCCTAAAAAGCTAATAAAAATTAATCTGCTAAGTACTACCGTCCCAGCGACACATAGTGCACAGTATTTCTCAGTTTTGCTATTTACAGATATTTGATTGCAATTCTTCTGCTACAGTTTCAGCTATTTTTTGTTACTTTTCTTTCCAAAAATCTAACCTTTAGATAGCGTGGCTATAACTGAACTCAGTTCGACAAAGGTTATCAAAAATTTGATAACTTATTTTATTATCATCATGTTCTAAAGTAATATCAGAATATGATTTTTGGTAGTTTATGGGTAGAATTATCGTCCAACCCTTGTTCCTTTTCAATTTTAGCAAGCCTCTCTTCTAAAGATAATTCCTTGGTCGATCCTCCTTCGTTTTCAGCCTTGCCTTTATTCGATAATGGTGGTAGAACTATGTCTAATTGCTGCCAACTTGGATGCAATTGTTTCATACCACGAATTCGATCAGCATTAAGGTCACTGTCGCTGCCTCTAATTGCCACATGTCGTGCAAAATGCCAATATCGACTCCATTCTGCTTCATCTTTGCTGGTTATATCTATGGGAGGAGCCTCAACCTCAGCTATACCTTGTTGATGATTCGTTCCATTTAAGCTTGGATCCATCGAAAAGCACCTTCGACGGGTCGCAACGTCTTCTTCAGCGACTGAAATTACTGGTTGCATCAGAGATTTCGTTCTTCTGCCGCTTCCTTTCGCTCTCGGAACTGCACTAGGTGAATCGAAAGCGTCTATAAGCATACTTTGCTTCTTAGCATCAGAACTCAACCGATACGACTCCGAAACTTTCCTGCTCCTTACAGCTTTCTTATCAAGCTTTGGAGTTGATTTAGGTGTTGATCTATCCTCGTTGACATCTTTCTGCCATGTTGGTTGAATAATAAGCGATTTTGTGCGAGATTTTTGCATCTCTGTAGGCACTCTCCGATCTTTATTACCATGAGAGATCTTACGCAGGACGGTTTTTGGCGAGCTGAATGCTTCTTCTTGTCTTGGAAATTCTGATAAATTAGGCCTTGTGAACTGAGCGTCTTTCGAATCTGTGTGACATCCATTGATTACTGACTTTGAACTACTATCCTCCATTTGTGCGTCGCAAACCAGCTTTCAGTTCTAATCGTCTTTAAAAAGATATCTTTTCTTCATTAAGCCTCTCGTGATTCGAAATTACTACAACAACACCGATTTCTTCAGCTTCCAAAGCATTCCACCTCCGCAAATGCATGCTTACAACTCCCACGCAATGTGTTATGAAGCGCAAGGTCACCTCTGCTGCAATTGAAAATAGCGCCTGGTATTGTTAATTGGTTTAAGATGATGGGGTGTGCAAGACAATATCCTGGTAGGTAAATAGACAACAGAATTACGAATCTTGCTGGTGCTGAGGACGAACAGGCAAAAACTATACGTTGGTTGCGATGTTTATACGTTGGTTGCGATGTTTACAAACAATTTTCTCTTCTTTTGAAGGTAGTCTATCACGCATCTGATTCGGTGATAATGACAATGTCAAGAATAGGATAATTAAATGATCTTACTGACTTTCTACGACCGGAGAGAGTGATAACGATTAACACTCCTTTGTTCAAAATACACAAATTCTCAAAGACATCCGTTGTGTTGACCTCTGATTTTGATGCAGCCAATCAGATACCTGACAGATTGCCTTTAATTCTAAATATCTTGTTTATCTATCTTTACTGAGTTGCAAGAAATTCTTCCCGCTATTTGTTTCTAATTAAAATCTTGATTGAAGCTTAAAAAGAAGAAATTAGAACGAGCTGTTTTTTTGTCTTTCTCTTTTCGGTTTTTCATAATGCAATCCATCCGAAGTTTCTGTTTTACGTTAGATCCTTTTGTTCATAGCAAACATACTGACTGTGCATTTTGTTCGGTCTAAAATAAAGGATATTTATCTTGTAACAATGCATCATTGCAGGTCGTTTTAGGAGGCAAAATCACAAATGCTTCAGAAACTTTTCTTCGGTCCAGCCTACAGCTTCTCGTGCTTTTCTTCTTCATAAAAATTTGAAATAAGGTCGTTTATTGTTTTGCCGTGAGGTGAAGTTTCTCTTCTTGCATCCTTTGGAAGGTGAATATAAAATGTAAAATTTTGTGTCATAAGTAGGCTCAAAGGACAAAGAATAAGTAACAATGTCTAGACTTTAAAAGAATTTTACTATATTTTCGAGAGTCGGTCTTGCACTAAACAAGGGCAGATTTTGTAATACAATAGCACGAGTTGCTTTTGTTGACACCTCAATTCAAAGCGATTAGCGATCACAGACAGAGGAAATTCTCTCAACCAGTAATTCAAAACAAACAAAGCCGCAAAGCTTTCTCTGAAACCCAGGTAGCTAGCTCGCTCGCTGTGCATTCCAGAAATTATTTTTAAGGGCAAGCATGAGCAAACATCGAAAGAAGAAGGATATATCTACACATCTGCCGCGGGCATTTTATTTCTTTGGTCCAGAAACTGAGCAGTAAATGTTTTGATAACACCCAAAAAATAAGAGAATTGAATCGCCTCCTAAACGGCTTCTGAACCAAACAAATAAAATTCCCGCGTCAGATGTGTAGATGCATTCTTCTTCTTTCGATCTATGCTCATGTTTGCCCTTAAAAACAGTTTCTGGAATGCATAACGAGCGAGCTAGCTACCTGAGTTTCAAAGAAACTTTTGCGGCTTTGTTTGTTTTGAATTGCTGGTTGAGAGTGTTTCCTTTGTCTGCAATCGCTAATCGCTTTGAATTGAGGTGTCTTCAACTAAAGCAATTCATGCTATTGTTTTACAAAATCTGCCCTTGTTTTCTTCCACTGTTAAATGACAATTTTTATTTCTTTGATGTATTTGTTCGGATCTTCTTTCAAAGCACACCAAATCTGGCCTAGCTGAAACATTTCTACAAATTTGCAATACGGATATCGTAAAGAATCATAGAACAAATGAGGTAGAACAAACGTAAAAAATTGTCAATGAAATCTTCCTAGGACTGATCAGAAGTGGTACTAAATTTGGTTCAAGTAACACGGGACAGACACTAATAAGTTAGAACTCCCTAAACGTGAAGATCTTTCCACTTGATTTTTGCATACTTTTTGGCAGCAGAGAGCTCCGTTTCTCATAAAAATGTACTGGCTTTCCACAGTTCCACAGTCCTTAATCTGTATTGTGTCAATTTCTTTTTGGAAAGGTTGAGTAAGTGGAATATTGAAAGGAGTCGTTATTGATACATGAGACGACTTCATTTTTCATCTTTCATTTTAAAAGATTACCACATACAAGAGCATTGACTAATAGAAACACTAAAACCAACTTCTATTTCTAGCTGATGATTGCTGCAGCAAAATTTGGCTAAAGTGCGAACAGATTGCCAACAGCCTGGTTTGAGCTTTACAGCGTTATCACCAGAAAAGTTTTGATTGACGGTAAAAGCAAAGGATGGGTGTGAAGGATGTACCAAGGTAGTGGAGAAAGGTATGAGCCATAGAAAGGACTATCTGTGTGGGCGAGTTGCGGGCGAGTTGGAGGGTCAAGATTAAAAACTGACCCATTTGAGTTCAACTCGCCTCCTCTCCCATATATATGACTCGGCCCTACTAAATTATGCTCCATCCTCCAAAATCGCTTTAACATCTGTTGTTTACTTTTATTATTTTTCTTTTGCAACCACCTCTAAGGGGACCATTATGGAAATAAGGTCAATATGACCTTTTAATGCTATCCCTGCCACTACAATTAGGAGTGTTTTTAACGTATTTATTTAATGAGCATTGTCATCGTATTTTATCTATCCTTTACTTTTTAAAACTTGTAAATTCTATTTATTTCTTGTAAATTGTTTTATTTTACGTGGCAAATTTTAACATACATACATACATACATACATACATGCGGCAAGCATTTCTATCTTGCGTTTGCAAGTGCGGTTCAATTTACGGCCCCCTGAAAAGCAGCCAGTCTTGGCGATGGGGCCACCGTGTATAACGAATTTAAAATGAAATGAAATGAGGATGTGAGTTTGTATAAACTGTATAAACGAAGTTTGTTCCTCCTTTATTGCTACTTCCATCGTGAGACAAAATCGAATTTTTCCAATACTACTCAAATTCAACCTCATCCCCAGGTTGTTGAATGCCAAGAGACTTCAGCAAAACCTCAAAAATGGATAGCCATCCGAAGACTCCTTTGTATTGGTCTAACCCTCTCTAACCACCCATATTTTTACAAGAATTACAAAATTTTAAATTTAGAAATTGAAACATTACATGGTCCAAAGTGCAACAACAACAAAGAGATCACTACGTCAAACGTAGTTGCCAAGCAACATTTCTTCACAGCTGTGCAAGCCTCTGCGGAGCTCCTTTTGAATTTTGCAACCCACTGGGTCAAAGTCCGCAGCTGCAGAAGGAATGGTGTTGGCAAGAGTCCTTCCTGTTCAGGTCAACTTCTTTCGCTCCTAACGCTTGCAACCTGTACTAAGAATGCTCCAAATGATTGTCAATTGATGAAGAAAGATATGAAGTAAGTCATGGAAGTAACTAAAGACGTAAGCAATGGAGATGTAGGCCTACTGCATAAACGCAAAGTAGAAGCGAATGGCATTCCCTCGAAATCAACAGAAGGAGATGCAGCACCGACAATGAAGAAGAAAATCCTGTCAAGTGGATACACGCCAGGTAGGTTAGGAATACGAATGCAGTGATTTGCTTCTTGATCCTTATATCTAGTTTCAGCAATTATTATTTTTAATCAAGGATTTTAAAATATCATTTAGGCCGTTTATTAGGTGGATTGCATATTGCAAGACCAAGAAGAGTATATGAGAAGTTAGTTATGCAACAATGGGTGGAGTTTGACCAGAGAGAAAGCTATTTATTGGGTGTAAGCAGCACTCATATGCTTATTGGTTCGTGCAAGGTTGAAGGCAAACAATCTACAAATACCTATCTCATCGAAATAAAGCTTAGGACTAATGTGCCAACAAATAACTCAAAGCCAAAGGAATGATGCTGTGTCAGACAGTGTTTTCTTGTAGGGATTAAATGATTTTTTTAAAACCTTATCAAAGTATACTATTCAATTGAGTTTGATCTAAACTTGTAATGTCTTTGATCAAGATTCCTTAAGTTCCACCAATGATCACTTAACGGCTTTTGGTGACATCAGCTGTTAGGGGCAAATGCCACTAGCCAATCACAACACAAGTGGATTTCTTGGTGTGCTGACCCCTTTTGCATGTTCCCTCAAGAAGATCTTTATTCATTATACAATTGTTGTAGTTTTATGAAATTTCACGCAATTTAAAGCCAATAGCAGATACTCCTCTCAATTCTTACTTTCAAACAATTTCCTGATCAAGTTTAATGTAATATTGCATCTCGATTAACTTTTCTTTCAGGGAAAAGAAGATTAGAAGTGTTCAGCATCATTACTGCATCACTTCTCACCATCGTTTACGCAACACAGCTCATCAGTAATTTTGGGGGAAATAGTTTAAAATGGGTGCTTACAGCAATATGTAAGTTTTGCCTTAGATTACAATTTATTTTCAAAACTGATCGCTCATATCTTTTGCACAATTGTTTATCACCATCTACCTTTATTTCTTCAAGGAAAGTTAGCACTGAGCGTATTGAAATTTGACATACCGGCGTGGCTGTGCCTGGAAAACTGTATAATGATTTTTAAATTGTAGTCGTGGAAAACATTGGTTCCATCATTTTGCCAGGATTTCATAATCTAAGGTGCATTATTCCTTCTGAAATCAGGATTTAACCTGCAGTCCTATTTCTCAATTTGTCAGAAAACAACTAGAAATAGGCCATGTAAATTTAGACTCTTTTAGTGTTTGTATCATCAGTGTTTGTGTCATTAGAAAACACTGACCCCCTGGAGCTAAAAAGATTTTCAAAATCAGTTTCAACTCTGTGAAAGATACAGTATGAAGTAAGTCATGGAAGTAACTAAAGACGTAAGCAATGGAGATGTAGGCCTATCCCTACTATGACAAGTTTTTTCTATCTTACAAATATATATACAGTATGTTCTATTTTCTGTTTTACAGTTATGGGTATGCTGACAGCTGACTTTGCATCAGGGCTGGTACACTGGGGAGCAGACAGTTTTGGGTCAATTGATATTCCTATCGTTGGGAAGGTATGGCGTTTTCTTTGTTTTCTTCTTTCTTTGAAAAATTATTAAAGGGGGGGGGTTGCTAAACATACCTGTGCAATAATTTTAAGATCTAGACCCCTTCCCTTGCACATTTTTTAAGAGAGGAATTTTAGACCATTTGAATTTATCACTAGTGGGCTACCAGCATTGGAAATTAAAATGTGTCCCTTAATTTTCAATTGCAGTAGCCCACTCATGATAAATATTATTTCACCATACCAGCTTATACCAAATGACAATTTTAAGGTATGTTCCTGAATTGATCCCCCCCCCCCCCCCATTGGTGCATGCTTACATTGATGCTGGTAAGGAGATGCTGAAGATGCTTTTGTTGCGAGAAATGATTTATGTGTAATTCAAGCTGGATTTCTGCTTGGTAGAAATTTCCAAATTTGTTTGCAGACATGATTACCAAAAACAGAATTGCTCTTGGTTGGAGAGTCCCCCCCTCTCCAACAAACCCCTCCCTTCCAAACCAAAAATTTGATAAAGCCCCCTAAGGCCTCACCTTATATTAAATGGCGGAGGTTACCAAAGATTTTCCAAACAAGTTTTTATGTTAATTTCTATGTGGTCTTTAAATTTGTGTATTTGAGTCATGAAAATTGATTGGGCATATCCAACCCGGTCCTCACCCTTGCATAGCCTCTTCTACCAGTAGCAGTAACTCTTCAGGCTAACAAATGAAAAAGCCCTTTGTTATTCCCCTTCACCTTTTGAGGAAAGTGCAAACTTTTCATTCTTAGGCCTTCATCCGACCATTCAGAGAGCATCACGTGGACCCAACTGCAATAACAAGGCATGATATAGTTGAAACAAATGGTGACAATTGTCTTCTTATCATTGTTCCAATTTCGTGTCAGATTTATAGATATGTTGTTGGTCCGCCATCAGTGCTTCAGAATTCCTATTATTGGGACATTTACTTGTTAGCTTTGGCAATTTTTGTTATGCTTACAAATCAAATTCATAAATGGTCTCACACATATTTTGGCTTACCACGCTGGGTCACCATCCTGCAAGACCTCCACATCATACTTCCAAAGAAGCACCATCGAGTCCACCATGTTGCACCACATGAGACATACTTCTGTATCACAACCGGCTGGCTCAATTACCCATTGGAGTGCATCAGATTTTGGCCCTCTCTGGAATGGATTATCAAAAAGACAACTGGAAGCCAACCTAGATGTGATGACTTGAAGTGGACACAAACACCAGCACAGTAAAATGATCGAAAATGCACAACAATGATGCTGGAATGTAGTGTAATTGTCTCAGAACTATGACTGTAGAAACATAAATACTTCAACCATACATTGTATCTCAAGAATGTGCTCTTGGTTTTCATTTGTTATTCTGTTTTCTACCTCGAAATAATATAATAGTAACTAAATCATTTAGATGGGTTAATAGTCTCCTTGACATAATTTTTGTATGTCTTTACCATTTTGATTTTGGTAGTCCAGTTTAGTTTAGCTGTCAAAACTAAGTGTCACACAAATTTATTTCAGTTTTGTTCAGGTTTATACCTTTATTCAATAAATGTGTTGTTTACGAAAATAATGTGGGTCTCCGGATTCGTGATCTTGCAAAGATCCCTCAAGGACAATAATGAAAGGCCAAGAAACTGGTAGATCAAGGGTTTTATAAGAACCTATTAGCAATGGTTGTGCAAGGCTTAGAAGATTGAGAAAGAAAGCTCTTAAATTGTCAGATTTGAAAGAAAGAAAGTGCTATGAATCTTTCTTATTTCATTTTTCAATATGTTCAAATATCCAATATGGAATATAGCATGCCACTATCTTGATCGCTGTATTTGCCCGTTAGAGTAAGTAAAACGCGGAAACAAGCTTAATAACATAATTTTTGACGGTGTCTCGTTTGAACCCCTTATTAAAGCATAGCATATTATTTAGTTTTCTTTAGGTAAATGCACTTTATAGTAGTATTCATCGTACGTTAATTACTTTGTTCTACTGAGTTGGGGATGCGTATCTTGGAAGACAGCAAAACAAATGCCGTTGGACTAAACAGACCCTTTTGCTATTTTATCAAAGGGATCTGGAACTAGAAAAATCGTCGTCAAAAGTGATGTACTTGCAAACAATCCATATCGAAAAACTTATTGACTTCGGCTCAAACGCCTGTTTTTGAGTTTCCAATTGGCTGTATTTTGAGTCTTTCAATGACGCGCTTTTAGGATGTAGCAATATAGCATATTTCAAGGAGGCAAGGGGTTTTGAAGGACTTAGATAGGGATGGGACCGTTATGTAGTTTAAATCCTGTTTAAATTCGTTACGGATATGCAAGAATAGCTTGTTGTTTGTTTTTCAATCCGAATTCGATCTGAAACAAGTATGTTATCAGCTGAATTTCATAGATCAAGGGAATAATAGCATGATCTTGCTGTGAGATAAACTTGTTTTTTCTGCTGTCGTCTTTCCAAAGAATTAGTTGCCTTTTGATCGTTTCGAAAACAAGAAGAAAGGAATTCATGAAGGTGAGAAATAACTAAACAGTACGGTTGTATCGATTAAAATCATCAAAACTTTGTATTATTTGGGTTGGTGATACACTTTCTATTTGAAACACTTCACTCATCACACTACGGGTGTGTTTGGTTACTCCTAAGCCTGCCAAATTTTCAAAATAGTAGACTTTGCAGAGATGGAAACATATTTCCCAATATTGCGATTCGCCAATGAAAACGAAAATCTCCCCGAAGTCTGCCAAACATTCTGCCTTTTGGAGCAGAAGGCTTATAACTCTTTCCAAACCTACCGTTTTGAGAATTTCAGAGTCAATCAAACACAAATTCTGATTCTAACGTTTTCAGGATTGGTATCAATCAAAAACGCCCTCTCTGATCGTTTCTGGTAGAGTTTCTCATTTTTCAGGAAGATGACTTCCTTATAAGCAGTTTCTTGTGAAAAAATTAGTGGAAAGCGCTTATTTTGATGACGTACGATTCGAATTTATTTCGAAGTCGCCACTCTTCGATAAATTCGTAGCAGTTACGGGGAATGTTAAATTCGATAAATTATTCGATACGATAGAAGCATGCAGATAGAACAAATCTACTGCCGCATCTCAATCGCTAGGTCCTAAATGAGTGGTCCTAATGTTTACTATCATGATGTTTGTAATTAGCAAGTCGCAAGGGCATTGCAACTACACAGATGAAACCTATCCGAAGGAGCTCTTGCATCGCTTGGATGAAATGCGAAAAAGTGGTCAAAATGGATTCTGCGATGTCATTTTGAGGGTGGAAAACCAAGATTTTACAGCACATAAGAACATTCTTGCTTCTTGTTCAGATTATTTTTGTGCGATGTTCAACGGAAACATGAAAGAGAGTAGAGAGAAAGTTGTGAAGCTAAATGGAGTTGATCCTGAAATTATGAAACATGTCTTGCGATATATTTACACTGGCGAGATCTTGCTTCTTCCTGACAATGTCGAATTGGTCCTGCAAGCTGCTAATCTAATGTTGATCAAATCCCTGAAGGATGCATGCTGCAAATATCTTGTAACTGCACTCAACGTCAATAACTGCCTTGGAATGCAGCGATTTGCTGAGGCTTACGCATGCACAGAGCTTTACGAAACTATCACTAGTTTTGTTCATGATAACTTTGGATATGTCACACACAACGACGAATTCCTTCATCTTTCCGAGTATCAGCTCGCCTCTTTGCTGTGCAGTGATGAACTAAGTGTCTTGAATGAGGAGAAAGTTTATGAGGCATTGATTCGATGGGTCAAATACGATCCAAGAAACAGGAAACGTTTTTTCCCTGAATTAATCGAGCATATTCGTTTTCCAATGATTTCTCCAGATTATCTGATTGATCAAGTTGAATCTGAAACCATATTTCATGACTTCCCAAAATGCAGAGAACTTCTCACCGAAGCACATCATTTTCACTTGCTGCCAAGCCGCAGAGGATGGTTTCAAACCGCACGAACTCGTCCAAGAAAATACGAGAGTACGAATGAGATCTTGGTTGCTTGTGGTGGTAATGGTGAAGCATCAAGCAATTCTACAGGTAAGATTTTCCAAAACTTTATTTGCTTGGTTTTTAACGATTAGAGATATGGCCTATTCTTTGTGCAAGCTACAAGTCATTCTTAGTCAATGTGGAATAGAATAAAATGTGGAAGTAAATGTGCAATGTAGAATAGACGATAATTATAAAGATGACCGCATGGAACGTTTGCATTGCATGCTTTAATCGAATCCCTATAAAACTGTTAAAGATTTGTACTTGGATGACAGTGCATCTTGCTACACAGTTCTTCGCCGCCATCTTTAGCGTTATTGTTGCTATAATCGTACAATGCTCTTCACTGTGTCGATCATTATTTGTTCGTATCTCTTTCTTTCACAGTTTACTCTTACAACCTTGTGAAAGGAAACTGGCAAGAACTGCCTCGACTTACTCCAGAAAGAGGCTATCATGGAGTTGCATCGATTGAGGGCGAAATGTTTGTTGTAGGTGGTTTTAATAATCCAACTTCAGAGACACTTGATACCGGTAAACTGATTTTTTATCTTCTTTAATGCTGCTTAGAATTGACATCTGGCTTTGCTTCCTCTAAATTTGCAAATAAAACTTGAACAAGGAATCAGTATGCTCCTGAATTCATTGGTGAGTTGCTTGAAGGAGCGTCAAGTCCTGAATTTCCATGATAGATTACAGAAACCAATGGTATGGGGCTAACGAGTGATGGATAATTGAATTTCAGCGGATGACTAAAAACGCACCCATTGACCCTTTACTCAAAAATCCCTTGCAAGCAATTTGAAAATGTCAGCTGAGGCTGAGTTTTATCCCCGGGGTTTTATCATGAGTGGACTTGCCAAAGTCGTCTTGGACAAGGCCATTTCACAAGCAAAAATGCACCGCTGATGTGGCCTATATTATGATTGAAACTGTATTCTTACTGATTGTGTTGTTTCTATTCCATGGGATTGGGAAGAAAGCTTGTTAATGTTGCTTTTCTTTCGATCTTCTCTCGCTGCATACAACTTGGATTGAATGCTGCCATTGAATAATGGTGTGATGAGAGAAGTTGTGTGTGATGAGAGAAAATCGAAAGAAAAGCAAGAAGAGAAGCAACACCGTGGAAGAGAAATAACACAATGGGTAACATCACAGTTTAGATCATGATATAGGCCACATCAAATCAACGGTACATTTATCATTTATCCCCGTGGTCTTATTGAGATTTCAACTTAATTTTGATAAATTGGCTGCAAATTTCTGCAGAATCGGATAATCACAAATATACGAAACATTTCGAATTATATAAATCACTTCTCCATACCTAAAGCATTTAGGGAAATCCCACTTCAAGAGCTGACTCCTTATCACACATCTCGCTATTCTTAAATGGACTCTGCCTCCTTTCAGGTAAGAAATATGATGTGGAGACCAGTTCATGGCAGACCATTGCATCAATGCATACAAAGCGAAGTAAGATGAGCATGGTTGACTCTGGTGGATCGCTTTATGTAATGGGTGGATTCGATGGATCAACTACTATCAATTCTGTTGAATGTTATAACCCGGCAACTAACAGGTTTGTTTTGATTGTTGGCTTATCAAGGCTGTAATTTTTGAATCTTCATTTCTCCGTTTTGCATGAATAAGAAAACGATTTAGCTGTAATACCAGGTTTCCCAAAAAATTTATACGGATTTGGTTGACTCCAGCGCTGTGAATTTAGCTTCAATCAATGTCTAATTACTCTAAAAATGTTCCTCGATAGTTAACTTGAACATAGATACCTCGTTTGTTGGTATTAGTGCTTTGAGAGCAGACATCTTAGTCTTGAAAGCTCAAATTTGCCTCTTCCTGCAAACCAGAGCTTTACCTTAAGCAAGCAAATTCTTAAGGCACAGCGTATAAATTAACGATATCCTTGTGTTATTCTACATTCCATTAGACATTGTGTTATTCTATTTTCCAGAAGTCACAAGTCACCAGAAGTTTTCAAATTGCAATTTAAAAAGAGAGATATTTTAGGGAAAAAGGAAAGTACAGTAAACTTGGAGAATGAATAGGCAGTCAATGAAAGAATATGAACGATGCTGTTCTGTCATTTCTGAAAGAAAACAAAGTTTTCAAAATGATCAAAAATTCGACTAACACAAGTTCGTCGTATATAAACCTATATCCTTTGCTTAAGAAGTTGAATGTGGTTTATTCTGCACAAAAGGTCATATTTTGCAAATTCAGATCCTCCCCTGCCTATATTCCTCTCGTCAGTTTTTCTGCACTCATTGCATTTGTTCATGCTCCTTTTTATTTTCTTATTAGACCTTTCTCCACAACCAAGGGTTTACAAGTCTCCGATGTAAAACGGGGCATTTTTCAATGGTCTGTTCGTTATTCAGTTTATTGCACATTTGATCTAAATGGAAGAATCGTCTTGTCCAGCCGATGGATAAAAGGTTCCAGATAAAAGTTGTCAACTCGGCTTTTGTATTCATTCACCCTTTTACTTCGTAGATGGAGGTTTGTTGCACCAATGATGACACGTAGAAGATGTACTTGTGCTGTCACTGTTGGTAGTAACATGATCTACGTCATTGGTGGTCATGATGGTGCACAGATTCTTAATACCATCGAGAAATATGAGACTGAAAGGTATGAGCCCTTTAGATTTCAACGCAAGTTTCTCACAAGAAACTGTACGAAGGAATTATTTTCAACGAATGCACTTCTGCACTGTTTGTTAGAGCGAAATTTCCTGGAAGCAAAAATGCCTCCCATGGAAAAATTTCATTTGCCAAAACGTTTTTTGTAACGTTTTATTTTCCTTAAAAGTGTATATGCTGCCGTTTGAAAACTCTATGCCAATTTTTGCTTGCAATAGACAGTAACAGAGGTGTCATGTTTTCCTATGTTGGCCCTCCAGGGCATCAACTTGCTCCATTGTCTCATTCAGATGCCATATGTCAAAAGGTTTGAGTAGCTATTAGGTTGCGAGTCATATCGAGCTTAGTTGCCGGGGGATCTCAGATTAATTCAGGGGGTTCGGGCATTTTATAAATTCACGTCGAAGGATGCTCAAGTTGGGTAGTCGAAACAATGCCTTTATGATACGGGGTAATCATCGTTGCAGTAGTAAACATTATTATTATTATTATCAATTTATTTAAAGTAGGCCTACATATATATATATATATACATACAAGACATATATACATATAGATACAATAGCTATAACTAAGAGCTAATTCAAGCCTACTATCTAAAAAAGTAAAATTTGTAAGAAAAAAGTAAAAAATAAATTAAATTACGAATGATTAAATACAGACACATTTTACAGATTTTTACAATGCTTTTAATATTTACAATGTTTTCTTACTTTTTTTTTCGGTAAATACAGCAGAAAATTTAATATCAGCTCAAGAACCCAACCTGTGCCACGAAAGGTCTGCATATTTTACAATTACATTCCTCTCCCCTCCAGGTTTTGATTTTCCTTTTGAAACTGGAGAGAGTATCTGACTGTTTTAGGTCATTGGGAAGTGCCTGCCATAATCTACACCCAAGGAACGATATTGTCTCTAAGCCATAGCACGTAGTGCGTGCTTGTGGCAAGGATAGGTTATGGCAGCCTCTTAACCCATAAGAAATTTGTGTTGGTTGTAGAGTAATGATAATTTCCTGGAGTACTATAAGTATTATTAAGAGGTGGTTGAATCCCCTCGAGTACCAAATAAATGGGGGATCAGAATGATCGAAAGGGGTTACAAATGATTCAATGTAATAATCGGGGGCTGGACCAATCGGGGGGAGATTGGAACCATTGGGGATTGGGAACATTGAAAATGGTTCTTTTCTTAGTTATATACGTATTTTTCATCCATTCAAAAATTATGTTTACTGCCATTTAAATTTTTCAAGAATTATTAAAAGGGGGGTTGGAAGAGATTTTAAAAAAATTAATCGGGCTGGGGCGATTATTCGGTACTCGAGAGTAGCTGGTTGAAAGAAAGTTTAGACTAATTTTAAGCACACAACCTGACAGTAACCAACGAATTACTCAATTTTTTAACTATCTTTTAAGATCTTTGCAGAAGAAAGAACATCAATTCAGATCGCCAAACAATTAAGAAACTTCAGTATACTGGGAAAATATAATTAAAGAAACTGTATATTTTGAAAATGGAAATCCTTTAAACATGTTTACTTTATTAGCTTCCTGTATGATTTCTGATTCCCTAACCCTAACCCTAACCCTAACCCTTTTGCATAGCCTGAAACTACTTTGCCTATGTGTCCGTTTGAAGTGGACCCTTTTGCATAGACGAAAATCACCATGAGTCTGTGTCCGTTTGAAGTGGACCCTTTTGCATAGCCGAAAATTACCATGCGTTTGTGTCCGTTTGAGGTGGACCCTTTTGCATAGCCGAAAATTACCATGCGTATGTGTCCATTTGAGGTGGACCCTTTTGCATAGCCGAAATTTACCATGCGTATGTGTCCATTTGAGGTGGACCCTTTTACATAGCCTAAAATTACCATGCGTTTGTGTCCGTTTGAAGTGAACCCTTTTGCATAGCCGAAAATTACCATGCGTTTGTGTCCATTTGAGGTGGACCCTTTTGCATAGCCGAAAATTATCATGCGTATGTGTCCATTTGAAGTGGACCCTTTTGCATAGACTAAAACTGCTATGCGTTTCGGTCCGGACCCTTTTGCATAACCGAAAATTACCATGCGTATGTGTCCGTTTGAAGTGGACCCTTTTGCATAGCCTAAAATTACCATGCGTATGTGTCCATTTGAGGTGGACCCTTTTGCATAGCATAAAATTACCATGCGTTTGTGTCCATTTGAGGTGGACCCTTTTGCATAGCCTAAAATTACCATGCGTGTGTGTCCATTTGAGGTGGACCCTTTAGCATAGCCGAAAATTACCATGCGTATGTGTCCATTTGAGGTGGACCCTTTTGCATAGCCTAAAACTGCTATACGTTTCCGTCTGGACACTTTTGCATAACCGAAAATTACCATGCGTTTGTGTCCATTTGAGGTGGACCCTTTTGCATAGCCGAAAACTGCTATGCGTTTCGGTCTGGACACTTTTGCATAACCGAAAATTACCATGCGTTTGTGTCCATTTGAGGTGGACCCTTTTGCATAGCCTAAAACTGCTATACGTTTCCGTCTGGACACTTTTGCATAACCGAAAATTACCATGCGTATGTGTCCATTTGAGGTGGACCCTTTTGCATAGCCGAAAATTACCATGCGTATGTGTCCATTTGAGGTGGACCCTTTTGCATAGCCGAAAACTGCTATGCGTTTCGGTCTGGACACTTTTGCATAACCGAAAATTACCATGCGTTTGTGTCCATTTGAGGTGGACCCTTTTGCATAGCCGAAAATTACCATGCGTATGTGTCCATTTGAGGTGGACCCTTTTGCATAGCAGAAAATTACAATGCGTATGTGTCCATTTCAAGTGGACCCTTTTGCATAGCCGAAAATTACCATGCGTATGTGTCCGTTTGAAGTGGACCCTTTTGCATAGCCGAAAACTGCTATGCGTTTCGGTCTGGACACTTTTGCATAACCGAAAATTACCATGCGTTTGTGTCCATTTGAGGTGGACCCTTTTGCATAGCCTAAAACTGCTATACGTTTCCGTCTGGACACTTTTGCATAACCGAAAATTACCATGCGTATGTGTCCATTTGAGGTGGACCCTTTTGCATAGCCGAAAATTACCATGCGTATGTGTCCATTTGAGGTGGACCCTTTTGCATAGCCGAAAACTGCTATGCGTTTCGGTCTGGACACTTTTGCATAACCGAAAATTACCATGCGTTTGTGTCCATTTGAGGTGGACCCTTTTGCATAGCCTAAAGCTGCTATACGTTTCCGTCTGGACACTTTTGCATAACCGAAAATTACCATGCGTATGTGTCCATTTGAGGTGGACCCTTTTGCATAGCCGAAAATTACCATGCGTATGTGTCCATTTGAGGTGGACCCTTGGCGCAAAATTTTGTGAACTTCAATGTTTGTTAACTAACAGGTTAAAATTCTGCCTTGGTTAGAGCCAAGATTCTTGGGGTAAACAATGAAACTATAAATTTGAAAAACCTTGTTCATGACATTGCAACGTCTTTCATTGCAGAGATGCCTGGACCCTAACTGATGTTGCGGCAATGAGCGAAAGACGATCTTTCCCCTGTTCCGTGACAATTGATGACAACATTTACGTCATGGGAGGTTACGATGGTAACGACACGTTACGAACCTGCGAGGTTTACAATCCTGCTGCCAACACATGGACCAGTATCGAACCGATGAATGTTGCGAGGTCGAATGCAGGCGCAAGTTTCCTCAACCGTAAGATATTTGTTGTCGGTGGCTGGGATGGAGTTAGCCTCTCGTCCGTGGAGTACTATGACCTCGTTACCAATGAGTGGATTCGCGCTAATAATCTACCAAGAGCGACCACAGGGATACGAACATGTATATTGATTCAACAGCACTCCAACGAGCAAAAGCCGAGACATAAAGCGGGTAAAACTAGCAATTGTTGTATTTCGTGATAGTTTGATTATAAGAGTATGTTTTAAAAGTTTTGGCAGTGGAACATCGCTTGACAGGAAATATACCAAACCAAATCTCACGTCTTTTCACACAAATGTATACCAGACGAGTCAGTAAAATGTTTTAGACACTTGAAAAAAGCCTGTGGCTCTCAAACCTTCTGCCCGATTCCTATGAATTGATAATATTTGTGTGGCTAATATGTCAACTAAGATAACAAATTTAGTTTTTCAAAATTAGCCGTATCGCACTCAAGTTATAAGGCCGGATCTCCACTTGGCGCAAAAATGTCGCGGCGGTCGATTTTTCTTGCAGTGATTTTCCGTGGCGGAAAGCAAGACATGATCTCCACATGCTCTCTCTCTCTCTCTCTCTGTATTGTTGTTGTGCTGCATAAGAAAATAAACGATTTCTATTGGTATTTTCTTGCGGAAAAATGTCGAGCCGCGAAAAGTATAATGTATTCTTACTTTTCGCGGCTTCAGATTTTCCGTGGCGATAATTTCAATTAGCCAATTAGATTTCTGGAAATCTTTCCGCTTCGACATTTTCCGCCTGGTGGAGATCCTGCTTAAGCGACTTTATAAAAATGCTGCATTTTAAAATCTTCGAAACAGGCCTACACGCCTTTGTCAAATGTGCTACCAATCCAGCCTTATTGATATTAGAAAATAGACGAAAAGAGGCTGAATGGCAGTTCTAAGTTTATCCAGTTACGTAGTAGCCTCTTTAAATGCGTGGTAAATGTTTGAACGATGATAAGATAGACCGAGACCGATTAGATTTATAATAGTTGTGAGGCTAAACTGATACCAAATTTTTGAGCAAAGATTTTAGGCCTTAGCCAGTTATGCAGGATTTTGAGACGATGCATCTTTATCAAATCACTTGCAATTCGAGAAATATACGATCGATTTTGGCAAATCAAACTTTCTTTGCTGAGTTGATATGTTAGCTACACATTGGATATCAGTTTATAAGATTCTGATACATGGTGTAAATGCTTACAGGCTTTCAAACATCTAAACATTTTCACACACCCGTTATTACAGATAATGTATAAATGACCAATCTTTGCTGTGACAACCCGAGGGACAGCCAATTATTCTATTTCTTTCAAATCAATCTCGTGCATGTTATTCATTTCAAGAACCTCTCTATTTTCATATTTTTGGATCTTATCATGCCATCACACAACACTATTTAGTTCTTCTGATATGTAAAATACTTTTGATATGAAGTGTATTGTTTCCTGAAAGCGATTTTAATTCCCTCCAAAACTTTTGAATCGTACTTCCATTATATTTTTTTTTGGAAAAATGCAGTATGGTATATACAATATGTTTGCATGTGACATACAATATTTTTTGGATGAAGAAATCCGGCTTTTAGGAATCTGGCTCTGATTTTTGGAAAGTAAAAGGTGCCACGCGATTAAAATATTCAATAAATATCTTACGCCCCAAAGCAAATAGAAATCGAAAACAAAAAGACTCCTGTAAGACTTCAAGGATTTCTCCAGAAAAAAAGGATTCCGTGTACTTTTTTCCAGATTTTTAGCAAGTGATTTGCCCCTTGATAAAAATGAGCTTTTCTGTCTCGAGATTTATGTAATTTATAAAAAAAGGAAATTCATCCATGGTAAATAGTAAATACCATTGCCTCGAACAACAATAATCAGGTAAGGATGTTTTCTTAGTTTGCGACAGGTATTTGCACTTATCAAAGTATCTCGACAGATAATGATTTTGGCTGTTAACCATAGAAATCTTGATTAAAACGAGAACATCGGCGAGCAGATTCAATACAATCTATGCCCGCTTGCTGTGCGAGAAAATTTTACAATTCTGTATTTTTCATACTATGCAAATTCTTACCCTCTTGCATGAAGAGAGATCTGATAAAACATGGAAGTAGCAATTTTTAAGATGATCAAGATAATGATTTGAAACAAAACCATGGAAACGAATATTTTCTCCCTGGTCGCAACAATGGCCCAAAAATTGCAAATGTTGCGTCCATATCTGCATAATATCCTTAGCTAATTTTAAGGACAATCTTTTTTAATTGTGAATACTTTGACGTTGGGAATTGATAAATTTAATATTGATTAATAATTTACAAATTTCGTGTAAAATTTATTGGCATTGTTGCAATTTTTCTGAAGTTAAATGAATAACTTGTATTTCTTTGTCAACCTTCTTGAACGTCTCTGCTGCAACAGTAATAAACACAAATGAAGGTGAAGGTTGAGGGTGTTTTGGCGCAGTTGTGTAATCCTCTGTCTTCGCAGCCAGAACAGTCAGGCAGACAGGGTTCGATACCCGGTAGAGCCCCACCCACTTGAGCGTCATGACAAGGGGTCACAAACTCGATTAGGTCATCTCTAATAATAATAATAATAATAATAATAATAATAATAATAATAATAAGAGAAATATTGATACAGGGTTTACCTTGTCAATACTACAAGTACTGTTATCAATAAGGGCCCTGTTTGAAAATTAAAGAAAAGTAAAACCATCATTATACAATGTAAAAAAAGCCTAAAATGTCCTTCAATATTTATCGTTTAAAATCCTGTAGTTGGGTAAAATATCTATGATCCTTGCAAATGTTCTTTAAGTCGATGCTTGAAAACAACAATGGATTCTAAACTTCGAATGTCAATTGGTAGTTCGTTGTAACAAGATGGGCCTTGGAACCAGAAGGACTTTTTTGCAGCTTCTGTTCTGACCTTTGGAGCGCGCAAAGTAGCTTTATTGCCTCTTGTACCATAATTATGGTTAATTCTGTCACCATAGGACGCAAAATTAGCGATCCCAAGGCTTGGTCCTAAAAAATGCAACTTCACCTTCAAATGCAAATTAAAGGCAGATAAACAAAATAACGAGACAGTATCAAACATAAAGAATATCCAATTGAAGCCTTCATCTACAGCTATCTTTCAAAAAGATTCCACTTCTCTTGACTTTTCCTAAAATTCCAGTAACTGTTACTATCCTATACCTCCAGTCAAATAAAGTATGTCTCAAAGTAGATGTCATGTGAAATTCCCGCGAATAAATAAAATTGAAGGGTACTGCATGAGCAATTTTGCGTTGCCGCCAATCTCAAGTGATATCTAATTTGAGATCAACTTTTATTGTTACAATATCTAAAAACGTTAACTTTAACCTTTAAGCATGTTGCCGATATGATCTGCCAAGTGATTATTCCACAGTTTTAAATTGTTTTCTTCCTCCGGTGATGTCCATTTGAACCTGAACGTAGCTATCACAAAGTTGTGGGTTCACGACCTTCGTTTCTGGCAGGCAAAACAGCTTGACAGCGTAAAATCAAATAGTGTCCTATCTCCCTTGCACCTGAAGTCTTCATAAAACTATGATGTCATCGTTTTCAACTTTCGATTTTTTATCATCACTGCTTTGTGCTTCGTCTTCATCAGTGTGTTTACGTTTTCGATCAATTCCAGAAGTTGAAGTGACTTCCATCTCATCTACGAAGAAGAAGAATTTTCTTAGTTGGTAAGCCCTTAAACTCTCTCCGCCATGTTAATTTTTATCCCAATACCCCATCCACACTAGTAAGTTAAGCCAGGTTATCGAATGGGACATTCTAATTGGTCAATCCAACAAACTGAATGCATTTGATTGGTGGAGATTTAAGCAGGTTTAGATAACGCTGGTTGCGGAATAAGCCTAAGGTTTCCTTGATATTTCAAAAATGAGGTTTCCTTGATACAATAGACGATTACGCTAAAGATGGCGGTGAGGAACTTTTTACCAAGCTGCATTGCGTTCGAATAACGAATCTTTGACGATTCTAGAGGAATTCGATTAAAGAACGCAGTGCAGCGCGAGAATACCTATTTTCTGACAGCTATCTTTGATATTTTATTTCATATTAAAGGTAATATGACACGGGTATATGCGTCCATCTGAAAAAAGAGCAAAGGAAAACCCACGCACTCTTTATCTCCTAAGCTCTTGCGTTGCACGTGTCAACTTCACCCCTTTTAATCGTTGTTTACTCGTGCCCAACCCCTTGTTCATGAACATATCTTCTAACCCTGCCGATTACCTTTAAGTCAAGTTCTAATCGCTCAAATATTCCAAGTAGTGACAAATTGTGCATCACATTAAAGGAATTGAATCAGCATAAGAGGACAAAGCAAGGTATACCCTATCTGTCAGAATTTGCTGACTCATGGTTCTGGATGGCGCATCTGATTGGCTAACTTCATGTGAAATGAAACTGATCACATGAAATGCATTGTGCTACAGCAGGTCCTTTTAGTTTGTTGGGGGTGATAATTGATCTTTGTCACGTGGGTCACATGATACAAGGCAAAGCAGGTCTATTTATCTTTACTCAATGCCTTTAATTTCAAGCTGCTAGCTTTTCATCATGTTTCTGATGTTTCCAAATAATCGCTTCGAAATTCCTCCTAAGAATCAAAATTTTGAGTTTTCTAAATCCTAACAGCAGCTGCTTCGCAGGAAAGTTCAGCATAATTTTTATTGAGTAAATAGCAACAAGGAAGCTTCTTTCTTCACCTGTTATGTTAATTTCTGCCGTGTTACTCGTTTCAGAACTTCCCATTCCCTTCACTGAGGTTGTGCTTTCAGAATCTGCAATATCTTTCAGCGATGTTCTGCTGGAACTTGGCGGCAAATTAGCTTCTCCTTCTACAAGGAATAACTCATCAGGATCTTTGCTTTCCCTGCGAAGAAAATAGCATTGGTCTTGCTGTTTATGTCGAATTCAGTGACCGGAAATATCTTAATATTACTGTATTTGCCATCAAATGCCATTAAAATGATGAAAGTGTATTTTTCCTGAAACCTACATTGATCAGAAAATAGAACTATAATTGGCAAGACAAGTAAAACATGCTAATTTGCGATTCTTGGAAAATGATAATTTTACGTCACCCTCATCCCCAGTTGTTCTATTTATAACGGACCGTTACTCAATACAGTAAATGTTAAAAATAAATGCCTCCTTGAATGAACTGCGTTGCAATGAATATCAATTTAATTTTGATCTTGTGTCAATGAGGGGAGGATCAAAAGTCCTAGTAAAGAGCAATTTAGTATTGCATTTCTTTCTAAATTTAGGTTGCATACCTGGGGTTTATTCCCTTGCGTATTAAAAGCATTATGAAATCTCATCTCATCCATAGCTATATATATATTTTTTTCTATATCAATTAAAACACAGAAACATGCAACAATACAACTATTGTGCCACTCATTGCAGGAAAGGACACGTAGTCAGCGAGTTCCCACAATCAGTGACACTTACAATTAACTAAGGAACTAATCGCAAAAGAAAAATTACAATTGAAATTAGCGTAAAACGAAAAGCCTGATTGCTGAGCAGAACTGAGGCTGTTTGATAAAACGGCTGATCGGAAGCCGGCTCGACGTGGATCCCTGGAACTATAGAGAAAGAATTGGTCCTATATATTTCTACAGTTTTGTAGGGGGATACGAACAGGCCAAGTTGTACGCCTCAGGGAATTCCCCTAAAAGAGCTCCAGATCGCATGCGCAGTAACGCTTTACTTTGCTTACGTAATATGCAAATCAGCTTGACCGATGAGAACAAGGGAAGAAACAAAAGCAGCGATGCGCATGACAACGTGAGCCCCAGCGTCGATTCGCTCACAACAACGTTGAACTACAATCCATCAAAACAATACGGTCAGCACTTCATCTCCTCAACAAAGTTAGGAAATACCAACGTCTGGTTGGATGGACATGGTTGCCCAGCAAGCCATATTTTCTGGCTAGGTTTTGCATATTGATAAAAAGAATGTCTGAAACCATACCTTTGACGGACAGTCACAACCAGTTCGTAATTTTGTAAGAAATCATCAGCTTTTAATCGAGTTCCATTTGTTATTTTGAATACTGATAGTGTCTTCTCGTTATTTACTAGAAAAAAGAAGCGAAACGCATCAAAAAAATATTTGTGATATAGGATAGGCTGAAAAATAATTCAATTACGAGAACAAATTATTTGAAAAGGGGAACATCTTTGCATTGGATAAAAATAGGTTTCCTGCAAAATTATAAGTGAAAATTTCAATACCTTCTGTCTCGCCTTCTTCACTTGAAATTAAAATTGTTCCTACAAGGGAAAACAGGATAATATATAATGGTCAATAAACTGTACTTTTAAAAAAGGTAGTTTTGTAGATACAACCATGCACATGATGTTAAGGTCTTTGATTATACAGTGGAGCCTCAATAAAATGAACACCTGTGGGACCAATGTTATTGACCGTTGTAAAGAGGTGTCCGCTATTTGGAGGTATCATCTTTTGTCATACCGTATTTTGGGACGAAAATATTTGTCCGTTGTTCCACAGTAACTAGTTTTCTGTTAAAAAATGCCACCTACCAATACAATCATCAGTTATTTCCCTATGTAGATAGCAGACATCTTTATACTGGAGGAAAATTAAACAAATAGGCCAAAAATAGTCACACAGCAAATAAAAAGTAACTCATTCATCCCAAGATTGCCCTTACAAAATATTTTGGTTCAGCCTGAATATTATGCTGCCTTTCGCAGCAAAAAATAACAGGCGGAGGGTCGGGTAGTCGCTTATCAAAACTGTACCTTTTCCGTCATCAATCTCAACGTCAGGTGCAACCATACCAAATCTTTCTTTCAATACCTGTAGCAAATAAAACGCAGGAATATTAACCCTGGATCTAACTCTGCGAAATCTACGTTTAAAAGCACTAATCGTAAGCCAAAGTCGACCATTTTGCTGTGAAGGGTTTTTCAGATATAAAGGAATCGAGAGAGATCAGGGATTCCAAACTTTCCAATTATCGCCGTGAAAGCTTGCAGCAGTAATATCAAAATATCACATATTCAAAATTTCGATAGATTTACGACAAAAGGCAGATCTATGTCGCTCGATTCTTTCATTCATTACTTAGTTGATCAAGAATCTTTTGTAGAACAGTGAGAAGGTTTCTTGAAAAAGAAAAGGCATGAATAAATTTTCATCTTTCTAGAACTATTTGTAGAAATCAATTTGCAAAAACAAATCATCTAATAAGACATGAAAAACACGCCTTGAACTTCCGGAAGAAAACGAGTCCTCGAAGCTATAAAAATTATTCTGAAAATAAATCCAAGAGATTTGAAATCAATTTACCTTATCCTCAAAGATTTTGACAGTGATCTTGTTTACATTTAGGTGAACTGTGACCTGAAAAAAATAATTACTTTGTAAAATTATAAAGTTACCAAGAAGATAAAAATTCTACGACTGGCGATCACTATTTTTCTTTTATATTCAAGATAAAAATTTACAATACAATGATACCTCCTACTATACTCTCTAATTACAACTATACGACACTACAGAGACGATACCAAGAGGAGCGAAGTGGCACGACTACCCCCAAGGCCATAACATGAAACAAAAAACAAGGACAATACCAGAACAGTGTGTAAAGGGGTCAAAGAACAGAACGAACAGCATACAAACATTAAACTAAGCTACGAGTCAGCAGGACAGCCTGCAACCAAATAATTTGAATTAAATGAAGAGCCTAAACTCTTTCATCACTATTTCATAATTACAAGGCAGTTGAGCAACTGAAATGCGTTTGAATGCAACATTGTTTCATACTGATCTGCTGCACGAACCAAAGGTACCTCGTGCAATAGAAAGATGCCATTATAATCTTACCTCTGGCTTCGGAGCACAAACATAACATTTCGGGTTTGGTGGCACCAAAGTTGACGTTACCAGCAACCTTTTCTTTACTCTTGCTTGTTTACTCAAGAAAACCTATAAAATAGATAAATAAGAGAGAATTAATAAGAAAGGGAACAAATAAGAGAGAATTAATATTCTGGTACGTTGGTTCTATCACATATAGCATAATTTGCGCTCTCTTTGCCTGCAAATTCTAACCGTGATTCAGTAGCAAATCAAATGAGACAAGAGTTAACGGCTTCAACCTCCATTCTGATTGTGTGTGTATATGTAACAGTGATGAATTTTCTGGCATTATTATTCATTTCAAAGATTCACAGATAGCCAACAGAGATTTTTTTCCTTACCGATTTACATTTCTTGATATTGCCTGATAGGATCTTTAATGCTTCCATGACAATAAGGCCAGATATGATCGCATTTGTCGTTGCAATAGCAGGGATAATGTTTCCAGCCATTGCTAAAAAGAAAATCGAAAAGTTAACAACATGAAAACAAAATATATTTGTACCAAATAGTCAAGGTATATAAGCAATAAACAGTGAACAAACAATACATCAGAACTTACATTTAATGGTGAATCTGCTCTTCATTGGAATTCCAAAGATATGAGACCTAATATTTGATGCTGCTGCTACAAAGTCCATCGCAATTTCATCATCCTGCAAAAATAAAATAAAGGACATTACAATTTAAATAGTCAACTTTCCCGCAACGAACTTGAAACTTGTGTTGGCAAGCACTAGCGTTCTCGATATATGTTGCTGTGCATCAATGTGGCGCGAAGTTAAACAAAGAATTAACACATATTTAGGAAAGTTTCGGAAGAAGCATGGCAAGAAACAAATAGAAACGACTTGAACTTGTCTGGTTTCAGTTTGAATCTAACGTCAGTCCTAACTGGACAAGTAATTCATCTAATGTTTTCTAAACCTGATAAAGGACTATGCTCGAAACGTCGTGCTTAATTCAATTCCTATGACAGTACTTTTATTTCAATTACTTATTTATCTTTATACAATTGCACTATACGCAACAAGAGAAAACTTTCTATACATGTTCTTTAAAATGTGCCCCTTGTTTTATGTAAAAGAACGCGCAATCTCCCTCACTTAGTCGAACATGAAAGTCTAACCTCACAACATCGAATATTGGCAACTGAAGAGCTTTCTCGAACATGACCTTCCAACGATGAAGGGATCGAGTTTTTCATTCGAATAAGCTCTACTTGGCAGCATTGGTGAATCTCCGTCGATTAGAATCCAGTCGAACTCTGTGCAGTGAGAGTGCCGTGGTAAGTTCAAATTCACATTTTCTATGAGTCATTGCATTTCTATGAGTGTGTCCGCCAAAGTGCAATCTAACCCCTAACCCCAACTAACCCTAACCATTCCTAGCTACCCTAACTAACTTTAACGTACCCTAAAAACCCCTTTTCCAAAACCTAACCCTGACCCTAACCTTTACCCTATGACACATAACGTCCCGATATTGACAGCTGGTCCGCTAAATGCAGACTAGCTTCTAGCCGAACATATTCATTAACTTTATGCGATTATGGAACCTGGACAATTTCATACAAGTTGTACATTTACTTTCGTCTATTGCCACCGCATCATTTCATCTTAGCCTAATTTGTACCATATTGTCTTACCCTTTACCTATATTTATTCTAGACATTAAAGTTGTTAGTGACATACTTCAAACTGATCCACACAATGGTGACCTATCGTGCAATTCGCAAGAAAGTTGGTAAGCATCTTAGAATATAAGTTGAGAAATGGCTTACCATTAGAATTTGGGGATACACTCTAGCAGACGAGCTTTATCTTAGATCTTTCTAGAAAGTACTTACCCCAACTAATCCTAACGTGACCTAAAAAAGCCCTTTCTAATCCAATCCTTGCCCTATAACACATAAATGTACCCATATTGAAAGCTGGTCTGCTAAAGTGCAGACTGGCCAGTTTTGACAAATGGCTTACTATAAGAATCTTGCCAAGTTACAAGAAAAGACTGCAATATTTTGATTCCTCTATTGAAGTCAATAATGGTTTCAGCTGATAGAAGAACTATTAATTTTCGAGTAGACCCTTGTCTGTAATATGCCTCACTTCTTTCAGTAATCCACGAAGAGCCGTGAAATAATTCACATAACAGAGCCAAATAGAGCGTTTGCTGTAAATAGCTCTAATGTGGTAAGGCTCTTTGTGTCAAACATTATTTTCAAAGAAAACGTTGTTCATTTTCAGACAGACTCTTCTCATGCATCAAGTTGATGACAAATATTGATGGGAAAAATCGCCATCCTGGTAATGCCATAGAAGAATTACAAAGCTCTGACTATCAAAATTATGTTTATATGCAAGTAAGTACATACAAAATTGACTTCAAAAGCTCATGGGTTACTTTAAGGAAATCGACATAGTTAAAAGATGGCTCGTGCCAAGTTAAGAATACAATATATTGTATTTGACAACGAAGACACGTGCCGTCCCATTGTGTAGCTAAAGGAACAATGGGTGTGTGGGCGTTTCTTTGGCCTATTTATAGCGGCTACTCGATATAGTTATGTCGATTCTCTTTGAGGATAGCCTTTTCTTAGAATCAGGTCACAAAGAGGATATAACCCAGACCCAGCTTCTTCAATTCCCTCCAAGAACCTACCACTTTATCTTTCATAGATAAAACGACAAGTTCAAGTCATCTTTGATGAACTAACGAAGTTGCATGCATATGTAAGTACGGCACTCCTTGTTGAAAGTATTTTAGTGATGTTAAAGGGGCTGGGTCACGTAAAGTAAACAAACTTCTTTCGAAACGACGTTTTTCCAATTTTTTTGACAGGCCATATCAGACAGATTTTCCACTATTTTTCTCAAAATGAAAGTGCTATTTTGAAGATGAACTCTTGAACTTCAGAGAGAAACAAACGAAACAACCATATGTTGTAAGATTGCAAAGATATTGGTGGATTTTTAGTAGTAACTTTATTGTGGATTCACCCCATCCACCAAACTCTGCGCAGAACACAATGGCCACGTGTGGGCAACAATATAGATTATAGAGATAACAGATTTGTTTACGGTTACGTGACCCAGCCCCTTTAATAAAACTTGAATAAGAGAAACATATTAAAATCCACTTTTGAAGTTCAAAATACGGCTTTCAAATAGGAACAACAATTCATCCAAGCAAGAATTTAATTTGAAGACTGCTGATCGAAAAAAGAAAAGAAAAAGCCCGGTATAAAGCGTTCCCTATTAATTTAAAAAACTTCAAGAACATTGATAATTCATTGATGATTTACGGAAGCAAGTATTCTTGTCTCAAAGTCTAACCTAACTTATGCACTTTTGGGAGCTGTTTCGTGACCCATCATATCATTTGCTTTGGCTGTATAGCACTTCAAAGGGACTTCAAATTCATGAATATATTTAGGTTATAAACACTTCATGTCGTTACCCCCTATCTCTAATGATCTGAACACAGGTATTTGATGATGAGATAAGCACCATGTTGGAAATGATTGGAAAGTTTATGAAAGATTTGATGGAAGCTTGGGATACATTTTTTAACGGAATATCAACACTGGTAAGTACAACGTTTCAAATATTTTTAGTCGCCATCAAAGATCTTATCTGCTTTCCAAGGAGAATTTTCACAAAATTGCTAAAACTGCACCTGATATGCTAGAAACATTAATTGAAAATAAAAACGACTAATTTGGCCTAAGGAAAAAGAAAAAACCCGCCAACTGCATTTTAGAAAAAGATTAGATACTCTCTGATCGCTCCCTTATGCTGGACTGCATCAAATATACGTTGCTGTCAAGGTCTAAACGCCGTTTCAAAGCAGTGAGATCCTTGCCGAGAAGAAATTGTTCGAATCACTTGCAGCTTTCGTATTCCAGGATCAATTTTTAAGCCTAAGCAACATTGTCAATAATTATTTCATATCATATCTATTCCACATTTCAATTCATTAAGGAGAGTGATCCGTCAGCCTAGTGGCTGATTTTCAAGAGGCCGTCTCCAAATTATGTATCTCAGTCAACACTTTGAACTGAAATACAGGCCATAGCATGTAACAGCTACAAGGCATATCTACTTACTTTGATGAAATACAGATTACAAGCAGCATTTGCCGTTTGAAAACCATCCGCTGCAACGCACGAGCCCCGGCCGTCTAAGATACAGTTACGAAGCACTGGCATAATTTTGGTAACATTATATCTTACAGAGGCTGTCAGGAGAGGGGAATTGGGTTGAGAAGCAAAGAAAGATGTATTATCGCCTGGCAACACGAGACACGTATCAATGTCAAGGACGCATAAAACGCGTGAAAGAAAGACTGCGTGGCAAATTCCTCGAATGTGATTTACGCCCTGAAGCTGATGCCAAGGCACTTTATGATCAAAGTAGGCAGAAATTCAAATTTGAAATCCTGACTTTTGAAATTGGGAAAGAGACAGAATTAGAGGTAAAAATATAATAGCAATAAAATCAGTTTCATTTGTTAGAACTATTATGTGTTCACAGATTCTCTATAATTCTACCGTTGAAATTTCTGAAATCTTCAATATTTTCAGAATTAGAGTGTTTTTCTTCTTTTTCAAGAATTCAAGAAAAATTTTCAAAAAATCTTAAAACCATCGTAAATTGTAAATTGTTTGACGTAACATGAAATAATTTCGAAGAAAATCATTGTTTGTGAATGCCTACAATATGGAATCAAGCAAAAGTCTGTCACTCCTCTGGTTTATGATTTAGAAATTTGATGACGTCACTTCCTCAAATGAGTTTAAATGTAAGATACGCTGTAATTTCCAAAAATATTCAAAATTTCTGAAAAGTCCAACGGTATGATTATAGATAAGTATCTAAAGTTTCTTTTAAGCCATTCAATCAGAAGAAATAGGTCACTGAATTTTATACCCATTAAATCTGATGAAACGTAAAAAACCAAAAGGCTTGAAAACTTGCAACCTTTTTGTCTAAGCCGTATTTAACTGAAAAGTAAAACCAGTTTCTTCTCGAAAATCAAATACTTTAGGGGAGCTATGCCGTGGAATACCCTAGAGCATGATGTAAAGAATATAGCGTATGTTGCAGCTTTCAAACAGGAAATCAAAACTTAGGATGGAACCAGTTGCTTCGTATAGTCGTAAATAGACGCCAAATTCCTTCAACTGTACATTAACAAATATGTCTTTGGTTTGATTGCAGATAGTTTGTGTAAATTAGCTGTATTCTTTAAAAACTATGTTCATGCCAACTTTAATATAAACACATGAGTGAATGAAATTTTTTGCCTTCGTGTCATTTTAAACATTAGTATTATCATTAGGTATGCGGAATCGGAGACTACAAACCATCAAAGAGCATAAACGAATACGATCTCTCGGATACGAGTATCGACACTTCAGATGATGAAGATTTGCTACAAGAAGTCGATCAATTTTGCATCAACTTGGAAGAATGGATTGAAGAAGAGGAAGAACGGAGAGAAATAGCTGAAGCGAAGAAGCAACGAGCACTAAAACGAAAAGCAGACGAAGCAGCCAATCCACAGGCCAGTGCCAAGAAACAGAAGTGTGATGATGGCGGCACCCCTGGGAATACTGGTACCCCGAAAAGTGGGAAGAAACAAAAACGAGGAAGACGTAAACATAAAATGGCGAGTGACGACAGTGATACGTCTGATTCTGATCGATCATCAGATAGTGATTTCTCTGATCCGGACAACCCTGAGTTTCAAGAACTGAAAGAGAAGACTAATGATTTTAAGAATTTGAGAAAAAGGACTTATCAAACGAGGTTGAGAGATAAAGAGAAGGTGGAAGAAGTTGTGAAACGAGGCAAAGAGAACAGTGAAGCTAAGAAGGCGAAAAGGGCAAGAGAAAATGAGGGGAAGGGTATGAAAGAAAAAGGGGAGGAACGGACAAAGAGGAAAAGGGAGATTAAGGGTGGAAAAAATGATGAAAAGCGGCTCAAAAGAAAAATCGAAGAAAGGGTAAGAAAGAACAGTGAAATTAAAATTAGGAAGCGGAGCAAAGAAAATGACGAGAAGATTGTTAAAAGAAAAACCGAAGAATGGTTACAGCACAGCAGTGAAACTAAAATTGGGATGAAAAATGACGAAGATGACGAGAAGAGTTCCAGAAGAAAGAGTGCGGAGAGGAAACAGATGAAGCGAGAAGAAGGGCGAAGACGAGCTAAGGCACTCGAGGCATTGTGTTTGAAGAGAAAGACGGCTAGAAAGAATATTGAACATATGTTTAAAAGCGAGACTGGGGAATGGACAAGAAGAAAAAGTGGACAAACGAGTGAGTACAAAACAGACAAATTTGAGATATTGCACAAATCAATTAATGATCAAAAGATAAATAGAAGGAGAGAAGATATGTCTCCAGGGCAATTTGGGGAAAACAACAAAAGGAAGAGAGGTGAAATGACCAGAAGCAGAATTGAAGAAAGCAGTGAGGGTAAAAGGGAAAAGGTTGAGATGCTTCAAAATTCAGTAAATGATCAGAAGATGAAAAGAAGACGTGAAGACATATTTGAAAAGCGATCTGTAGAAAATTACGCAAGAAAAAGCGGAGAAATTACCAGAACCAGAATTGAAAGTAAGAGAGACCATAAAACGGACAAGGTTGAGATGTTGCACAAATCAATTAGTGATCATAAGATTAAGAGTAGGAGTGAAGATATATTTAAAAGGCGATCTGTAGCAAACGACAAAATGAGGAGAGTAGAAATTACCAGAGCCAAAATTGACGAGAAGAGTGAGCGTAGAAGACCAGAGGTCGGTGTGCTGTTGACCAAATCAAAGGACAGAGAAACTCTGAGCAGGAAGATGGAAGACAATACCAGACGGAGGAGCGGAGAACAACAAGTAAAAAGAAGGAAAATGTCGCAGGGATAACAGCACGAGCTTTTTGTTACATTAAAACAAACAGGATTTGGTTGTCCAGGCATCCTTTCGACAACATTGTTTCCATCCAGTGAACGCTAACTTAGGAGTTACGGACTGAGGTTATGTATGCTGTAGATGTTATTAAAAACTGTCTCGTGCTAAGAAAACCCCAACCCCAACAACACCTCATCTAAAGCTATAATATCCCCATGAGCTCTTAAAGGGAAACGACATGGTTACAGCTAGCCTGGGCCAGTGGTAAAGATAGCTGATTGCTTTTGATACACTTTGATGCGTTTGATTGTGCAGCTAATGAAACAATGGGTGTGGGTGTTTTCTTTAGCCAATTTAGAGCGGCTGCTCTTTGTCGATTAAATTGGGCGTCTTGAAAATCTTTAGATGTAAAATGGGATTTCTATCAATAAAGATGATAAGATCACACATACTTTGTCCCAAACGAGAAATTCTCCAGAGCTTTCCAATTTTTTCTGTAGGTTCTCAAGGCTGAAAAAGACAAAAATTTCCTTCTAAAATATCAAATCCCTACTTAATGAAAGAAGTTCATCACCGATTATTTTTCAATCATAAAACAGCAGAGTATAGAGACCAAATTTTTATTTCCTTGCATTTCAAATAAAGGAGTAATGTACATTCCTGGCAGCCTGATCTGGATCTTTGCGTCTGAAATTAAAT
This sequence comes from Aurelia coerulea, assembly GCA_039566865.1. NCBI lineage: Eukaryota > Metazoa > Cnidaria > Scyphozoa > Semaeostomeae > Ulmaridae > Aurelia > Aurelia coerulea. The sequence continues at coordinate 2,198,483 of CM076948.1, forward strand.
TCAGTAGTTAAAGAATTTTCTGATGTTGTAACATTGGTAGTTTTTAACATCGCTTGTATCATTATTTTGTACTCTGCTCTGATAAGAAATCCTTGGACTGTAGTTTTTTAATTTTAAGATTTCCCAATAATATTAATGATAAACAATAATGATATGAATTATTTGAATACCATTTGCCGAATATTTCTGCACATTCCTTGACACTCCACACTCTGTTGATATTGTCATTAATTGTTGATTTGTCGATAAATTCTTCGTTTTCTTTAAAGAAAAAGATGCACATAAAGAGACCAATAACTTAATAACAACTGGTAAAATAAACAAGCTAAATTGTGATAAAAATTACGATTTGAACACATACAGTACTCATTGTCAAATCAATGTATGAAGTCAACAACTAAATGCCAGCCAGAGAGCGTTACAATTTAAAGTTTGTCGATGAGATCAAGGTTTTTAACTGAATTATATCACATTAAGTGTCAACGGCCACTGCATCTGCAGCTCGCAAGAGAATGCTAGCCACCCATAAACTATAAAACTGACTGTTATAATTGTATAAGACTGTGACTGTAGTGTAGGTAGTAGGTGTTGTTACTCTTGTTTGATTGATTTATAACACAATAAAGTTTAAAAACGAGACAAGCTACAGTACATGTTCTAGTTTACTATCAAGTGACTATGAAATTCTTCCTTTCCTTGGTCTACAACAAAAGATGCAGATTTTTCCTTTTCAAATGTCTAATGGAACCAATTTTGATACCAACCTGAGTTTAGTGCATTCTTCCATGGAAGTGGGGTAGGAGGTCGCCGTTTCTTCCATAATTTGTCCATTGATAGCAAGTAGTTGACATCAGAGAAGAAAAACTGCAAACGAAGGCATTTTGGTATTTGAATTATGGTCAAGTTACTTGTCACCAAAGTTTAAGTGCCAATAGAAAACTTTTTTATGAAGAACATACAAACCGAAATAATATAGCAAAAGGATTAATTCATTTATACATGTTAATTGATTCATTCAGTGACCATAGACCTTGTTGGAGGTGATCTTAAGTTGGGAAACAGCCTAAATCAATCACAAATGTCACTAAAATTTGAGAGTGATTGTGATAAAACAAGTCATCTTAGTAATTTAGAAATGTATTAGTAATGATGAAACTACTTTGAAACCATTTAAAAATTATACAGTTTAGACAAACCTTAGTAAACAACCTTTCTGGATCATAATTAACTTCTTCAGCCCACTTTCTTGTTGACCGTCTCTTTATCTCAGAGCTGTCTTCATCATTATTCTCTGATTTCTTGTCTGTGTTCTGGCCTTCTTCTGAGTGAGAAATTTTGTCATCAAAAATAGTCTTTTCAAACAAAAATCTACAAGATGGTAGCTGTGAAATTATACATACACCACAAAGTAGGCACCTCAAAGAATTGCGTAGCAAGCCAAACTGGAATTAAAGTTGCATAAAACAACAGTTGTACTTCATAGTTGTTTACTGCTGGGTAAAAACCAAAATACTATGGCTTTGGCCAATATCAGAACAATGACAAAAGAGAGGTGAAATAGTATCTGAGATTGTTTGGGATACGAATCATCAAAGTTCAAAACAAAAGGTTCTTCCCCAAAAAGGAAACCTGTGATCATGGGCAGAATGCATGTTTGGTTTGTGGAGAGACTGTGGGCAGATAATTCAGCCACTATCCAAACAAGGTTTAGCGAGGAAAGAAATAGATTCTTGCACATGGCAATAGGTTTCCCAGCTGTTGATCTGCTTTGAACTTTACCAGCACAACAAAAGGTGTAGAAAAAAGGGGCAGTCCTCATTATCCCTGACGAGAGAGCAAACAATGTTTTATAACATACCATTCAATTCTGGATCTTCAGTGTCAGGTGAAACCTCTGCGTCAGCATCTGCCTCACCAAATAACTGGCTGAAATGAGATGAATAGAAAAATTGGAAGTAGTGATTATTTGATGATGCTTTTTTAAAAAATAAATCACAACAAAAACAGACAAATAAATGAAGAAATTTAAATGAATACCTGAACAAATGTTTAGACCATACAATACAATGAACTGGTTCTGAGGGAGTATTTCTGATGGTACATCCAGGATAGGTCTTTTGAGCTGGTTTTGGCTGACACTCGTAGCACTCAGAGAAACCCTGCAATGTACAAAGTAGTCATTCTATGAGTAAGATTCAGTGAATTCTTATAAAAATATGAATTGCATACAACAGTATATTATCAAGTTAAAAGACAGCTTTTCATTTTAAGTAAATCCCAGTTCACATTCTAAATTTTAGCAACATTTTAAAGAACACACATTTTGAATGAAATAGGAATGCATAAACAATAGATGAATCTACTTGAAAATACCTTCTTTATGACCGTTACTTGACCAAGATATCCTGCAGAACCACTCTCAACAAGAGGGACATCAGCAGCAAGGCACATTCTATTCACATGGTTACGAGCAGCTGAAAAATAATTCAGTGAAAAATGTTACCTTTGTATTGTTTAATTTTTCATCAAACCATATCTTGTTCAAAAAGGGAAACTTAAAAACACATGTGTACGAATACACAGCACTCCTGCCCTGACTCTGCAAAAGTTATTTCTTAGACACAGAAATAATCAGAGGTAAAATGATGTGATGGTGTATCTAGTGGAAAGAAGTTTAGGAAATGTCAGTACCTTTATTATCAAGAGCATTCATCACAAGTGTGAATCGTTTGAAGAAGTCTGTGTTATAGTCAGGGCTAAAATAGAAATAAAGAATCATCATCATCATCAAATTATGCTATTACGTCAGTCCCTGACATTGCGAGCCTGATAATTCCACTCCAAGTGTTTCTATTATTTGCTAGTTTCTTTAATTTGTTTGTGTCTTTTACATTCAGGCCTTGTCCTCCTAGATCTTTATCGATGAGGCCTAACCAAGTGAGTTTTGGTTTGCCTTTGGATTTCTTCACAGGTCTTAGTGCTTCATATAGGGCTCGTTTGGCTGGTGTTTCCTCTAGAAATAGAGAATAAGATCCGATATCTTTTTAGCTGAACAATCATTCAGAAACTTTTTCAATCAAATTACAAAATATGAATAATTTTGATTTACTCTTTTGACCAATTAATATAAAGATGATCATTACTGAAAAAGGCACATACTTCATCACATTGTCATGGAATGCAGTCACATTAATATCTGGTCTCATGCTCAAGATGATCTCTTTTGCAACCTAGAAAATAATGAAACACAGCTTAATCCCAGTACTCTATGTCTATGAAGTTTCTTACAAAGGTACTTCTATTCTATAATCCTTGCCACAACAAGATGGGACATAGACAAATTTAAGTGCTCCAAAGAAGAACTTGTGTATGAAGAGCATGAGATCTCGTTTCATTGAAAGGTGCCAGGCATGCTACATTACTTTTCAAATGTTTCCTGTGGTGTGGTGATAAGATAGAAACAAATCATACAATGTGTTTTGCTGTTATTTGTTGGTATTATTTTGTATATTTTATTGCTTACCATAGCTTTTGATTTGCCAACATGTTTCTTTTGGAAAAGAAACTGACGATTAAGATTGCTCACATCTATAGTATCAAGATCAATCTGAAAAAGAATTATATTTTTGTCAATATCTATCCTGCGAAAAGACAAGAAGGATGCCGGTCACAACACACAGACAGGCCAATAACTGAATGAAAAAAGGAATTATTTTAAAGCTCACCACATTGATATCCGGAAAGCCAGTAAGTGCAAGATTCTTTAGCAGCTCACATCCGATTCCACCAGCCCCGACAACTAGAACTTTACTTTGAGAAATATTCTCAGCTAAAAATTGGCCTAGAACTTCTCCCGCCATGCTGAAAGAAATGATCGTAGAAATTGTGAAGGAATTTGCGGAGGAGCTAACATTGATGTTGTGGTTGTAGAAATTGCTGTTGTTGTCGTTGTATGGATGGATTATTGTTGTTGCTGCTCAAAATCAATTGATCAACAAACTCTTGCGTAATTATTTAGGGACGCCACGAAAGTTTTACAACACTTATGAAAGAGAACGAAAGAAGAAGCCTGGAGAAATTTTGCCTTTCTGGCGATCCAAGATGAAATCCGTTGCAGTTATCGGTGCTGGTGGAGCCGGTTTAGCCATGGCAAGATACCTTTGTGCAAATCAGAAACTTTTCAAATGCATTGTGTATGAACAAGGCAGTCAAGTTGGTGGAACTTGGATTTATGGAGACGAAAAATGGCCTGATAAAAAACTAACAGGACGAGAAATTATCAAAGAAATGACTGAAAATGATAAAATCCATTCCAGCATGTACAAGAGTCTCAGGTATTGGTTCGACCCCACAGAGATCAAATTTGAAAAACTGAGGAAATGCTAGTCTGAAAAATGTATCTGTGTTGTGTAGGCCTACCCGTAGCAAAATATTGAGTATGTTTGCAGCAGCAGCAGGCATCAAGCCTTGTTTTGAGTATGATTTGAGTATGTTTGAGGGAGAGCTTGATTCAAGTGACAATTTTGCACTGAAGGCAAATGCTACCAATCAAGGTTGGTCGCAGCGTATGTTAGGAGTGCGTTAGGATCAGGGTGATGGGCGCTTTTCTTGCCAAAAGAGGGGTGCCTGGCTGAATTTTTTAATGGTGAAGAGGGGGCAATTGCCCCCTAAATCCGCTACTGACAATAGATAGCTAATTGCTAATCGAGTCCAAAACCCCTGTCATGAAGCTCAAGTGGCAGGGCTCTACCTGGGATTGAAGCCTGTCCGCCTGACAGATCTGGCTTCAAAGTCATGGATTACACCACAATTAATTTTGTTATTTACAATTCTATATGTCAGTCAAGTTTTATTTTCATTGTCTTGATTGTTTTTCTTTTCTGCAGAACCAATCTTCCAAAACAAGTGATGGAGTATCCTGATTTTCCGTTCCCAAAAGAAAGCAAAACATTCCTAACCCACAAAGAGGTTCTGGATTACCTAAAAGATTACTGTGATAACTTTGGTCTGGCAGATGTCATCCAGTTTAACACTAGGGTGAAAAAAGTTATTCCCTTACTCGAGTCAAATGACACGAAGAGTGATGGATTGAATGTCAGGTGGAGAATCACAGCTGTCAATCAAAGGAGTGAAGAAACGTCCAGTGATTTTGACTCAGTTGTTGTTTGCAATGGGTAAGCCTCTTCAGGGTAGCAAAATATCCTGGCATATAGTTCTACATATTTGTCCTTGGTGCATACAGTACAGGCCTGCACATATAAGCATTGTTTTCCTGCTAAATGACTCTTAAGAATGCTTCAGAATATTAGGGGCAATTGCCAGGACCATCAAGAGGGGGCTTATTATTATTATTATTATTATTATCAATTTATTTAAAGTAGGCCTACATATATATATATACATACAAGACATATATACATATAGATACAATAGCTATAACTAAGAGCTAATTCAAGCCTACTATCTAAAAAAGTAAAATTTGTAAGAAAAAAGTAAAAAATAAATAAAATTCCGAATGATTAAATACAGATACATTTTACAGATTTTTACAATGCTTTTAATATTTACAATGTTTTCTTACTTTTTTTTTTTTTTCGGTAAATACAGCAGAAAATTTAATATCAGCTCGAGAACCCAACCTGTGCCACGAAAGGTCTGCATATTCTACAATTACATTCCTCTCCCCTCCAGGTTTTGATTTTCCTCTTGAAACTGGAGAGAGTATCTGACTGTTTTAGGTCATTGGGAAGTGCCTGCCATAATCTACACCCAAGGAACGATATTGTCTCTAAGCCATAGCACGTAGTGCGTGCTTGTGGCAAGGATAGGTTATGGCAGCCTCTTAACCCATAAGAAACCTGTTTTTCAACGAAAATGTCCTTCATGAAGCTGGGATTAAGGCTCAATTTTGTCTTAAAGACTTCAGTCATTAGCAATTGTAAATTCCTTATGTGGAGTGGGACTGAATTGTCTCTCAGTAACATCGTATCAAAATCTGTTCTCATATCTTTGTAAGTTATTCGCAATGCCCGTTCGTGAATATGGTTAATTTTATTGTTCAATGTTCTGTCACAGAACATCCATACAAGAGGACAGTAGTTGAATTGGGACAAGATAAATGCCTTCATTATTCGTTTCAGCTGCTCAGTATCAAGGAAATGAGAAATTCTTGAAAGAGCATGTAGCTTTTGACCAGCCTTCTTACAAAGAGATTTTACTTGCTGTTTGAAGCTGAGCTTTTTGTCAAAAATCACACCCAGCAGCTTTTCTTCTGTGCTCTCATTTATCGTTACACTTCCGATATTTATGGAAACATTGTTACTCTTGTCTCCAAATACCATTAGGTGGCATTTGTCCTCATTCAGCTTCATGCAGTTGTTTGGAAACCATTTTGTGATTTTAAGGGCATCACTCTCTAATGTTTTGATGACACTTTCAATGTTGTTAGCACTGGCATAGATTGTCGTATCATCTGCATAGTTGCAGATTTGAGTGTCTTTCACAAACATGAAGAGATCATTTAGGTATATGTTAAACAGCAGAGGCCCCAAGACCGAACCTTGTGGCACTCCAATTACTGTTTCTCTCCACGTACTGAAAGACCCATTTATCTTCACCCTCTGCTTCCTTTCACTGAGATAGCTATGGATCAACCGCAATGCACTCACACTGAAACCATAAGCACTTAATTTTGCAATCAAGAGCTCATGATTTAAGCAATCAAAAGCCTTTGAGAGGTCCATGAGTAGTGCTGCTGCTATACCCCGTTTATCTAAGGTCATTTTACAAGTCTCTATTAGTCTTACAAGTGCATGCTGGGTTCCATAGCCCTCTCGAAATCCACACAAAAGAGGAGAAAGGAAGCTAAGGGCATGAGATTTTATTTGACTTTCTAAAACCCTCTCATAAATTTTGGAAACAGATGATAAAACCGTTATCGGTCTATAATTCTTCTTGATAAAAGCATCAAGACTTTTGAAAAGGGACGAGATCTCACCAGTTTTCAGTTCTTTTGGAAAATTGTTTCTTGACAAATCAGAATTAAAAATTTTCTGGATGAGGACGGCAAAAATGTCTGAATTTTGTTTAAGGATCTTGGCAGGGATGCTGTTTAACGGTGATGCTTTCTTTGAATTTAGCTTTTCTATCTGCAGAAGTATTTCACTTACAGTCACCGGCTTGAATTCAAATTGGCTTAGCTCACAACTTCCTTTAATCATCTTGATGCTAGGATGATTTTCATATTTCTTGATAGCTTTTTCAATGGGATCATTTATTCCATTTGTTGGTGATAACACTGCCTGATCCTCAGAAATTCCTAGACTTTCTGTTATATTTGCGAAGTAATTACTAAAAATTTCCGCAATCTCTGAGTCTTCAGTTATCATTTTGCCATCTTCAATTAGAGTAACAGATGAATTTATTTGTACCTCATTTGAAAACACCGGTTTTACAGTTTTCCAAAATTTACGGTTATCTGTGAGGTCTCCTAGGTCAAGATTTCTATAGTAATCTGATTTCGTCTTGCGCAGAAGTTTGACACAAAGGTTTCTTTGCGTTTTAAATGCTTTTAAATTTTCCTCAGTTCTGTTCTTTATGTACCTGTTGCGCAGTCTCTTGCGATGCATCATCGCCTTTCGTAAGGCCTTTGTCATAAAGGGGCCATCGTTCGCACGCAAGTACTTTTTCTTGAGAGGAGCATGTCTATTTAGCGTATCAGTAACCACAGTGTCAAAGGCACCATAATCTTCATTATCCTGCAGTTCAGACGAAATCTGGCTTAGGGGGTAAAAGGTCTGGGGCTCGGGCCCTGAATTGAATATTGCTTTCAAATCTCTTTACATCAAACTTTTTATGGCCATCTATCTGCCTTGAAACATAGTCATAAGTAAAAAGTTTTGTTCTGGCTATGCGTAAAAGCTCATGCCCTCCTTTTAAAATTTGTCACCTGGTTCGAATATGTAATTAAGTGAATCTTTCATCCCTATGTATGTATGTGTGTTTAAATTTACCACAAAGGTAAAATTTACAATGTTTAAAATATAATAAAATAGATAAACAATACAATTTACATAATACAGTGATAATAAATACCAATTAAAAATCACCCCTAATTATAGTGGCAGGGATAATAGCATTAAAAGGTTGAGTTGACCTTCTTTCCATAATAATGGTTCCCTTAGAGGTGGTTGCAAAAAAAATAATAAACCCTCGATTGTTTACCATAAATACCGTTTTTTATTAAATTTGTCAATTTTTTCTAAATTAGCTTTCCTAAAAAGGGCATTCCCTCATTCTCCGAGAGTCTGAAGGGTGTGGCCTCAGAAAGCTTCCTTGGGGCTTTGCCCCCAAACCGCCCTTAGGGCCCAACCTGGCTCTCAACAGCCCTGGCAATTGCCCCCTATACCCCCCATGGCCACGCCACTGAATTTGTGGCTTTCTTTTAATCATTCGGGAGCTTTTGAGAATAGAATTTACATGCAGAATAATAGAAGGTGCTGTGTGTGAAAGATTTGTTTGTGTTGAAAAATTTTGCTGAGAATTCTGTTCTAGAAATGTCATGTTGATTTATCAATCTCTTGGCATTTTGTCAGACTTCATTTCAAAGATAGTCATGAATTTTACTCCTTTTCAGGCACTTTGCCAAACCAAACGTTCCAGACATCCCCAATATTGAGAAATTTGCTGGATCTATTCTTCATAGCCACTTCTACAGAGAGCCAGATTCATACAAAGACAAGGAAGTTATTGTCCTAGGTGCAAGAGCCTCTGGGAGAGACATTGCCATTGATGTAGCTAAAGTAGCCAACCGAGTTATTCTCAGCCATAAAGAAGAAGCTGGAACTTGCCAATTTCCTGAGAATATAACCGAGACAAAGTCAATCAAGTTAATTGATAATGATGGTCAAGTTGTATTTGAAGATGGTTGTAAGTCTTCTGCTGACGCTATCATTTTCTGTACTGGATATTTGTTTGATTTTCCTTTTCTTGATGAACGCTGCAGCATAAAAGTGCAGAATGGCAGGGTTTTCCCACTCTACAAGCAAATCTTCAATATTCAGTACCCATCTATGGCATTCATAGGCTTATGTCATCTTGTGTGCCCTTTTAAATTATTCTCAATGCAAGCAAGATGGATTGTCAATGTTCTCTCTGGTGAAGCAACACTGCCCTCTTCCAATGAAATGCGTGAGGACCACAACAAAGACTGTGAAATCAAACTGAAGGCTGGAATAGCAGAAAGGCATTTTCATCGCTTGGTTGGCGGACATCAATGGGAATATTACAACATGATTGCAAAGTTGGGAAATGTTGAACCAATGGAAAAAGTTATTGAGAAACTATACGGTGTGGTGGCGCTTGAAAGAACAATTAATCTACTTAATTACAGAGAAACGGAATATAGTGTTTTGAATGATGAAGAATTTGAAGTGGTACATAGTAGATGAATGAGATTTTATTTAGAAAACCCTCCAAATTATTTTCTGAACGAACTGAACAAACTTTGCCATTAAACCTCGGCTAGTCTAATTTATAGTTGCATCGAGATTGATTTTTCAAAGTTCTCGTACAGTAGAAACCCGCATAAAAGAACCTAGGTTTTTTCTGGGCAGCCTGAATTGGTTCTTAATTAAATGGCTGCTATTCTAAATTCCAGCCTGTAAGGTTCTTAAAAAGGTTTTTATAGACGAGCAGGCCTTGCACACATTAACACTGTTTTCCAGTCCAAGAATTCTTGAGAATTCTTGAGAACAAGTCTTTTGTACCAATGAAGAAGTCTGATCAGGATGTGAAGAATTCTAAACATTCTTGTCATTTTAATAATTTACATTAAAGCTATTATATAAGAACCTTTCCCAGTTTCAGCCTCTTAGGGGTTCTTATTTAGGGGGTTTTAAAGATTGAATCCCAGCCTCTAGGTTCTTATAAAAATTAAATTTCAGCCTCTAGGTTCTTATAAAAACAGGTTCTTTTATGCGGGTTTCTACTGTAGCTGATCCTGTTGAAACGAGAACAGATATTTACAGCTCTTTTGTTTGTTTAAGGTTTTTTTGCTAGTATTTCAGGATAAGTAGTTTTAGTATTTGATTATAATGTTTTTAGGCTAATGATATTGGAAGAACAGATCTCATGCCAATGAAACTGCAATCTGTTTTATTGAGACACAGAAACTTCTAAAATCTTGATCAGAGTAGCTGGAGCAAGGTAATTAGCGCATTTGAGGATCAATACTCTAAAATATATATTTCTACAATTAGTCTTGTTTTGGGGTGTCGGGTGATTTTGCTTCGATTTGATTGGTGAGGCAAGCAAACCAAACCAACTTTACAAACGGTTCCTTGATGCTCTTCGTGAAACAAATCAATGATCAGCGAAGCAAACTAACCGCAAAACAATATGTCTTTGACTCTTTGTACAAAGGAAGAGACCCTAAGAACATTTTGGGATCGGCCAAATTCACTGCCTAACACTACCACGACCAACAAGGGCAGATTTGGTAAAGTCCCTCCCCCCTCTGGTATCAATATCCTATTCAAGGGAACTCCATTCTCCCTAGAGGAAAAAATACATGAATATACATATGAGTGTCATCATTTTTAGGAAGGAAAACCAAGGAAAATTTGCTCATTGTTTTCACTCGGCTTTGCAGGTTTTTGGAAGGGGCTTTCTGCAGAAAATCTCCCATATTCACGAGAAGGAATGGCCGATTAAAGCCGGGTAAATTACTGAAACCAATTTATCATATTGGCAATAAAACAAGACAGTTTTCAATATTATTGCTTTGATATTCAGGGAGAAGGGAGCTACCAAACGTGGATTCTTTTTTTTTTTGACTCACCCGGTGTAAAAAAATCTCCCTTGTTTTCCCACCACATATTTTCACGGGAATAGCATAATTCTGTAGTTTTGTGTTTGTGTTATTCTCACACATGTTCTTTCGTGCAAACTGTCCAGAATATAGCAATCATGATATCTCTGAAATTTCCTTAAATCATTTTTTATATTTGCACGAAAGAAAGCATTTTTGAAAAAAATAATGTTTGATAATTTTGATTCAATCGTTAATCATACATTTTGGCAGCTGTCTCCACTGTTTGCTGAAGCATTGACAACCAAAAGAGCTTTTAAAATTGGCAATCGCCCTTTTATCTGAGACTGTATGCCTACTCTATACGAGAATTGTCATAATTTTTTATGAGATACGTAATTTTAGTCATGATCAAGGACCTGCTTGGGTGGTGCCAGCCCTGAAAAAGTGGGGTGGACAAGGGATAGAAGTGGTTGGTAGAAGGTATATCTGAGGTTTTTTACATCGTTTTTGCTTAAGAACAATAATGACCTGAGAAAAGTTGAAGAGCGTCGCGAAGAATTCGTTCATCCTAGTTTGCCTTCAGTTACGAAATAAAAGTGATTCAAATCCCTAAACTTGCAACAAACTAGGAAAATAGTGAGATTTAAACATGCTTCGAATCTGTTGTTTGTTAATAAAATCTATCTTACATTAGATGTCAAGTGAAATTATCCGCGGATAAACAACGCAAAGAGTTATCGATTAGTGATTTTGCGTTATCGCAAATCTCAGCTGACATCTAATGTGAGAGATCTGAGCTACAACATAGTTGTCGAATGTTACTGAAAACTAACGAGAATTGTGATTCAATCGGTTTAGTTAAAAGAGTCTCCCTAAGGATTATGATATATCTTGTTGTAGATATATTACAGAACCCTTACAGAATTTTATAGCCCGAGGAAAGGCAGAGAATCCATGCCATACAGTACAGACTTTGCTCACATTAACAGAATTCTTTACATTATGATAAGAATGCTTGAACCATGTGAAAGACCATTAAAATCACTGACTATAGCTTTTTTTAATTCCAGGAAAACTTCCAGATCTCATGTTCTTCGAACTACCAACTAGATTGCTCTGTCTCTGCTGCAAGGGTGGGAAAAATGCATCAAATCGAGGTTCAGCTGGTTTATCAATTGTCAACATTGCTTTATCTAAAGGTAGTTGCCTTTGTTCTCTATCCTTCATCAGATTCAAAGACTTTCTGTAACCTTCAACTTGCCGATCTAGAAATGTCGGCATTCTTTCATCGATTAACGAAACTGGCTTGAACTCATCTTCCGTGGTCCATGATCTCTGGTTATCGTATTTCCACTCCACAATGCCATCTTGAGTAACTTTTGCATTTCTTTCAGCTGCTTTTATTGCCATTTCTATTCTGTTCAGTTGTATCCTTCGCTCTTTGTTTATTCTCTCGAGATTTTGCATCAACAATGCTTCGTGTCGAATGTTTATTCGTCTGATTCGGTCAGAAAACTCCAAAGGGAATTCCTTCCGCTTGAAACTCATACCCTGGCCAGTACAGATGCTAGGCAACTTTCAGTTTGAATTCATCGCCACACCGTAAATCAATTGTTGCAACACAGCAGCCTATTAAGTTCGTAAAATCAGTATCTTTCACTCAGAAAAACTCTAGAAGAGAAGCTTCAAAACTGCAAAAAAATGTATTAATATGTGAACCTTGCTTTGACAATAAGCTGACAATTTAGCTTACAACTGTATATTTGTAGCGAAACTCTTCATGAAGTGTCGTGGTTGTCTGGTAGTGGGGCAATATCTTTGGTAATGCAATGCTCTTGCAGTCGTGCTCCAAAGAATTTTATGAAGAAAACTGAAAGAAAAACATAATTCCATCATACAGTTACATATCTCTCTTGAATCTTGCCTGATATCACTTTTAGGCAGTCTGTTCTTCATGTGTTTATCATTTTGATGAATTCCTATAACCAAGCGATTCTTATAGTACTGTTACAGCAGATGAACGTCTCTTCGTTGCTTGAGATGTATTTCAAAGGAAGACCTTAGCAATATGCTGCTTTCTGCAATCATTTTTAGAGCATCAAGCCATCACTGTTTGTTTTATTCGATTGATTTCAGTAGAAACAGTGATTTTTCACATTTTGCATTAAATCAAATCCTTTCCTGTATTTTCAAGTGATCTGACATTCCAAATTGCCATCAAACTCCTTTCAGCGATTATAAAATAGCAAATTATGGCAAAAGTTGTAAAAACAATCGCGCTTCCGAGCTTTTGTTTACAATGGTTTGCAAGCATTAGAACATTTTCTGGTCGAAGAAAGCTGTTTTACGCAGCAGTTTGTCAAAAATCTTAGCTGGCAATCTTACTCACAAGGTGAATTTCTTTTCAGAAGGGCACCTTGTACGCTCGAACGCCACGGGAGTTGGAATTATATCCGTTTAATATCGTTCTATTTTGAGATGGAAATTAGGAAGATGGAACTCTACTTTTCGGTTTTCCTCGTATATTCGTACATGTTGCATACTTTTTGTTCCAGGTAGCAGTAGCAATTCTTAGACCACGATTTTGACATGAAAAATTATATAAATCTACGTTCTCGTTGGTAACTCGTAGGTCTTTAAAACGGCAGCTGCAACCAGTCAAATTGTTGCCTGGAAACCACAGCAACGCATTGCTCCCAAGAGACTGTCACCAAGCGACGGTTACCGTAAACTTGCAGCTACTATAGATATCGCTCTCTTGCAGGAGGCGAGAAACTGTCGTGTTGCAGCCTGGAAACTTTAACAATGCATTGCTTCCAATAGACTGTCCCCAAGCAACTGCTACCCTAAACTCGTAGGTAGGCAACTATAAATATTGCTCCCTTGCATTGGTTGAGAGACAATCGTATTGCTGCGTGGAAACTTTAATAATACATTGCTTCCAATAAACTGTCCCCAAGCAACTGCTGCCTTAAACTCGTGGCTAGGCAACTATAAAATATTGCTCCTTGCAGTGGTCGAGAAACACTCGTGTTCCTGCCTGGAAATTTTAACAATGCATTGCTTCCAATAAACTGTCCCCAAGCAACTGCTGCCCTAAACTTGTAGCTGGTAGCTGTTAGTAGTAGCTACACTTACTGAAAGTGCTCCATAGTAGTATTTGCAGGTAAGCTGTCCCAAACCAACTTTTAAAAGACTTTCATACACGAGCAATAAATAGCACATGAGCTACACGACATCGAAACCAAGCGTTCATTATCATCTCATATTCTGTGATAAAAATGGTCGTCTTGTTTGAACTACTCCAACCATTGTTTGCAATGCATGCTCACAGATAAGTGTCAGCAGAGAAAATAGCGTATTCTGCTAATGAGTAATGTCTCTATTTCAATGTGAAATGTTCTCTGGAAGAGTTTGAATTTGCGAACGACTTAAGAACCTGCTTCAATTTCAAAAGAGATAGAATTCAGCCAGAAGACAGCAATGTTCTTTCCAGATTTTAGATTTCCTTTTTGTTGAAGCCACATTCATTTATAGATCTCCACATAACAACCTCTCCTCAAGATGATAGTTGATAATTATGAATTCTAGAAATCCAACTTGAAGTGTTAATCTTACATTCATTAAGTTCTTTTGTTGTTCAGTTTTAATTGTCGGCAGGAAATGCACAAGGTGTCCATGGCGAAATCAACTTTTGCAGGTTGATAATATGCTAATTTTTGTGAAATTGTTTTACACTTCACTTCAGTGAATTACATTTGAAAATCTCGCTTCTTCTTGATGCAGAATAACAGTTTTTCCTTGTATTGGAACCTACAATTTACCTTCAAGGCTTGTATTTTCATTTGTTTTGATTCAACTTAAAAATCTATCCCCATTTTCAGCTCGACAACTTTGACATCTGTTTATCTGTTGGTAACAGGTGCAACTTAAATTCAGTTGAAAAAGCCACTTTCTGTTTGTTGCAACTCCTCGTCGTAATGTTTCCTCTTTCTTCTATTCCTTCTGACAACCAAAGTTTGTTCCAAGCAGCTACCAAAGGTCTGAGTTTATGTTGCCAATAGTAGTCAATTATTACGCATCAGATTCATGTTTTATGTATGGTAAGAGTTCGAAAATGAATAAACCATCTCTCTGTATTATATCATTTCTTCAACTTCTGCTGACAACGACAGTTTGTTCGAAGCAACTGGCCGTTTTCTTCGTATATGATTCTGAAACTGTTTAATTTATGCTGCACCAGAAACCGTTTCTTTTTATTTGATTTGATTTGATGCCGTTCTGAAGGAACGTAAAAGTTTCCAATAAGATAGAATCCACCATCAAACAAGCCAATGTTTCACGACATTCTCTTAACTCTTATGCAGATTTCTCTTTCAAAACTTCCCCATGAAGGAGTTCCTTCTCAGTTCTGAATGTAATTTACGTTTAACAAAAATGTAGTTTCGAATTATTAGGTGTGGCATAAATTTGTCTACTGTTTAGATGCCGCCTCCTTTCATCGCATTAGTTTAATTACTTTCTTCTAAAGGAAGACGTTCTTTTCTGATTGTTGCAAAACTTTTGCTGCGGCAATTTCCCATGTAAAAGAAACTTGTCAAAGCAGAGCAACCTGAATTTCTTACTGTCATTGTTGTTTACTGCATCGGTACAAGCTTGTTGCAGACCATGATACCACAGGGATGATCTTATCTTCTGAATTTGTTGGAATTTCTGTTCTCTTGACTTACTTCAACCGTCCTTATCGAGTCCTTTGAAGAAGGTTCTTTGTTACTTTTTGCAATCTTCGCCAGAAGCAAATACAGCTCCTCTTCAAGAACTGGCAAATCTTTTTTGCTTCTCAGTAGTCACAATCGAACTTCATATAGGAAATTATTTGACCAAGGTTTTTCTTTGTTTTTATCTTTAAACATACATTCACCTGTAAATACATTCAATTTCCATCTCTCGATTCCAGACAGTTGTCAAATATCTAAATCTCCACAAACATATTAAACTTTCTTTTCTAGTCCATTTTACTCGTGAAATTAAACAGCAAAAATGACCAGAAACACCACCGATTTTGAATAGAATACATTTAAGAGACAAAACTCAATTCAGTTTGCAAGTATTTCTAATATACATGGGTAGTTAGACACTGCTGGTGTGCATCTATGGAGGAGCGCTGGATATTATGTATCTGCGGGGGAAACTTTTTTTGCAGTACTGCGGAGGAGATATCGAAAGGACGAAAATATTAATTACTATCTCCTTCTCTCTTCGCTTCCGATATCTCCTCCACATACAATGAGAATTTCCCCCGCAGATCTCTCCTCCGCAGTACTATAAAAAATTTCCCCCGCAGGTATCTCCTCCGCAGTACTGTAAAAAATTTCCCCCGCAGATACATATTATCCAGCTCTTCTCCATAGAAGCACACCAGCAGTGTCTAACTACCCATGCCTATACGAAAGAAATGTTGAAAATATTCCTGACAATTGATTGACGTAATTCTGATGACGCCATAATACGGTTTAGCAAATTAAGTTACATCCGTGCTGTGCTCAAATGTAAATGATAGACTTTTTGATTACAAAGTACTTTGTAATCTAAGAGGGCTCCAGGTCAGTAAGAAAGAAAGAAAGAAAGAAAGAAAGAAAGTCCGTCACGCTCGTTAAAGCAATTGATTAACGTTTTATCTCTGCTAATTGGCACTGAAATAAAGAAAGCGCACAGAAAGCGCATACAAGACAGAAGTTTCCCGCGATCCTATAGCAACATTTGACGTCGGCTTATTTCATGTTAGACAGATTTGACACCATAAGATGGATAAATCACCACGATGTTTACCCTGGCACAACAACAAATTTACCCAGAATTGGCACGTTCTTGACTTCATTAGCAGCTTAATTATGTTGAAACAATCGTTTTCTAGAACGAACGCATCATTAGCCACTTATTGATAGTATTCATTATGCAAATAAGTCAAGTTTAGAGGATGATGTAACCGGCGGCCTGCACAGAGGCTAGCATTCGCAGCATCACCGAAGGTAGAAGGACCCCCCTCCTACACAGCTACAGATGCAAACGCTGCAGGTGAAGTTGAGAGGAAAGGTGCAGAATTACAGCAAACAATGGCGCATTGACTGGGGGAAGGCACGTGGTCACACTGAACCAAAAGATCTCCATGCATATGATTCTGCACAGAGGTTATCTTCGTGACTGCTTGCCTCAAATTAGAAGCCCGCGAATAGAAACATTCTGCAGGGTTCCGCATAAGCAATTTTGCGTTATCGTAAATCTCACATGACATCTAATTTGAGACAGATGCACCAATAGTTTCATGCACGAACTAAGCAAACTGGGGGTAATGACTTTTGATTTTTTGCGTATCATCCTCGTTTGACATAAAGATCAAAATATTGCTTTCAAACGATTCCTGTCCTTATACAAGGCGCTTGATTTTCTATTGAAGGCAACTTTAGCAGCAACACTCATCTCTCTGACTGTAGCAGCATCAATGATCATTTGGGCTTATGGAGAAATCAATATTCAGTTTTCTTGTGCTTGCTTAGCTCAGGTCGTACTTTGTAATCATCCAAAAGGATCTTATGTTTTCACTCGCTCAGACGGTTCAGACCATGTGCAGTTATACACTGCTGCTGTGCTTCTATGGAGGAGCGCTGCAACTAATATGTGCCTGCGGACAAAAGAGGCTAAATAGCAGTCAAAAGTGGTTACAACTTACAATCATGTAGCAGCCTGTTTATTATTAAGGCCCCGTTCACACTGCTCCGTATTTGTACAAAACCGGAGAGAAAAATCTCCGTTTTTGTGAAAGCGTTCACACTGATCCGCACAAAAACGCCACAAAAACGGAGGTTTTCGAAAACGCTATCAAAAGTGAATAATCCACAAAAAACGGACGTTTTTGAAAACGCACTTGATCAGTGCGAACGCACAAAAACGGAGGTTTTTACAGACGCTCCAATATTCAACAACGAGTTTCACAAAAACGGAGCAATGTGAACGCACAAAAACGGAGGTTTTTCTCTCCGTATTTGTTATCAGGCAGATCAATGTGAACGGACAAAAACTGTGATGTTTTCCCCTCCGTTTTTGTACAAAAACGGAGCAATGTGAACGGGTAGCTTGGATGCCACAAAAAGGGATACTTACTAACAAACATAAGATCCTTTTGGATGATTACAAAGTCTGTCCTGAGCTAAACAAGCTAAAGCCCCGTTAAAACGCTTTCAACATTGCACTGAACATCGCTCTACATTTGTAGAG
Organism: Aurelia coerulea; assembly: GCA_039566865.1. NCBI lineage: Eukaryota > Metazoa > Cnidaria > Scyphozoa > Semaeostomeae > Ulmaridae > Aurelia > Aurelia coerulea. Next base: position 2,216,568 of record CM076948.1, read on the forward strand.
CGATGTTCAGCGATGTTGAGTGGTGTTTAGTGGGGGTGTTAAAACGCTCTCAACAATTTGACTGAACATTTGTTGAGCGACGTAACTTCTCACTTTCGGAGAGCCAAGACGAGGCAAACCTCTATTTGGGTACAATCGTTTTGGCGCCATATACAGTAGTTTGTGTTAGTTTGTGTTCAAAATGGCGGTAGGAATTTTTAAGCCCCGTTAAAACGCTCTCAACATTGCACTGAACATCGCTCTACATTTGTAGAGGACAAATGTTGAGAGCATTTTAACACCCTGTTCAGTGATGTTCAGTGATGTTGTGCGGTGATCAGCGATGTTAAGTGGAGTTTGAAAGAAGTCAAAAATGTTCAGTGGGTCGACTCAACATTTCTATTGTTCTAGGTGTTGTTGAGCGATGTTGAGAGCATTTTAACACTCCATCCAACAATGTTCAGTCGGCGCAAGCGCACTAGGCATTACTTCTCGCGCCAAAGAAAGAAAGAAACAAATAAACTTCCAGAACATATTGAGAGCGTGGTCGAAAAGTGACGAGGGGGAAGTTTAATTTCATTTCAAAAATCGCTATGGCATATCGCTACGGAAAACATGGATTCAGCTGGCCGTGAGAGCGAATCAGAAGATATCATGAATTTCAAGCAGCAAGATGGAGAGCAATCTGAAGAAGAAGAGCAGGACCGCGGACAGGACGATCATGCTTCAGTTCATATTCTATTATCGATATTCTGTGGCCATTTTGAACACAAACTAACACAAACTACTGTATATGGCGCCAAAACGATTGTACCCAAATAGAGGTTTGCCTCGTCTTGGGTCTCCGAAAGTGAGAAGTTACGTCGCTCAACAAATGTTCAGTCAAATTGTTGAGAGCGTTTTAACACCCCCACTGAACACCACTCAACATCGCTGAACATCACTCTACAAATGTAGAGCGATGTTCAGTGCAATGTTGAGAGCGTTTTAACGGGGCTTTTACATCATCCTCTAAAGTTGACTTATTTGCATAATGAGTACTATCAATAAGGCTAATGATTCGTTCGTTCTAGAAAACGATTGTTTTGACATAATTGAGCTGCTCTGCTAATGAAGTCAAGAACGTGCCAATTCTGGGTAAATTTGTTGTTGCGTCAGGGTAAACATCTTGGTGATTTATCCATCTTAAGGTGTCAAATCTGTCTAACATGAAATAAGCCGACGTCAAATGTTGCTATAGGATCGCGGGAAACTTCTGTCTAGTATGCGCTTTATGTGCGCTTTCTTTATTTCAGTGCCAATTAGCTGAGATAAAACGTTAATCAATCGCTTTAACGAGCGTGACGGAAGTGGGTTACTTACTTACTTACTTTCTTTCTTTCTTTCTTTCTTTCTCACTGACTGACATCGAAGCCCCTTCTTAGATTACAAAGTGGACTTTGTAATCAAAAACGGAGCATTGTGAACGGGGCCTAAGAGTTTTACCGACCAGGGAACGTACGTTATGGACCCGGGGGAGGTACATAACATATTTAAGGTACGGGTATGTGCCGCCCATATGGGTGGGTTTTTGGGCCCCAAATTCTCTAAACAAGGGCCCTTTTTCGGCAGATTTTCCATAAACAAGGGTGGGGTTTCGCTGAGATTCGCAAAAAATGGTTAAAATGGGCAGTTTTCCGCCAAAATTCATCATAAAATTGGGTATCAAATGCAAGTTTGGGTAATTAGAAGAGGGTAGCTTTCTGAAAACCGGGCGGCAGACCCCCGTCCATCCTCAAGTCATGTACCCCCCCCGGGGTTATGGATGCCCCCGAAATGGTAGACTTGCCTCTTATTTCGCAGCAGCCAAAAATATTACCAGGAACTACGACAACTACCGTACCATGTTCTTCAATTTTACACAAAAGAACGGCTGCATACAGGCTTACGGTCAAACTATAAATAGACTTGGGGCAAGTCTTCCCAAATGGGGTCGGTCTGAAGCACAGGATAATAGCCCCCCCCCCTAACCCCAAGAAAATCTCGTGACCTGCCAGCCATCTAGGGAGGAGACAGCGCGAAATTACGCGAAATTACAAAATCCGCGGGTTACCCATATATTTCTGCGAGAATTCGCATTGCGGTTGAGTGTAAACAATTGGTTGCTGTTTGGCCTTTGTTCTCTTTCTCCACAGCAGTTTAGCATAAATATTTGAGCAATGGCGGACGCGAAGTGAAGGGTACAATTTAAAAGAGCCAGATGCTGACTTATCTAACGGTATATCATCATGGAAAGCTTTCATAATCGAAGAAGAAGTTATCCAAAAATTGATAAAAACATCGCCGGCTTGTATGACTTCGAGAGAACTCTAGGTTCAGGACATTTTGCAGTGGTGAAGCTTGCTCGGCATGTGTTTACCGGCGAGAAAGTAGCCGTCAAAGTAATCGACAAAACAAAATTAGATGAAGTTTCCAGAGCTCATTTATATCAAGAAGTACGATGTATGAAGCTCGTACAACATCCTAATGTCGTGAGACTGTATGAAGTTGTCGACACGCCGACGAAATTGTATTTGATACTGGAATTTGGTGATGGCGGAGACATGTACGATCATATCATGAAACATGAGGGAATTAACGAGGAAAAAGCTAAACATTATTTTAGGCAAATTGTATCTGCGATTGATTATTGTCATAAACTGCATGTTGTTCATCGTGATTTGAAGCCTGAGAATGTGATATTCTTCAAATCACAAGATGTTGCAAAATTAACTGATTTCGGTTTCTCGAACAACTTCGCACCGGGTGAAAAGTTATCAACTTCGTGCGGATCATTGGCCTACTCAGCCCCTGAGATCCTGCTTGGAGATTCTTACGAGGCGCCTGCTGTAGGTCAGTATGAGCTCAAGGGATTATTCCAGAGTATCCTCGCAAAATGTTTGCGATCATTTGATTTATATATAATTCTGGGCATGTTTAATTTGAACGTTGCATGTTCAGGTGTGGAAGGTTCCACCCCAGGGCGAAAACAGGTCCAAGTCAAGCGAATCATATCATGTTTCTACGACGACGCTTTGCATTACCTTTTGGGGTCGATCACTATCTGGGAACTCCCTAAAAGGAATGCAAATTTCCTTCCTAACTGCAAAAAGTCGGAAATGTAGCCATCAAAGGGATGAATAGCCCTTCCTGACAAAAGGGATTTCAAACCTTTTGTTGGTGATAAACCCTCAGGTGTGAAATGTCTTAATTATTCAGGTTATGAGGTGTCAAAGGGATATTTTAGTTTCCATTCACACAATCATGACACAATGTATACATCAATCATGGGATTATAAGATGAAGTAAGAAGCCTATGGTATAGCTAAAAATAGCTGAAGTCATAGGAAGAAAATTTCCATGATGGGAATCAAGATTTGAATGCTAATAATAAGAAGGGAAAGCATTTTGGCCCCCACCCCCAAGTATGTAACCACAGATCTTTCCCGATGGCTCCAATATTTTGTTCCTCTATAAAAACAGAAGAGTAACACAGCCCTAGCACATTTTCTAATACATACACATGCCTTTTTCACACGCAAAATATCTTGCATTCAGTTGCATTATTTGAAACACTGCAAGAAATAAGACATCTTTGATACCACAACTCACACAGACCTTGGTGTGAGTTTGGAAGATGACTGTGAAATCAAAGTTTGCAATTAGTTAGGGCCACCATAATTCTGCAAAGATTCACTTATACTCTACACATGACAGGCATGGCACTCCAAAATCCCAGCCCAGGTGCTCGTAGCTGACTTATGACTTGTTTTCTATGGTCAAAAGGGTCAACATTAATTTTTGATCCAATTTTTGTTTGTTAGTAAATAGTCACTAGCGTGTAATCAAATACATGTTTTTTTTATAAGAAACTTGGATCAGCACTTTGTACTAAAAATTTCTTAATTTCGCATGAAAATTTTGGTGTTTTAGTAGTAAAAGTTTCTTAATTAGTTTCTTATTTTTTTGGGCCTAAAATTGCGGTATTGTTCGAAGTTGAGCCTTCTTCTCGAGAAAGGCCTTCCATTTTGCATTGACATTGTTATCAAGAAGAAGCCATGCACATCAAGGCAAAAATTTACCAATTTTGCAGTTAAAAGTCAAGAAAAGACAAATGTACCTTTGTTAGAGAGACATAGAATAAGAGACATACAGAAATACAGTTTTAGAGTTTCTTAACTGTTCTTGAGCGTAGTACCAGAGTTTCTTAAATTTTTGGTCATCGTAGTACTAGTTTCTTATAAACCAGTTTCTTTTAAAAAAAACGTGTAATTTTGGAAAGACTTTCATCTCTGCATAAGTACAGGCCTTGCCAACATTGACATGGCTTTCCTGTCTAAGAAACATTGTTTTGAAAAATTTACAGCCTTCCATATGGCTCAATAAATTCTTATCATAATGTAAAGACTTCTTGTTATGTTAGTGTGCACAAGGTTTTTGTCCATACCTGATAGGTTTTTAGTGGTCTCTTAAGCTTTGAAATTGGCACACTTGCCTTCAGAGGAAACAACCTCACTTTAGGTACAAACAATTTATGTCGGCCTGATCATCAGTCAACTGTGCCAAATCCCCCTTAACCCCATCAAGAATTTTATTAAGCGACAGTAGTTAGAAATTTTATGCGATTTTTGTTCTTCCTCAAACAGGATTTAGATTTTAGATTTGAACAATTGTGACAGAAATATTTGTGGTCTGTTATTGTTTCTTGCAACTGGCTGATCCCACATGACAATTAAGTATGGTTAGCTTCAAGTCATGTGAGTAAAACCATGAATGAATTTGAAAGCGTGTGGGAAGGATGAAATTTTTATGCTAAAAATAGTACATCTGGATAGAATGAGAGCTTTCTTTCAAGTGTGCTCATCTGTATTACCAAGAGATTTTTTAACAATTCTACATTTTGATAAAGGATTTTTTGTAAATAAACAACTTTTTTGTGATGTAAAATATGATGGGATGGGGGGGAGGAGGACCTTTGACTGCTTTTGTCCACCCAGCAGGCACAAATTATTATTATTATTATTATCATTTTATTTAAAGTTGGCAACTTACATAGCTAAATATAAAAAGAAATGCTAATTCAAGCCAACAAATTAATTACAATGATACCAGTAAATACAATGATACAAAATATATACAAGTAAATAGTCAATAAAATTACAAAATTCATAAAATCTATATATAAAATCTACAAGCAAGATGTATGAAACTATAAAAAGCCGAGCCCTGGTATGTATCGTTTGCAAAGTCTGCAGTCACAATCTACATTTTTCCAAAATTTTATTTTATTCTTGAATTGTTGCACAGAATTTGCATCTTTGATTTCCTGTGGAACGGACTGCCAAATACGCTGCCCTCTATATTGGACCGTTTCAGTACCATGATTAACAGTATTTACCTTTGGAACCATGAATGTATTTATATTTCTCAAATTATAGGCAGAACTTCTTTGAAGAAAGATCTCATTCATAAATGGGGGGTTTAGATTATTTATTGTTTTGAACATTTCAGTCATTAGCAACTGCATATTTTTCTCATGTACTGTTACAGATCTATCTTTTTCCAGCAAAGTTGCGAAACTAGAACTATAGTCTTTATATGCTATCCTCAGGGCTCTCTCGTGCAGCCTATTGATTTTGTTATTCATCTTTCTGCTATGAAACATCCAAACCAACGGACAGTATTGGAATTGGCTAGTCACAAATGCTCTCATTAAAAGTCTCAATTTATCAGTACCTAGATATGCCGACATCCGTGACAAAGCAAAGAGTTTGTTACCAGCCTTTTGACAAATATTACTTATGTGCTTTTCAAAGCTAAGATTTGCGTCAATTAAAACTCCTAACAGCTTCTCCTCCTTTGAATTAGTAACGGCACAGCTGCCTATATTTATGTTGACCTCTTGATTTGTTCTTTCACCAAATATCATAAAATGGCATTTGTCTTCGTTTAGCTTCATGTAATTGTTTCCAAACCACTCGATTATGATTTTGGAATCATTTTCTAGCCTAGAGATTACATTTTCGAGACGCATATCGCATGTATAGATGGTTGTATCATCCGCATAGTTACATATATCTGTTTCTTGTATCGATAACAGAAGATCATTGATATAGATATTGAAAAATAGAGGATGATTTGACTGTCTCATCCTTGGTGGGGTGTTGAGTAGAGGGTGGAAGCATCTCTTAAAACAGAGCCATCAAGAGGGGTAGGAGGGGGGAGTAAAAGGTCCAGGGCCTGTAAAAATATTGTTCCACAAAAAGTACTTATTACTGTAAAATCTCTTTACATCAACTTTTTGTGACCAAACAATGTTTCTAATCTAGTTTTCTTGAAAAGGGCACTTTCCTCATTCTCCGATATTCTACGAATCTCTCCTGGGCCCAAACCCCGCTCTTGACGGCCCTGCCTTAAAATATAGAAACTGACACTGTGCTTTTCATTAAATTTTGTAAAGCTGGTATTGCATAAGTTTTCCAAAGCCAGCAAGAAAATAAATGAAAGTCACAATAGATGTTACAAAATCTTATCTTTACATAAAGTATAAAACCTGCCAAGCAACCTGCACCTCCGTATATCCCAAGCTTGCTATATATAATTAACAATGTTGTCCCTCTCCTTCATCATTCACTATATATTTAACAAGTATTACATAGTAAAGCAATTTTTAATCTATTTCTGTCTGCTTTTGTTTCAGATGTTTGGAGTCTTGGTGTGATTTTATACATGATGGTTTGTGGGGAAGGGCCGTTCAGTCATACAAATGACAGTGAAACACTTACAAAGATAATGGATTGCAGTTATTACTTTCCAGACCATTTATCAGAGGAATGTAGAAGGTTGGTAGCCTCATTAATTTAGCATTTCAGTTTAGCTCATATCATTATGGGACACAATTCTCTTGAAACTGAATCACAGCGTGATTCTTTCCACCAAATACGAGTTAACATGCTTTAATATTTAATTTGATTGCAAAGTTTACCAATTAAATGTTAGTAACTCAACTATTGGTTGGTAGTTGAAAATGCAACTTCAAGATGAGTTTCAAATGAAGGAATTTATCAATATTTTATGCAGCCATTTGAACTGTTTGCAAAATTGAGGAAGAAGAAGAAAATGTTTGATTTTGGCTAAAACGGAAATGGTTACAATCCACCTTTTCAAATTTAGAGCACCAAAAGTATTTTATCATTTGAGATTTGTCACTGTTGGTGTGTACAAAATTTAAGATAGAAACAAGTTCTTGACATTCATTTCTGTCTCTGTTCCTAGATTATGATGATGTAAAGAATTTTGATTCGTTAAGTGCCTTGACAGGTGAACCCTACTTACGGTAGCATTGTCTACGATAAGAGTAAAATTAAAATGTTAATTTACTAATATGGACACTCCCAGGTTTTCCTTTTTTTACAACTTTTGAAAATTTGATTCTGCCCTACAATGCACTTGATTCTTTCTGTGCTATGAGACATATTCTCACACAATCTAATTCAATTGCAGTTTGATTGGAAGAATGTTGGTGAGAGAGCCATCGAAAAGAGCCAGCCTTGATAGCATTTATCATGACCCATGGCTCAAAACTGCAATTGAAGAAGAGGAAGCTTCACCTGAACCATTGATATCAGAATTGAAAGTAACCCCTGATTTGCATCTGAATGTTTTGCAAAAGATGGAGAGTGGAGACATTGCCAAAAGAGAGGACATCAAAAAGTGAGTTTTATTCTTTTATATTGAGCCTATGAGCATTGAATGATTGTGGTAAAAAATGGGACCATTGCTAAACATTGTTGCAATATTTTACCTGAGTACTGACTGGTCATTGTAAAATTGTCATATTTTATATCCAAGAGAAGAGGGAAATTGATGGTGCATAATGGAAATTCCTACAGCCACATCAAAAAAAGAAAACACGGTGAAATATGCTAAATGAATCAGATTTTCTGACCAAATCTAACTAACAATGCAGTTGAAAGAATGCCACATGCCTCAGGCCCCTATAAGTGCTTTTTGTGCCTTGGGAAAGAAGCTACAGATAGCAAAATAGAACTTCAATGTGCCTGCTTGAAGTAAAGATCTTTCTCTTTTTAATATTGTGTCTAGGTTCCTACGTCTCTAAAATTTGTTATGGCCTTTTAACCTGTTCTAGAATTGTATTTGGCACATAGAGAGCAAAATCCTTCTGCTCCCAGTGATAGTCAAGTTAGGGAAGGTGAAAGATCTTTGAGAAAAATATGGACTGATAGATATAAGATGGATGACCACTTAATGAAGAGCTGTTTATAAAGTGGCTTAATGATAAGGAAATAGGGATGGAATGAAGTAGCAAAATGGGAAATATGTAAATCAGGGTGGGACAGCAATGCATGGGGAATGAAGCAGCAAAATAAGATGGCACAAATTCGGGAGATACCTCAGTTTGTCCACCTGTAAGAATATCCCTTCAGCTATTAGGATATCTTTGCTGCAAATGCTTACATAACATACGCTACAACAACAGCAACAGTTCTGCTTCAAAGTTTGACATGTTGTCAAGGAAATGACTTATTTAGTGGTCAGTTAAGATATTTAGCTAATCTTTCCCTGGCCATTTCTTAATTAATTCTAAAGAAATCCTTTTGGTCAACAGATTATTCATCTCTATATGGAATGGATTATATTATATTTTTGCTTCTTTAGCGGCTAATCACATGTGCAATGCCTCGTTTTACAGCATTGCCATCTTGAGCTATCATTCTACTTCTATTAACGTTGTGGTTTCTCTCATAGCAGCTGCAAATTAGTTTGCTCCAGCTCACCTACTCTAAAATGAATGAACAATTTGCTGGTAGTTACAGCCTCCTTAGGGATGATTTCCACTGCCAACAACCTTATTTTAAGTTTGCCAATTAGGCGCCAGCTTAATTAATGTGGGTTAGAAAATATCTGCTAAATATTGCAAAATGTATGAACGCTTTGCTTTCAGTTACAATTTCGTTGAGGATGATTTCCATGGCAAACAGCTTTATCATGAAGTGTGCCATTTAATAACCAATTCATTGCGTGTTGGTCACAGTTATTTAGGTGCATTTCTGTTACGTCAGAAAGAAACAGCATCTGTGCTTTTAAGACATCGGGCTTTATATTTTCCTGTACAACACAAAACTGGTTAGTATGCACATAGTATTTGACGAGACCCCATAAGTTTCTCAATTTATGAAGGGGACAAACGCTACAATATTGTTTCGATAACAAATCCTTTGAAAATAGTTTTATTCTTGTAAAATTTGGAACTCTTTGTATGCGGGTGATGTGCGCCACGGGTTTCTTGACCTACTTTGCTAAAGCTATCGAGATATTCTTTAAAACAGCTTGTCTTAGCATATCTAAAGTCGAGATCGGGCATGAACGCCCTCGCAACGTAACATTGAATACTTCTAAGATACAAAGTGCAAATATTTGATCGATTAGTACTCTAAAGGACGTCATTTTTACGAGATTTATGATCCCGTTCTTAGCTATTCCTGATAGAGATTGTCAGATCGACTAACTTTTTACTCAGAGAAATCACCCATATCATTTCGTAGTATCACACTCTCCACAAAGAGAATAGTTTATTACTGGCACAGTTATTACATTGAGTTCCGCACCGTTGTTTGCAGCGGGAATCGCTAATCTTAGATCCAGGTGATGCAGTTTTCCGAGCTTAATCAAGCATAAACCGAGGGGCGGGAACGTATTGATAAAGTCGACCGAATGATATCAACAGCGATAAAAAGGCAACCGGAGTTAGATAGGCCCTTATCAGCGCGTCCTTTGATGTCAACTGAATTGTTGACACTGTTTGCCGCTATTCGATCGTTTCTTCCCATGAAGATATTTGGAAGTTTTTGATGTGAATCTTTTATCTTCGAGACTTTTGGTGATTTTTCTTATTTTTAGAGGGACTTGATGTAATTAGATTCATGAATTTAGTCGGGCAGCTTGTGATAAGGGAGTGCCCTGAGAAAAATAAACCACTTTTTAAGAACGAAGATCTTAATGATGAATAATAAAAGCCATGTTTCCATTTCGGAGCAGTTACTCTATGTGCAGGAGTAACTGGGGAATATTTCTTGAGTTGCTTTCAGAATAGACCTTTTAGCTATTCTGAAAAGAATCAGAATCGAACGCTATTTTGCTACATTTTGTAGAATTTTCGAATGTGCACAATATTGATAGAAGCTCTATCGCCACTCGATCGAACGTCGCATATAAAATGTATAAAAATAAAGTTCGATCCAGGCTCTTTTACAGAATAGCTAAAAGGTCTATTGTCAACAAAGACATATGTTCTAATAGCACTGTATGCCGTGGTAGCTCTTGGGCTTTGGTTAACTATGGTTCGATAATCACTTATCTTACAAAGATCCATGCACCTTCAAATTCCACCTACCCACGAGCTTTTCATCAAGCAACTGGACCCTTGCATTCAATGCTAGGTGATGGGCCTAATACTGTCTAGCTGCACTGTTGAGCCCTGAATTTGGAAGAACCGGTCTTTGAGGTGCTTATTGATTTCTCTTTGCAAAGATATATACCTCTGCTTTGTTCTGTGTTTCGCGAAGATACTTTAATCTTGTTGCTGAGTTCTGGCATCATTTCGATGAGATTAGGACACTGTCGTAGAGCAAGGGCAAATTTATAAACACAGAGCAAGAGATGAAGCGATTTGCTTTTCAGAAGAATATATTTCACACCTGAATGCTGTCAGTCAAATCAAAATAAACAGAGAAGGCAAAGCATTATGGTTGGCTGCACAGGAGGTGTGAAATCTATTCTTGATGCTGCCAAATCGTATTGTCTTAGTGAGAGCTGTATCCTCTGTTGGCGTTTCCTTCCTAATTACTAGCTTGTACTACTGTACATTAAAATAACATAGACATCACATTTTTTGACTGACTAGCCTTTTGAACCAAGTATTAGTATTTCAAAAATGGCGATGCAAGTACGCCATAGCATGTTGTGCAGCTCAAATAGAGTTATTACATCATCACAGCTTCGCTTCTTGCCTGGACTGATATACGGCTACAACTGCAGCTCAGATAAGAGCGAAAAAAGTGACGTTGAAACGAAAATCTAACCTGCGCGCATGCTATGAAAATGCTGCTGAGGTCAAGAAAGAGGAGACGAGGACTCAGATTTAGAATAAAAATCACGCCATATCCAGACGCATGTAATTTATGACCAAAATCCACGCACCAACGTTCATTGTGCTAAAAACCTCAATTAAAAATGTCATAAATTCTTTTTGTTTACTATTATTTTCATCAATAGTGAAAGATCAAAGAATGAGCTTCAGCACATTAGATAACGGTTTGTAATCAATGGAACACCATGAATGAAACATGGACTTTGAATGCTAGAAAAACAACTTTGTTTTCAGAGGTAAATGAGCAAAGATAGGAAAGCATGCTTTGGGCCCGCGACAACCATAATTTACTGGTAAAAAATGTGTTCATTAGGAGAGTCATGATAATAATAGTGATAATAACAAATCCTTTATTTACGGTAAGCTATTTTGCTGGTAGCGAATACAAATAATTAAAAACATGGTGGCATGAAAATTAAATTAGGACTGGTCCAGAAATAAACCACCCGGTGGCCATGAGCTGCAGATCAGCATGATAGGATAGGCTTCAACTTAAAGTTTGAGACCGTGTTTTAGGCAACCTGACAAGTCGTTGCTTATTCATGGCACATGAAAGTAAAAAGAAATTGCTTCAAAACAGAACTTTTTCTTTTTATTTCTACTAATCCAATAAAAAGCTACGATAACATAATTACTAGTTACACTACTTACAATATTACTCCACTATACCTTTAAAACGACATCAGAGGGAGCAAAAGGCTGTGTCTACCCTGCAGCCATAACATAAAGTTCAAAACTACTAATAAATACGGAGCAAAGAAAAAGAAAACCAGACAATACATTTAACTACTCCCCCGGGCCCGGGGGGGGGGGTACTCATATATTTTTCAGTACGGGGACGTGCCGCCGATCAGGGTATCATTTTCAGGATTCCTACTCCGGGACAGGGTATCACTTTTGTATGGTCGGCTCCATGACAGGGTCCATATTTTGTATAATTGACTACGTAACGTCGTAAGCCATTTGCACTCCGCGAATATGATTTAAATCGTTTGGATGGCAACATTTCCGCTTTTTCTGATAGATTTCTATCAAATTTCTATCAAATTCCCAGGGCAAGCTACAATTTTGTTTGAAGAAACCCAAGAATAGGGTATTGTTTTTAAAGTTTTACTCCGGAACAGGGTATCATTTTCGGGAATTTTACTCCGGGACAGGGTGCCTTTTGAGATTTTCCAGCGGCACGCACGTCCCCGTATTTTCGTAAATCAAGTACCCCCCCCCCCCCCGGGTAACTACTCTACAATAAAACTACTTTCTCTTTGTTCCCCATAAATGCCAAAATGAAGTAAACACTGCAAGGAAGGTTTCTATTGCTGGTTGCAATTTTGTCTAGTTTTAAAAGGCTTAACTGGACGGTTATGAGGGAAAGCAATAGTGTCCTCTCACCCATAGTAGAAATGGCTGCTGTTGCCAATAACAAATGTTCAAATTCTCTGCTTGTCAAATACTCGGAGTGAACGATTAAAATCTAGAGTCGTGTCTTTTTAGATTGAAAGACTCGTTCGTCGAAATTATTTCACGAATTTCATTGAATTTTTCATAATTTTGAAGCTGAGGAAATTCTTATGAAATATCCGCTAGATTGAAAACCAAATGAAAATTCATTTGAAAATTCGAACGTTAAGGTTTCTTGACCTTGTCAGCGGCAGAATTGAGTCTTCAAAATCAAAGGAATTTCGTGAAATACGGTCAATCTTCTGATAGCATTAAGATATTAAGTAATAGGATGATGGTTGGAAAAGACATCTTTTGTAATTTCAGCGTTATTTGGTTTGTTGCTTGGCTTCTAGGCCGCACTAAGTCCTTTTTCCTATCATTGCTAAGTCGTAAATAAAGAGGTTTTTGTTTCAGGGCAACCTATAATAAGACGAATGGACTCATTGAAAATTGAAATCTCTCTCTTTTTACTTTACAATTACAAGGAATGTGCAGTGGCTGAGAGGAAAGGGCCTCTTCTCTGCTCTCTTGCCCTGCATTTTCACTTTTCGTGTTTGATATCTATTTCGTCTTCACGTTTAAGTTGCTGAGCTCGCTAAGGTCTATGGCAAAATCGTGAGCTTTGTAAGCCATTTTGCTGTCAAGGCCCGGCCAGAGTTGCAACTTTGTTTTAGAAATCTGCTGAAACGTTCATTAACAGAAAGAACAATTAACTGTCCTAACTGGAATTATAAGACTTCCCAGAATGGCTGAGAAAATAACCAGGAGATCTTTTGACCGTGATCTCCCAGAAGAAATCAAAATATCAAAGCATGTGAAAATTCTGTGATGTGTTTTGATCTTGGTACGACATCACTTTGATAAACAAACCAAACTAAGATTGTGGTATTACCACAACAAGAACATTTCTATTCGGATATAAATACTTCTTCCTGCAGGGACCTTTACCAAAGAATTTTCCCAAAATTTGTAGTTTCAGGTAGCCTTATAACCAGACCCAATTTCAATGAAATCGGGGCTGGTTATCAGTCTACAATTCAGGTCAATCAAAATGAAATCTCTTTCAGCCCTCTTCAATGTGCTATGCCATGTTTACTGACAGTATTTAGGCCCATTATTTATTGTATTTAGAACCTTATTATGCAGAGTCCTCATGGAGACCTTCACCCATGAGAAAACTAAAGTAACACATTAGACTAGAAGTTGAAAGGAAACATCTAAGTTGGACTGTTCAACATGGGACTATAACCCATTTGCAGATTTTTCCAGCGTTCACAATTCTGCACAACTTTATCATTATCGGGAAAATTTTTAGCACACTTGGTAGGATTTGGAAATTTTGTTCAGTAAAAGAACGCTTTTCAAAGTATTTTTGTAGTCATATAAGTTTTTTATTGATGAGATGCTATCGTAAGGTACCTGGGTTTCGTGATTATTTGGAGATCAGAGAATCTCTTACCATGATTCTTTTGTGTCTGAAAGAATTGTGATTGATTTAATTCTACGATTCACTATTAGAAGCAAATAGCAATAGTTGAAAATTACCCAACATCACCTTTAGCGCAGTCATCCATTGAAAATGTCTCGTCATTTTTCGTTGGATTCTTCGCGAAGTAAGCGATTATCTTTCAGTACACCAAACTCTCACTATTTCAAAACGCATTAAATCGTTATTTCAACATTCTTTGCATTTTATTGCTCTAGGTCACTTGAAGATAACAAGTATGACCACATTGCCGCAACATATTTCCTGATCGCCGAGAAACTGCTCAAGAGAAGCTATGGATCAACCGCCTTCCATTTAAAGCTTGAAGATCGAAGGTCATTCCCATATGAGGAAACTCGCTCACTTAGGTAAGGCTCACTTTACGTCTACTTTTTCATATCATGTGATATCATCATTTGTTTGGATATGGTTTCCCGTTGACCAATGCTATTTTACAAGTAGTCAGGTCAGGGCTGTTAGCAGATTTACAGTAAGAACCATCAAAAGGGGCTGGAACCGAGTACCCCATTCGAAAAATAGCCTTTAGGGGCATTTTTGAGAGGGCATTTTTGAGATTGGATCCTGATCCTATCTTTTTTAGTGCATCAAACTGTGTAGGTTTACCAAGTTTCATGCTGGTATCATAAAGTGCACGATGCGATCAAAATTTTCCTCTAACAGCCCTGACTAAAGGGGCCATGCTAGGTTTCAAAGGATCTTCTGTGGAAAGATTTTCCTGTCGGTTCGCAAAGATTACGAATTATTCGTAGGAAACAGTACATACCCTCGTTACCTGATTGAACTGAATATACCATTTAGGTATCCTACAGAAGAGTTTGAATCGAACCATATTTATATACGTTTTGAAGAATTGCAGAACGTGCACAATAGAAGTTCTAATGCCACTCAATCGGACCTTTCATATGGGAGTGTTTTAATATTAGATATTTGATTCTTTTAAGGAGGGTTGCCCTTCAGCCGGAGCTGTTTTACAAGGGGCCCTCCACTTAAAAGCACTACTTACAATATAAAATTACTAAGGAATAGATTAAATACACTATAAAAACCATAACTTTAAAAACCTAATAGCAATTTACAAAGTTTAAGATAAAAGAAAAGAAACACTAACTTCTAAATAGCCTGTTTTAAAATATCGCTCGATCCAGACGGGATACTTCTTTTTTCGTTTTCCTTTTCCAATTATGCTTCCTTCAAGCTTTCTGATATTAGGGCTGAATCTGACATTTTTAATGAGGTGTTAATTATTCCAGTTAGGGCTAATCATACCGGATGTGCTGAAAGATTTTTTCCGCATCTCAAAACCCTTTGATAAAAAAGTTCATTCTTTTATCCTCAGAAGGCAAACCCAAAAAAAGACATTAAACTCAGTTCTTCATTAAAGGCAGTCTGTCATGCATTTGATTTGGTGATAATGACAATACAAAGAATAGGAAATTTAAATGGCTACTGATCCTACTGACATTCTACGAGCACAGAAAGTGAGAACAATCAACTCTCATTTGTTTCAAATACGCAGATTCACAAAGAAATCCGTTGTGTTGAGCGCTGACTTTGTTGCGGCCAATCAGATACATGACAGACTGCCTTTAAGCTTTTAAATCGTAAAGTTGTGGTAAAATGATTTGCAAAGACACTTGAACGTTTGTCAATTGCCTTACTTTCATTGGGCTGTCAAAGAGAAAAACCTTTCACGCACCCAGTAGCCAGGGGCGTATCACCCTCTAATCTCGTACACCTTTCGCAAAAATCATTTTGCTTAACAAAAATTCGTGAAAACCCTAATGTTTTGAAATATCTCGTACGCTTTTTCGGAAGAGTGATACACCCCTCGCCCAGTAGGCTTTTCGTTGACTTGCCCGAAACCAATTTCAGAGAGCTCTTGATTGACCTGTTAACATTTTTTATTTTTCAGCGATCCAAATTTGCTGGATGTTGACGGTGACACTGACAGATCTGGAACAAGTTCACCGATAACTCGCCAACGATCTCACAATTCAAGCTCTCCTTCTTTGTCACAGAGGAAGAACTCATTGCCGAGAAGTTTCGATGATATGTCGGATATTTCCCCGCCCGATGCTGGCCTCAATGAGGGGAACATCATCTACGCGACAGAATTAGCCCCCCGGTCGCTGAACATCGCCCCTCGCACCCATCGATTAACATACCCGACTTCGTTAATGAAAACAACATCAAGCACGCCAAATCTCCTGAATGAAATATACGAAGAAAATGAATCGGACTTTGAAGACAGCCCGAGAAATTCACCGAAGAATATTCGCCGTAATCAGCGAAGGCAGCGTAAATACGACAAAAAACGACCCGGTTGTCGCCTCTCGCCGATTCACAGTCGTCGGTCAAGTTGCAGCAGCTCGGATGACGAAGATCTCCAGAAATTAGATCGTCGCCTTAATATCCAAGTAGCTATCAGTGCAGCCCGAATGTTACCGAATGTTCCCGAGAATGGTGGTAGTAAAGAGAGTGGATCTAATGAAAATGGCAGTTACAAGGCGAAATCATTGGACTTACTTGAGAAGTTTCTTCTTGAAGGAGAAAAGGAGAACAATCAAAACATTATGAATTTATTTGATTCTCAAAACAAGTTATTCGTCACAAGTGTTAATGGTCGTGTCAGAAATCTAAGTGATACGAATTTGGTTTCGTATCATGCTCGCTATCAACTCCCTTTGCTGAAGGACATGAAATGTAGCAGCGATACAAATCTTTCGACATCCTTTCACCGAAAAAGAGCGCTAATCCAACGACAAGATGCTTTGAAATTGAACTTGAAGCAAAATCAGTTCGGTATTTGCAATTCTCCTGTTTTGTCGTCTTCAAGTCCGATCAAAGAGGAGAGCCCATCGGATATATCACCCTTGTCCAGCCCGGTCACAGAGTCGAAGCACTCCATTGCACCTGACGCTTCTGACGTGGAAATGCTCGTCGATAAGAATGGCAACTCTCCATCGATTATACAACCAAAGATGGGCACCACTCGGAAGAATGGCCGACAAATCGATCCCGATGAGTTCAGCTCAATACAGGATTCAGAGGAGAGCTCTTCAATATTGCATGTAAGTTCTTCTTCAAGGAAAGATGGCACGCAATCTCGAAGTGGCAGTAGAAATAGTTTGAAATATCTTTATAACGAGCTAACAAGCAATGATGGAAACAACTGTTACACGATTGAAGAAACCCATTCTCAAGAGAATCTGAAAGCCACGGGAGCTTCAGAAGCAACAGCAAAATCAAGGACAAATATGAAAGATGGTCTTCATGGGTATAGTGTTGGTAAAGTTGGTCGTATGGTGGTAGGTGAGCCTGTTAATAGTCAATGTTGTGCTATACTTTGATGTCCGTCTTTGTGAGTGTGACAGTGAGAATTTGAACATTTGAATTGTTTGTATAACTGAGATGCAGTTCGTCAGTTGTTGTCCGTTGATCTATCTAATTTTCTCTGTATGTTCATGTTGCATTAGTTATATACTTGTGTTTAATGTTTTTTGGAATCCCAATGCATTTGAAAACAACAGTGAGCGAAATTCACGTAAATGCGTGCTCTACGGAATAAACGCTGTCACAGAAACTGGTCTCTTGAATTTTTAAGAACACATGCGATGTTCGTTGTAAAATAGTTGCTGAAAGTTGTAAATTCAGGTTGCTGCAGAAATGCTTGAATTCACTTTGAGAAGCTGGCCTATGCGAAAGGATAGTCATTACAGTGCTGGTCACTTATAGCCTAAACGTGGCCAAAAATCAGCCAGTCAATGGTTTGTTTTTAAAATTGCATGACATGTTCCATTTGCTTTATTCCTTAACAGAAGTACAAAGACCAGCTTGCTTTTTGCGACGTCAGTGACTCGTTCTGCACAGCTTTCAGAATAACTGACTGTACGAAACTCACAAAAAAAGACAAACGATGGAAAAGGCTGGTGGTCTTTTTGCTCCCTTTAACTGTTGCTCATTTTCCAAATACATGCATACGCCATTTATGTAGTGATATATGCATAGGTTCCAAATCTTTAAAGAGGTCAGTGTAAAATCCTATGAACTGTTTATTTAAACTGGATGGCTTCAAAGAAAGTTTAGCTATTTTGCTATGATTCTACCGTTAGACTTTTCTGAAAGCTTAAGTATTTTCAGAAATAGAGCATTTTTCTGAATTCTAGAAACCTTTTGAAAAATACTAAGAACCATTTAATTTGTAAACCTTTTGACGAAACATGAAATAATATTCAAGAAAACCATAGTTCATGGATGCTTACAATATGGCATCAAGCAAAAGCTCGTCACTCTTCTGGTCTACTATTTAGAAATTTGATGATGTCACATCTTCAAATGAGTTGTTATATAAAATACACGGTAATTTCTGAAAATATTGAAGATTTCTGAAAAGTACAGCGGTCATAGAATTCTACACTCACCTTTCTAAGCCAATTTAAAGATTCAGAACCCATTCGTTTGTGATTTCTATGCGCAAAATTGCTTTTTTTTCATCATGTCAAGCCAATAACATCCTAATGACGCCAGACACACACACCTTTGCTGACCTGGACTACTCTGAGGTAGTACCGCGTCTGTTAGAAAAGGTATTCTAGCGTTACATATGATTTTCCCAAAATTCTTGTTTATCTTCAAATTAGGTTATTTGTATTTGCTTTCAATTATATATCGGTAATATTTCAGTTGTCGTCTGCCTTTGGACTTCTACCTGATAAATGCGATTTCATATTCCCGTAAATTTGTATCATTTCATAGCGCATTAAAATTTTACTCATCATGTAGAATCTCATATGGCTGACGACAAATTTCGTTGTAGTTATTTTGTACTCATCGTTTCAACTGAAGTTAAGTGAATTTTTTACTAGAGGGTATTGTTTAAATGTACGTTTGGTACATCATTTTATTCAACTTGCCGACTTGTTGTGCCAGTATCATGTGTTTAGAATAGTCTGTCAAGGTACTCGGCAAATTTGGCCTAAACCGAAGCTATAGATCCACAAGGCAGTACAGGATGATTTTTGCAGTGTTTTGAAAGGTGATATCACATAGGATTTTCGTATTTTTTTCAAAATAAAAGTTGCTGTTTGGGCATTAATCCTTGTACTTCACTAAGGAACAAACCAAACATTCATATCTTCTACCGGGTGTCCCAAAAAAAGTACTCCCGTTTAAAAAATCACCACAAACTGATTATCAAACCTTTGATAAAATTTTCTTTTTGACTTGTTTTGCCACAGACCCAAAAATATTTATAGATGCTAAAATGTTTGCTTTTGATGCAACCAGGTAGAAAAATACACGCTGAAAAACCTTATTTTGAGCTATACTTTTTAAGCAAAATGCTCAATCTTGCCTAACAGTCAAAATTTTCAGATTTTTCATCGTCATCGAAGTCTCCAATGATAGTGTGCATTTCTTTCTGTCATTTATGACCAAACTAGAAGCGTTATATGCACAAAGGAATTGATCTGGCAAGCATAAATGCTCTTTTGCAGCATGATTCAAAACCAGGTAGCCCTAAAAAGAGCTAAATTTGCTAATTTCAAACCAATTACAAGATCAGCTATGTCTGAGAGAATAAGTTGGTCCTTGATCTACTTGGCAAAAAAAGAAAATTGAAGAACGGTTATGTAATCAAATTTTGGTGATTTTTCAAACGGGAGTACTTTTTTCTGGGACACCCGGTACGATTGCTCGGATATAAGTGGATTTTTAACGGTCACTTTTTTGTGGCTTGGGTGAAGCCACCAAACAAATTGCAGAGAACAATGGATGAACAATGGATAATCCCCGACACGTGCGAGTTTACGGATTTGTTTACTGTTTGACGACGGAGCCCCTTTAACTAAAGCAAAACTTGGATCCATGGTTTCCACTTCGGCCAATTTGATTGTCATACTGTCCGAACTTTCAGCGTGCCCGCAAAGGACCCTGGGTGACACTGGCTCTTTAAATCAATATGGATCTCGATTGATTCCTACACCACCGATCGGAACATCTACCGAGTGTCCCAAAAAAGTAATCCTGTTTGAAAACTCACCAAGTTTTGATTGGTTGGCCTATCTTCAAATTTCGTAATTTGCAAGTAGATTAGAGACCAAATTATTTTCCCAGGTGTAGCGGATCGTGTGATTGTTGTTGCAAATAGAAAATTTAGCTCATTGCAGGGCTGTGTTGTTTTCAAGCATACTGAAGACAGCACTAATCACTACCAGATTAGATTTCTTTTTGTATACTAAGGTTTCAGTTTGGTCACAGATGTCAGAAAGAAGCAAAAACTATCATTGCAGACTTGATAGATATCATGGCTCTTGAGCAAGAATTATGATGCTCTTAAAAATATAGCTCAGATTAGGGATCTTCTATGTGAATTACGAAACAAGAATGTTATCATCTTTGAATATGTTTGGTCATTGACAAAGGAGATCAGAAAGAACAGTGTACATTGAATTTGATTAGCGAATCATGGTAACATTTTAAACGGGAGTACTTTTTTGGACACCCAGTACATAAGTACATAAATGTAATTGGTCCATATGAGTTATCAGGCGTCACGGAACCAAGCCCGAGAAAAAAGAATTTTCGAAAAAAGGCCTGTTAACAGGCTACACGGGACCGCAAACTATCGCTTTGATTTATAAGATGACCAATTCACATTGCTCTTTATTGCTTAAGAACATTTTCGGCCCCGAATGGGACGTAAGTTTGCATGACACTGTCCTTGCGAATGCTGGGTTGAAAGGCCACCTAGAAATTAAAACACTGACTCGCTTGTCCGTAGTATCTTGGAGTTATGTCAGTTTTCAAGTGCTTGTCTGGAGAGCGACTTACATACAGTGTAGGACTGCAATTTTCAACTGAGTATTGTTGCGAATAACTGACTTAGAGTCTAACTCTCAATATAGTTGTTCATCTTTTATCGACTGTATCTTTATCAATAAGTTAACTTGTAAATTTCTATAGGAATAGAAATGTATCACAATTAAATGTAGTGTACCATATAGTGTTACTGGTAGGAATGAGAGTGGGCAAAATTCTTGTCTCTTTTTGTCTGCCTTTCCTTGAATTTCTGCTGGTTGCTTTTTTAATTTCAATGCGGAACTATTGGGCCAAAAACTTCTGCTCAGTTAATCTGTTAAATTTACCTTTTTAGCTATTCTGTAAAATATGAGTCTTCGCTGCACGACGTTTTTCTGCATTTTCTGCATCTGAAAAGATTTGTGCAAAGCTAAGAGCTTTCATTTGCAAAGAGCAAAAACAATCCAGAAATATCCCATTAAAATTGATGTAGCACATGAGCTTTGCGAACATTGAGAAACTTGGAGTAATTTTCTACGAATTGTGGGAGAAGTTTCCAACCAGGATTCGACTTTGTCTTGCCTAACAAAGTGCAAAATTTGCAAAACCTTAAATCCCTTTCTAATAAACTGTTAACTGTTTCATTTCATTGATTTATTTTTTATTAACTGTTTCGATTTATATTGATTCAGCTGCGTCGCTGCAGTTGTACAAACATTTGCTTCTTCCTTGCGCCATGGAAATTTGGAAAAAAATAGATTCTGATTTTGAATTTGATCCTTGCATATCTTTTTCTACTTTTATTGCACCCATTCTTTGAATTTCATAAAATTATATGTGAATCTATATGGGGATATCAAGAATAACAAAAACTCTATGAGCCAACAGAGCAGTTTCTGCCATCGACAGGAATGACGTAGCTAGTGCCTAGTCTCCTTCACATTTGCTTGCTCAGATTCGGAAACAAAATCAAAATGGCAGGCAGCAGCAGTGGAAAATTCCGGTCTCTTGCTTGGGATCCTTTGCTGATAATTTCACAAATAATTGCTGTGCAATGTACATTTTACTTTTGTCTTGGAGGATGGCTACTAAGTATTCATAAAATATCAGGAAGATTTATTGCTGTGAATCAGTTGTTCAGCGGCAAGGTAGACAAAACTTCATTTTATTTATATTAGGCCATTGGCCTTGCTTTTAATGCCCCAAGTAATGTATTGTATGTCCGCTATAAACGGAGAGCCTGTGTCCCAGGCAAGCTTACAATATATGGAGTTGCCATCTGAGACTATGGTTCTCTTTGTCCGTACGCAAAATAAGGACTGTTATCTGCTTTCATTCCGAATTCATTCATACATAATGTCAATGATAAAGGAAGTTAAGTTTATAAAATGTTAATGAACCGCAAATATCATCAAATCAACGGCAAATATCACAATGGGACCTGGATTCTATAATCAGGCAAAAATGTTTATTATTATTATATTAATCATTTCGATCGGTATTTCTTTTTCAGGATTTGTCGTTTAGTTCTTCAAGTGGAAAAATAATTCTTATTTCATATGTATTGAATTCATTAACAAGGTATGTACATTGCAAGAAACAACATAGATTTATGTATGGTATATATGTTTTTTTGCTACAACAACAATGTTGTTCAAGTCAGTACTGTAAACAGAACCCCTTCATCACATTGTATCAGATAGATGAATCAATGGAAATGACTGAACTGAAAATGAAGAGGTCCAAATAGCTTCTTCAAATTCCTTGCTCTATCATTCATGTTGACTATCATAATGGTTAGATTCTCATTACAGACAACTGTCCTACAATTTTATGTATTAAAGGTTTATTTTTACCATCATCGGCAGGGCCGTCGCCATAGGGGGGTGTAGGGGGTGTGACACCCCCCCTGGAAAAGTGGCTGTCGGCAAATCAAGCTCGATCCTCAAGGCAGCATTTGCCGACAAATGTCCATCCAAATGTGGGAAGCCCCAATTCAGCTATTCTATTCTCCAGAGCGCTGATACTACGAGAATTTCAGACTGTAAATTAAGATGGTCTCTTGATTACATACATGTAGGGTAGTATAACCCTAGTATAACCGTTGCAGATGCGCAAATATTTTGCTCGCTTCGCTCGCACTGCCCTACCTAAGTTCCCTATCTAACGCCGGTACCCTTTTAGTTTTACAAGAAGATTAGCCAAAAGATTAACCACCAGCCAAAAATCTTTTTCGACAATCACGTTTCAAAGGGTGACTGTCATATCATAGAACATGTACTGTATCAACGATAAGGTTGAATTTTCAACAACCACACCCAATAACCACGCCCCTTGTCGGCAAATTCAAGGTTTACACCCCCCTTCCTCGACTTCCCTCGCAACGGCCCTGATCATCGGACTGATGTACTGTATTGATTTTTTTCTTGCAGCTCTTTAGCCCTTTGGTACATTGTGCAAAGAGCCAAGCAAGTATGTTGCAAATTAATCTCATATATTTTACATTTTGAGGTTGCAAAACCCATACATTGGATATGAAAATAGCAACCTTTTTCGTTTACTGATGCGTGAACTTGATTTTGAGAATTTTTCGCTCTTAGTTGGAAAATTACCTGAGTAGTTCTCCTCATTCTTGGGCATGTATCGTGAACCTGATTGGCTAATGTAATACAATTCTCTCTTTTGTTTAGTACAAAGCACGGAACCGAGGCTGCATTTTTACGGCAGTAAAAATTCATGAAGCAGAAATAAAAAGTCATGAAACAATGAAATTGCATTCCAAACTTCTTTGTTGTATCAACCAACTGCTATCATGATATATGCCCTTTAAAGATATACTTCCCACAAGTCAGACAGATCTGTTTTGGAGAAGCATGTAATTTGGCACATGTAACTGGTCCGCATTGAAAAATGGAACCTGAAAATTTGTCTTAATAGATGAAGGAAACCTGGAGCTCCAGAAAGATATAGATATGCTACCTGTATAAAATTTCTGCTCTGTTAACACAAGTAATATACTTATTTCTTTATTTCACAGTGCCTGGATTTTGCCTTCACATCACATTTTATTCACTTCATTGTATGCTGTTTCCTGATGGGATTTCCAAAGACTTGGGTTTGGTGGCTGACAAATGTGGCTTGTGTTACCTTGACTTCTGTTATTGCTGAATATTTATGCATGAGATATGAAATGAAAGCAATTCCTGTATCAGTAGGACGGACGTGATAATTTATCCACTTACCAATTTCATAGTTATTGATTAAAGGCATTTCAAATTTGATTAGAAAACATTCAGAATTTATAAGGCAGTGAATTTTGGCAAAAATGAAAGAGTAAGTGTTTAGAATTTTACAGGTCTTTATGTAAGTATCAAGTATTCAGTTATTGTATATAAATCAAAGTAGCTTTCATCAAATTCAGACTCTTCCAATGTTTAGACACTTCTGTTGATTAACTCATGAAATATTGTTTATCAAGAGCCTGTTGACAAGAATGAGAAATGAATATGCTGTGGGGGGGGGGCTATTGAATGCATGGAAGCCCATAGTAGAAAATTGAGTTTTGCCTTTACTTTGCATTTAGTTTGCAGCAAAATTTTGCAAAGTTCAGTTTCAGTAATATTTTTCAGATTTTGAGGTTTTTAAGTTGTTTGTAAAGAGTTTGAATTTTGCATCAAACCAGTTTGCAACAAAATTTGCTTGAAGCTTTTGCACAAATTCAATGCAAACTCCATAGGAACACTGGAGCATATTGTACTTTTTGCTGATAGGGGTCACCAACAGTGTAAACTTTGAGAGGGTTGTTAGGGGTTGTTAGTACTCAACAACCAAAATAAGTTGTGAAATAGGACTTGATGGAAGGACTTTCCTGACAGCAAAAGTAGTTGCATTTAAAAGACTGGTTGTTACAAATGAAAAGTTCAAAGATTTTGTGGTTTGGTACAGTCATGTAAGATCATGGTGCAGATTATGAAGGTGCTGTGGCGCAATGGTTTTGTCCTCTGACTTTGCAGCTAGAACAGTCAGGCGGACAGGGTTCGATACCCAGTAGAGCCCACCATTTGACTTTGAGCAGCATCACAAGGGGTTGAGGACTTGATTAGCGCTTAGCTTCTTCTGTGACTCCAGCGCTTGCCGCTAAAAACCGCAATAGAACGGTTACCTTGTTCTTTCAACCAGTGCCATTCTCAGAATTGAGGGCGTGGTTTTCATAAATCAGAAATGGGCGCGGTTCTTAATGAAAACGAGGCTCGCAAAAATTGGGCCTACTAAAAGGGCCTAAACAAAGTTGACAGAGTTTGCAGAAAGAAGCAGGAAGAAATACTTGGCCATGTACATTGGAAAGAAAGAAGAATTATGGCAAGAATACGTCCTCATTCAGGTAAGGATTCTTATGAAAAAAATCGAAAACGTAGGCCAGCACAGACAGACCTCTTTTCTTTTCCAAAGCAAAAAAGAAGATTTGTAGTCTAGTCTATAGAAGAGGAGACGGAGACAGAGACAGAGACGTGTAGATGGAGAGATCATCATGTGGTTTGACTTCCAGGCTCGCTTTTGATGCATGCTCAGCGGACTTCACACAACCTTAACTCAATTGCTGAAAATTCCACTAAAATGGAGCCTGTCCCCCTTGCCGTTTTTTTCTGAATCTGAAAAATCATCCTATTCTATTATTCTTTTTCTGTAGCCAGCAGTATCAGTTGGTGGTGTTGGACAACTAGCAGTTGATTTAATTCTAAACAATGTCCCTGATGTTGAAAGAATTGGATATTTCTATGACAAGTGCTTTGTACCAGTGGCTGGGTCGAATCCTTTTCAAGGCAAAGTAGCAAATTCTGGGAATATATGTACAAGTTGTGAAGGTACTGTAATTATGGAAGCTTACTGTATTTACTTGTATTTATGAGCAGTCTTGTTTCTGAAGCTGTGCCATTAGATAGGGTAGATCTTCTTCCATATGGACAGTTCTGTAATTTGTTCTTCATTCCTTGGTCAGTTCAAAAGGATAGAATTCTTGTTAACAGGAGGTTTGCAGCACTTGATATTTTAAGGAGTTTTAGATCCCTAGGTTATTGTTAATTAGTTTTCTGTTAGTTAAGCAATTAAAAGTAATACTTTTTTGTTCTTTTCAAATGGATTTCAAAGTAAATACAGTATACATATATATCATTCTTAATATCAAGATAATATTATCAATAGATTGAATTGACTCATTAAAAATTTTTTCTAGTTTTTCAGAGCAAAGCAAAAAAGTTTGTTATCATACAGCAAAGAGCACCATTTATCAAGGTAATTCTAAATCAAAATGTTTTAAGAATTAAATTCATGTACAGAAGATACTGTGCGTGATACTGAGAAAAGGGCTCAAATCTTTCAAATCTCTTTTCTTTGAATTGAATGGCTTGAAAGGAACCTATGGTACTTTGCTGTAAATCTGCCGTGGAAGTTTTTTTCATATCTTAATTTTTTTCAAAATGGTGGCAATTTAATTGTTTTTGAAAAAGTTGATGACAAATTTTTAAAAACTTTAAATCATCGTAAATCCTAAGCCAATAGAGGGAAAATGATAATCTTCAAGGAAAGCGTAGTTTATGAAGGTCTACAATATGGTGGCAAGCAGAAATCTGTAGCTTTTCTGGTTTAGGATTTAGAAATTTGATGATGTCATAGCCGCAAATTTTTAAGCCATTTTGAAACTAATCAAGATATCAATAAATCTCCCTGGCAGATTTACAAAAAAACCCAAGTTCCTTGCAAGCCATTTATTTCAAAGAAAATTGTAATAGAATTCTACACCGAGCTTTTTAAAGATTTGAGCCCCATGTTATGATACTGTGCTGTGCATGCTGTTCAGTAGTATTATCTCTCTTTCCAATGAGATATCTTTCCTGAAGTTAAAATGACAGTAGAAATTGTTATTTAGTCTTTGGATGGAGTAAATTTAGATATTTCATGAAAGAATCTTGAGTGACAATTTTCTCATTTTGTAGCAAGCAATTTGTTAAAATGTTAATGTACGAAAAGCTCTCTAAGGCTGATCTCTTGAACTTTTAAATCAAATTTGTAGAAAAATGTTCTTGATCCAGATTCTTTGGTAGAATATTTGAAATGTTGGTTTTTTTAATGAAAAGAATGACTTCTCAACACTAAATCTGCCAGTTTTGTTTCTCTTCTATCCCATCAATTTTGATAGCCTGATAAGGAATTTTCTCTGCAGGGTAGAATACCTTCATACAGGAGAAAGGTGATTGAATGGATCAAAAGCTGTCAGTTTAAACAAGTTGTAGTCCTTGGCAGTTGCAGCTCACATGTTAGGAATGATGTTGACTTACAACTGTGCGTACTACAGTAAATACTGTACCTTTTCCGATGACATTTTGCAAATTCTAAGCTCTTAAATATCTTATTTAGACATCAATCTCTAACTTCATTAAGAGCCAAAAGTTTCAAATGAAAACGTTTTGATGGAAATACTTCAGTGGGAAAATTTTCAGAAAGATTTAAAGAATTTAGGACACTGAAAAACTGTGGACAATTGCTGAGGGCCGAAAGCAGTGACAATCCTAATATTTCAAGAGGAATACAGTTTAACAAAATTTTAGAAACAAAGTCAGAACTGTTTTTTAAAAGCTATGAGAAACAGAAACATTGTAATAACGTGATTTCAAATTTATCTTTTGTTGGATTATCGTTTTAAACAGCCCCAAATCTCTTTCTTTCTTTATAAATTACAGATATTAAAGCTACCACTTTTAATTCTAATTTAAGTATCTGGAGAACCATAGAAAAAATTGGATCCATCCAAAACTTTTGTCTAGGGAACTTTTTGAGCTGCTGAAATTTGGTCTGAAAATTTTTCAGACAAGGGGAATTCCCCAGAACTTTGTCCTGCTCAAAAACTTTGTCCTGCTCAAAAACTTTGTCCTGCTCAAAAACTTTGTCCTGCTCAAAAGTTTGATTGTTGATATTGTTTACAAGGAAAGCCTCAATTGGATTATCGTAAGACAAAAATTGTTTGTTGAAGAACTTACCTTTTCATGTGGCAATTATTACAATTTGATAAAGTCTTGAAAATGACATGTTGCAATATTTTCAGCAAATAAACATAACCTTTCTGTGTTAATTAACTAAAATGCCAGGATTTAATGAGGCATAATGCTTTTCATCAATAACAACAATTGACCAACTTACCAATAATATGACATCTTCTTACAAACTATAATCTAGACTGTAATTTAAGGTATCTTTTTGTAGACCTGGTGTTATGTATCTGGCTTCAAAAGACCATCCATTGTCAGATGAGACGTTTTCTGAAAAACTTAAATGGACTAAGTTCAATCATTCAAGGCCATTGCTGGACTCTGAAGGTTTGTCATTTAACTGTATTCTTACATCTTAGTTTCAAACCAGGTCCGATACCAGCCTTGAAGTCTTAGGGAGGCAAAGCGCCAACCCCGGGGGGGGTACTCATATATTTTTCAGTACGGGGACGTGCCGCCGAACAGGGTATCATTTTCAGGATTTCTACTCCGGGACAGGGTATCACTTTTGTATGGTCGGCTCCATGACAGGGTCCATATTTTGTATAATTGACTACGTATCGTCGTTGTAAGCCATTTGCACTCCGCGAATATGATTTAAATCGTTTGGATAGCAACATTTCCGCATTTTCTGATAGATTTCTATCAAATTTCTATCAAATTCCCAGGGCAGGCTACAATTTTGTATGAAGAAACCCAAGAATAGGGTATTGTTTTTAAAGTTTTACTCCGGGACAGGGTATCATTTTCGGGAATTTTACTCCGGGACAGGGTACCTTTTCAGATTTTCCAGCGGCACGTCCCCGTATTTTCGTAAATCAAGTACCCCCCCCGGGGCGCCAACATTTTCCGACGCCAAAATTCAAAATCGACAACAACAACAACAGCAACAACCTCAGTTTTAAGAACATACCCTGTGCTCCTTTAGTGACTAGATTTTGGAATTATTTAGCAGTTTCAACGTTGGAGCCTTCAAAATTGAATATG
Organism: Aurelia coerulea; assembly: GCA_039566865.1. NCBI lineage: Eukaryota > Metazoa > Cnidaria > Scyphozoa > Semaeostomeae > Ulmaridae > Aurelia > Aurelia coerulea. Next base: position 2,245,507 of record CM076948.1, read on the forward strand.
AAGCAATCTTTTTTCATGTTTCAGATTCTAGTTGAGTAAAAACGCCTGCGGTGCTTGCCAATTTATAATGCTGAATTTTACTCTTTAAATTCGTTCTTGAAGCATTTTTTGTATAGGAACAAAAGTTAACTCCCATATGAAAATTTCTTTTGTTGAAATTGGGTTTTCCGTTTTTTAGCTACAAGCGATATCAGAGAAAAACCGCTCTGAGAAATTTTTGAACGTCTAAACCTCTTCTAAAATGCAAATCTAAAATCGGGCTCGATACACCCCTTTCCCTTCCTCCCCACTTTTTATTACAATGTCCACTTTGTAATCTTAGAGGGGGTTCCAGGTCAGTCAGAAAGAAAAAAAGTAAGTAAGTCCGGCACGCTCGTTAAAGCAATTGATTAACGTTTTATCTCTGCTAGTTAGCACTGAAATAAAGAAAGTGCACATAAAGCGCATACAGACACAAGTTTCTCGCGATCCCATAGCAAAATTTGGCGTCGGCTTATTCCATGTTAGACAAATTTAACACCATAAGATGGGCAAATCATATAAGTCACTATGACGTTTACCCTGACGCAACACCAAATTTCAGAATTGGCACATTCTTCACCTCATTATGTTCTGACCCTCATGGTTGGTTCTTTGAAGTTTTAGTAGCCTGCGTGCAGACTCTATTGATTCCTTAAAGAGAAGAGAGGTTCCTCCTCCAGTAGGAACTATCTACTGGAGGAGGAACCTCACTTCTCTTCAGGGAATCAGCCAATCAGTGGAGTCTGCACGCAGGCAAAGTTCTAGCTGCTATAGTAAGTAATATAGCTCGATAGCTCGATGTTTTGGATCAGCTGTGTTAAATTATTTATTTCAGGTGGCGAAAAAGAACTTTTTGTTCCTGGTGGTGGCATCGTTAAAAGCCTCATCGAAGATTGGTATGTTTATTTCACTCCATTTTTTCATTTTAGAATTGCTAAATCGTGAGCCATAGGATCTGTAGAGTTTTGCTTGCAAACATTTTGTAGACCTTCAAACATCAAGGCTTCTTGTATTGATCATCAGGGTATTTTTTAACGTACTGACTGGTGGGACATTTGCCCCAGTAGGCCCTTTTGCTTGTCCCAGCAGTGAAGGGAAAATTAGTACATTTACCCCAGTGTCCTAAGTCAAAAATGGGCCCTTTTTCATTCTCCCTTGTGAACTAAACAATGTCATTCATGTTGCTAGCTCAAATAACATCTCGGAGAATAACTGATCATAATTGCAAAAAGAAACTTTCGGTTGAGAACTGTAACTGTAACTGTAATTTGTTTTGTGCCCGAAGGCCTAAGCTATAATTGAATTGGATTGAATGAGAACAATGGAACATTTTATCGTAAACTCAAACCGTAAAAAAATGGGGCCTTTTTGGCTGTTTTCCCCACTAGTGGAAAATCCTTAAAAAATACCCTGTTGATCATCTTAATTTTCCTCAGTCCTTTTGAAATTTATGATGCTTTTAATATTTGTCAAAGCTTTTGATAGTCGTCGTTTTAATCCTTTCATGAAATATGAAAACCCCGTACTTCTGAAGATCACGATGATATCGAAGATGCTCCCTCTGGAATTATTGCAAAATTACCTAAAATTTCCTTCAAGTAATTCATATGAAAGAATGGAGTAGTTACATTTTGCACGATTAATGTCAAAGCATGAGCGATAGGACACCAAGTGTGTGCCACCTTAACGTTATTTTGGTAGCGAGCCACCTTAATCAATTGTTTTTAGTGTTTTTGCCTATTTTTACTTGGTAGTGAGCCACCTTATCGCGGTTTCGCCATTTTGAAATTTTTGGTAGTGAGCCACCTTAAGTGCAGATCCACCTTAACCGTAAAGCCCTGAAAGGTGGATCTGCACTTAAGGTGGGTCACTACCAAAAATTTCAAAATGGTGAAACCGCGATAAGGTGGCTCACTACCAAGTAAAAATAGGCAAAAACACTAAAAACAATTGATTAAGGTGGCTCGCTACCAAAATAACGTTAAGGTGGCACACACTTGGTGTCCTATCGCTCATGGTCAAAGTTTTGCAAAGATCTGAGACAAAAGTTTCTCCACTGCGCCACTAAAGCGCAATGAAATGTTGGAGGAACCTTGTTTTTTGCGTGTTATTTCCATTTGTCAGCATAGGAATCATTCGTCGTACATAGCCGATTGCTCGTGGCCCATGGTCGAAACCGCCAAAGCCTCATTTTCACGGACCAATCAGACGGCTAAAGTCTAAGTTTTGCTCCATTGGACTGAATTGTTATTTACTGTTTGAGTCTTCAGTTCGTCAAAGAATTAACTACGATGATTGTAATAAGTATACCGCTACGGATCCGTTGCCGTATTCTGGGCTTTCTTTTACGTAATGCTTTCTGGTCAAAAAACCATATTTCAATTCAAGGATCATGCTGCATAGCAAACAAGGATGCCCCAAGAAATAATCAAATCATGATGATAAAGATGATAAAGATGACTCAAATATGAGATACTATACATCCAGACGTTGAACAAATTTTACAAAGTTTAGTACTGAAGCTACACAGAAAAAGGGCAGTGTCGGCAGTGTAGTTGGATATTTTTTCAACTTCGCATCATTTATAAGAAATTGGAATAATCAGGTGGCCTGTTTTCTTATAAAGAAGAAAATGTTCTCTATGCTGGCAGGGTGCAGTTTCTCATATGTCCGTTTCTTATATGCGGGGACTTGCTGTAACATTCCCAGATACCAACAGAGACCAGGCCAGATTTCGAAAAAAACATTACCTCTCAAACTGTTCTTTGCTTTATGTAAGTCATAGAATTTTTGTATATATCTATTTATCATACAGAGACATCAGAGAATCACAGATTTTGTAACGTTGCAAAATCCCCACACAAAGTTCCTTGCCTTTCCAAGCATCTAAATGCATAGTACGCATGCGCAGATTTGTTGTGGGTATAGAACCGCGAGGAAAGCAAACCTTTGTAACACCTGTACCCACATGTTGCTTGCAGAAGATATGGTCATCCATCATCCGGACTAATTGTATGAATTCATCATCAATTCATCATTCAATTTTTGGAGGGTAGCCATTGCTGCCCAAAAGTAACATAATTAAAAATTGCCTTGTTGAGTGGACTGTAAAGATGGTAGATAACTGCATTATCTTTCAGAAACAGGAATGTGTTGTAATCACCTTTTACAATTTTCAGAAAGGCAAACAGTACTACTGTCCCACCTTCGAGAAAATACTTTCCAAGAATCTTAGACCCTCTGAATACACCTTTTTTATAAGAAACTTGGATCAGCACTTAAAGGCAGTCTATCACGCATTTGATTGGGTGGTAGTGACAATACAAAGAATAGGACATTTGAATGGCTGCTAATCCCCTGACTTTCTACGACCGTAGAAAGTGATAACGATCAGCCCTTCTCTGCTTCAAATACACAGATTCACAAAGAAATCCGTTGTGTTGAGCTCTGACTCTGTTGCAGCCAATCAGCTACGTGATAGACTGCCTTTAATATTAAAAGATTCTTAATTTCGTATGAAAATTTCGGTGTTTTAGTAGCAAACGTCTCTTAATTAGTTTCTTATTTTTTGGGGTTAAAATTTGCGTTATGGTTCAAAGTTGAGCCTTCTTATTGACAAAGGGCTTTGATTTTGCATTGATATTGTCACGACGATTAATGCATGCACATAAAGGCAAAAGTTCCAATTTTTGCTGTCAAAACTTGATATTTATAAACGCAATGCCGCATGAACCGAAATCTACCGACTCTTATTCTAGAAATAAAATTTTAGAATTTCTTAATTTTTCTTGAACGTAGTACTAGAGTTTCTTAAATTTTCGGTCATCGTGGTTCTAGTTTCTTATGAACCAGTTTCTTGAAGAAAACGTGTATTCTTATAAACAGTATTCTTATGAAAAAATAATGTAAGCTAATTAGGAGAGAGAACAATAGGCTAATGTCAAAAAGTGAGTTTCTTATAGGCGGAACTTTATTGTAATCGCTATTTCACAAAGTTCAACTTGTGTTTTTTTTAGTTGCAGTAGCAATATACCAGCGATTGCCTTATTGGTATTCAGTAATGATGGAAATGGAACTGAAGATGCAATAAAAATGGCTGATGGCATGAATGTCTTCTTACCGATGATTTCAAACTTTGAACAAATTAAAACAGGTATGCACCGGGTGTCCAAAAATTATATATAAGAATCACATATAATTTTGAAGCAAACAGGCTAACTTGATGAAGAAATTTATTCTTTATAATCTGTTGTACAGTTAAGAGTTGTGGGCAATTTTCCTTGCATCTTGTAACCTCTTCAAAACAGTTACAAAGTGCCATCAAATTATGTTTCGTTTTCAGCGTTGGGATTTTAGGAAGATGACAATTGCATCAGTTACCTTTTAACGAAATTGAATGGAAATCTGATTGTGAAAATCTTTAATAGCTACTGTCCCTCCAGAATGGATTAAAATTTCTTTAAATTTTCAATTTTCTGTCGATAGGTTCTTGGCAAATACCGTTTTCATGGAGCAGAATAACAAATGCCCCGTCGATGCAGCAGATGTATTGAAGAATGGAGGATACTTCTGAGATTATAATCCTATTGCAAAAGAATTCTGTTTTCATATCGAAGTCAAAGAAAGATGAAAGATGAAGAGAAGGGATGAAAATTTGCTGATGCTTGCCAAGATGGATTGAGGTTGTTGGACATACAAAGTCAAATTGTGATGTTAAATTTGAAGCCTTTCTTTTTAGAAACCGGTAGAAATTTCGTCTTGGATATTTAAAGAAACTGTATGCTTTCATCGGACCGAGAGCAATTTTTGGTTGCTAGATTTATACCGGGTGAGTCAGAAAAAACGTGGGGTGTTTGGCGGACTGTGACGTTGCGTTTAGCAACCCGACCGTTGTGAACTAAATTATTCCGAGCATCCATAACTCTGACTTAGATCATAAACTTTTCCCCATCGAAATCGGTCTTGTGATTCAATATTTAAAAAAGCTTTTCTTCCTAAAACCTTGTATGGGAGTCTTGCAAACTGAGGAAACCTTTAACCAAGTCCCTTCAGCATTTTAGCCTTGCCAAAGCTGCAGGTACACGTGGTATTATCTGGGGAGCATGAAGCAGTTCGGAAATAGTGTTTTCTCCTCTGGGATGCCTTGTCACGTCATAACTTGTCCTGCAAAGAGAATATGTTTGAGAGACAGTAAAAACGGTTGCTTCTTTGTGTTGTAAAGAAATCTATTTCAACAAGATCAACGCGATGTTTCATGACAAAAACTATTTCTTTCTCCCCTGATAATACCACGTGTACCTGCAGCTTTGGCAAGGGTAAAATGTTGAAGGGGCTCTATCAAAGATTTCATACGTTTGCAAAACTCCCATACAACGTCTTACGAAGAAAATATTTTCTGATTAATACATCAAGTGACCGATTTCGATGGGGAAAGGCTTATGATCTAAGTTAGACCTTTGGCTGCAAGAAAAAAATTAGTTCGCTACGATTGGGTTGCTGAACGCCACGTCTAGAATGTAGTTTTTGAATCTTTGTCACTGGTAAGCAGAGACAGTTTTTTTTAGATCCTCACTGGTGTATTTATTGTAAAATACTCTATGCTAAAATAGAATGTTGAAATTATTTTTTCCTTCCGTTCAGTGTACGTCTTTTGCCAACAGGGACCGCGGAGCATAATTTCGATTGGGGGGGCTAAAAAGGAGGGAGAAACTTGAGGCGAAAAATTTTCCTGACCACGCCCTCTACTTTGGCTATAAATGCGACCAACACCCTTTTCATGCCAAGAAATGCCCGGGAAAAGATATTCATTTGTAGCATAATTAACCACCAAATCCTACTGTAAATCACCATAAAAGTCGAAAATAGTTGCAGTTCATAGTACGTCTAACATTTGATAGCGAAGGATTAAGGACCACGCAGCATCTTTTGGTACAAAGGGAAAGGCCTTATGACGAAGTTAAATAGCTCTTGGAATTATTTCGTTTCAAGAAGTAGATAATATGGTAACATAACATAACGCTTCTATACTTTCAGAGTTAAACATTTTAACAAAACAGAACCTAATAACGTGAACTTTTTTTATTCTGAGTAATTTTGTATCATCAATGAATCTACATTTTAATAAAATTTCTCGAAATTTCGTATCCTGTTCTCGTTTCTATGATGAAAATAGTTGCAACTTCGATATTGTTTATTCTGTCTGTCCTTTGTTCGTGATTATGAAGAATTGCTAAAAAGTTGACCTTTTTTGGGACATTCTTGAGCGGAGCCAAGTTTTTAGACGCCTTGATAAAGAGATTGATCGTTCGCCAGTTGCAGGGTTGACACTCGGCAGTTTACAAATTTGGACAATTTCACTAATTAGCAATCTTTGAGCAACTGGAATTTGCTTTAAAAGCGTCCAGATATCATGAAAGAAATCTATCTTTACATCTTTTACTAAAAGTTGGAATATTTCGAGCTATGGTAACAACAGTGAAATTTTTATGTCGTCTGCATAATTCTCCTCAAAGTATTTCATTTGAGACGAAACATCGCTTGCATTAACGAAGTTAACCAGAAGAGATTCAAAGTTTTTTGAAGAAATAAAGCTGGGCTGGTTGAACCTCTCATTGGTTGCCTCAAATGAGATCAATGCCTCAAAATAAATTCTTCTGCAATGATCCTGTTCTGTTTCAGGAAAACTCCCTGACGCCTTACCTATTTCAAAACGAATGGTACTCAAAAACTATAAAATGAAAAAACTGTATCTTGAAAATTATTGGGGGGGCTAAAGCCCCCCCGGCTCCGCGGTCCCTGCTTTTTTATAAGAAGCTTGTTTCAACAAACTTAGTATTAGTATGAATGAAAATTTAAGGAAGTCGTGAATGAAATATGTTGTGGAACCCATATCCTTGAGTAATATTAACTGAAACAAGACATTTTTTCGTCCTGCGTGGTGTTTTATGTGTCAAGAATCATATCTGCAGCAGTGCTGGAATTTACGGATGTATGGATGTATGCACTTTAGATGCGGGGAAGAAATTAAGAAATTTTCGTATGTTGAGTAAGAAGCTTTTAGTACTGTAGCCTGATTCAATCTTTTTGTAAAAAAAGCCTGCAAACGCCAATTTAAAGTAAGCGATCATCTTCGAATTTGCAGGGAACTAAGGGGCTGATTATATGAGAGTTTTCAGCCCGTTTGTAACTTTGACATTTGAATCGATTATATGGTGGCTGCAACCAAGGCTGAAGTCCGTATTATGTGAGGGAAATCATATCGAAAGGGAATGCGCATGCTCAATTTATTTCAGCCCGGTTAAAGATTTTGGTTTGCGATTATGTGGAAATTTTCAGCCCGTTCGATCTAGCTGAAAATCCTAGCCCGTTTGATAAAAGCGGGCTGAAATTTCAGCCCGGCAGACCGCGCTGAAACTTTTATCATGTAATCGCAACTTTGTTTTTGCAACACTTTGACCACAACACAGGGCTGAATTTTCAGCCCGGCTAAAGTTACAAACGGGCTGAAAACTCTCATATAATCACCCCCTAAATACTATTAATCCCTGGAACTAATGAACTAATGCGCGTAAATGATTCTGTAAAATATATGCTACTAATCAATTCGCTTTGATGGAGCTCAAATGTATAAATCGATGTTGTTAGAAAGTGGTAAAGAGTACAAAAGAGAGAAAACCCCCGGGGGGGGGGGGTACTTGACCTAAAGTTTTACGGGGGCGTGCCCACAAAAAATTTCTTTTACCCTGCTCCAGAATTTTTTGCTCCAAATCATAACCTGTGCTAGAAAAAATTGGTGAAAAGTATACTCCAAAGCATGAAAATTTGACCGAAAAATGACCCAACCTAACAACATATCCCCTTTTGACATGTTTTGACAACCTGCTCTAGAAAAATTGCCTTATTTTGATACCCTACCCTGTGCTAGAAAGAATGGGTGAAAACGATACCCTTAAAAACCGGCACATCCCCGTCGGACAAATACTCTAAGTAACCCCCCCCCCCCGGAGAAACATAAGATCCTTTTGGATGATTACAAAGTCCGTCCTGAGCTAAGCAAGCATAAGAAAATCTGAATATTGATTTCTTCATAACCCCAAATGATGGTTGATGCTGTTTTAGCTACAGTCAGAGAGATGAGTGTTGCTGCTAAAGTCACCTTCAACAGAAAATTAAGCGCCTTGTATAAGGACAAGAATCGCCTGAAAAGCAATATTTTGATCTTTATGTCAAACGAGGATGATACGCAAAAAATCAAAAGTCATTACCCCTAGTTTGCTTCGTCTCTGCATGAAACTATTGGTGCATCTGTATCAAATTAGATGTCATGTCACATTTACGATAACGCAAAATTACTTATGTTTATGTACCCTGGGTACCATGTTAGAGAGGCTGGTACCCAGGGTAATGCTTATGCAGAACCCTGCAGAACGTTTCTATTCGTGGGCATCTAGTTTGAGACAAGCATTGACGAAAATAACCTATGTGCAGAATCATATGCATGAAGATGTTTTGGTTTAGTGTGATCGCGTCCCTTCCCCCAGTCAATGGCACCATTGTTTGCTGGGATTCTGCACCTTTCCTCTCAACTTCACCTGCGATGATTGCATCCGTTGCTGTGTAGGAGGGGGGTCCTTCTACCTTTGATGATGCTGCGAATGTTAGCCTCTGTGCAGGCTGCCGGTTACATCATCCCCTAAAGTTGACTTATTTGCATAATGAATACTATCAATAAGTGGCTAATGATGCGTTCGTTCTAGAAACGATTGTTTTAACATAATTAAGCTGCAAATGAAGTCAAGAACGTGCCAATTCTGCGTAAATTTGTTGTTGTGCCAGGGTAAACATCAAGGTGATTTATCCATCTTATGGTGTCAAATCTGTCTAATATGAAAAAAGCCGACGTCAAATGTTACTATCGGATCGCGGGAAACTTCTGTCTTGTATGCGCTTTCTGTGCGCTTTCTTTATTTCAGGGCCAATTAGCAGAGATAAAACGTTAATCAATTGCTTTAACGAGCGTGACGGACTTTCTTTCTTTCTTTCTTTCTTTCTTTCTTACTGACTTTCTTTCTGACTGACCTGGAGCCCCCTCTTAGATTACAAAGTTGGACTTTGTAATCAATGAAAATTGATTTCTTCATAACCCTAAATGATCGCTGATGTTGTTTTTAGCTACAGTGAGTGTTGCTCCTAAAGTCGACTTCCATACAAAGTTAAGCGCCTTGTATGTCTCAAATTAGGATGTCATGTGAGATTTCCGATAATACAAAATTGCTTATGTTTATGCAGAACCCTGCAGAACGTTTCTATTTGCGGGCATCTAGTTTGATACAAGTAGTCACGAAAATAACCTCTGTGCAGAATCATATGCATGGAGATGTTTTGGTTCAGTGTGATCACGTGCCTTCCCCCAGTTAATGGGGCCATTGTTTGCCGGGATCCTGCACCTTGCCTCTCAACTTCACCTGCGACGTTTGCATACGTAGCTGTGTAGGAGGAGGGTCCTTCTACCTTCGGTGATGCTGCGAATGCTAGCCTCTGTGCAGGCCGCCGGTTACATCATCCTCTAAACTTGACTTATTTGCATAATGAATACTATCAATAAGTGGCTAATGATGCATTCGTTCTAGAAAACGATTGTTTTAACATAATTAAGCTGCTAATGAAGTCAAGAACGTGCCAATTCTGGGTAAATTTGTTGTTGTGCCAGGGTAAACATCATGGTAATTTATCCATCTTATGGTGTCAAATCTGTCTAACATGAAATAAGCCGACGTCAAATTTTGCTATAGGATCGCGGGAAACTTCTGTCTTGTATGCGCTTTCTGTGCGCTTTCTTTATTCCAGTGCCAATTAGCAGAGATAAAACGTTAATCAATCGCTTTAACGAGCGTGACGGACTTTCTTTCTTTCTTTCTTTCTTTCTTTCTTTCTTACTTTCTTTCTTTCTGACTGACCTGGAGCCCCCTCTTAGATTACAAAGTTGGACTTTGTAATCAAAAACGATGAAGAATGAGGGTTGCTGGAAGCAAGAAGAGTGCCATAGCCCCGCCTTTCTTCGTGAAAAGCTTTGTCGTTATATGAAGTATCATATCGTTTATCGTACCATTCTCATGCACAACCACCACAACAACATTGAAGTTGGCCTTCATCTTCATTATCGGGAAGGACCTCCAAAGGCAACCTCCGGGCAGCAATGTGAAATGTATTGCAAGACGAACTGAAAAGCAAAGATGTTAGCTCCCAAGTAGATGTTGCATGGTTTCCAAGCTATACTTTAACATTGTGATGACTCAACTTTGAAAAGACAGGGAAGATTTTGAAGATGTAGAACTTTGTATTTGCTGTTGAAAATCAACTCACTGACTGCGAAGTCCAAAAAGTGGCCTAAACAAAGTTGTGAATATCTGCTAACCGTTTTGCGGAAAAAATGACGAAGTGCGCCCAAACTGCTTCAGATTTCATTCGTGAGATATTTTCTCCAATTGTTGGAGTCTTGACCAGTGAAGATGCTGAAAGTCTTTGCGTGAAAAATGATCTCTCATTTGCAGAATTGATAAGGCCATTTTGTCAGCTTTCAAATGAAGGTGTGTATGTAGGCTCCCTGATTGAACAGTCAATATAATTTCGAAGTCCAATTGGCCTGGAGTTGAAATTGAATGATAACTTAATGGGTTTGAATTTGGTTGTGTATTGCGGCTGATGTGATGTATATACACAGCACAACAACAGCAAAGAATGGATGGAAGGCTTGAACTTTTTCTGCTAGGAGATGAGATGAGGCTACCATCATATTATCATATCACCCTGTATCAAGAGGGGCATTCTTCATTACCCTGTGATTAGAATGATGCCTTTTCTGAAAAGTGTTTTGGCCAATCCAAAGTTGTGGTCACTTACACAGTTTGAAATAATCTTTCAGCCAAGCAAGGAAATGCTACAAATATCCCATTGTAAATATTGTTCCATGAATTTTGGTTAAAAACATTTAACGCCATGCAATAAATGCTAAACTCAAAAAGGACCATTTTGAGGAAAACATGCTTTCATTCATTTAGCCCAAAGGAAGGCAGTTGTTTTTCCATCTGTGGTCACTTAAAAAGTATTTTTGTTAGGGGGCGTACCCCTCATCCCCCAAGCATTTTTCTATTAGCTCTCCTGACAAGATGATGCTATGGATTGACTTTTCTAAGACTGTATCATTGATGGTGATTGTTTTGTCTTTCTTTGCAGTGCACATAAGAGATCCCGTGAACCCAAATGTTGTCATACCAATTCGCAATTTCAAGATCAGAGTTAAAAATCTCAATGCACCGTCACCACCTGCACAACTTGTCAACAATATTCTGAGCGAAGTTGTTTCCAAATCTGTGACAACTGTTGATTTGAAGACAAGGCACTCTCTTGAAGATCTTAAAAATGGTATGCATAAAAGACTAAACTTCTCATTTTGTTTCTCTGCATTTCAAGCTTTCTCTTGATCAGAGCATACATTGTACAGGCCATACAAGGATGGTGCCAGGGGGCTGACCGATGTGAACATATCCATCCCACTTTCTCAGGTCGATATTTATTGGTGTGAAAAAACCATGCAGAAACATTTAGGCCAACCTTCTGGCAATCAGTTCTATCCCTTGTCCATGCCACTTCTTCAAAGCTGGCACTTACAAAGAATTCTTCTCATGATAAGATGTGGAAGGCCTGTACTGCAGGCTATCGTTTATTGCAGTGGAAAATTACGTGCAATTTTGACCTGCTAAAAAATATTAATTGCCAAATTTGCCGCCACCCAGAACATCACCATCATCATTATCTTTATCATAGCTTTCTGTGTATTTGTTGTAGACTTATGACGATGAGTCTCAGTTTTGAATCAGTTTGGTTGTGAGTCCTTCCATTGAGTGAAAATAAAACATAAGGTTGTAAACGTAGAACGAATACAAGGAATCACGCCGTCAGTCTATATTTGTTGTACCCTAAGAATGTCATTACTGATATCTTTTATTTGGTAAAGACATACTGTAAACTCAGTTTTACTGAAGACAAACTTGTTTTATTGTCAATTGAAAGAAACAATCAACATATTTTTTGAATGCAGATTTTTCTTTCCAAGTTTCATCTTAAAATTTCTTTCATTCTTGCAGTGACAACACCATGGTTTGAAGCATATCGCAGCTGCTTCTTTCAAGTTTTGAAGCCAATGGATCATGAATTCATTAGACACATCTTAGCATGTATCCTTCATCATACACATAACTGCCTGGTGTGGGGCAATCTATAGCTTTATACGGGTTTAGCCTTGTACAATTCACTTACAGTTCAAGCCATGTGCACATTAGCTTGGCAAGAATTGTCAAGAATTCTCAAGAATTTTCATGTTATGATAAGAATTCTCAAGGGTGGAAATAATATTTCAATTTCTGGGACCGAAAAGTCGTTGAAAAAACTTTCTGTGACAGCTGGGTGCTCCAAACAAGAATCCATTTTCTAGCAGGTCATAATATAAATACGTGTGGGACAGATTTTGAAGATTGGTTGGTGGTCGTCTCAATCTCAGTTGTAAAGGATATTTAGCCAATTTTGTTGACTTTGCGACTTACCAAATTTTAGAATTGTTGTAGTCTGGAAACAGCCTAAATTAGCCAAGCATCAATCAAATTTCTAAAGACTTAGTTTGAAATGCAAAGAGAACCTTTTGGATTTTCACGCAGAAGCGAATCATCAATTCCCTCTTCTTCTCGCGTTTCTTTCTTCGTGGAGACCTGAACAATTTCTGGGACCATGAAAGACTTAAGAATTCTTTGGCAGGAAACTAGACTTGCCCCAAGTCTATCTCTTCCGTCCGTCTGCCGTTCCCTTTTTACGGTAGTTCCTGGATCCGCTATTTCATGGATCTACCATTCCAACATTCCGTCAAGAGAGCTCGAGAGATATCTCTCGAGCTCTCTGGACGGAACATTGGAATGGCGGATCCAGGAAATGGCGGATCCAGGAACTACTGTACAGGGAACTGTAGACGGACGGAAGAGATAGACTTGGGGCAAGTCTAGCAGGAAACAAAATGTTAATGTGCATTAGGCCTGTACTGTATGCTCAGAATATTTGGTCACAAAACTCCTTTGAACCTACCAAAGAATGAACACAGATGATGTCAAAGAAGAAAGCCTGAAGATACCTTTTATGATCTATGGATAATTGATATTTTCAAAAGTTCTGCAGCTAAAATTAGACCACAACTTCATGTGCCAAAATTTGTGTCAAAATAAGTTAATGTGCGGACAGTAACAAGTAAAGTTCTACCCATGTGCTAAAGCAACTTTGGATGCATGCTTTTGTCTCTCACTTTTTGGCCTGATATATTTACACTAAAATGTTCCATCTTTTTTTTTTGCAAGAAAATCTTGGCGGTAGTGTTTGAAGTTGTCATATTTTATATAAAAACCTGCTGATAATCCTTAACAAGAAATTTTAGGTATGATTGTAGTTTCAACACGTAATCCTGATCCCATGGGTGCATTTGTTTCATTGAGTGGGCAACAAACTGCAATACAACAATCAACAAACCCTAGTAACCCATACATCAAATGGTTCAGTGCTAATACGTTCAAGTATTTTGTCCTCTTGCATGATGTTTCAGAGGGACATGAATTCAAGTAAGATTCATTTAGTTCTTAGAGGGTTGTGCAAGGTTAGAAGCTTGAATTTGCAAAGGGCAAAAGAGATCTAAGAGTACCTCATTCAAATCAAAGTTGCACACACACTGTGAACAATGGATTGCAAGAGAAACAGGGCTGTGTCTAAATGTTTTCTTTGTTCTAATTATAGACAAGCCTACAGTATTTTCCAGTTACGTGTTCCCTTTTACATTGACACTTTGTAATTTTGTAACTTTAAAACTAAGTCACCCTCTTTTAAATCTAAGTTAGATAAACTGGGGATATACTTCCCTTTCTGTCATATTTCTTTCTGTAAGCTTGGAAGCTGATCATTTTAAACCAGTTTTAAAACAGTGTGAATCAACCCTTTGCCAGATACTATGTTTCCTGTGAAAAACTTAAGCCTTAATTTCAATAATTTTTGGGCACCATTTCATCAACTTCGAGGAACAACAGAAGGAATAGAAACTATTTTGATAGGAATAATTCCAAAGCTTTCTGAACCCTGTTTTTATTTGGTGAAGCAGAAAAATTTGGACATATGATGGTGAAAGTTCTTAACAATCAATGTTCTTGACTAATGCTGCGTCCTCATGATTAAAATTTTGATTCTTGAATTCAGTTGATCATTCCTCCTATTTGTTCCATTCCATCATAGAGCTGATGCTGTCTTCCAAAGTATGAAATCAGTTTATGGCTCACACACATGTTTTCTTCTTCAAATCAACTCAAGAGCAAAAATGTTACCAAATGCTCCAGAAGTTGGCAATGTGTCGGATCCGTGGCTGCCATTTTTGTATCCATTTGATGATGAAACATTGGTGAGTTCAAAATATTCTTGAAGCTCTGCACACTCTTTCTGCAACCTTCAACAATCACAGTGATCCAGAATGGCAAAATAATGTAATAAATGCCGAAAAATGAAAGTTCTCAAAATCAATCACGCTGTAGCTCATTTGAAAGAGCAATGATTGGCAGTCAAAATAAAAAAGGAATTATTAAAATCGGACCTATGAGAGCCAAGAAACAGATTTTTAAAGTTACAAGAAATCACAAGTTTACAAATTTCATATCGAGAAGACAATTAACACTTGATTTAGGCTAACTTCAAAATTCAATTTCTCTGCTCAAACAGCTCCGATTCTTGAAATTATTTTTTTGTTTTGATCGTATACATCTCAGCATTATGTGTCTTTCATTTCACCGAAAACGAGTGGAGAATGTCCGCGAATTTTGCGAATTACTACAAGTACCATATTTGAGGATAAAAGCCGATATTTAGGTAGAAACAGTTGAAAATCTAAAAGACGGGGTCAAATGGTGTCTTAGCAAAAAATATTACAATTAACTAGAACATGTTTCGAGTGCGTGTGCCAAAGGTTATCTCTGAAACGTCGAAGTGGCACCACTGAATCGCAAAATTTGCCCTGTCCTTATAACTATCAAATCAATCAGATCAATAACCATTTGTTCTCGTTCTGAAAAAAGTACAGCCAAACTCAGTCAACTACAACTATGACATTAAAGTTCAAGAGGAAGCATTAGGTCTAGTCTGACAGTGATAAGAAAGAACGTGGTGCTTCGGAATTGAATTTGACATGATTGATACAGTGTCGGGTTCAGACGTCACAAAGAGTAGAGTTCCTGGTTCTTCAGTCCACTATACATACGTTAGTGTATTTTGATTTTTAGTTTCTTCAATTCATCCTAGTTTCAAGAATTCAGCTGAATGGCTTGTCTTTAATTTGAAATGAGTTTAGGGCATTATCTAGAATATCAATTCAGTTAATGTAAAACAACACTGGTTTCAGTACGACCACACGTCATTTTCAAGAAATGACCACTCATTCTAAAACGGCCATAGAATTTTTTGCAGAAGGTTCCCAAAGATAACCTTTGGCACACGCACTCGAAACATGTTCTAGTTAATTGTAATATTTTTTGCTAAGACACCGTTTGACCCCGTCTTTTAGATTTTCAACTGTTTCTACCTAAATATCGGTTTTTATCCTCAAATATGGTACTTGTAGTAATTCGCAAAATTCGCGGACATTCTCCACTCGTTTTCGATGAAATGAAAGACACATAATGCTGAGATGTATACGATCAAAATAAAAAACACTTTCAAGAATCGGAGCTGTTTTAGCAGAGAAATT
Source organism: Aurelia coerulea (assembly GCA_039566865.1). Lineage (NCBI taxonomy): Eukaryota > Metazoa > Cnidaria > Scyphozoa > Semaeostomeae > Ulmaridae > Aurelia > Aurelia coerulea. The sequence goes on from CM076948.1 coordinate 2,261,339, forward strand.
GAATTTTGAAGTTAGCCTAAATCAATTGTTAATTGTCTTCTCGATATGAAATTTGTAAACTTGTGATTTCTTGAAACTTTAAAAATCTGTTTCTTGGCTCTTATAGGTCCGATTTTAATAATTCCTTTTTTATTTTGACTGCCAATCATTGCTCTTTCAAATGAGCTACAGCGTGATTGATTTTGAGAACTTTTTTCGGCATTTATTACACTTGCTGGATCACTGTGGCAATGTACGAAAACAAAGAATAATAGTTACAAAATTTCTAGCTGACTCTTCATCGGGTATCATGAATGAATCGAAATACACACGTTTTTTATAAGAAACTTGGATCAGCACTTAGTACTAAAAGTTTCTTAATTTCGCATGAAAATTTCGGTGTTTTAGTAGTAAAAGTTTCTTAATTAGTTTCTTATTTTTTTGGGCCTAAAATTGCGGTATTGTTCGAAGTTGAGCCTTCTTCTCGAGAAAGGGCTTCCATTTTGCATTGACATTGTCATCAAGAAGAAGCCATGCACATCAAGGCAAAAATTTACCAATTTTGCAGTTAAAAGTCAAGAAAAGACGAAGGCACCTTTGTTAGAGAGACATAGAATAAGAGAGACATACAGATATAACGTTTTAGAGTTTCTTAACTGTTCTTGAGCGCAGTACTAGAGTTTCTTAAATTTTTGGTCATCGTAGTACTAGTTTTTTATAAACCAGTTTCTTATAAATAGACCTGGGCCCGGTTGTTTAAAACTGGTATTAGGCTAATACCGGATTAGGACTATGCAAATGACTACAGAATCATGCCTTTAATCCAAGGTTAGCGCTAATCGTGGTTTGAACAACCCGGCCCTGTAGTGGTATAAATATTCCGCATATTGAGATAAATGTATTTTGACTGCAGACAAACTCCAGCGAATTCCAGATAATCGAGGTTCACCTATAAGCATTCATTTGTTTATCAGTTGATTCAATACTGCATTCATTTGTATACTTTTTTATTCATTCATTTATTCATTCATTCATTCATTTATTCATTTACACCACAGGATATTGGTGATGACGATGATAGTGATCAAGAAGCCCCTCGATCATCCCCAGGTCCCAAGACTCAAGCTGAAGCTGACAAAGAAGAGGCACAAATCCTTGAAAACTTTGAAAAAGCTGAGAAAATGGCCGAAGAACTCCACTTCAGTCCCAGCTTAAGATTCCAAGATCCACTGACTAGCATGCATTACAATGACAACCTCAAGAACGATGAAATGAATGATTTAGGCCCATTAAAACCTAGTCCACCAGATCTTGTCAAAGATATTCCTGAATACAAACGTAGGCTTAGTCAAGTGAAGCTCAATGAATATAAAAAATGTATCAAACAGTTCTCATATGAAATGTTCCCAGCCTCAGCTAGGTTCAAAGATTCACGGAAAAGAGGACAGCAACTGACTCTTCTTGATCACGACAGAATCAAAACATTGATTTATGAGTTTTGTGTGAGAGGATTACTGCCACATATTGAGAAGCAGATGAGGACTTTCAGTGAACACGTAAGTTCTATCCTATATTTCTTGTCTTTTTATGAGCTTCCTCCCCATCCCTATGAAACAGCCTTACCGATTTCTGATTTTTTGAAAGTAAATTTTACAGGGAAGCTCAAAAACATATGACTGCCCTTCACTACTATTAGAGATATATCGCCACTATCCAGAAAACTCGCACGATCTAAACATTAGTTCTTCACTTATACCCTAGCTACACAAGAATTTTCGCGCTGTTTCTGAATCAAATAGATAAAATCCACCGCAAGGCAGATCTTTAGACCTATCCTTTCTTCGAATGGTTAGACCCTCTTCAACGGTACACTATACATCCTGCTTCTTTCTATATATGATCAATGAAATCTCTTAACAACCTCCATTTTCACGTGCAAGAGGCGATAGTTACCTTGTTTAGTTTCGGCATGAGCACCAAGAGACAAAATGAGTGATTTGAACGGCCTAAGCTACGAATGGCCCAAGATACTGTCGTCTTTATTGGACTATGTTTTTAATTCATTCTGCTGTTAAGATATAATGACAACTTATTCAAGTTCTTCTTTGTCGTTACCTAACCTCGCAATTACTACCTGAATCAGATTTTCCAAGTTCCACAAGCGCGTTTTCGCAAAATTGCCGTCGGAAGAGCGAAAATCCATTCAAAATGTTGGTTGTAGAGGCTTGGAAAATAAGATTCAGACAGTAATTGCAAGATTAGAAAACGACAAAAAGAACTCTAGAAAGCTCCCATCATGTATTAATTACAAATTAAAATCATGATGTCTCCTGTTGCTCATGGTTTCAGGGCATCTTTTGCGGCTTTTTTTGTCTTGATTTGTTGCTTACACCCTGCATCATTATTGTTTTTATCTACTTACAGATCATGTCAAGGAAAGGAATCCATCGCTCGATTTTTAATGTGACGAAGAAATGGTTTGGTGGCAGTAAGAGCACTGTAGCTGTAACGAGCCAGGGAAAGAGTGCTGGGGCAGGGATAAGGTAAATCTAAATTGTTTAATCTTGGACTACTTACTTCCAAAGAGGCATTGTTGTATGTTTCTAACTGCAAAGGGCGCAAGTGAACTTGTTAGTTGTACGCGTGATCAATTTGACGTACATGGGAGCATTAGCAAGTAGATAATGAATAAGAAACTTGTTGTGATCAACAACGCGAGGAGCATTTGTTTTGTTTGAGTCAATCTCTGTGACCTCTTCACCCGAAACTCAAAGTGCTCTTTGTATGTCCTGCGAAGTACAGAAACAGATTTAAGACTACCCAAGAAAAAGTCAAGTAATGGGCAAAAATGTTTTTCTTATCGATGAGCAAAAATATGGAATGACCTTCCTGCTGAAACCAAACAGACATCTACCCTAAATAGTTTTAAACAGTCTATTTAGAAGTTAGTGTTTCTTTTCTTTTATCTTAAACTTTGTAAATTGTTATTAGGTTTTTAAAGTTATGGTTTTTATGGTGTATTTAATCTATTCCTCGGTAATTTTATATTGTAAGTAGTGTTTTAAGTGGAGGGCCCCTTGTAAAACAGCTCCGGCTGAAGGGCAACCCTCCTTAAAAGAATCAAATATCAAATAAAATCAAGCTTTCGTCCCGGCAACTCAACGGTTATTCAGCCAATTTCCATATCGCATACAATCTTTAAAGCCTTCGACTGTAACCGACCTCTGGATGTTTGCTCTGTGTGTCTCGACATCTCTAAAGCATTTGATAGGGTATGGCACGAAGGTTTGATTTATATACTAAAACGATGTGGCGTTTCTGGAGAGCTCTTTTCGCTTATCCAAAGTTTTCTTAAGGATAGAAAATAGCGAACAGTTCTAAATGGACAGAATTCTGATTGGGGAGATATTTCAGCAGGAGTACCCCAGGGTTCTATTCTAGGACCCTTGTTTTTCCTTGTATATATCAACGATCTAGCTCATAGCTGCTGACGTGAGTGTAATGTTTAGCTTTTTACTGATGATACGTGTATAACCCCAGCAGCGGGCAGACAGGATATTTTGCTCCTCTTGGTACCGTCCTTGTAGTATGCGCATACTAACCGGTTTTGTGTTGTACAGGAAAATATAAAGCCCGAGGTCTTAAAAGTACAGACCGAGCTTGCGAGGTCTGTGCAATAAGACCGAGGGCTTTATATTTTCCTGTACAACTACAAAACCGGTTAGTATGAGTTTTATTACCTGATAGCTTCTAATTTTGACTTATACCATTTAGTCAAACTCATTTTGTTACTGTTATGTCGTTTCAGTTCATTGTAAATCTCACAGGCCTAAATTAGTTGCTGTGGTGACAAAAACGCGTCCTTGTATCGTATTATACAAGGCTACGGGAAAACCGCGGGAAATGTGCGATTAGCCAATGGGATTGGCGGGATTATTGTATTACCTCGTTTTTGAAACGTCAGTCAGGTAATAATGTGGTATAGTAGATCGTAGGTAGCGTCTCGAGTAGTTTGTTGTTGTAAACTTTTCTGTTGAATATGAAAAAAATATTCGCCATGATTTAACATTAGATTATATGATACGCATGCGCAAATGGGTATGTTGCATTGTGTTTATTTAAACGCGAGGAAAGCAGAGCATTGCGTCCTTTAAAGTCGCTCAGTAAGGTTCATCCGAAAACCGAAGAGACGTAATAAAAATCTAAAGATCATGTGCAAACTAGCCTGCGCGCAGACTCTACAGAAGGAAAAGTTACTTTCCCTTTTGTAGTAGAAGTCTGCGCGCAGGTTAGTGCAAACTTTATTTGGTGCCGGACACAATAACAATTTTAAAGATAAGTAATCAACTTTTTTTAACTTTCTATGAGTGGTATTTGTTTGAAAATCCAGAGCAGCAAGCAAATCTATCACTGTAACGTAGCCTACGAATTAGACTGATAACAAAAGTGTATGTTTTGCTCCATTGATCATTTGCTCCAGTGGATACCACTCTTCGGCCCACCCTGTAGTAATTTCATCAGCGTACTATTTGCCTCAGTTATAGCATACTTCTTCAAGGGTCAAAAGTGCAAATATTGCGAGTTTGAGCAAGATGTGATGCTTTAATCTCTCTTGACAGTTACCCAATCGATTCTGTGGAATTACAACAAAGAAAGCTGGGCGATTTAGCATTCTTGGTGCAACATTACGAACTTGCTTTCAACTCGTATCATGCAGCAAAACGAGAATTCAACAATGATCACGCTTGGCTTTATTTCGCTGGAGCCTTGGTAAGTTTCGTCTTGCCTTTGCATAGAATCAGATTAAAGCCCTTTGTGTCCCCTCTGAACAATAATGGCTGCGGTCACACTAGACGTTTTTACCTCGTTGTATACCTTCAAAACAACGGGTTAACTACGCTGTGATATGTGACCGCATTTCGTCTTCACATACAACGCTGTTACAGCGCTTTGGTCCTGAGAGCTGATTCCATAAGAAAATTATCAAATGCAAAACAACGGGCAAAACAAGGTCCCGACCTATATTTTAGCGTTGTTTTGGAGAATGAACCAATCACAGCCTTGCGTAGTTGTCACATGATAAATTATATCACTGTGTGACCGGGTGTCATTGTACCGTTATGTTGCCGTACTTTCTGGCAACAAAAACAAATTGCAAGGAAGTGAAGCAATTCATATTACCTCGGGAAAATACAATAGTGTGACCGCAGCCAATAATAACGTATATTCGTTATGACGTTTGGCCTCGTTTTTGGCAGACGCTTGTTGTTAATTAGGCCATTCTGCCTGTGTGTGCAAGCTGAAGATCAATCAATGTAAAATTTCTTATTTTTCTGATATCTGGTCTATATTACACTTGGTACAAAATTCAAGCTTTAAAATTACTCTGTAAAAACAACGAAGATTGTTGTCTGCTTATAATAGTTTTTTTTTATGTTCTTTCAGGCAGTTTTCATTTTATGCAGGCGTGCATAATGTTCAAATCTGCCTGGGAACAGTAGAAATTCTCTGGTTTGGAAACTAATTACAATTACATTTCATAAAGGACTATTTAAAGAAAACTGCCTGCAAAATATTGCTTTGGAAAAAGCTGCCTGGGAACTTTGTTCCCATGTTCCCATGCTTATGCATGCCTGATTTTATGGATATAGAATTTCCACAGGATGCAATCAGAACAATTCTAAACACTTAAGAAAAATGTTCTTGCATAGCTACATGTTATTTCATCATTGTGAAACTTAAACTGTATTTCTTCCAGAGACGTAGGAACCGGGGGGCACTGGGGGCACGTGCCCCCCAAAGATTTTGCAATTATAACGAAGAAATACGCTGTTTGTGTCGAGAAATGGCCCTTTTGGACAAAAAAGTGCCCTCTTGAACGTCTTGAAATGTCGTGCCCCCACCAAGTTTAGGATGCTCCTACGGCACTGATTTCTTCTCAGCTTTCTTAGTTCACAACGGAAATACCAACAGCCAATCTGATATCATTGCGTCTCCATGAGCTTTAAGTTTAGTTCGATAACATTTGTTCTTTTACCTCTCAAATAGAATAGAATTTTATCAGGTTCTACGAAAATTCTATAGACCTTGTAAGCTTCGATCAACATGAATGATATTGTTTCTTTTGCCTTTTAGGAAATGGCAGCTATTTCTGCTTTCATGCAAGGCCCACAAAGATCATATCCTGCTCATTATTTTGATGCTTGTATCTCAACCTACTTGAATACGTGCAGGTACAACCGTTTACACTTTTAGGGCCTGTTTATATGGGGAAAACACCTCACCTGCCAGCCCCGGGGCTGACAGGCGAGATTCTTTTTCCTATAGAATCCCATTGCTTTTCCATTTCGCTTTTATATGACAAGCGCAGCACCACCGGTATAGTGAGATATCGCCTCATCAGAGAGGTGGATTCTCACCTGGGCGAGGTGAAATTTTTCCATATAAACGAAACACCACCGGTATGGTGAGGTGATATTTGTAAACATTTTATACGAAAGGTTCAATTGAGGCGCTTTAGGGCTTCTATTCCTTTTGTGCACATTCGAAAATTCTACAAAGTGTATCAAATATCGTTCGATTCATATTCTTTTTTAGAATAGCTAAACTCGCCTCTCAGCCCCGAGGCTGAGGTAAGGTAAAATACCTCATATAAACAATGGCTGAAATTTACCTCGCCTGTCAGCCCCGGGTCTAGCAGGTGAAGTGTTTTTCCTCATATAAACAGGCCCTTAGTAACATTCCTAGAATTTATTTCCATGTATTGGTGGTGATTCGAAGAAAGTTGAAACGTTTGCAAGCCTGTAATTTGCCAGCTACCTAGCAGATTCCTTAAAACTTATTATCATTGTCTAAGCAACATGTCAGCTAAGATAACGAATTTAGTTGGTTAAACGTAACGTCCCCATGTAAGTGCAGCGACTTGGCTATTTTCACGTGATATTTCATGTGATCACTTTACCATGGAGCATGAAAAATAGCCAGCTCTGATATAAGCCCAAAGTCTCACAGCAAGCAGCCTCGTTGTGAAATTTAGATTCTAGTTTTGCATGTGATCAGTTAAATTCTACCAATCACAGTGCGCTCTTGTGGCTCTTCGTCAGCATCGTGTCAGCATATTTTGACAAGAGTGTATACGCGGCTGCACTTACATGGAGACATTGCCTTTGAAATCGGTTATTTTTTGCTCGTGTTACGAGTCATTTCGTAAAGTATTTTGTAACCAAGTGTTCTGCAAAATTGTCTGCAATAGTGTTCTGCAAACAAAGCAAATTCAATCAAGGATTTTAGGCCTGTTTTGAAGGAGTCTGAGATTAAACGATAGACCTTTTAGCTATTCTAAAAAGAGTCAGAATCGAATGATATTTTACTACATTTTGTAGAATTTTCGAATGTGCACAATAGTGATCGAAGCTCTAACGCCACTCGATCGAACTTTGCGTGTAAAAACAACGCTCGATCCAGGCTCTTTTGTAGAATAGCTTAAAGGTCTATGGAGTAAAGCCGTTGATAACTAAGAGACAGCATGATCAATCTTAACCAGCTGAATTTTGTTATCTAAGTTGACATGTTGCCGACACAATTGTTGCCAGTTTTAAGGAATTTGATGAATAAGTATTAAACTGCAGGCTTGCAAACGTTGTTGACTCATTCAGGAAATTCAATGTTTTTACTTCAAATGATTGTCTTCATTTCTAAACCTCTGCTTTGTTTATATTTAGGTTGCCAGAGTACGCGACTCGAGCTTGTCTGATGAGCACAGAAGCTTTCAAAACGCGAAATATGTTTGCAGATGCTGCTTTTGAGTTCATTAAACTTACAAATGAGGTACGCATTTTTATTGATTGATTGATTGATTGATTTATTTATTGATTGGTTAGTTGGTTGATTGATTGATCGATTGATTTTTGAGTGTATTCACAGGTGATTCAGAAATGTATATCCACTGTTTGCCACGTCAAGAGATTGCTTTGGTATTCTTTTTTACCTTGTTATGTCACTTTGATTTGATCACGTGCTCAAATGGTTCTTTGTTTGCTCATAGGACTGTGATTTGAGAAGTGCATTGTTATTGGAACAAGCAGCCTATTGTTATTTACATAGCAATCCACCAATGATACGAAAGTATGCATTTCACATGATTTTGGCCGGGCACAGATATAGCAAAGCTGTTCAGGTAATCATTTTAGTTCTGCCTCATTTAATGATCTTAGCATGCTAAAATTTAGACCTATTTAGCCATTAAAGGGGCTGGGTCACGTAACCGTAAACAAAGCTGTTATCTCTATAATCTATATTGTTGCCCACACTTGACCATTATGTTCTGCACATATTTTGGTGGATGGGGTGAATCCACAATAAAGTTACTACTAAAATCCACTAATATCTTTGCAATCTTACAACGTATGGTTGTTTCGTTTATTTCTCTTTGAAGTTCAAGAGTTCATCTTCAAAATGGCTCTTTCATTTTGAGATAGATAGTGGAAAATCTGTGTGATATGGCCTGTCAAAAAACTGCAAAATCGTCGTTTCGAAAGAAGTTTGTTTACTTTACGTGACCCAGCCCCTTTAAATGTATATTTTGTAGCCACGAATGTATCTAGCAGATTGTCTCGCAAGCAAGCTCAGAAAATTACAACGTGTAGAAAGCTGTTGTGTAAGTGCTATGAACCGTGTTCTTTGGTAGCTAGCAGCTTAGATAGCCTTCGAACCAGCTTCGAATCAGAAAGCTAAGCGTCTGATGCAGAATTATTGACCCTTTGTGAATTATTAACTCAAAACAGACGTATTTTAGGCCAAACGATCATCATTTGATGTGATACTTAGCAAAGCGAGGTTTTGTACTTTTCAGGAATTTTCACGAAGTTTATGATTTTCTTGAATAGATTGTGGTGCATTATAAAACTCGATTGTTTGTTCACTCCACTTGCAAAGAAATATCATGATGATATTCCAAAGTAGACCTCTTTATCCTTAAAAATTTTGTGAAAATGTTCGTTCTCTTTTTCAGAGAAAACACACGCTGCGTTGCTATACAAATGCTCTGAATGTGTACAGAGACAAGAACTGGTGCCTTGCAGAGGTATTAACTTCTCTTCTTCTTTAACTAAGGTGTCAGGAGGGCAAAGAGGCTCTTTTTCGGAGACTCCAAATACTGGTAAAGAAGGAGGAAGTTACCGTTATGAGAAGAAATAAATTGCTCTTTTCGAAGATCTACCTACTGAATGCTGTTTGTTGGCAAATGGCAGGAGTCAGAAAAGGATTATTGAATGTTCACATGTTGTAAAGTAATTTTGACAACCGATGGGAGACTATGAGAGAAGATGGTTTCACAACTTCTGTGATTCTGTTATCATTCCACCAGAGAACCTAAAATCCTTACCTGGGATTCAAATTGAAATCTACCTTTGAATTTATAATTTAGGTAATTGAGAGTGAGCACACACATCATTGGAATCATGTGGATCAAATGTGCTTTCCTCTTTCTATAAAGATAAAGGCTATCTTTTCAATGAAGGACATTACAGATATTGTATATGGAAGAGTTTGTAAACGAGATATTTCTTTTTTGAATATTTTCATGAATGCGATTTGCTAAGTAACTGTTTGCTTGCTTCTAGGATCATATGAATTTCATTACTGGAAGACAGTGTTTCAACCTTGGTCAACTCGAAGATTCCCAGAATGCTTTGCGCAAATTGCTGATATATGAAAGCCTCCAGGCTCCTTCCCAGCAAGCCTCCCACTTGAGAGAATTCCTTGCTGTCTTCAAGGTATAACGGTGTTTAATATTCTAAACAGTTTTGTTTTATTGCCAATATGTTCAATTAGGTTCGGTGTTTAAAATTACTATGACCTGTGACGATTTTGTTCTGTTATGAAACTATTACATTTTGTGATCGATACAAAATAGAAGTTTTCATGGAATTGCAAGGTCTTTGCTTTTTGTAGAGGAGCTAAGAGGTAGCTAATGGCTAGTAGATAATAGAAATAGCTAGCTAATGGATGATAGCTAGTTAGGTAGTAGATAATAGCTAGAATAGCTAATAACTAAAGAGGACAAAATTCTCCTCAATTGCTTTGCTCAATGTTTTCACACTGATGAGTTATATTGTAATTGTTATTACTTGCTGGCATTCAGGATAATGCCTTTAGTTTTCTGAAAAGTACGCATCCTTAGCATAGGTTCCAAATGTTTAGAAAGGCTTTGTAAGATTTAATGACCTATTTCTTTGAACTGAAAGACTTCAAAGAAACTTTAGCTAATTCTCTATAATTCTACCGTTGGACTTTTGTGAAATCTTCAATATTTTCAGATTTGGAGTGTTTCTCTGCTTTTACAAGAATTAAAGAAAATTTTTCAAAAAACTTAAAACCAGGGTAATTTCATACTGTTTAACGCCACATAAGATAATTTCCAAGAAAACCATAACTTATGAATGTCTACAATATGGTATCAAGCAAAAGTCTATCACCCTTCTGGTCTATGATTTAGAAATTTGATGACGTCACATCCTCAAATGAGCTAGGATATAAAATACGCTGTAATTTTGAAAAATATTCAAGATTTCTGAAACGTCCAAAGGTAGAATTATAGGTAAGTAGCTAAAGTTTCTTTCAAGCCATTCCACTATAAGAAATAGGCCATAGAATTTTACACCCACCTTTTTATGCCGATTTAAAGATTTGGAACCTATGCTCCCATCTCTCGTCTCTCAACGACAACTGATCAGTTTACATACGAGCTTTTTATCATTTCCAGCAAAATATGGAGAAAAAGAAACGAAGTCAGTCTACAAAGGAATCATCAGAAGATATTCCAGATCTTCCATTACCAAAAATCGATGGGCAATCAACAAGAGTGATCTTATCAACAGAAACCCCCGTCTCTGAACAGCAATGTGATACCCCGACCATTGAAAACCCAGCTATAGATCTTAACAGAACAAGAACAATAATTGCAGGGCAGTACAGTTTCAGGAGGAACTACAACAAAAATTATATCCAACGTTGGTCTGGAACAGAGAAAAAAGCAGTTGAGAAAATTACAGGATCGAGTAGATATCCATGGAGGCCTAGTATACCGTGTTTGAGCAATGCCACTGATAACAGTTATCAACCGAGTTGCATGGTCGGAGGTATGTTATATTTGATGACGATTGTACATCGATTGTATCTCAGGACATGGTATTTGCGGTTTGTTAAAGTGAATGACCTGAACTAAATGATGAGATCTCATTAAAATAGCGTATTGTATTTACATATAGTCTTTTATCTGATGCGTGGCCACAGAAGGCAAAGCCAGTGGTTTTCCTTTGTCCCATTTATAGACTCTGTCATATAGCTTTAAAGGGGCTGGGTCACGTAACCATAAACAAATCTGTTTTCTCTATAATCCTTACTGTTTCCCACACGCGTCCATTGTGTTCTGCACAAATTTTGGTGGATGCGGTGAATCCATAATGAATTTACTTATAAGAATCCACCAATATGTCTGCAATCGTATAACATGTGAGTCTTTCATTTTTTTCTCCACGACATTTAAGAGTTCATCTTCAAAATACCACTTTCTTTTTCAGAAAAATGGTGGAATATCTGTGTGATATAACCTGTCAGAAAATCTGCAAAAATCGTCATTTTGTTTACTTTACGTGATCCAACTCCTTTAATAACTTTATGCCCTGTTCTCATTGCTCCGTTTTTGTTATTATCCGTTTTTGTGGCATCCAAGCTACCCGTTAGCATTGCTCCGTTTTTGTACAAAAACGGAGGGAAAAACATCCGTTTTTGTCCGTTCACATTGATCCGCCTGATAACAAATACGGAGAGAAAAACCTATACTATACGAATACGGAGAGAAAAACCTAAACAAATACGGAGAGCAGTGTGAATGGGGTCTAAATTTGAATATTCCATCATCTCATTTGTACAAAGGGACTGAGATTGAGTGATTTCACCGCCTTTTTGTCCTTTGACAACCTCGTTCCCAAGGGTATCTGTTGTTTTCAATAGGAGGCTAGATCTCAACAGATTCAATGTAGGCGTTGAAGCTTACGGAAAACCTTCATTGTCACTGGGTACGAGGTTGGTCCTTTGATTCTTATCTTTCTGTTTGTTATAGATCTGATTATTTAATGCCTTCTTTTCAGAAACTCTGTCAGTGGAAGTTGTGTTCGTGAATCCGTTGAGAATACCTTTGAATCTACTTGATTTGCATTTGTTATGGGAATTCACACCAAGTGAAGAAAATCCAGAGCATGAAAGTGCTGTAATTACGAATAAGGTAAAATTTTCTCAATAGACCTTATAGCTATTCAGAAAGGAATCAGAATCGAACAACATTTTGCTACATTTTGTAGAATTTTCGAACGTCTATAATAGTGATAGAAGCTCTAAAGCCACTCGATCGAACGTCGCGTATCAAAATGTATAAAAATAACGCTCGATCAAGGTTCTTTTGTAGAATAGCTAAAAGGTCTATTACCTGAATCTTTTGTAGGGAAGTGAGATTTACCAAAAGCATTGCCTTGCAAGCTTGGTGACGTTAGCTATTTTTATTAGCCAATCACTCTCTCGATTCAATTCAAAGAAAGATTCCTTTCAATTTGTCAAATATTGTTTTGAGATCTCAATGCTTGAATCATCTAAAATACCGGTATATGTATTCTCCAGACGGAAAACTTTCCATAGAGCTTTTGAAGGGTTTAAACGAAAGCGTTTCTGGTATTTTTGATTTGATTTCATATTTTTAGGGAGGTAACCCCTCAGCAAGTGCTGATTTTCCAAGGGGCCTTCCATCTACGATACAATGCAATAGTAGTGGTATAATACAAAGAAAAGAAAAAACCTAATTACAATATGTCGAAAGTCTAATTAATCTATTGGAATATACAGTGCTAAAATTAATTCCACCAAGTCCCTTTACGTGAATGTTCTTTGTTTTCCTTGTAAGTTCTGTTTGATATTAGATGTCATGCATCTTATGCATCTCAATTTCAAACGAGCCGCACTCGTAAAGTTTTTGAGTTCTTCCCAACCTTGACACGATATCTAATATCAGACAGAATCTAGTATATTATATCCTTTATCCATTAGTTTTCTAATCGTTCGTAGTGTACAGTTAGTTGCATGTAGGTTAACGTTATATGTCTTTATGTTTTTGGCCATGGGGTAGTCATTGTTTTTCGCTCCCCCTGGTATCGTTCCCGTAGTGTTGTATAGTAATTAGATAAGTATTGTAGATTGTAGAACTCATTGTAAACTTTTTAAATGAATGATATAAAAAAAAAAAAAATTTCAAGGTATCTAAAATAGATCATCTTCACACCAGTCAAGGCTAAATATGGCTCTTGAAGGCATTAACCGAAGATGCCTGTTTAATATCAGTTGAAAGGCTATTCCAGCTTTTAGCACCCCTGGATGAAAAGCAGTTTTGTCTGTTAGCAGAAATTTTCAAAGGCAGCCTTAAGCCAGTATTTGTATTTCGTAGGCTGTGTTTGCAGCTTTTTTGGTGAAAAGATCGCAACGCGGAACGCTTGCGCATCGCAAGTTTTTTTCCTAGACTATGAAATATCAACAACAAGATTATTATTAAAAGTTAAATATATTGAGGAACGTGGTGTACAAAGCACAATATTGACTGTTACCATTCGCACATATATTTTTCACTGTAAAATTTTTCACTGTTCACTTTCACTTTCAGTTGTCATTTATTTAATTCTGGGAAATTGATATAGCTGATATTTTTGTCAGAACGGTGAGATGATGTTCACTTTCCTGCTTATATTGAATTTCCCGTTTTTGACAGGCTGAAGATCAACCATCATACATTACCACAGAAGTAGTCAAAAACTTTGTTGTCAAAGTTCAAGAACGAAAGCCTGTAAGTTCTATGATATCATCTCTTTTAATTTGAGTTACAAATCAGTTAGGCTATTGCAAATCATTTTTCAATAAATCAGTTGGTAAATTGATCAATTTAACTACTTCATTTTTAGGCCCCATTTACAAAAGATCGAATCCAGATTGGATTGGGTCCATTTGGATCCGATAGGGGCGTTTACACGAGATCGGATCAATTGAATAAGAAGAGAGGAAGTCAACAATCTTCGTTTTGATGCCAATTTTAAGTGCTACCATTTTAGAAATGCCTCTTATTACTGGAAACTCGCTAGGTCTCACTTTCAATCCGTACCCGTTTGGATCCGATCCCAACCGTTTACAACAGACCTTTTTTGGGATCGGATCCAAATTGGATCACTTTCGAAAGCGATCCCAAAGGAGTAGGGATAGCAAATCCAAATGGGTTCGGACCTGTTGGATCCCGTGTAAACCCGGGGTGTAAACGCAAGGTTTATCCGTTACAGATTGGGTACGGATACATTTGGATCCGATTTCGCGTGAACGGGGCCGTTAAGGGATTGGGCACGTAAAAGATTGCATTTGCTGAGACCAAAAATCTAAAATATATCCCATTTAAATCGAAGTTGCACACGCACCATGAAAAATGGATAGCAAAGGAAGCAATGCTGTGCCTGAGCGCTTTCTTAGTTGTAATTACAGACAAACTTATTCACCGTTGCACATTCCCTAAAGACAAATGACGGATATATGGCATCTTGTTGAAATAGAACAAAAGATTGCCGAGTGCCTTCATTTGTCCAATTGTTTTTATAATCTTCGGAGATCATCAAATACATGGAATACGATAATAGGCTATATTTAGATTGCCCAGACCCCTAACTGAAGTTCACTTATATCTCGTCATTTATCTTTAACCTGTATGCAATAATTGAATTTTTATTCTACAGGAAAGGAACTAGAGGGCTCCATTATTTGATAAATTTTTGAGCTGCTGGTAGCTCATTCGTGCTTTTCTCATGATTTCAGTATGCCTGTGGGCGTTTTTCCTGAATTTCTTCATTCACAATACCTTTCTACTTCACAGGCGTGTCTAAGTCTGAAATTTCACAAAACTGGCAATTTGAAGATTACCGGCGTAAACTATGTCCTAAGCAGTATTTCAGTGACAAACGCAGTGGATGAAGAAGGAAAAGTTGAGCTGAATGTTGTGCAAGATTCAACTTTGCTTACATTTGGTGTCAAAGGACAGCAGACTCTTTCGTTGACTGGTCCAAGACTTAATCACACAAAGAAGGAAAAAACATCGATCATACATGGAAAAGATTACAGACTGAATCCCCGCATTCTTCCTGCTGTTCCTAAACTACAGGTATGTCTTTGTCACCTCACAGCTCTTCAAACTATGGTCATGCCAAAAGTCTCGTAGAGGGGTTGTTTTGAGTGCTTGAGTACTTGGAAGTCAATTGGTTTGTAGAAGGGTTTTATAATCAAGAACCTGACAGAGATCATTTTAAGGATCACATTAAGGATGTTTTAGTTTAGAGGAGCTTGTATCGTCCTCAGCTAATTTAATGAAGCATCTGTTTTATAAAATGCTGCTCGGAATGATGTCGTCTTATTCTTGGCAATAAAACCCTTGCTAAGAATATGTTTCCTTAGCTGATTTTATGGAAGATTTGATAGAATTTGTAGAAGAGTATCTTGGTTAATCTTTCTCTTTAGAACGCTGCTGAAAAAAGTTGGCACAGTCTTGAGTCTTCTCTTCTTGAAGGTGTTTTCTGAGATTAGACAGTAGCAGGGCATGAAAAAATATTTTCGTTCTTGTGACCGGACAAAATCATCCCTTTATTTCCTGCAAGAATAGAATGATAAAGTATGGTTTCATCTATGAGATCGCCATTAAAAACATTATCTTGCAAGCACTGGGATGTAGAGCTACTTATTATTCAGATAAACGATTAATGATACATTCCAACGATAGCATTCAAGCTCCCCATATCCATAGCATTTGCTTTAGACTGGATGTGGATGAAAGTGAAATTGAAACCAATAAAAGAATGCATTATGATTTTTGAAAAGACATAAATAAAGCAAACCCAATGCTTTGCAGATCTCATATTTGTTACATACCCTTTGAATATAAATAGTACATGAGATACAATCAACACTTGCTTGACTTTATCTATGTTTTTGATTCGTAAAAACTAAAAACCAATGCGAAACAAAAATGATATAAGAAAAGGGACAAAATTTGGCAATTTCCTGCAGGATAGTTTGAATTGAAAAATTCCTTCGACCGCCTGGTCACATGGTCGGGTGGGTTTTCATGCCCTGGACAGTAGTAAGATTCAAGAGACTTACCTATTATTACAATGACCAGGGGCTAGCCAATCGTAGGTGTTGTCGATACAACCTTCGGAGTGTAGTGTGTACAGACTATTTTTCATCAGACGTTAAGGCCATCCTCCACTTGCAGTAGTTTCGGTCGGCGACCAGCGCGCTCGCCTTGTGCGCATGCTCTGTTGCTAGAGAGCATGCTCACTAAGCAAGCGCGTAGGTCGCCGACTGAAACTACTGCAGTGGAGGTTGGCCTTTAGGAAGCTTAAGAACGTATGACTAGGTTGCACAGCCAAGTCCTTGATATCAGAAATTTTTGATAGACTTCAGGAATCTAAAAACGCTTCGTAACTGTGTGCTTCCTTGTTCTAGGTATGGATGATAAACTTCCCGATTACTCTACTCTGCGGTGAAGTTCGCATGACGCAATTTATTTTCAAAAACACTGGTAAGACAGCCATGAAAAATCTTTACATATCCTGCAACAGACCTGAATGCTTTTCCCTGGATACTCAGTCATTCTTCGAAGATTTGAATTCAAAAGACACTATATATGAAATGCTTGACGGGGGTAACGTGCAGCATTCGTCGGCTGATAAACTTTTACAGAAGAATAATAACGAAATTGTGAAGGTGCCATTGGAAAATGGTGTGCTGCTACCGAATGCAGAGATTTCAATTCCTGTATGGATACATGGGATATCAATCCCCGGTGTTCATGAACTTGATTACTTGTTTTATTATGAGCCGGTGAATAAGATCCCGGAAATTCACTACCGTGTTATGCATCAAACAGTTAGGATACAAACACTTGCAACGCTGAATCTATCTGCTGGAGTTCGACGGAGTTCTGCTGGATTTTTCAAATCGAAAATGGGCGATGGGACATCTGAGAGGTATGATCTTTTTCGTTTTCGCTTATTCATCAACCAACTTTCATTGCAAAACATAGTGTCACGATTGTACCAATACCAACTGTTTGTAAGGGTAGTATTGAAAATATAAGCCCCAAAGCGAGGTCAATACGATGACTGAGGGCTTAATATTTTCTGTATTGCTCGTAGCAAAAAGTTAGTATTTGGCTTTTTACGCTATGTAAGGGAAATGACGGAAAACAACGCAGTGATACGCTAGAAGCAACGAATGACTGAAGCGCAATTTTTATCCTTTGACCACGGTCAATACTGGAAAATATTGCCCGCTTCTCGACTATTCAAATTCTTTGTCGTTTTCTTTGCCCTAAACATTAGGTAATGACAGTTCGTATTACCATGAATCTTTTACAAAAGAAAGAGTCCAGTCCTCCACAGATTTTCCACAAATTCAGCTACCACGGTTTCTTCTTTGCAACGTACCTTTAGTAACTCCCCCTACGTGTTTGGTCTTATCTCCTGTCTCGTGTTACTGAATGTAGGATTTGAAATGCCTAAATCTCTAAAATGACCACAGTTTTCTAAAGGCCTCGCCTACTAATCTATTTTTTCTAACTGAACCAATGCATCAAAGCCCTGTGCATATCGAGCGTAGAACTCTCATAGAATTAGAAAAACATGAGCAGAGATCAGCAGAGTTGACAAAGCTTTTATTTTTGAAGGTCTTCAGAGCGATGTTTCATTGGTGTGCACATAGAGAACCGATCCCAGGTAAAGTTGTTCTTTTTTTCTTCCAAACGAGATGGCAGAATTTATGAAATATTCTGATCCAGGAATCCCTTGAAACGGTATTCTTTTTCTACATTGCATTTCAGGGTCTACGTAAGTTTCAGTTCTCTGCAGTATCGTAGATTTCACTCAATAGAAATATGATAGGCTGGAAGGGAGACTCCCTGAAGAGTACGGACTTATGTCTAACAAATTTTTTTGAAAGGCAAACCATCAAAAAAAACTGAAATACTCAACTGAAATTTACTGCCCTCAAACTACATTAAACTATAACACGACACTCATCTACCTCTGTGGTTTTTCTTCGCTTGGTTTTCTTTTTCATTTTAGACGCACAATGTTATCACGTTGAATGAATTATCTCCTCCGCAGGGATCAGCATTTCCTCGATGCGTTGAATTCAATGTTCTTCAAGTCTCCTGTTTTAGTCACGGAATGAAATTCAAGAATGTTGGCAAAGGGTCCACTTGTGAGTATTTGAAACTTTCGATATGTCTCAAAGTATAGTCAAAATTATGTCGCTTATCGCACTGCACGAGATTAAATCAGCCCTCTGATTTTGTACTGTAAAGAAGTTGTGAGTTCATTCGGGTCCTGTGTGATTGCACAAGTGTTTTCATACTTGCTGTGTTCTTCTTCAGTGGATACAAAATTCTCCCGAATGGTTAATTAGTAATTGCTTATTCTCCTCAGAAAGGGGGATATTTGGAGACGTTTTTGATGTTTCAGATAAAATTCTTTCACGAAACAAATCTCCAACCTAGAATTAGCCCTGTCGAACGAAGAGACTCCTTTATCTTATACCAAATTCCTATTTGCCCATTGTAACAAAACCTCTTAGCTATTTTACTGAAAACATCATTATGTTTTTTAGCATACCAGAAACTGCGACCGGGTGAGGCTCTGCTGATGTATTTGAAAGCTTTCCGAGATCCTGACACTGACACAGAACATTGGGACAAAAGCGCTCCGACAGTCTCACATATTTCATACTCTGATCGTTTGGTAAGTCGTTTTTAACCATCCTTCGATGATTCTTTACGTTTACCCTAAGAAAACTAATTTGACCAGCAGACCTTTTAAAGAAAAGAATTTATTTCGAGGGAAATGTTTTACATTCCAAAGCTTCATCAGAAATACACAAGTCTGTTTGCATTTCGAAACAACTGTGAGTTAATGTTCGTTCATCATTTGTATCAATATAGGCTTGTGCTATTTGACTGAAAGTCTAATGTTACAATATTTGTACTCGTTGTTGTTTTATGCAAAGCTGTTGTTGTTGTTATTCAAAATGCTACGTAAGTTTATCTGCATGTTGTTGAGCTTGGAACAAGTCTTGTTTTCTCTACATCTCTTGAATCTATTAAATAGACACATCTTGAAACAGGCAACACTTGGCGGCAAAATTTGTCGTTTCAGGCAAGCTATCTGAATTGATGCAGTTCCCAAGAGTTAACTTGAAGTGGGCTTGAAGTTAGTTGACGGAGATAAATAGCTAACTCAAGAGCTGTATATGCAGGTCTAAAATTAACCTATTGTATTTGATGATATCGACACGTCCGTGCATATCTTTTCATTAGGGGAGCAATTACGTGTGTATGCGTTTCTTTGTCCTATTTTTAGATTGCCTCTTCTTAGCTCCGTCAACTAACTTTAACGTTCATAGGGCTTTTTGATGTTTTCAAGCTGCGTTTCCTCTGTACTGAAACCACTAGAATCATTTGAACGTGACATTCCTTTGTAGATTGATGGTGCAAAGTCTCCAGCAATTGATTTCTTCAGTACAGCCCCATCTGCATTTAGAATCATGGATTCTTCTCAAATCACGTCTGCAAGAATTGGCCTCGTTATCTTCTGGCAGGTTTGTTATTTTAGTCTCCTACACAATTTACAGGGTGTCCCTAAAAACTGTGCCCCGTAAAGAAAACGTAAGAAGTTTGTTTATTTTCATCTGCAGTTCTAAAATGCAATGCCATGTAATGGCGTTTGTTAGACAGGTCGAATTTTGGATCTAAAATAGGTTTCTATTGTGTCATACTCTTAAAAGATACTTTGTTTATTATTACTGTTATCTCCATATCTCCAGGCACATTTTTCATGTCCTACTTTCTCCCCTGTCACTACCATATGTACCAGTACGGGATGTGCGATTTTTGGGGGTACTTTTTTCAGGCTGAAAATAAATTTTAGGTTGTCATTTTTGGTAACATCACAAATGAACTTAAATTTTGGGGTTGATCTAATTTCAGATACTTGGTTAGAATTTGGAATTTTGGTCATAATTTTAGGGTATCTATTTTGAATGTCCCGTAAATTTTTGAGGTATGGTTTGGAAAACTTCATAAATTTTAGGGTATGATTTTACAATTTAAAATGGCACACTCCCGTCATCCGCCTATTGAAGTTACCCCCCCCCCCCCCCCCCGGGACTTTCTCATCGTCTCTCCTTGTTTCATAGACTTCTTACATTGATGATTCCTGCGTCAGACATATGATATATGGCCAAACGCACACTGGAATTCTTGATGATATTGCAGCCACGCCAACATTCGTAAGTTTTCTTTTTGCAACTAAAGCGGCCCCGTGTTCGTTCACTTTTCATCAGCTAGAAGACTTCAAAGGGGCCTTTTCATCCGGATGCTTGGTGTATGCATCTCTGTGCTTTCTTTTGGTTGTTGCCATTTTCATGGTCCATGATGATGGTGACAACAAAGAGTTGCCTGGCACTAAGCATGCCTGTTAAAGGAGCCCCTCTTGTCGTTTAGAAGGAATTGATTAAGATATGCTCCTTCGTTTTGCTTAATGTTGAAAATGTTGTTTTTGTCTAAGTTACAGACACCTTTG
Organism: Aurelia coerulea; assembly: GCA_039566865.1. Taxonomy (NCBI): domain Eukaryota; kingdom Metazoa; phylum Cnidaria; class Scyphozoa; order Semaeostomeae; family Ulmaridae; genus Aurelia; species Aurelia coerulea. The sequence goes on from CM076948.1 coordinate 2,282,023, forward strand.
TCATTCAAAGATATCCATTTAGAGGTCTCTATCTTTCATATATGAATGCCAAAGGTGAAGGTGAAGTTGCGTTTTTCAGCGCCAAGCAGAGGTGGAAAAAGTGCGTGAAGCCGTGAAGCAGCTTCGCAGGAAGCTTGTTTGTCTGGAAGGAAGAAAGGGGAGGAAAGAGAGAAGGTGGAATAGAAGGAAGGAAATAGAAAACGATGAAGGGAGGGAAGAAGAAATGAAAGGAAAAAGGAAAGAAAGAAAGAAAAAGGCGAGGAGAAAGAACACAGGATGGAAAGAAGATAGGAGGACAAAGAAAACAAAGGTTGAAAATATGAAAAGAACAAGAAGGAATAAAGGAAGGAAGGAAAGAAAGAATAAACGAAAATCAATGTTTGGATCTTTTCATTTACAGTTTTGTGATTCAAGGAAGCTGAATTCTAGATCCACCCAATTCCTAGTGGCTTATCAACTACACCGTACACAGTATTGCAATCGAACTGAAATCCGGGACTACGGAAAATTAATAAAACAATAGAAGGAAGAATTCTGGTTTGACTTTCCTTCGCAAGAAGGCAAATATTTTTTCCACCACTGGCGCCAAGCGCTGGGATCGCAGAAATAGAGCAGACCTAATCGAGTCCGCGACCCTTGTCATGACGCTCAAGTGGTGGGGTCCTACCGGGTATCGAACCCACTCCGCCTGACTGTTCTGGCTGCAAAGTCAGAGGATTACACCACTGCGCCACAACACCTTCACCACAACACCACAACACCAAATATTTTGATCGTATTAGAACGAACATTTTTGAAATACTGCCATTCTCGTTTTGTTGATGAATATTCTTACACCAAGAAAAATTTGGCGTCCTTCCAGTTCTAGAAAGTGGCCCTTCTGACAGAGGGGCCTCACCAATAGCTACTTATTACTTGAGCTATTTTTTTTAGGCTCAACAACAGACATTGAGACCGATAATTCAGACAGCTGAATATGATATAATAGATGGAAGAAGGAAATATAAGACTGTTAGTAATCCAACAGATCGGAGATATCCTATCGAAGTGGCGCTATTCCACCCATCATCGGTTGAGCATGCATTTCGAGATTCGAGGTTTGTATTCTTTGACTAGACTCATCTCGCGTAGCTGATTGGCTCCTGTAAACAATGGAATCCTATTGTTGTGCAGTCGGCTGCCATTTTTTATCACAAAGTCCACTTTGGGATGTCAGAAAGAAAGAGCAAAAACGATTCCGTAACGCTCATTAGTGAAATTGATAAACGCTTCATGCCTGCTAATGAGCACTGAAGTAAATTTTTCACGGATGACAGATATCGTATGCACATCTACCGTAAAAGCTCTATTAAGGCCAGCTCTCCATTAAGCCCCCCCCTCCAGTAAGCCTCTCCCCTTTGAACCAAAATTTAAATAAGCCGCCCCCTCTCTATTTAGCCCCCCCCCCCATTTATATCAAATTCTAGAGGCTACCAAAAACTTTCCCTTTATTGAGCTAAATAAGTTTGCATGTTAATTTTGATATGGTTTGAGATGAAACTGTGTCGAATTTATGTATTTGACTCGTAAAATTGTATGTTGAATCTGCAAAATATGGTGTAAACGAACTAAAAAGCTATCATATGTATCCTTGTCATTTGATTTTGTGAATAAGGCCCCCTCTCTAATAAGAAGAGAGAAACTCGAAAACGAAAATTTTAAGAAACTCGCTTCTCGCTCTAAAAACTGAAAAAGAAAAAATTTGCAAAATCCTAGCATCTAATTCAGGCTTTCTGCGAAAGATTAAGCCATGAATCTTCAAAATCGGTCCAGTGTACGAATTATCGTGGCCTGCCAAAAGTGCATAGTTCATTTTGGCGCACCCGGTATATGAAATTATCGCTCGATCCAGACTCTTTTTATTGTCCTTGGTTTATTAAACGTTGAAGCATTTTTCCTCCAACCTGCTTCAATCTTCATTTATCTTGTATTCCTTTATCTTGCAGTGTATGTCATATCCCAGTAATGCTTTCGATAAAGAATCCACATGATACAGAAATAACAATTGAAATAAAGCCAAAGAACTTCGTCGAATCCAGGTATTTTATCCTTATCATTTTTCTATTAGTTTGCTTCGATGTTCTAGATTTTGTCATTTGTGGCCCCTTCCATTGACATCAAAAATCTAATAAGCTAAGGTCATTTGCTGCCATTATCGATTCTTTGGTGGCTGACAAAGTGCTGGAACGCCTCTGTTCCGTACTAGGGGATCGTTATTTAAAGACACAAACGTAAAATTCAAGAAGCGTTATCAGGAACGACTAAAATCCTCGATCTCATCATGTCACAAACCACGTATTTCTAGCATTTCAACAAAAATTCACCGTGGCTACTATCAAGCTGAATTATTTACTGAAATAGTTACTTCAGTACTGGGTCAAATTTTTAGTTTCCTGTGAAAAAATATTTGTATTTGAAAACTCCAGCCTTTCTTTCTTGATTTATTTTCTCGTCTTTTTCAGTGATGATTCAGTTGACGGAAAGAACAGAACAGACATTGCGACGCTTCGATCAGTCATGCTTGCGGATTCTTCTCCCCAGTTCACTCATCACCAAACAGACAAGCATTTTCCAACAATCAAAGCTTGGATTAGTAAGACAAAAACGAAACTCACTCTTCAGCCAAGTTCCAATCACAGTTTGGAATTCAAGGCAATTGCCATCAGTCCAGGTCTGTACGATCTAAATGCTTTTGATGTTTTTTATAATGGTGATGATGAAGGAATCGTAATCAAGAAACCTGATGATGAGACAGTGATTCGAGTGATTGATACATCGCAATCATTGACTGCATCTTTCACGGAACCGCCACTTATCGATAATGCCTAGAATATCGTTTATATTGAGTTAGAATACTGTAGTGTTAGGCCAGTGTGCCATGTGTACAATAAAGAGTCCCGGGGTAGGAAAGGCAAGATAACGCTCGAAATATTCAATAGATTAATCGATACACTGCAGTCATTAAATGCATCATTTACATAACTGCCTCGCACAGAAAACGTCTAGAATATCGTTCATATTCACAGTAATTTAGTGTTACAGGACAATATGGTATTTGTACGATAAAATGTTGCGCCGTAAGAAAGACAAGGAATACTCATTCGAGTAATTAATACATTGCAGGGTGCATCTTTATAGGGAACTGCCCCTTACAGAGAATGCCTAGAATATTAGCCTGATAACCAGACCCAATTTCAAAAGAAATAGTGGTCTGTTAAACACCGCCCTAAAGCTTGTTCAAGCCTCGTTTTAATATTGCTCAGAATCCAAGGTTTTGAATATCGGTTAGATTGAGTTAAAACTGTGTTGCAGGATAACTGCGCTGCTTATAAAGAAATTTTAGGGTTTCCCAACTTCTCCACTTGTAGTCTCGCAACTAGTACATGCAGCAAAATTTGAACCATACCCCTTCCCAGCTTTGCACGTGCCTTCTCTTTGTGGCGGCCATTTTCCTGGACCTTGAAAATGGGCCACAACAAGGAGTCCACAAAAAGGATGTATTCACAAAGAATGCCTGTTGCAAAGGCCGCTTTAAGACTACGAAAGTTGAAGATGAACGGTTCAGAATTCTATCACACTATATGAGACCATTTCTCTAGAGCCAGTAAAGCGTGGGGAAATTTTTAGGACACCATATATATATAAAGAATTTGGTTATGGGATATTTTCAGGCCTGATAAATGATTATATCCATTTAGATTGGTTTAATTGTAAAAATAGTGAATAAAAGATTATTGATTTTAGTTTGTATATGATGCTAATCATATATTCATTTGATAAATATAAGCAAGAGAAAGAGAAGTGAACATTGTCAAGTTGAATTCTGTTCTTTTATCAGCATATTTTTTCATTGCATCTAACGAACATTAAACTTCATTTTTTGTCGAAACAGTGATTTTGAGCATATAAAAGTGGCTCAAGTCACTTGCGGTCAAATTCTAACCTATCAGATATCAGTATTTACTGTTGACATAGATCAGTTACCCAAATATGGTACCACAAATGTCACAGTCTTTGTACTTTTATTTTTATCACAGGCTTATATATGCTTAGATTCCCTTTAATACAGTTTTAATATTTCTGGGAATATGTTCCACCAAATTTTGAAGCCACTGTCTTTGAATTTATAAAAGTTTAGCATAATTTTGAGATTATTTTGAGACTTGTAGCCTATTATCTACCCTGGATCAGAGTATTTTTAGTATTTGTAAAAAATTAAAGTATTTGAAAAAAATTGAAAAAATTAAAGTATTCGAAAAAAAAAATATTTTTCTCTTTTTTTTATTTTTTTCTCATTAAATTTTTTAATGTTTTTTTATTTTTTTATTTTTATTTTTTTCTCCATATACTAAAAATACTCTGATCCAGGGTACCTATTATCCAGCCTATAATTCCTGAGAAATTCCTCGGATAACGGGCAAAAATCTTGGTGACGTAAATTCTATCAAAGCAAGCACGTGGCTCAAGGCCTACGCCACTTGCAGTAGTTTCAGTCGGCGACCAGCGCGTCAGCTTCATGCACATGCTCTGTTGCTAGAGAGAGCCTGCGCACTAAGCAAGCGTGCTGATCGCCGACGAAAACTATTGCAGTGGAGGTCGGCCTGCAGGCAGTGGAGGTCGGTTAATAAGGTAGAAGGCTGGAATAAAATCTCTTAGTAGAAATCTTGCTCCATCCCTTAATCATATTCACCTGGCAGTAACAATATTTCACATCACATTTACATTCACATCCCTTGTTTGTAGATCAATCAGAAACTTTATTTGAACTTTTGAAAAGCACCGTCCACTAACTTTTTCTTGTCATGCATCGTTTGAATGGCTTAATGAACTTTGCTTCAAATTGGATTTGCTCAAAGTCTATTTTTCATTGTATGTCAATGAGTACAGCGAAAAATTATTACATTGTGGTCACCACATGGCAATGTTTATCGCTTGACCGATTACAGCCTCAAAATATTCTTGAAGCAAGGCGATTTTATGTGCAGACCTAAAACCTCAAATTCAGAACAAAAGTGCTTTTAAGTGAATTTTTATCAACATGCAAAGCTGGTTTAACCTCAGAGCTTTAGATGAATTTAAAGGCAGCTTGCATTCTTTTAATAGATGCATGAGAAATACTTTGAAATGCGAGACCAAATAAATCTCTCTTGAATCTTCTTCATCAGGCACCGTTCACTATTTGAAACCATGGGTAGTAAGACACTTTTTTTAATTATAATCAACGAAAAGGGGAAGAAAACTCAAAAATACAACTACTGTGCCGATCATGGTAGGAATAGACTCTAGGTCATCGGAGTTCCCACCATGAAAGGCACAAGTTAGACACTGCAGATATGCTTCAGCTCGTATGCTTTTGCGGAGGATAAGTCTATATTGTTCTATGGATCCTCCGCAGAAGCTTGAAACTGCGGTGTCTAACCACCAATGATGAAACACTAGATCGAAGGTTCATTGATTTCAACTGATTTTCAAATGGTTCGTCGTGGTTCAATGATAGGCCGTTGAGAGAAACTTACACAGTTTTGCATTGATCCATATATGCATTGATCACTACAACCGCAGGGGCCTGCGCATAGGCTTTTGCTAAACTTCTCGTCTCCGCTCTTCAATAAGAGCTGCTGCGGAAGAGGAGAGTACAGGCAGAAAGAAGTCTCGAAAGAGAAAATATTTTAATTTCCAATACTGTACATGTTTCGAAAATACATCGTCAAATTTTTGTTTTATTTGAATAACTTTTTTGCAATTTAGGAACTACGAATGAAGAACTTTGATGTGGAGTAATTTCGTAGTCCTTATATTGTAAAAGTGTTATTAAGCAGGAGAAGGACGATGTATGTCCAAACACTGTATTTTAAAACAACGCAAGTAACGCAATAAAACAGATTACATTTTTCGTTGTCAGGCTACTCGCGAGTTTCATGGTCACGCCATAAAGCGATCATCAGACAACTGACAACTCATTTACTCATTTCTCATTTACTTTACTCATTTCTTCGGATTTTTATTTACATTACATATGATGATGACATAGTCATACAGCTACTCTTTACTTGATTCCTGTTTAATATTAATTTGAAGACAGAATTTATTTTTGTATTTGGATTGGAAATAATAATTTTTTGTTTCTTCTTTGAAATTTCTAGCGAACTCGCTAATTTTCACAGAACACTTGATCATGATAGATCGAACAGTCTCAACTACTTCCTCGGAAAAATCTGTTCGTGCAATTTTCTCTCTAAGAGTTATTTAGTCAAAACAATGGTCATTCTCTGCAACAGTTGTTGTTTTTTTAGTTTTTTACTTCCAATCTACGAAGACCAGGTTTGAATCTCTGTGCCAAGCCAAACGCCAGGGATAAACACAATCGGAGGACATAGGAGAAAAACTCAGTTTGGCTTTTGGCCTACTTTCCTGTTCTAATTTTGAGTCTCTGTGCCTAGCCAAACGCTAGGGATAGGATAACACAAATACCTCTTATCGGAGGACATGGAGAAAAACTCACAGTTTGGCTTTTGCCCTACTTTCCCAATCAACTTTCCTTATCCATAATTTGAAATTCTTTATCATTTATAACAACATATTCTCTATCTCTATAATTCAATAAGTTTGTCTCTCGTTCTTCTTTTACTTTGATAAACATCTTCTCCACTACAGTTGAAAGTGGTTTCACATTCCCATAATTGACTATAGTTTTGAAATAATCAAGATTTGTGCCTTTATCTAAACGATGAAAATACTTTACTGGGATGCCTGCTTCTCTTGACTGTTGAAATTCTGCGTTTGAATCCTGCAACATTGTTGCTTTCTCCGGCAATATTGTTTTGCCTTCGAACACATTGGTGATCCATTCTGCTTGCATCGTAAACATCTGAAATGGACATACTATGCTTGGCACTCCTATGAATGCCATTGATGGGCTATTTATGTTGAAAACTTGCTTGTAAAGTGGAGAGATTCTGTTTTCTTTGATTTGAACACCACATGATTTGTCTAAGAAAGGCAAGTCATACAGATACCCTGTGCAAAATACTATCGAATCTACAGAACATTGTTGGCCTCCTTCTAAAATGGCATGGCCGTTGGGACTAATTCCCTTCAGTGGATCGCACTCTGCCACGTTAGATGGAAGCTCGCACATTTGCTTTTCCCCGCGATGACTAAGTATGACATTATTAGCTCTTTTGGATATTTCAACGGCGATGTCTCTTCCGGACGCACTGCCACCCAGCACCAGAACGTTCTGCCTCTCGAACAAATCTGGAACTCTGTAGATGTGGCTGTGCAGGAGACGGCCCTTGAAATTCTCGATACCAGGTATGTCAGGAATGTCAGGCTTGGCAAAATGACTAACAGAGAAAAATATGATTGTTTAAGTTTCGGGAATACCATATCGGTATTCCCACATTAGGTTCTAAACTGAATTCATAGGAGGAGAAGGGTTGGAGATTTCAGTGAATTTGGATGTTTATAGTATAGGGTAAGGGTATTCTGCAGGCAGCTTACTTAAAGCTGCAAGCCACCTTTGAAGGACGGTTCTAAGTTGAAATAGGATATAGATGGGCAAGTTAAATATCAGCGGCTTGGCTATATAAAGTAGATTAAAGTAGGTGGAACTAAAGGACAAGTGCGGGTTGCCTGACATGACGCCATCAAGCAAGGTTACTTACTGGACAACATAGGCCCAAGACTAACCTGATTCGGGCGCTTTTTTACAGTTAATAACAATATGATATTTCAGTTTGTCCAGAGTCAATTCCTGTTTTGTCATAAATCATGGCAATATCGGGCTTGCATCTTTTTTAACGAGGAAGATATAGAAAAGCATAGACCGTGATATTTCAGAATGAAGCTTGCTAGTATCGAAGGTCTTTTATTTCTTCTTGTTAAAGGAATTTTTAGCCCCTGTGCCAAAGTCCAGGGACATTTGTCTTTTTGAAAGAGGATTCACCAGGAAGTTTGGAGGTTCATCTATTAACCTACCTGATTTTACTTCAAAATTGTCACACACGACTATAGTTTTGAGGCCCTGTGCCACGGGTATACTTTCTTAGCCTCTGTGCGAAACTCCAGGGACTTACGAAAATTTTGCCTGAGGATTTTTCTTCAAGGTCTTGAACTACCAATAGGTTTCGAGCCCCTGTGCCAAACTCCAGGGATAGGTGCCATTTTAGAGAGGAAAAAGGTGTGATGTCCCTCCAAGACATCTCATGAATAATATAGTTCCTTTTCCCTGTGCCAAACTCCAGGGACAGACGAAATTCAGAAGATTGTTATGAAAACTAGATAAAGTTTTGCTCTCCTGTTCCAAACTCCAGGGACAATTGGCTACACTGTATGAGGATAAAGAGTAAATGTCATGTTTTTCTTTCGGCCCACTTTATTTCACTTCAGGTCTTCAAGAGCTATTTATTCTCGAGTCTCATTGCCAGAACTAAAATCTTTTGGCACAAATGTAGTTTTTGAGCCCCAGTTCCAAACTCCAGAGACATTCGCCATTTTATCAGTGGATTTTTTTGTGGCCCTGTGCCAAACTCCAGGGACATACGACATTTTATCAGTGGATTTTTTGCGCCCCTGTGCCAAACTCCAGGGACAAGTGATCATTTAGCTGAGGATAAAGGAGAACATTTAATTCTGTTGTCTTTCGGCTGATTTGATGTCACTACATTGCCTTCAGTTTAAGCCCCTGTGCCAAACTCCAGGGGTTGTTTTAGCGTACGATACTGAGAAAATCTGGTGTTTCAGTCCTTTGGCCTACTTCGTGTAACTTTAAGGGCCAATTTATTTTTGAACCCCTGTGCCAAACTCCAGGGTAAGGAAGTTCCTTTCATTTCTTGCAAAGTTTCTGTGAAGAAACGAAATTCTGTCATTTCAGTTTATCCCTTTGAAGAAATGGGGGCATTTATCTATTCACTCTTATGGGAAGATAAATCACTCCCTTGTGAATAACTCACCCATTGCATACAACAATGGAATCGAACTCGTCCACGTGGAACTTGTTGTGCTCTTTGTTGACGGTTGTAACTTGCCATTTTAAATCATTAGTCGCTGCTGCCAGTTTGGTATCTCCCATGCTATATCCTGCACCAGTTGGTTTTATGCTGTGCACTTTCGTGTTGAGCTGCACATGTTTGTGTAAGTCATTCTCTGTTGCGTATGCTTTCAGGTATTCCAGGACATCTTTATGCTTTACGAATGACTTTTTGTGAGCTGGAAATTTGAAATCTGGGTATTCCATCAATTGTTTTGGCAGATTCGTGCTAAAAGCAATAATGTAGGTCGTTAGACTGATTATATTTTCGTAGGTTATAGCTATTTTGATAGACTGATGGACGCTACAACAACAATATTAATTCACTTCAATTAGATGAGGGTAAGTTGAGGGTCCTTGTGTAGTGAGGCTAGAAGATCGTTACAAGGTTTCCGAACAAGCATGGAAGTGTCGTTTTGAGGAGAGCTCATTGGCCTGATGGTCAGTGAAATGGATTCTGAAAAATTAGGTTTGCTAGCGTCAATTGCCAAAGAAATATTGAAAACGAAGACAACTTTCAGACGAGTTAAAACAGAGTAAGACCATGTTGACATTGTACGGGTACAGTTTTAATCCGTCACAAAGATTTTGCAAATTTTAGGTACCCGCTAGGCCCACGACTCCTGCCGTCTTTGCATTTTCCAGGGACTCTTGGCAGAGGCAGGGATATACAAGATTTGTTATGACGACGGTTCTCACAATCTTAGACTTAGTAATCAGAAATTAGGAATATTTTAAGCTGGGGACTGTCAAGAAGCAGCCTAACGACATTTATTAAATATGCAAATTAAAAGCCGCTTTTTTTAATCTTCTCTTGCAGCTGCTCTTGTGAAATTTCATTTGCATCTGACCTATTTTATCATGAAGGATTCAATTCTTAGTTTAAGCTCTTGAAATCCCATATGAGTAACAAGCGGCTGAATGATGAGTAGTCCTTAGGGACAGGGCAAAATTTATTATATTACATGGCCGGTGGAGAACAAAAATTCTTGCAAAAAAATCTGCTCGCCCTGTATGAAATTATTGCCTAAAAACCAACTGCCCCGTCACCCTTTCCTTTAAAAAATGTATCTGCCCCGTATTCATGAACAACAAATGTTATATAGTACCACAGATGAATTAGCCAAAGACCATAACAAAATCAATTCTTGCCTTTACGAGACTTTGTCAACGAAGAAATCGACTTTGAAGATGAAGAGAAATGACTGATGAATCCACATTTTTGGCCTCAAAATGTGCCATTTCATAGTTCAAACTTCATCTTGAGCTTATAAAAAGGTACTGCCCCGTTCATAATTGCTTTGTAAAAAGTGTTGACCCAGTTCTGTACAAGCTAAAAAAAAGTAGTTGCCCCGTTACGTTTTGCACCGGCCATGTTATAAAATAAACTTTGCACTGTCCCTTACTGTAAGATACTTATCTACATGAATATGACCCTAAAATATGAAAATATATATTGGCGCATTAGAAACAAGAAGCATCGGGAGTAAGGAAAAGAAACAAATCAGAAATAAGACACAAAGAAGAATATTGACAAATATCGAAGCTGATGCCCCTGTGAGCAGAAGGCAGATCAATCGCTCACTTTTATGTAACTGAACCCGAACTGAACTGAACTCTTTTATTGAAGAGGCTTTTGCTGGATTCAGGCGGTATTTTCTTTGTGGGCTTTATTCGAAATTCTTACTTTAACGGTTCATGTGACTAGTAACCCTCTTACGTGTGGATTTCTTCCATAACCTTTGTAACCTAGAGGTCAAGGGTCCCTCGCCAAAAAAATTAAGAAACTCCAATGCTGGGAATGATCACGTAAAGAACCTTTGTCACCCAGGGTCCTTTGCGGCTACAATGCAGTGTCTTTGCTTTGAAATGTTCACGAGGGCATAGGTCGTTAGCATGAAGATTGTTGTGAAAGTAGCAAGAAACTCCGGGTTCTCAAAATGTAATAATTTTTAAGACACGAATTCTTTGCTTCTTATAAAAAAATGTACCTTCTGAAGGAACAGCGAACAACAAGTTGCCGACCCATTATATTAGCAACCAAGGAGCGTAGCTTGGCGAACGATAGTTTAAGTGTGGTGTCAAGCTTTTCACTAGTAAAATTCCGTTAGTTGTGACGTCAGCCCGCTCAACTGTGAACATTTGGATGTGTTTTCGACTTCGACCCAGCTTCAGTTTCACAAAGCAAGGGCACCTGCTTGAATCGATCTAAAGTTACTATCTGGGAATCATAAGCAAGAAATTTTCTTTTATGAATTTTAGTAACTGAAAAGTATTCCTAGAGTCCTTCGTTTTTGATTCCCTTGTTTAGAACGAAGAAAAATAGAAGATATTATTTTGATTCTTGTCATGGATATATTCATTTTCCACGATATAAATTGAAATCTTATCTTTGCGAAGTCTCCTGTAAGATTACTGAGACCCGTTGACTCTCGCTCTGACTTAAATCCTTGACACAGATGCCAAATTTCTCGCAATAGCAGCAACATATTGCTATAAAAGAGTCAAATTTGGCGAATTCTATCACGAATTTTAATACTTGCACAATAATCTACAAACAGAGAAGTCAGTCTTCTGACAGTTTCGAGACTTTCGAATTCACCGATGTTGAAAATTTCTGCATTTTGACTTTTTCACTTGCCAAATTCACTCATCAAAACAAATACCATGAAAATGATAACATTAAAAATAATACTCTTTTCAAAACTTTACCGTAGACTCTTGTACATGCTGGAGTTAACTTCATTGTTATCCCTAAGTTCTTCAACGCCTTCCGGACCATATTTTGGTTGTGGGATATTTCCATCATAGACCCATGTTCCTCCAACTTCCTTTCCTTGCTCGTATGCAACAAACTTCTTGATTTGTTTGCTTGCAAGAAGATGTCTGGCCATGCAAAGACCAGCCGGTCCTGCTCCTACAACTGCTACTGACTTCATGCTTTAGTTTCAAGTTCTTTCCTCACACATGACACATGGAATGAGACTGAAGACTGAACATGGTAAAGACAAAAAGACCGTTAATCTTATATCGAATGTCAAGATTCGAACGCTTCTGATTGGCTGTTTGCCCAAGCCCATTAATTGTTCATGAAACAATAACATTATACAGTTAAAAGTTTGTGAAAGGACCTGCTACGGTATAATACAGGTTGGTTGGAATGAAAGAAGTGCATAGTTTTAGGCATGTTTCCAGCTATGACCACCATGACCACAGTACTTCTAGCTATTACCACAGGATGCCTTTGATGCTTTTATAGAACGTGTGCTTTTTAACTCAGTCATTTTCACCACAAAGAAGGGGAAATTGACCCATCCAGCACATGGTATCCAGCACAAGGTATCCAGTACAAACTATTTTTTGGTATAAGAACCCGATTACAGAAAACTGTCAAAGTCTCTTCTATGAGAAGTTAAGAAACTTTTCAATTTAACAGAAAGTGTATCACCAACTCAAATAATGAGGATAATACCAGAAAGTATAAGTTTGTCCTCAATGAAATTTGTTAAAATGTGAAATTCAGTTTTATGAATAATTAAAAAACTCTACAAGAAACTTTTACTATTACAAGAATCAGAGCAACGCAACTGCCGTCACAACGTTTACTCTTTACCGCGCTCTACCATCTCTACTTTGTATTGGTTTCTTCGATTTTTCAGCACACAAATTATTGCTAGAAACCTATAGATATTCTGAATCTGCATAAAATTCTCTTTTAATTCAAATGATACCGAATTCAAATATTGATAGTCAAGAAATAAAAATCTTGAATTTGAAACCTCTCAGAGGTTTTCAGTTTTTGGGTGAAAAAATGTAATGTGTTTGTATCACATAGCCAAATCCAAATAATATCAAAAAGTAAAATTTTTGTTTATTATGTGGTTTTTTTTATAATTCTTGGTGTTGAAAAAGCGATCCTCGGTGAATTTTGAACCATTCAATTGCAGAATTTTCTTACAAAAAGGGAATGTATTTACATGCATACCCACCTTGTTTTTTATGACATGAATAGATACCTACTTTGAAAAAGAGAAACGTTTGGGAATTTGTCCTCTAATTGTAAATGCTTTCTAGCTTCTGCTCGAATTTGCCATTTTTTACAAACCATTGATTTGTTGAGCTCTCTCGTTAGCCTGGCATACGAGAAACTCGTATGGTTTCTGAGTCAGGCCAACCTCGTCCCCGGGGCCTTTTTCATATTGGGACAGAAGGCCCTGGGAACGAGGTTGGAGTCAGGCTGTTCTTTCATTGGCTAATTTCAAATTAGTAAGCTAGATTTATTCTCTTTTCTTTTGTCGGATCGTACCTAACGAGTTGACACGCAAAAAATTTCCCTGGCTACAAGATCCAACAAAGAATAAATAAAAATGTAATAAGAAGAAAAAGACTTTGCAATCAAGAAGCCAAGAACAGCAGCCTGGTTCCTTGCTTCACCTCGATCGAGTTACGGGATACTGGCGCCCACGGAAGCGATTTTTTTGTTATTTTGGACCTAATTTGGACCTCTTCTACTCTCCTCCGCGAGGTTTCTTTTTTTCAGTGGTTCTGTATTCCATGGTCCATCGTTTCCTTGTCCGTAAAGACCTTACTTCAATGCAATGCAATTACTGCAATGCAGAGTATGCAGAGGAGATCCTCTGAACAGAGGAGATCGCCATCTAGTCCGAAAACGAGGCTCATTGTTTTGGCGGGAAAATCCTTGAGTTTGGAAGGGGAAGTAAAGTGCAATGGCTGACACGAATACAATCGAATGTCCTGTTTGCAACTGCAAATTTGCTTCATCAAAAATCAATACTCATGTCGAATTATGTTTAAACAAGGTCGAGAAATGTTCTACAAGACGCACGGCAGGGTCTTCTCAAGAAGAAGTTGGTGCTGCTGGGCCTACCACTGAATTATCTCCTGCAAGTAGCCTGAGCTCTCCTCCTAAACAAAATGAAGATGCAGCTACTACTACAGTAGATGGAGTAGATGATGTAGAATTAGGCCATAATGTGCCATCAGTAAAACACCAGCAAGGCAGTAGTATGGTATCTACAAAAGGAAGCAAGAAAACAGATGCAAGTAAGAAGCAAAAGAAAACATTTTTCACTTCTACAAGATCACTTTCAGATGTCCTTGGCAAAAGAAAGCAAGGTGACAGCTTGCAAATCTCACCAAAAGAAAACACCAAGAAACAAAGAATTGATGAGAATGAAGCCAGAAACAGGAAAGAACCATGGCCAAAATTCCCAAAGTCAAATGGCTCAAATTTGAATGCAGAATCTCAACAGAATGAAGCCAAAATTGGTGTTCATGGCAAAGACAAAGTAGACCAGGCAAAATCTAATATAGCTGGCATTGAACTTGAGAATCACACCAGAGGGAAAATGGACTCATCAAGAAAGATAGATTTGTCAAAGGGTATCCCGCTAGCAGAGCAAATGAGACCAACTTCATTTGATAGCTATTTTGGCCAGGATGATGTAATTGGTGAAAATACAACTCTCAGATTCATCTTGCAGTCTGAAAAATTTCCATCTGTGATTCTGTGGGGACCACCTGGTTGTGGCAAGGTATGATAGATAGATGATAACGCTAAAGATTGTGACAAAGAACTTTTTACCAAGATTCATTGCATTCTTTAACCAAATTCCTAGAGTATCATCAAAGAGACCTGTCATTGGAATCCTGGGGGGGGGGGGGTACATGACTTGTGGATGGACAGGGGTCTGCCGCCCGGTTTTCAGAAAGTTACCCTCTTGTAATGACCGAAACTTGCCTTGGTACCCACTTTTTTTGCGAATTTTGGCGCAAAGCTGCCCATTTTTAACTATTTTTGCGAATTTCTGCGAAACCCCATCCATGTTTGTGGAAAATCTGTAGAAAAAGGACCCTCGTTTAGAGAATTTTGGGCCCTAAAGCCCACACATATGGGTGGCACATACCCTTACCCCGAACATGTTATGTACCCCCAGGATTGGAATGCAATGATTCTTGGTAAGAAGTTCCCCACCATCATCTTTAGAGTTTGAATGTCTATTGGAAAGTTGATGTCAACGTTTGATTGGAACATTAATTGAATTTGTAGCATTGGTCAGATAGAGTTGTTGCCAGGACTTAAGTCTAACTGAAAAAAAACTAATTATTGATAACTTGTTACTGTTAAAGTTTGATACAAACAGAACTTGAAAAATTCTTGCAAAATTTTTTTCAAAATCTAAGAAACTTTACATTGTACACAATTGTATCTTCAAGAGTCGGAAAGATGTGAAAGTTTTTTAATCTTGGCTACAATTTCATCAGGATTGGGACAATAGGGTATCAGGTAGAGTGCAAAACCTCAAGAAATGGCTCATGCCTGGAAAGAGACAGACTAAAGATTCCAGTTGGAAAGTTTCTTGGGTAAAAACTGAAGGTTTTTCCAAAATTTGGTGTCCATCTGCAAGATTTCAGGGAGTGACCCTATATGTTGCACTAATTTTATATTTGGAAATTCATTCATTATCTATTTATTTAATGCAGGTTAAAAAATGGCAGTGCCAAGATGGTTAACATGGACTGTATTTTCGTTGTTAGGAATTTATTACTCAGACATTAAATTTCTTCTTTCTGAACAGACTAGTTTGGTGAACATAATTGCTACAAACTGCAGAAACAGTACAAATAAAAGATTTGTTAAACTCTCAGCCACCACTTCAGGAATCAATGATGTTAAAGAGGCAGTAAAGATTGCTAAAAATGAAGCCATCATGTTTAAAAGAGAGACTGTGTTATTCATTGATGAAATTCATAGATTTAATAAACTACAGCAGGTATGTACTATTTGTGGCATCTAGTACAGGCCTTGCACACATTAGCATGACAGAGATTCTCAAGAATTTTCAAGAATTCTGCACCTTATGATAAAGACTTCTTGAGCCATATAAAAGACTGTAAATTTTTTAAACAAGGATTCTTAAGAAACTAAAAAGCATTCTTAGGCAGGAAAACCTTGTTATTTTTCACGAGGTCTGTGCTGTATATAAGAGATATTTAAATGTTTGATATCTTTTATTGAAACCAGTGTTGCAAGTTGCAAAAGCTAAAGAAACATACCATGATTTTTTAAGGCATCATATCACATCTAATATTGCACCAATTTTATAGAGTACAGCATTAAAGGTTAACTTTATTTTTCAGGTGGTTGATCAATAACATCAAAAATTTTGAAAATCATCTCCATTACAATTCCTGAATATTGTCCTGCTTAATCATCTTGCTGAATTTAAAAATTATCTCCAGTCAACCAATGGCATTAGTCAGGCATCCTGTATTCTCTGGATGCCTGACTAATGCCATTGGTTGACCATTTTATCAGTCTGATTTTAAGATTTGAAATAAAATGAAAAAATGAAATGTAAAGTTGAGCTCAAATATAGATTCTGCATTTTTCAGGACTTCTTCCTTTCCCATGTTGAAAATGGAACAATCACATTAATTGGAGCAACAACAGAGAACCCATCATTTCAAGTCAACAATGCACTCCTTAGCAGATGCAAGGTGATTCCGTTACAAAAGCATACAATACAAAGTATAATGAAGATACTGGAGTCTGCTGTTATGAGCACAGGAGGAATTATCATTGATCAAGAGTCATCTGAAGCTAAAAGGTGAGGAAGTTACTTGTTTGGCTGTGCTCCTAAATGTTTGCCCTATGTTTTATGATTTCTTTGGATAGTGTTGTACTTTATTGTCCTGAGAAACAATCTTTAGAGTTTTATTTTTGACAATGGACTTATGCTTTTAAGATACATCTTAAATCTACCTCAAAAAAGTAAAACGTATGGTATATAAATAGATGTTTATTTGTACTTCCATATTTAAAAAATCCATGCTAAATATGTGGACTATTGGAAATAGTTAAGGACTTGTTGCTCATTTGAAAAAGATCATGCAATTAGCTTGATCTGAGAGGCTTTTTACTGAGAACATCAACCTGGGTTGCAGATATTTCTGAGAAGTTGTTGTTGAATGCAAGTCCATATTTGTTAGTTTCTTCGTCTTCTTTGAACGATTTTTACTGAATTATTCTTCATCAATGCGACTAATCTAAAAAGAATATACAAATTAATAGATGAATAAATTAAATGTTCAAAACTAAGTGAAAGATCTTCGAACACAATTTCAGGAAATCATTGAATTGACAAGCGTTACATTTACAAATGATTCACGTCGTTCGGATTTCGCAACAAACAATTTGAAGCCTTAGTAGTAAAGATATCGTTGTTCGATTTTGTTGTTCATTGTTTCAAGGGATTGTGTTTATTTCTGGATGACTGAGCACCGTCGCTTATCTGTTTATATGGACTTATGTGTACTAAACTCTGTTTGAGCGCACTTACATACCTCAATTCTTCCTGTTAAGGAGATGACGATCATAAGTAGAGATGCCGTACTGTAAGAAGTCTATTCTTATCTCCAGATTTAATTGTGATCTTTTACTAATCGATGGAAGCTTTACCTAGGAATTCGCATGCGGCATTACCACGCAAAACTAAAACAGAATACGGAATTGGATTTCACGGAAATTGGCCAAATCTTGCACGAGGTCAATTTCTTCTGACGAGTTTGTTCTTCACACCAAGTGTAAACTAAACCTAACACCTCCGTAAATCTTGATAATCCACTGAAAGTACAAAATACAGTCCACATAAAATTTTAGATTTAAAGGCAATCTCGACACAGCTGAATTGTTTATAACGCTGCACAGACAACCCATGTGAAAGAGAAGATCTTGGCATTGCAGTTAATTGAGCTAAGCCATCCAGATCACATAAATTGCATCTACGGAATAATGCGTTTGGAACACCTTACGTTACGTGAATAAAGACACCTTCATATTTGATCTAGCGCTATTATTTGGCATATTCCTTTCTGTCGCTTCCCGAATTTCAGTTGATTTTACATATTGGATTAGGGACAGGGCAAAATTTATTACATTACATGGCCGGTGGAGAACAAAAATTCTTCCAAAAAAAACTGCTCGTCCTGTATGAAATTATTGCCAAAAAACCAACTGCCCCGTCACCCTTTCCTTAAAAAATGTATCTGCCCTGTATTCATGAACAACAAATGTTTGTATCGTACGACCGATGAATTAGCCAAAGACCATAACATAATCAATTCTTGCCTTTACGAGACTTTGTAAACGAAGAAATCGACTTTGAAGATGAAGAGAAATGACTAATGAATCGTTCTTGCAAGTAACTGACAAGGACATTTTTCGTCATTTTTATACACATCCTTCCAAGCATTTCTCAACTTGCATGATCCACAATTTTGGCCTCAAAATTAGCCATTTCATATTTCAAACTTCATCTTGAGCATATAAAAAGGTACTGCCCCGTCATATTTGCTTTGTAAAAAGTTTTGACCCAGTTCTGTACAAGCTAAAAAAAAAGGAGTTACCCCGTTACGTTTTGCACCGGCCATGTTATAAAATAAACTTTGCACTGTCCCTTAGGCAGTGTTGTCTTGCACCTAGATAAACAACACTCCTAACCCTTTACAAAAGTAAAAAAGAATTGAATACAAAGCTAAGCTTCTTCTCTTTCGAAATTTACGTGATTTTGATATTACTGGAGAACAAAGGAAGTCAGGGGTGGTGAGGGCTAGGGGGCTACAGCCCTCCTCTGTCGGAAGATTCCTGGTGCCACCCCTGAAGGAAGTGCTGCTTTGAAATAACCATATATTTTGCCTTTCCTCTGCCATAAATCAGCAACCACTTGTCAGATTGACTCAAACAATAGACTCATTTTTTTATAAGAAACTAAGGTAGGCTGGTAGGCGAGTTTCTTAAATTTTTGGGCCATTTTGCTACCACAAGTTTCTTACGTGTTTCTTATATTTTTATTGCCGGAAGTTTAGAGTTGATTTTGTCTTGTCTAAAGGGCTCCCAAATTACTTAGTAAGTCTCTCAAAACGAATAAATAACATGATTCGCACTCAAAATATTGTCCAAACAGTTGCTGTAACTGTACGATGTCAAAATATTTTTGAGTGTGACAGGAAAATTAAAACTGAAAATTACAGAAGTTTCTTAGCTTTTTTCAATTCAGGTAGGGTTGTTTCTTAGCTTTCGAAAATTTGAGCCTACCGTTTCTTATAAGCGGTTACTTATAAAAAAAATGAGTGTATCTCGAACTCTAAGTTGAATCCTATCCCATGCAACTGTATAAAAACGGGACAATTGATGCTATAGCTCCTCCGTAGCAGTTACATAAACGCTCCTCCGTAGCAGTTACATAAACATCGCACAATTTTTAGAGACTTCCTGGAGTGGAGCTTGTAATTTACGTGAATAGATAAATAATGTTATTATTTTTCTTCGTCAGTGACATCGTTTGTGTACTGAAAAACGCTTTGGAAGCATTAGCAAACTTATGTGATGGTGATGCGAGATCAGCTTTGAATGGGCTTGAAATGGCTTTAAATTTACAACGAAATTCTCCAACGAAAACATGCATCGATGCTAAAGACATTGCATCAGTATACCAGAGAAGTCACGTGCTTTACGATAGAAATGGAGAGGAACACTACAACATGATATCAGCGTTACATAAATCAATACGAGGCTCAGATGATAATGCTGCTCTTTATTGGTTGGCAAGAATGTTGGAAGGAGGCGAAAATCCTCTGTACGTGGCAAGGAGGTTGGTCAGGATCGCAAGTGAAGATATTGGTACGTAGACTGATTGCATATTCGTAGTTATCGCTGTTGATAGACTGATGGACGCTCAAACAAACCACAGTTTGAGCAAATAATTCTGTTCAATTAAAAAAATGTACTAGATGTTGTTGTCTTTGTCGTTTTTGTTGTTCTTGCGATAACTGGGACTATGTCGTAAGTCTAATTTGTATATATATTTCTTTATTTTGGAAGTAAGCCAAAAAGCAGGTCCTCCAAAATCTCACATCTATTTCTGATGATATCACGGGCAACATGAAGATCAAATGTTGGCCTACCTTAGTTTTGTCCGTTATGGCCTAATGCCCAAAAATCAACAACCTTCGCAACACACCTCCAGTCCTTTGTGGACCAAAGCATGCTTAGAATTAATTGAATATTGAAAGCACCTCGTTTGTTCTTCTTCTGTGTTCATATGCTCTCGTATTATCGAAAATGCCAAGGCACACTGCAAGCGATCCAGCTACCGGCCATCACTCCTAGGCCTAATTTTAAAATGCGCTTCCAGGAGTTGCGAAGGTTGTTGACATTAGGCCATAACAGACAAAAACTAAGGTAGGCCAACATTTAATCTTCACGTTGCCCGTGATATTATCATCAATTCAGCATTTTGAAGAGAGAATCAGTAATAAGCACAGATTCCAATCAATGTTTAGAGTTACTTACAAACAATGTTCAACGTTTAGAACCAGTAGGACCTTGAAATAAACCCTTGCAGCTTGGAGAGTCGAAATTGTATACCCAAAAGTTAACTACGAGCTCAAAACTGGAAATGAAAATCCTGGACAGGCTTTAAAAGAATAGAAAATTAGTTTATTTTTGTAATTTCGTCTCTCTCTTTTTGTTGCATCATAATTAATGGTTTAATATAGTTGTAGACTGTAACAGAACTTATTATTTGCTTGTATAGGTTTACGGTAATGGCTTTAATACCCCTCCCCCCCCAAGTGTTTTCGATCTTATTTTCATTGTTAATTTTCGTACTTTTTATGAGTCTATAAACTTTTAAGTATCCTCCTCACCCTCCTCCAGGTTCTGGTTCCAATAGAGGCTTTATGAAAGCCATATGCACCTGCTATAAATTTACCATCACCGAGAAACTTATCATTTCATTTCATTTGCAATGCTGGCGTCAAAGGACAGTTTATAATTGTAAAGTTAAAACGTCGTGGCACGTTGCATCTTCGAGATAGTGGTTTGCAGCTACAAAATATTATTGAATTTTTTTCACCGTGGCTGCATCCCATATATGGGATTTGTTTCATGACGAATGAATGTATTCCTGTGTTCTCTTCTTTCAGGCATAGCAGACAGCTCTTCTCTCTCCAAAGCTGTTGCTGCGTATCAAGCCTGTCATTTCATTGGAATGCCAGAATGTGACGTAAGAGCATTTATTTTCTACCGGGTACGCCAAAATAGACTATGCTTGTTTGGCAGGCCACAATAAATCGTACATTTGACTGATGTTGAAGATTCATGACTCAATCTTTAGCAAAAAGCCTGAATTAGATTCTAGGATTTTTTGCAATTTTTTCTGTTCTGCAGTTTTTAGAGCTAGAAGCAAGTTTCT
This sequence comes from Aurelia coerulea, assembly GCA_039566865.1. Taxonomy (NCBI): domain Eukaryota; kingdom Metazoa; phylum Cnidaria; class Scyphozoa; order Semaeostomeae; family Ulmaridae; genus Aurelia; species Aurelia coerulea. The sequence goes on from CM076948.1 coordinate 2,303,371, forward strand.
TAAAAATTTTTTTCTCAAAAACACTGAAAACGATGAAAAACGTCGATCAAGTTTTCTAAAGAATTGACGTGAATGGACAAAGAGAAAGTTGTTCGTGGTGATTTGGGATTGAGAAATTGATTAATTGTATCGATTAATCGTATCGATTAATTAATCGATTTCTAGATCCCAAATCACCACGAAAAAGTTTTCTCTTTGTCCATTCATGTCGATTCTTTACAAAATTTTATCGACCTTTTTTATCGTTTTCGAAAACGAAAATTTTATGAAACTCGCTTCTAGCTCTAAAAGCTGACAACAGAAAATCTGCAAAAAGTCCTAGAATCAAATTCAGGCTTTTTGCTAAAGATTAAGTCATGAATCTTCAAAATCGGTCAAGTGTACCATTTATTGTGGCCTGTCAAACGTGCATAGTTTATTTTGGCGCATCTGGTATCTGTGCAATACTTTCTCTGATTTTAGCCAATGGTAAAGCTAGTTATATTTTGGTCATGAACGATGCTAGTCGGTCAAAGACGATTTTCCGTGACCAGTGTCGGATCAAATCAAGGTCTTTCTAAAACATGGACAGATTTTGTAAGACAATAGCATGAGTTGCTTTTGATTGACACCGCGACTCAAAGCGATGTGCGATTGCAGACAAAGGAAATTGTCTCAACCACTAATTCAAAACAAGCAAAGCCGCAAAAGTTTCTCTGAAGCCCAGGTAGCTACCTCTTTCAGCATGCATAGACCATTTTGACATTTAGAAAAGGGCCTGGAGAGAGCCACAATTTTCTGGTAAATGGCTGCCACAGTTCAATTTATCGTTGGTGAAAAGCCCTGCGGCAGCCATTTACCAGAAAAATATTGCTCTCCCCAGATCCTTTTTCTAAATGTCAAAATGGTCTATTCCAGAAATTGTTTTCAAGAGCAAATATGAGCATAAATCAAAAGAAGAAGGATATATCTACACATCTACCTCGGGCATTTTATTTATTTGGTTCAGAAGCTGAGCAAGAAGTGTGTTAATTACACCAAAAAATAGATGTATCCTTGTTAGTCTCAAAGTATGAATAGCACTGTTGAATGCTAAAGACCTATTTTAAACATCGTATTTTGTATTAAAAACGGCAGAATCTGCCGTGTTTAAAAATCTGATTTAAACATCGTCTTTGCCGTCGCGGATTGAGCGGCAGAAATACTATGTTTAAATCAACTCTTGTCTCTGCCGTTTAACCAGATTGTGGCAGTTGATTTAAACATCATTTTCATGTTGAGTTTAATGAACACTTGAAAATCTTTAAGCAGCATCTATTGAATTCAACACGGCAAAAATACGATGTTTAAACTAGGCCTAAGTTATATGATTTTTCAAATGAAATATTTTGGCACACCCGGTACATAAGCGCTGATGAACTATCCTTATTTGCATCCGAATTTTAACGTTTTTAAATTTCATTTCAGGTCATCTTGGCCCATGTCGCCGTTCATTTATCACGTGCCCCGAAATCTGTCGAGATTTACAAAGCTTACAGGGCAGCTAAAGATAACATTCGAAACAACAAAGGACCATTACCAGGTGTTCCATTACACCTGAGAAATGCACCAACAAAGTTGATGAAAAATTTAGGATATGGAAAAGATTATAAATATAATCCTGACTTTGATGGACCAGTTGAACAGGAATATTTACCGACGGAATTAAAGGGTGTTGACTTTTTCGCAACTTAGGCCATTTTTGCGGAAGATTGAAACCTGCTTAAAGTTAATGTCTCCTGGTCTTAAAAGGGAGATAAAACTCAATTCGATTGATAGCTCGTTCTCAATGAAGGATTGATCGAAAGCAAAATGTGGTATTTTGCTCTGTTTTCAAAATTGAAATGAATATCTTGGATTTATTCCTTTCAGAATCCTGGCGATGTTTTTGTTTAAATCATTTCAGAACTAAGTTCCTCCTGATTTAAAAATTCTATGAGATGAATACATTGGATAATGCAAGCCATTTTTACACGGCAGTGACATTGCACCTATTGGACATTATATTAATTTTTGTCAGATTTTGATAGACTGGTTTAGTCTCTGACGAGAATGATAACCCGACCGTGTTGGAAGTGCTGGTAGAAATTTCAGGAGTGGAACTCATGTTTGCCTTGCAACGACCGCCCTACTTTGGACCCTGAGAACAGCTCAGATATTTTGCAAATAGTTGGAAAGTTTAACAAGATACTGGAAGGGAACTTAATTTAAGTTTCATAAAATGTGTCCTCGCTCAAATAGCTGTGATGTAGCAGTGTTGGAAGTGCTGGTAGAAATTTCAGGAGTGGAACTCACTTTTGGCCTGTGACGACCGCCCTACTTTGGACCCTGAGAACAGCTCAGATATTTTGCAAATAATTCAAAAGTTTGACAAGATACTGGAAGGGAACTTAATTCAAGTTTCATCAAAATGTGTCCTCACTCAAATAGCTGTGATGCAGAAAAATGTGAAAACTTGAGAAAAATTATTCCCGAACAGTTTTTATTTTTCAAAAAAATCCCAAGAAAAGTCCTGAGTATGCTTAAATCACCCGTTCGGCCGTTCACTTGCAACCAAGTTGCACTCCTATGGTGTTTAATCTCCACATATATTTTGTAAGGCCCCTTATAACAACATATTATCAGCAGATGAAGCTTGTTTTATCAATTCGTTTTGTTGTATATTTTATATGATGCTGGCACTGAAATTCATTGTTTCTTCTGTGGAAAGTCTATATCTTATTGGACTTGCGGGGCCTGATTATATGAGGCAAGCTGGCTCGGTAAAAGTGCTGGCTCGGAAACCAGCTAGCTCAGTTTCCTGGTCTATTCCACATAAAATGTCACTTGCTATTACATGGAAGTGAGCCGGCCCGGTAAGCGAGCTTGCTCACTTCGATGCCGTATACCTAGCCTGCGCGCAGTGTTTCTGTTGTTTTGATTGTAAAGTGAACGAACGGAAACAGAAAGACTGCGCGCAGGCTACCGTATACCGGGCCAACCCGCTTCCATTCAGGCCCTAAATTCTATCTCGGCAAACGAGCCAGCCCATCTGCCGGGCTAGCCCACCTTCACATAATCAGGCCCTGTTCGACTTGGGCAAGTCCAATATCTTATTATCTTTTTTTTATTTATATTATTTAATCGATAGATATAAAGTTATACATGGTATATTGTACCAAAAACTAAATCTACGAAGATAACATAACAAAACAGCAACAGCAAATTTAAAATAATTAATTGTAAGCTAAGGTAATCAGTTGTTAACCTGGAGGCGCAAGGGTTAAGTTGAGTTGAGAACGGATGCTCGAAATATCATGGATATCAGATCAAAATATCTTGAACTTGATCCTTTCTTATCATCTTCATATAAATTATGTACCCGTACCCGTACCCAGAACATGTTATTTACCCCCCCCCCTGGAATCGCAAGCATCTTCGGCGAGGGGCATTTCACTCCTTGGAAAAAGCGTACGAGATCTTTTCAAAACAAAGGGATTTGTAAAGATTTTTGATGGATTTTTCTTAGCCTTGCTTTTTATGCCTGCTGCCTGCCTAGCTGGTTTCCGAGCCAGCACTTTTACCGAGCCAGCTTGCCTCATATAATCAGGCCCCGCAAGTCCAATAAGATATAGACTCTGCGCTAACCGGCAGCCTCTGCGCGGTGAAGCTATACCACAATGCAGTTTGTTCAATCCCATATTGCAATTCTAGAGCGTCCACTTTTTTTCAAGATGGAAGGCAGAAGCCTAGCCTGGCATGGCATCACAAAATCAAAGAAAAGAAAATTCCTAGTCCCCAAAAGAACAAAAGAAAGTCTTGTCAGCTTGTGAGCTAATTTAAGAATGCCAATTCCACATATTGAATATTTTCAATGCCGAGTTTCCTGTCAGTTGCATGCACAATTAAATGCTGTTCTTCCTGATAACAAAACAAATCTCTGATAAAGTTTCCAACTGAATGGCGCTGTTACATAGACAATGCTGTAGAGTCCAAAATTTGATATTTCCCTTTCTCCAATTTCAAAGGAGCCATTCCAACTTGCATACCTTGCACGTGTCATCTTGCACAAGGTTGTTTATCTATCTTGCAAAGAATGCCGCCTGCAAAGACTGCCGGTTAGCGCAGAGTCTTTAATATCGTGACCTTTCCTCTTTCGATTTATGCTTTCCACTTTCAAAACATCTGCTGAAAATTCTTCACATTTGGAGCACATCTGGAAACTGATATGTTCGCACGAAAACAAAATATTTTCATACCTCTGGAAAGAGACCGAGTGCAAAAATTTCAAAACTTGTAGAAAAGTTTCCGAAATCTTATGGAAAAAAATTTCAAAATTTGTATTTTTGGTTTTTGGTAAGTTTGTATTTTTGGAAAATTTGTATTTTTTGTATTTGACCTCATTTTGGTTAGACCTCGTTTCGTTTTTCAACTGCCAGGCCAATAGTCGATTTTGATTGGTTGATTCAAAATTCAGCTGTGGTCAAACCGGGGTGTTTCAAATAAAGGCCTTCCTCGTTATCTCACTTCACAGCTTTGCAACGACGACACAAGAATCTTTTTGCACCTGAAAAGTACACAACTAACCTTCTCACCAACACACAATGGCCACAGCATCTTCTAGAAGAAATGGCAATGCCATGAATCGAGGATCGCAACCGAAAAAGGCCAAGCAGGCTTCGCTTCCTGCGGCTTGTTCTCATAGCGTCACCAAAAGGTAAAACTGTTTCTAAGGTCAACTTAGGCCCATTTTTGCCAATTGATCTCTGGGGACGACTAGCGGCGTTTAGGGAATTGAATAGATGTACTGTTGCATCTTTGCTGCATGTTGCACTGAAGCAGCATCTAGTCCTTCACCTGGTGTCATTAAAATTTCTATGTAATACTTTTGACAGCTTTTATTTATGCTTTTTTGAAAAAAACTTTTTTCGATTACGAAATTGCATCATTAAAATCATTAGGCCTGAAGATTGTCTTGGGGACTGAATATTAGCTCCCTTTCACGAAAATCGAAGGCCTAATAGACTACCTGTACCATAAATTGCTTACTAAAATGCTTAGCTATGCCTACGGAACGAGGAGGAAGTACAAGGCATTCTTAAACAGTTAAAGGCCCACATTAAAATACCTCCTACAGCTAACATCTTTTTTTCTCTTTCAGGTTGCAAAATGATCTTGGAACTTTGATGGTGAGTCTCCATTCTTAGCCCTAGAGAAAAGTTGGGATTGCCAGGCAACAGACTTTGCCTTTTCGGTGCATGCTATGGACGAAAGGGCTGAGGCATCACAATGTCTGCGTGTGTGTGTTTGAGATATATATTGACACATCTTGTCACTTGTGACCCAGTCTAGAATCAAACCCCCTTCCGCCAAAGATCTCTGGTGGGCAAACTCTTTCTCTCCAAACAATAGAAATAACACTAAACAAAAGGAACTAACTGGTGTGAATCTTTAGTTTAAGGCGTACACTGATTAAAGGCTTGTCATCAAGGCTTTTGACAACAGAAAATTCAGAGCAACCCAATAGAAATTAAAAAGGTGTTGCGTTGGGGAATTTTTTGCCTTGATCTTTTACATCTGAAAGAATTTTTGTTGATTTGATTGGTTGATTTATCATGTTACCCAAAAGAGCGTTGGTAACAAATTCCCTGGTGCTATCTCTAGCGCAGTCATCTATTACATCAGAGAATCAAGCTCACTGCATTTGCTTGGAGCCTTTTGTCAAAGGGATCCTTGTCAGAGGTCTTCAATTCTACCAGTTGAGAAAAAGCATGTGGCATTTGAGAAATACTGCTCCCTGAATTTCAAAGCAATAAATACAGTAGAACACTGTTTTGTTTCACCCCCTGAGATTTCATAATGTACCAGGCTTTAATCAGTCATTTCTTCCTGTGGATGAGGGAGATTTTCTGCAGAAATCCCCTTTCAAAAACCTGCAAAAAGAAATGAAAACGAGGAGCATAAATGTCCTTGGTTTTCCTTCCTATCAACAATGACTCTTACAGATATTTGCATCTCTTTTGAGGATGGAATCTCCCAGAAAAGGTTTCTCATACACAGGGGAAGATTTTTTCATCCTCCCAAGAGGAAAGTAGGTGCTAATGCTTTTTAAAGTCATTGCTGTAGCATACAGTAAAATACTAGGGACATTTTGTCATGCATATGAGGTTTTTGAGGTTTCTCAGAGTGAATTTCTTTAGAAAAGCCCTTGTAAAATCTGAACGGAGTGACTAATTTCAGCCAGGAAAAATTCTAAAAAAAATTGAACATGTTGGCTATTCAGTCAGATATTGTAAAATATTGTTGCTTTGATGTTTAGGGAGCAGTAGCCTTTCAAAAAGCTTTTATTTTTTCTGACTCACCCGGTAGAATTATTGTCAAGGATGATGTGAATACCTGCATGCAAAGATGAATCCTACTCTCAACTACCAAACAATCATCCCTTCCTGCTTTTTAATTTTTGATAAATTATCCAACCCCACCTCCAATTTTATTCCAACCCCTCCTTTTATTAATTCTTGAAAAATTGAAATGATAGTGAACATAATTTTTGAATAGATATAAAAAAGATACGTGCACTAAGAAAATGACTATTTTGCAATATTTCAAGCCTCCCCTGATTATTATTGTTGTATCAAACCATTCCCCACTCCACCCCCAATTTTTCTCACAATACTTCATTTGATTTTTCTTTGCTGCAAGAATTTTCGGACATTGAATATTTCAAACTGCAAGAAATTTTAAACACCAAAGACGTTTCAAATAATATGGTCCACAATTTTTTGCTTTTGATTTAATGTAGACAGAACCCTTTCAGTTGTAACATTTAAAAATTTTGCTTTACAGATAAAACCTGTTGAAGGGGTGTCTGCATTTCCATCAGGAGATAATCTATTTCATTGGACTGCAACTATTGTTGGAGGTAAAGATACAGTAAGTAGAGTTTGTTTATTTTTTGTGCCCAGAGCTTGAATAGTCCACATGGGCTTCACATCTTTAAAAAGGGTGCTGGGTGTAAATTGCCTTTACCTCTTTCTGACAACTGATTAGCTTGTGGGGAATGTCAGGTGCTTTGCTGTACGATTTAACTGCGAATTTTCTTATCTTGAATATTTTCAAAATGGTAGCGATTTTTCATCAAATTTCAAATGAATGAATGAATATCAAATTAATAAGGAATAAATGTTATCAAATTTCTAAATCCTGAACCGGAAGAGCAATTTCTTGCGCAGAAAGCAGGGGAATCGTCACTGGGAAATGCTAGCAATTTTTTTTGTTTGCTTCAAACAGTCCAGCCTTCACATTGACTATAGTTTATTGCGGAGAAGAAATGGAATGTTTTGTGTGCGGACTGACAGAGCGGAAACGATGCGCGCACGCGCACTAATGTTGACTAAATCGAAGGATGGAAGGCAAAAACTCACGCCGTCGAAATTCTGATCGAGCAATGAACATTACATGCTTTCGATCGTAAAATGCTTCGTTGCGGCAGTTTATAAAGGGAAGATATTGATTAAATGGTACACATCTTGTTCAGTTTTCTTTCGTCTTTCTGTTAAAGGTAAAAACATTTATGTAAGCGAAATATTTCTCTGTCAAAATAGCTCAATGAAATTGCAAGTGACAGCTAGGACTGGCAATTTCTAACGTGTCGCCCCTATGAAAGTCCCAAACATAAGGCCGTTTCTTAACACATAAGGGATTTTATGCTTTTAGTCTAAGAGTTGGGGATGCCTCCACCATATCTCAAGAGTTCTCTTGAATCCAAGGTTGTTCTTGCTCGCAACACTGAAAGAAAGTCGAGGTTTGATTAATTTCGAAAATTTTCAACGTCCTCGAAATTTCACAACAGTGTTGATTCACGGCATGGACCTTATTTGGTGGAAATTGCTTGAAATCACTTACCAATGAATGAATTCTTGTTAAAACCAGTTGCAAAATTGGTGTATCCTCCAAATACAAGATCTTTAGTCAGAAATTGACCATTATTTGCGATGAATACCGGCAGTGTTTCAAATAAATCCAGAAAAATGGGCTTCCTCCATGTTTCTAGTCGCTGGAGATGCTTCAAGTCGTCACTGAAACTCAACTGACGCGTAAAGCACTTGAGAATGATGTGAAAGATATACTCTGAGTATTTAAAAATCAAAGGCATGCCTTTTCTAGAAAGAATAAGCTTCTCCACAACTTCCTCTGGCCAAAACAATCCCAAAAAAGTTATGAGAATTTCGCAAGGAGAACGCGCTATTTCTCTGGCGCGACACTGTATTCGAATTTCGAAAAACAGAGGGGTAAATATCAAGTTTCACAAAGGTTTCATCATAATTTTGAAAAATGTTTTTCAAAAAGCCAAATGACAAATATTTTCGAAATCCAAGATCAGGAGGGAAATTGATTTTCATCCATACACGTATTTTTTTCATAAGAAATTGCCCATAGTATAAGAAACTCAACCCTCAGAGCGCCAAAAAATTAAGAAACTCCAGTACTGGGAAAATATAAGTTAAGAAACTATTTATTTTGATATAAGGGTAATCCTTGACATATTTTTACTTTTCTTTCATTTGTTTCCTATATCATATTACTCGTATTAAGAAAGGCTTAAAAAGCCTTGTTTTGAAATACTCACGAGGGCACATGTAGTGAACAGTTATGGATTGTGTTATGGAGCCTCTAAAGAAAGCCGTAAGAAATTCTGAGTACTCAGAATCTGATAATTCTAAGAAACTCTCAGCACTGGCCCATATTTTTAGTTTCTTATAAAAAAATACGTGCATTGTGTTTTTGATTACACTCTGCTATGAATTTAGAACGGTTTTCAGAAAAAATGGAGAAAAAGGTCGCTAAACTGACATATCAAATTTCTTCAAAAAGAATTTGAAATCTACCCAGCTGCAGTTTTGGAATGAGCAATAGAAATCTCGCCTGCTTGAAGATTGTTCAGTGACGGGACACAAGCAACGGCGAGCGACGGGGCGGACTATGTGGAGGAAAGGAGAGATAGGAAGAGAGAGATAGGCTCTGGGACAGTTGATACAATGCATCGTTCCTGTGAGGTGATCATAAATAAACACGACAGAAAGTTGTCTGTGACATCTTTTCATCCTGCTCCTAAAAGAGGAATATTGATTTTTGTTTGTCCAGAGCATGTCAAGAGATCTTATCCCTTTTTTCTCCTCTATCCTTCGTTGCTCGGATTTTTATTCCTTTTCTTTGCCTCTCAATTCTTTTGGTTCTGGTAGCCAGGAAAATAAAACTCAAAATGGTTAAATATAAATTGTTTGTTTGCACGTGCGGCTACAATAATCGATAAATACACCAAATATCTTAAAATGAATAAATAGCCTAGAGCTTAGAAGACTAAACGTTTCGGGCTTCATCAGTAGTGACATTAAAATGGTTAAGACTACAACTGTTACCAAAGATCATGTTACTGAGGTGTATTGGCAAGGAAAAAGATTATCATATTACACTCTTTTTTTTAATAAGAATATTTCAAATTTTGTCCAGCCTCGATATTCTTAAGAAAGTTTCGTTTTGAGCCTGAACATATTCTTAAAGCCTTTATGTCAGTCATGCGATTCTCTGTTATGAACATCACAAAACAGGCAACTGCTGAAAAATGAGACACAAATACGCCAGCCTCGGGGGGGGGGGGTGGTACTCCCATACTTGACCTGACGGGATGTGCTGCTCAACAGGGTGTCCTTTTACGGTAAAAATTATGCGACAGGGTGTCCTTTTCTAACGAAAATTATGCGACAGGGTATTATAATAGGTAAAAATTTATGCGACAGGGTATCACAAGCAAACATTGTGTTCTACACTATATTTGAGATGTAAAATTTTTATGCGACAGGGTATACTTTTGGCCTATTTTTATGCGACAGGGTGCAGGGTGCGGAGAGGTTTTCCGCACACCCCCGTCACTTCCCTAGTCAAGTCCCCCCCCCTGGGCCCCGGGGGATGCCAGCTGAGGCTGGCAATATTCTTATAATATTCTTAGAAATTGGATGATTCTGAGCCTGAATATTCTTATAAACATTATTCTTATAAAAAGAAAAGAGTGTAATATTTGTCAAATGCTTTCGATTCTTTAATTATAACCGCCCGTGTTTCAGGCATATTTTTTCAGATTGTCTAAGCAAGTTTCTGCAACAAAAGGGCACGTACCAAAGCCTACTAAAAATTAACTGCGAGAAAGCTATTCATTTTACGCTAAAAATATTTTGTTCAAAATAGTGCCTAAAGTGCAAAAGAAGTACTAGTTTGGCCGAAAAAATATCAAAGGTCGTACAGCCAGGCAGACTTTCACTATTTTTTCGGGAAACTTGAATGATCATTGGTAGAAAGTTTCTTGATTTTTTTATGTGTTTCCTAACTTTTGATTAGATTCTTTCCCTTCTCAACTTGACTTCTGTCTGTTATTTCAACTGCTATTTACTTGATTCATTTCGAAAATATTTGTCTATTTGGCTTCTTTGAAAAACATTTTTCAAAATTATGATGAAACCATTGTGAAACTTTATATTTGCCGCTCTGTTATTCGAAATTCGAATACAGTGTCGCGCCAGAGAAATAGCGTGTTCTCCTTGCGAAATTCTCATAACATTTTTGGGATTGTTTTCGCCAGAGGAAGTTTTGGAGAAGCTTATTCTTTTCTAGAAAAGGCATGCCTTGATTTTTAAATACTCAGAGTATATCTTTCACATCATTCTCAAGTGCTTTACGCGTCAGTTGAGTTTCAGTGACGACTTGAAGCATCTCCAGCGACTAGAAACATGGAGGAAGCCCATTTTTCTGGATTTATTTGAAACACTGCCGGTATTCATCGCAAATAATGGTCAATTTCTGACTAAAGATCTTGTATTTGGAGGATACACCAATTTTGCAACTGGTTTTAACAAGAATTCATTCATTGGTAAGTGATTTCAAGCAATTTCCACCAAATAAGGTCCATGCCGTGAATCAACACTGTTGTGAAATTTCGAGGACGTTGAAAATTTTCGAAATTAATCAAACCTCGACCTTCTTTCAGTGTTGCGAGCAAGAACAACCTTGGATTCAAGAGAACTCTTGATATATGGTGGAGGCATCCCCAACTCTTAGACTAAAAGCATAAAATCCCTTATGTGTTAAGAAACGGCCTTATGTTTGGGACTTTCATAGGGGCGACACGTTAGAAATTGCCAGTCCTAGCTGTCACTTGCAATTTCATTGAGCTATTTTGACAGAGAAATATTTCGCTTACATAAATGTTTTTACCTTTAACAGAAAGACGAAAGAAAACTGAACAAGATGTGTACCATTTAATCAATATCTTCCCTCTATAAACTGCCGCAACGAAGCATTTTACGATCGAAAGCATGTAATGTTCATTGCTCGATCAGAGTTTCGACGGCATGAGTTTTTGACTTCCATCCTTCGATTTAGGCAACATTAGTGCGCGTGCGCGCATCGTTTCCGCTCTGTCGTGCGGACTAGAAATAAACATTTTACCTATACTACAAAAGGGTCTGCATCAAGTGATATCTTTGTTCGTTTGTTTGTACACATTCAAAAATTCTAAAAAATGTATAAAAGATTGTATTTTTGTACTATATTTTTAGGAGAAATACAGCTTTGTGCTTTCGGAACATTTAATTCTGATGATGAAGCACAGAATTGCTTTGAAACGTCAAACAAAAATAATATAACCATGAACTAGTCAGCTAACTTCAATTTATTTTAATTATTTATCGTCATAACCTGGAAATGTCTCAAAATTAACTTGTCAAACTTGGAATGTCTTTTTGAATATGAAATTCAAATTCAAAAAGACATTCTAAGTTTAACATAAGTTAATTTTGAGACATTTCCAGGTTATGACGATAAATAATTAAAATAAATTGATGTTAGTTGACTAGTCCATGGTTATATTTCTTTTTGCATGAATATGATTATCGTCACAATTCTTGTACTCCGTATCTTTGCACTGTTATTCTAAGATTGGTCATTTCCATTTTTCATAGCCTTATGAGGATCTGAAATACAAGATGTCACTGGAATTTCCTGACAAATACCCACATGAACCACCCAAGGTCAAATTCACGTCACCATGTTTTCACCCAAATGTTGATGATAAAGGCAACATTTGTCTTGATACTTTAAAGGTAAGTTCTACTGAGTGAGTTAAAAATGCAGTTGAAAAATAGTTATGATAATTCAACATCCAACCAACTTAAAATCCTGACTCCTTTAACACGTCCTTTAGCGTAATTTTAAGAATGTAGTTTAAACTCAGTGCTCTTTTTTGCTTCAAACAAACAAAGTTCTAAAATTACTCTCTATGAGCTTTGCAAGAAAAACTTATGAAAATTGCATTTGAAATTTGAAAACTTACAATGCCTGCCAAAAAGTCTAGAAATACCTTGGCTAATTTTGGCTTGTTTTGCAATTGTTTGGGGGGAAGGAGTGCCTTTATTGATGGCTCTGGATGAAAATTTGAATGAAAAAATGTTTTCTATAATATGTATAAAGAAATGCCCTGATCGTTCCAAGGGCTTTTAAAAGGAATTGTAGCTTTTTTTTTGTGCATAAGAATTTTAAAACAGTGGATACATGGTTTAATTTGTCTATTTTCAAAATTCTTTCAAATACATGCTTGAAGATGATTTTCTGTTCATTTCAACGCAGTCTGTCATGCATTTGATTGGGTGATAATGACAATACAAAGAATAGGGGAATTGAATGGCTGCTGATCCTACTGACTTTCTACGACCATAGAAAGTGAGAACGATTAGCCCTCCTTTGTTTCAAATACACAGATTCACAAAGGAAGCCCTTGTGTTGAGCTCTGACTTTATTGCAGCCAATCAGAAGTGCGACAGACTGCCTTTAAGAAACATTGAAATTTCGTTGTGCAAAGTTGAGCAGTTATCCATTTTCTTCAAATTTCTGATTTGAGCCAAATTTCTAGTAAGGCTAATCAAGTCTTTATCCCTGATTCTTTTCAATAGGATTCATGGTCTGCATTATTAGATGTCAAAACCGTCTTGCTTTCGATTCAAAGTCTCCTTGGAGGTATGATGTATGCTTATATGCTTATATTTGAACCCTTTTTGGTTGTCAAATGTCTGACCTATATCGCCATTAATTAATTTGCTTTTGGGTCATTCCAAATAAGAACAACAGATGCCTGTCAGGTGATGTTTTCAAAATTCCTTCTAATTTTTACCAAGGGGACCCAAGCATCGGAGAACCTCAGAAAAAAAATTCAGCAAGATATCTCATTTGGTTCAGGATTTATGATCAATTGAATATTTAGCCAGTTGATGCAAATGTGTGTTTTTTCATGAGGTGGCAGATTCAACTTGAAATATATGGAAATAAAAATTTCTTATCCTAACTCTTTCTGCACTTCGTTATAGCACACCATAAATTCTTTTGGAAAATTAATGTTTCAGGTAATTGAAGACCACAGTATTAGTAGAATATTGCTTCAAAGTTTGAACTAAGTATGATTTTGACCCCAAAATGTGTCTGGGGAAGGGATTTTGTTGTTGGTTTTCTGATCGATAAATGTCATGGCACTTTTCAGCTTTATGACATAGAATACTGCTCTACCCCCGATGCTATATTTCAAACGACCAAACGGTTTTCGCAAAATTCCTTAATCCAGGGGGTTGCCAAGTCTGTCTATTTTTGCCTAAAAGCCTATTTTTCAATATTTTCAAACAGCATCTTGCAAAAATCTTGCAACATTGAAGATAGCTATTCATATCACCCAAATGTGCACCTGCAGAAGTTCTGAAAAAGTATAGAAACCAAGAAAATTTTGATCTGACATGAGAAAAATAGCTCAATCAAGATGGATGCACGCTCAAAATGGCTAAATTCAGCCAACTTCAACGGGCTAGAAATCTTGTGTCCCAAGGAGGCACATGCCTGCAATTTTTTACATGGACTCTGCACCTTAGAACTGATGCTCTTGCAAATGTGAAAGCCAAACGGGGTCTGGAAGGGTGTCAAATAGCAACATTTGCCAACACGGGGGGCAACATGACAAATGAAGATTTTTGAGGAGGATTTTTTTCATAATGCAATTATTTACTCTTTTTTCAGAAGAAATCGTTTTAGGAAGCTGTATTATGAAACTGACTTCATCCAAATATATATATATACATTTTGTTCTTGTGCTATGGTTGTTCAAAACAGGGGGTATCCTAAGGTCTTTCCAAGACCAAACTGGCATCTATTGGCATAGAATTTTTCCAAAGATGGAATATCGTGCAAAAAGACATAATAGGAAACAAACTGGTTTACTTTACTTTCACTGGATTGGTTAATGATATTCTTACTGAAATTTTTTTCTGAGGTTCTCTGATGCTTTGGTGCCCTTGGTGAAAAGTAGAAGGAATTTTGAAAACATCATCTGACAGGCATCTGTTGTTCTTATTTGGAATGACCCAATTGTGTCTTTTTGCACGATATTCCATCTTTGGGAAAATTCTGTGCCAATAGATGCAAGTTTGGTCTTGGACAGACATGAGGATACCCCCTGTTTTGAACAACTATAGCACAAGAGCAAAATGTATCTATATTCAGATGCAATCAATTTCATTATACAACTTCCTAAAATGATTTCTTCTGGAAAAAAGCGTAAATAATTGCATTAAGAAAAAATCCGCCTTAAAAATCTTCATTTGTCATGTTACCCCCCGTGTTGGCAAATGTTGCTATTTGACGCTCTTCCAGACCCCGTTTGGCTTTCACATTTGCAAGAGAATCAGTTCTAAGGTGCAGGTGACCATGTAAAAAATTGCAGGCATGTACCTCCTTGGGACACAAGATTTCTAGCCTGTTGAAGTTGACTGAATTTAACCATTTTGAGCGTGCATCCATTTTGATAGAGCTATTGTTCTCATGTTAGATCAACATTTTCTTGGTTTCTACACTTTTTCAGAACTTCTGCAGGTGCACATTTGGGTGATATGAATAGCTATCTTCAATGTTGCAAGATTTTTGCAAGATGCTGTTTGAAAACATGGAAAAATAGGCTTTTAGGCAAAAATGGACAGATTTGGCAACCCGCTGGATTAAGGAATTTTGCGAAAACCGTTTGGCCGTTTGAAATGTAGCATTGGGGGTAGATCAATATTCTATTCCATAAAGCTGAAAAGTGCCATGACATTTATCGATCAGAAAACCAACAACAAAATCCCTTCCCCAGACACATTTTGGGGTCAAAATCATACTTAGTTCAAATTTTGAAGCAATATTCTAATAATACTGTGGTCTTCAATTACCTGAAACATTAATTTTCCAAAAGAATTTATGGTGTGCTATAACGAAGTGCAGAAAGAGTTAGGATAAGAAATTTTTATTTCCATATATTTCAAGTTGAATCTGCCACCTCATGAAAAAACACACATTTGCATCAACTGGCTAAATATTCAATTGATCATAAAACCTGAACCAAATGAGATATCTTGCTGAATTTTTTTTTCTGAGGTGCTCCGATGCTTGGGTCCCCTTGGTAAAAATTAGAAGGAATTTTGAAAACATCACCTGACAGGCATCTGTTGTTCTTATTTGGAATGACCCTTTTATGGCTATGGGAAATTTGTAAAATTAAGGTTTTAGTAAAACCAATCCGATCCGAAACCTGTTAAAAGTATTCAAAAATGGAGGAACAATTTGACTGGCAGAGACAATATATAAAGTACACGCCTCTGACGCCTCTCCTTGCCATGGGAATAGATAACTTTAGAGTGCCTTCTCCGGTAAGTCTCCTCTTTGGAGCCTCCACAATAGAACAAGCGCCACACGAGCGTAGAGTTTTCGCAGTATTTAACAATTATAGATATTTCTGCTATCAATGAGTATTTATTTCTTGAAGATGCCCAGGAAAGATTGGTGCGTTTTAAAGGCTGTTGAAAAGGCGATAGTTCCATTTTATAACAGCGAAAATGCAAACGTATCTCATAGCACTGCGTTCAGGGTTATTCCGCTTGATATACAAGGTTTTCTTAGGGCTTTGGGAATATTAAATTCGCTTCGACATTGCTTATATCCTGATGAGTCAATAAAAATTCACGGTATCTAATTTTACAATAAAGATGCAATTGGAAAGCAGTTGTTTAATTTTCATGTAACGCCGTTTGAAAGAATACCGTTCCCTTAATATCGTAAGAATAGTATTGAAAATGTCTTGATTGATTTGCTGGCATGTTCAATAGACTTAGAAATTCACCTGGCTTAAAGACACACTGTCGTGACGCTGATTGGAAGAATGATACAATAGATCTGAATAGAATTAGGCAAGCTTCAGTAATTTCGCTGTACAGTGAAATTCACGACGATGATAACGATCTGACTCCCTTTATCCTCGAAACAAACTGTGATCTAAGAGCATAAAGGCCTGGCAATCATTCAAAGGCCAGATGTTTTGTGAGTGATTTCAACATCACGACCAGCAGCGAATCACAGCCACAACAGTGTGCCTTTAAAAATGCGATTCCCTGCCGAGTTTTTGGGAAATGTTTTGGAGGAAGCTCTTTCTACAAACGGCAGAAATGGGTGAAAGTAGCGATCAAATTTCGTGGGGTTTCCTGCCTTACAACAATGACAATTAAATATTTTAACACGTGCTATTATCCTCTTGGGAAAACGGAATGTGTAAGAATAAATTTGTAACGCTAGAGCTAGTTCTGTATACCAACAATGCTTTTCAGATGTAGTAGTTTTCAGAAAACAAGGTTGTTGTGCGTGTTGTACGTCGATTGTATCAATAAGAGACATAAATTCATTTAAAAACTCGACTTTGTACGAAGACTAAGGTTTTAACGACGTTTCGAGCAGAACTCTTCATCAGGTACACTTGTAAAAACGCTTTTAACATCCTCTCATTCTTTACAGAGCCAAACAACGACAGTCCATTAAATACATATGCTGCGGCGTTATGGGAAAATCAATCAGGTGAGTGTTGATGTCAAGTAAGAAAACTTCGTTAGATCAATGTCCGGAACAGAAAATTTGGCAGGGAAATGTTTGGCCAAATACTTAAAATTTCGGGGAAGACATTTAAACTTTTTGGTTTTCCTAGAGATAGCATAGTTTTTGAATAATTTGAAAAAGGAAAGGCCACGATACCAGCGTCGATTGTCGGATCCGAAGATGCTTGCGGTGACGAATAAATTAATAAGTTTAAAGGCAGAAACACCGCAATACAACAAAAACAACAGCAAATCGCAGATTGCTGTAACCATCATATCTAACCAATCACGTGTTATTTCTCCTTTTCAAATCGCTGTACATATTCAAATTTTTCTATATAACTGTTACTGTAATATAACTGTTACATTACCGCCCTGAAGAAGTCCTGCATGTCAGGACGAAATATTGGCATAAAGTTTATTCAACCATTTGCTGTTGTTTTTGTTGTATTGCGGTGTTTCTGCCTTTAAACTTATCAGTTTTTGAATGCCTGAATAAAACTATCAGATTTGGAAGGGTATTTTTGAAGCATAAAACAAAACATGGCAGGATATAATTAAAGCTTTCTACAATAAACTGCTGATTTTAGTTTACTTATTTTGTCAATGAGATTAACCAATTTATACTTTTCAACATGCTCATTCAACATTGATCGGCTAACTTTTAACGCAGTAAAATCTCTTAAGCAGCATAGCAGCAAATTGTGGAAAAACAGCAGACAAAACCCCTTAAATACCAGCATAGGGCTCAAATCTTTCAAATCTTTGCAAATGTGAGTGTAAAATTATGTGGAATTTTTCTTTGAATTGAATGGCTTGAACAGAACTTATCGTACTTTGCTGTGAATCTGCCGTAGAAATTTTTAGATATCTGGATTTTTCTCAAAATGACGACGATTGGATTATTTAAAAAAAAATCCATGGAAATTTTGAAAAATTTAAATCATCGTAAATCCTAAACCATAATAGCGGGAAAATGATATAACCTTCTAGAAAACCATAGTTTATGAACGTCTCCAATGTGGTGGCAAGCAGGCATCTTTAGCTTTTCTGGTTTAGGATAACAAGGGCAGATTTTGTAACACAATAGCATGAGATGCTTTTGTTGACAATTGAATTCAAAGCGATTAGTGGCTGCAGACAAAGGAAATTCACTCGACCAGAAATTCAAAACAAACAAAGCCGCAAAAGTTTCTCTAAAACCCAAATAGCTAGCGCGCTCGTTGTGCATTCTAGAAATTGTTTTTACGAGCAAACATGAGCATACATCAAAAGGAAAAAGATATATCTACACATCTACCTCGGGCAGTTCATTTCTTTGGTTCAGAAGCGGAGCAGTAAGTGCTTTAATTACACCCAAAAAATCCCAATCGCCTCCCAATCGGCTTTTGAATCGAATAAATTAAATGCCCGTGGCAGATGTGCTTCTTCTTTCGATATATGCTCAGGTTTGCTCATAAAAACAATTTTTGGATGGCACAACGAGCCAGCCAGCTACCTGGGTTTAAGAGAAACTTTTACGGCTTTGTTTGTTTTGAATTACTGGTTGAGAGAATTTCCTTTGTCTGCGATCGCTAATCGCTTTGAATTGCAGTGTCAATCAAAACCAATTCGTGCTATTGTCTTACCAAATCTGTCCTTGTTGTTTAGGATATAGACATTTGATGACGTCAGATCCTCAAATATAACAAATGCCGCCATTTTGAAACTAATCAAGATATCAATAAATTGCCTCGGCAGATTTACAGCAAAAAATCCTAAGTTTCTTTCGAGGCCATTTAATTCAAAGAAGCTGTAACAGAATTTACACCGACCGTTTTAAAGATTTGAGCCCTACGTTTTAAATACCGGCTCCTGGATGATGGAACATTTTGTTGACTTATAGAGACATCACATTTATGATATCAAATATGAGTTACCGAATGTTCCGATTGAATATTCAGAAAACTCAGATCTTGATAGCCGCTATTTGGTTGCTCATCGCTGAACAGCCAAATTTTCCTGCTAAACCCGGGGGGGGGGGTACTTGAATTAAACTTGTACAGGGGTGAGCTCGTGAAAAATGTTTCTTTTACCCTGCTCCAGAATTTTTCGCTCCAAATGATAGCCGATTCTAGAAAAATTGGTGAAAGTATACTCCAAAGCATGAAAATTTGACCGACAAACGACCCGATCTAACAAAATGCCCCCCCCCCCCCCCTTTTGGCATATTTTGACAACCTTCTCTAGAAAAATTGCCTTATTTTCATATCCCGTGCTAGAAAAATTTGGTGAAAACGACACTCTGAAAAACGGTACATCCCCGTCGGACAAATATTCAAAGTACCCCCCCCCCCCAGGCTACTAAATACCCGATTTCCAAAATTGCAATCTCTGAACTTTATTTTTCAGAATACCAAGCAACCGTCCGCAGGAAATACGAAAAAGATGTTCGACCGACTCTGAACGAATAGATTAGCGAGAATTGGACTTAGGACATGTAAATATGTTAATTTTAGTTTGGTTATAAACGTGACTGCATAACTACGAAACATGCATAGATAACATGAGAAATTTCTTAAAAAGTTTTGAACAAAACTCGACAAAAACAATACTGTGTATGCAAATAATTAGAAAATTAGAATCATGGCCGATGATGTGCGAGTTTTTATCTAATTTCTTTCTGATTTTTTTACTTTGCAACTGTGAGCCAAATGTCGCATGATGTAATATGTTATATTTAAAGAAAAAGTATCATATCAGTAAATTTTTGGACTTACGTATCTAGACTCATAACCTGGAGTCCCTTGTTTCCATGTGCTCTTTGACTTGATGATGGCTCCTCGGTTAACAGAGACTCATGATAGTACTCTGAAAATCCTGACCCTAATTAGGCCCCCAAAACACGGTTTTCAGGTAGAGTAATCAGATTGCGAGACTTGTGGATTACTCCGTTTTTATGCGTTCACCCAGTGCGTTTTCAAAAACCTCTGTTTTTGTGAATATCCACATTTGATAGCGTTTTCGAAAACCTCCGTTTTCGTGCCTTTTTTGTGCAGATCAGTGTGGACGCTTTCATAAAAACGGAGGTTTTTTTGTCTGTTTTTGTAAAAAATGGAGCAGTGTGAACGGGGCCTTTACTCAGTAAACTCGGGGCTTTGAGGTCTTCTGTTTGAAAACCGTCTTGTAGTGGCTTACCGCCTATCTAGTATTATTACTATGGTTATCAATCTCTTTGGAGAAATCAAAATATTTACCATAAAGCTGCACCCATTTCTATGACCTCAGCATTCCATTTCTCAGGTTACGGTTCACCTCTCTGTACACTTTTATGGCGCTTTAGCTACCTTTCAGATCGAAAATTGATACTGTGAAACGATTTTTAAAATGCAGAAACTTTTTGGAAGCTTTCTGAAATACACCGTCAATTTTAGCGATCGTGTTAGTTCTCCGTTCAAGCGTCAGAATTAATTTCTGGGCAAGCATTTTTCGTTTTGAAACTCTCCGTTTTTGCTGTCCGCACCACGCTAATTTGTTTCAAATGTCTCCTCTTCGAGATGGACCCAAAAAGGGAGCTTCATCCATCGACGAAAACAAATGGCAATGAGTTTGCATACACCTTCGTCTATTTCTTGTTACCATTGTCAGTTACAAATATCTGGAAAATGATACACATTATATCGATGATTATTGGCACTCAGAAACGAACAAGAAGGACTGATCAATTTCTAACCAACCAACCTTCAGTATGGCGTGAACATGTTACTTGCTGCTGTCTACTGTCTGGGGTTCAAGAATTTGCCACAACTTTTGTCTGCCAATCTCATGCACAAGAATTACTTGCATGTCAGGTCAAAACAAAGCAGTGTGGGGTGGAAAACTCGAAAACCGATATAGTTCCTCCACAGCGCCATGGCAAAGCAGCAATTTCTAGCTTTTGATCAATTCAAGCAGTCATACAGCTTATTATAAGAAGCGGTAGTCTCAATTTCTCGAAGCTTCAGAAACTACCCTAGACTACCTTACTCTCCTACGCAGAGGGTTCCTTTTTGAAAAGCGGGAAAGAAATTCCGCTAAGCAGTGTAGGAAAAATCTTTGCAATGCAGAAGCAAGCAAAATGACAGGGGAACCTCTGCATTGGAGAGTAAGACTACCTGAATTTGAAAAAGCGAAGAAATTTGTGATTTGCTGTGAAAAATGTCTTGACACTGCACAGTAATAATCACTGTACAGTGTCAAAATATAGTAAGGGCAACTGTTTTGACATTATTTTGAGTGCAAACTATCTATATCATAACTTGTTTTGAGATATTACTAATTACTTTGGGAGCCCTTCTAACATAGCCTGCGTGCAGACTCTACTGATTCCCTGAAGAGAAGTGAGGTTCCTCCTCCAGTAGAGTCTGCGCATCAGCGACGGAAAGCCTGTCTGCGGTCACGTGCGGTTCCTCGGCTCGAGGAACCAAATTTCATTGGTAGAGAGCGATTCTATTGTTATCTCGCAATTCATGATGGCGCAACAGGAACAACAACATGGCAGGAGTGGGAACAGACTCGTCCTTCTCACACCTGAATCGATGTTGTCTTCCCAACAAAATGGAGAAACTATTTAGGCCTACTGATAATTACTTTGCTGATAACTGTGTCGGAGTTGCTGTTAATGAAACCCATTGCATAACACTATATGGTAAGTTTTTCATGGTGCAAAAAAGTAAATTCTCGTTGGGGGAACATCATGGAATACTGGTGCATAGAAGGGGGACATGCCTCTAAGCAAAATGGACCATCTTCAACATCATTTTTGATACAGACAGTAGGTTTAGGTTAGGGTTTTGCCCAAATGATACAGAAATTTAATGCTTCAAATTTAATAAATGGTAGCCAAATCCATGATATGAAAAGTTATTGTGGTGCATTCATTTTTTGAAATTAACTTTGAAAATATGGGTTGTTTGTGCAGTGGTTGGGGGGTGGCAACCCCCTACTCAAAAGAATCCTTGTAGTGCCCTCTTCATTAGACAAAACAGGGTGGATGCAGATTCTTGCAATATTATTTTTATTTTATTATAATAATTATTATTTGCAGATTCTTGCAATGTTTAACCCCTTGAATACCATATTATCAAGCCCTGGAAAATCAATACAGTGTGCTGCCATTGAAATAAGTTTTGAATCATTGCCTGTTGAATGATGTCAGACAGGGTTCTTTATCCCTAGGATTGGATCAGCCGTATTAGATAACTCTGGAATCCATACATTCTAGAATCTGAACTTCTGACACTAACTGTGTTTGATGTAAAATTGAATATGGCCATTCTAAAACATGAATTTGGGAAATAAAGATTTTCTTATTAATTCACGTAGGACAATGTTTAATAAGAAATGCTCATAATAGATCATTTATTTAGTAAAATTAGAGATGAGTCTGACTCCCTGTGAAAATTTGTTAGATTTCTAAATAAATGTTTTATTCTCAAGCTGGATTTAAATTAAGTGCAAACATCTTTCAAAGTACAGTAGTTCTTGAGGTAACAAAATATTCTTTTGCAGGGGGTCATCAAGGTCTAACATGGATCACTCCAGGATTTGGTATGGATCAATTGGGGAGTTAAGATCTTTGCTACCAAGAGATACACAGTTTTCAGGGTTCACAGCAACTGCTACAAAAGTTACAAAACTGAAAATCTTTGAGGTCTTGTGTTGGCAGAAACACACGCATCTTGGAGTTTTCACCTGGGAAGGAGAATTTTAAATTTTGTGTTGACTTATTGAATATGTTATTCAAAAAAGGTTCTACCCACTTATAACTGAGTTGCAAGTCAAAAATAAGGACAGAAAGGATTTATTTGCAAAACCCAAAACCCAGCAGCTGTCATATGGAGGACATTTGAAGAAAGCCTTGGTCCAGATTTTTATGCATTGAAACTCAAGATCCCACAGAAAAGGTCAGTAGACATGTTTCATGCAGGAACACCAAACAGAGCAAAAGTGCATATTTTAAGGATCTTTCAGAATTAGATGGCACAATAAGAATTTTCAAATGTACTGTGGCTTTGGAATGGGTATGAATTGCAAAAGGTGTCTGTAGAATATTGCATTCAGGGCCATCAAAATCCATTGAATCCTACATACAAGAATGTGGTAGGACGCGAAGAGATGGTTCTAAAAGCTGCTGCTTTCTGCTGTACAATGGATTTTTGCAATCAAATAGTGCAGGGAACATAAGAGAATATGTGACATCAAACAAATGCCGCAGAGAGATGATTTCAAACAATCTTTCTGAAAACAATGATGCAATGGGTGTAATACGTAGCCTGCGTGCAGACTCGACTATCCTAAAGTGTAGGACTACACTTTAGGATAGTTGAGTCTGCACGCAGGCTATGTAATACGAGGCTGCAAGTGCTGTGACATTTGTGCTGAAAATCCATGCACTGTATCCTATTATCCTTTTATTCAGGAAAATTCTGAAGGG
Source organism: Aurelia coerulea (assembly GCA_039566865.1). Lineage (NCBI taxonomy): Eukaryota > Metazoa > Cnidaria > Scyphozoa > Semaeostomeae > Ulmaridae > Aurelia > Aurelia coerulea. The sequence continues at coordinate 2,326,798 of CM076948.1, forward strand.
TGTGAACATATAGTAAAAACACAAGAGATATCAAATGAACAAATGAAACTACTTTCCAAAGATTTACAGGAATAAAAATTATGAGCACATTATCTATTTTGTCCAATGTGAATATCAACTATGGAGATTTTCATATCAACCAAGTGTTGAAGCATGCTGACAAAACATTTAACTATGAAACTCTGAGAACGCATGCGGAGATCTGGAAATTTACCCATGGAATCAAAATTTTGGAGATCTTGAGTTCAATCTTTCCAGACATCCTTGTTCAGATTTGGATCATTCATTTTTGGTGGAAGAAAATTAAGACAATGCATGACAAGACATTGTTGATGATTCTAAATTGGATGCCTTTAATTACGCAAGTCAACATCAAAATATGGACACAGCATTTAGTGCCACTCTTTGTTCAGAAAAACTCATCTTCTAGAGGATCAAATAAATATATCTGAACTCCAACAGTGTTGGAACGTTCAAACTGAGACATTGAAATGGAATGAATGATTGATACAGTAATTTCTTATTACTATAAGATATGTTCATACTGTATTATGACAAGAGTCCTCATTTACCGTTAAAGCTATATATTAAGCCCGCAAAAGCTTTTTGGAACCTTTTATTTCGTATTGCCCAAAATGAACATATGGTCATACTCACATAATTCAGATTTTGTCAGACCAAGAGAAATAATTTGACTTAATCCAAGCAAATCTGACTAACCTGTCATATTTTAACTCATCATATTTTGTCCAATTTAGGGATTTTAATTCAGTCCAATCTGGGACTGATACTTTTTCTTGAGCTTCTGAAAATGCAAGACTGATTTATCCGAGTTTGACTGTTAACATTTTGAAAGTAAAACAAACCAATACAAGTTGGTGTTGAGCCCAAAACATATAAAAATTATTCTTTTAATTGTTTTAGTTCTCTGAGAGAAAATTTTCAAAAGCATTTGTGTTTTAAATACATGGAGGGGGCCTTACAATGAGAGGGGGTCTCAATTAGGTTTGGGAATAGGTGTGAGGGGCTTATTAGAGAGGGGCCTTGATAAATAGTAATGGCCACATGCACAAATTTTCTCCTGTAAGAAGAACCTTGACTCTCAGATCGCCAAAAAATTAAGAAACTCCAGTACTGGGAAAAGATAACTTTATAAAATATTTTTACTTTATCTTCATTTGTTTAATGTCTAAATATTGGAAGCCCTCAAAACACATTGTTTTAAAAAGTTCGCAAGGGCACAGGTAGTGAACATGAAGTTTGTTAGGAAACTTTTCAGAAATTCGTAAGAAAGTATGAATAATCAAAATCTGATCTTTAAGAAACTTTCAGTACTGGCCCAAATTCTTAATTTCTTATAAAAAAAATGCACTCAGCGTTTTACACTGCAGTGCACATGTGGGATGAGGCCATAGAGCTGCAACCACTAGTTGATATGCTTTTTAACGGTTTACTGTAAATAATGAATCTGAATTTTTTTCTTGTCTGTTTCATCCCATAACATGTATAGAAGTCATGAACATCAAAGTCGTCTAAAATGGCTGGATTTTGCCTTGTGTGTGCTTTGTATTGTCTACCTTTGTTATTAGTACATAAATGTTTCTTTACTTTACTTGTAAGTTCCTAAACAATTTCTTAAGGTCATTTTTGATTGATGCTTTAGTGTTTTCCTGATCTTCTTAATTCTGCACTCTCTGCAGGCCTTCTGAGAGTGGCTAAGCACAGTTTCGTAATGTTGTTGAAATGTTCTAGCACCAAATCAAGGGGTATATTTCCTCCAGAGCCATGTAATATTAGGCTATGCGTGCATCCACCGGCACCAGCACACGGGCGGGGTGATAAAATTGATTGGGCCAGGTAAAAACTCGGATTTCATTCGTGACTCCAAGAGAATATCTGACTTCATTCGTAACTTCAAAGTTTCCTCAGTAATTTTCAATGCCATCGCTTCAGTTGCGTCAAACATTATTGTTTGGTTTGCAAATGTATTTCATTTTTTAGGCCTCGCCAACGCCAACCTCTCTATTTTTATCGACTCATGAAAACTTTTAATGCTTTTCTCATAATCAACTTTCCTGGAATTAAGCTAAAGTCGTGCTTTGTTACTATTTCGATTCTACAAATTCTGCACAATGTTCTTTCCAACTCCATTTTGCATACAATCTTTTAACCACCGTCAAGCGATCGTGCAACATGTCGTTAAATCTTTGAACTGCTCCGACCTGTGATTGGCTAATATAACAATAGGAGGCACATAACAAAAGAACTGGATATTTATGATGACATCATCGCCGCCAGCAAGTTGTGCGCAAGTCTCGCAAGCAACGGAACGGAGCTGCGGCAATACTCAGTGCCAGCCAGTGGTGAGGGGAGACAGTAACCGCGTCGAAGGCAGAGACTTTGGCTGAATGAGGAAGGCGTTCTGCGGTAAGATTTATTCAAAATGTACCTCCCATGTTATCTCCAGACACAATAATCTTTCAGCGTTATTTTTGCAGAGAGTTAAGATTAGGTATGTACTGAATTTTGATAAAACACATGCTTGAATACGAACGGTAGCTTAGCTAGGATTCAAAACAATTCTTATTACAAGTATCTACAATATCCAAGTAATCAAATGCAACAAATTTCAGCAAAATATCTTTTATGGTTTTTCTGGAAAAACGGGGTTTATGAGTGTCGACCTACACAATACAGCAATGGCCTAAATTGATCTTTGCTTGCCCCCGTCCAAAGAAGAAAAAGAATTAAAAAACAATTCTTATTACAAGTATCTACAATATCCAAGTAATCAAATGCAACAAATTTCAGCAAAATATCTTTTATGGTTTTTCTGGAAAAACGGGGTTTATGAGTGTCGACCTACACAATACGGCAATGGCCTAAATTGATCTTTGCTAGCCCCCGTCCAAAGAAGAAAAAGAATTCAAAAACAATTCTTATTACAAGTATCTACAATATCCAAGTAATCAAATGCAACAAATTTCAGCAAAATATCTTTTATGGTTTTTCTGGAAAAACGGGGTTTATGAGTGTCGACCTACACAATACGGCAATGGCCTAAATTGATCTTTGCTAGCCCCCGTCCAAAGAAGAAACAGAATTTAAAAACAATTCTTATTACAAGTATCTACAATATCCAAGTAATCAAATGCAACAAATTTCAGCAAAATATCTTTTATGGTTTTTCTGGAAAAACGGGGTTTATGAGTGTTGACCTACACAATACGGCAATGGCCTAAATTGATCTAAATTGATCTTTGCTAGCCCCCGTCCAAAGAAGAAAAAGAATTAAAAACAATTCTTATTACAAGTATCTACAATATCCAAGTAATCAAATGCAACAAATTTCAGCAAAATATCTTTTATGGTTTTTCTGGAAAAACGGGGTTTATGAGTGTTGACCTACACAATACGGCAATGGCCTAAATTGATCTTTGCTAGCCCCCGTCCAAAGAAGAAAAAGAATTAAAAACAATTCTTATTACAAGTATCTACAATATCCAAGTAATCAAATGCAACAAATTTCAGCAAAATATATTTTATGGTTTTTCTGGAAAAACGGGGTTTATGAGTGTTGACCTACACAATACGGCAATGGCCTAAATTGATCTTTGCTAGCCCCCGTCCAAAGAAGAAAAAGAATTAAAAAACAATTCTTATTACAAGTATCTACAATATCCAAGTAATCAAATGCAACAAATTTCAATAAAATATCTTTTATGCAGTTTTTCTGGAAAAACGGGGTTCATGAGTGTTGACCTACACAATACGGCAATGGCCTAAATTGATCTGGGGGTAGCCCCCGTCCAAAGCAAGAAAAAGGTTTATTACAAGTATCTAGAATATCCAAGTAATCAAATGCAACAAATTTAGCAAAATTTCATATTCTTTTTCTTCTGGACGGGGGCTAGCAAAGATCAATAGGCCATTGCCGTATTGTGTAGGTCAACACTCATAAACCCCGTTTTTCCAGAAAAACCATAAAAGATATTTTGCTGAAATTTGTTGCATTTGATTACTTGGATATTGTAGATACTTGTAATAAGAATTGTTTTTGAATTCTTTTTCTTCTTTGGACGGGGGCTAGCAAAGATCAATTGAGGCCATTGCCGTATTGTGTCAGGTCAACACTCATAAACCCCGTTTTTCCAGAAAAACCACAAAAGATATTTTGCTGAAATTTGTTACATTTGATTACTTGGATATTGTAGATACTTGTAATAAGAATTGTTTTTTTGAATTCTTTTTCTTCTTTGGACGGGGGCAAGCAAAGATCAATTTAGGCCATTGCCTGTATTGTGTAGGTCAACACTCATAAACCCCGTTTTTCCAGAAAAACCACAAAAGATATTTTGCTGAAATTTGTTGCATTTGATTACTTGGATATTGTAGATACTTGTAATAAGAATTGTTTTTGAATTCTTTTTCTTCTTTGGACGGGGGCTAGCAAAGATCAATTTAGGCCATTGCCGTATTGTGTAGGTCAACACTCATAAACCCCGTTTTTCCAGAAAAACCATAAAAGATATTTTGCTGAAATTTGTTGCATTTGATTACTTGGATATTGTAGATACTTGTAATAAGAATTGTTTTGAATTCTTTTTCTTCTTTGGACGGGGGCTAGCAAAGATCAATTTAGGCCATTGCTGTATTGTGTAGGTCAACAGCTCATAAACCCCGTTTTTCCAGAAAAACCATAAAAGATATTTTGCTGAAATTTGTTGCATTTGATTACTTGGATATTGTAGATACTTGTAATAAGAATTGTTTTTTAATTCTTTTTCTTCTTTGGACGGGGGCTAGCAAAGATCAATTTAGGCCATTGCCGTATTGTGTAGGTCAACACTCATAAACCCCGTTTTTCCAGAAAAACCATAAAAGATATTTTGCTGAAATTTGTTGCATTTGATTACTTGGATATTGTAGATACTTGTAATAAGAATTGTTTCTGAATTCTTTTTCTTCTTTGGACGGGGGCAAGCAAAGATCAATTTAGGCCATTGCTGTATTGTGTAGGTCAACACTCATAAACCCCGTTTTTCCAGAAAAACCATAAAAGATATTTTGCTGAAATTTGTTGCATTTGATTACTTGGATATTGTAGATACTTGTAATAAGAATTGTTTTTGAATTCTTTTTCTTCTTTGGACGGGGGCTAGCAAAGATCAATTTAGGCCATTGCTGTATTGTGTAGGTCAACACTCATAAACCCCGTTTTTCCAGAAAAACCATAAAAGATATTTTGCTGAAATTTGTTGCATTTGATTACTTGGATATTGTAGATACTTGTAATAAGAATTGTTTTTGAATTCTTTTTCTTCTTTGGACGGGGGCTAGCAAAGATCAATTTAGGCCATTGCCGTATTGTGTAGGTCAACACTCATAAACCCCGTTTTTCCAGAAAAACCATAAAAGATATTTTGCTGAAATTTGTTGCATTTGATTACTTGGATATTGTAGATACTTGTAATAAGAATTGTTTTGAATTCTTTTTCTTCTTTGGACGGGGGCAAGCAAAGATCAATTTAGGCCATTGCCGTATTGTGTAGGTCAACACTCATAAACCCCGTTTTTCCAGAAAAACCATAAAAGATATTTTGCTGAAATTTGTTGCATTTGATTACTTGGATATTGTAGATACTTGTAATAAGAATTGTTTTTGAATTCTTTTTCTTCTTTGGACGGGGGCTAGCAAAGATCAATCTAGGCCATTGCTGTATTGTGTAGGTCAACACTCATAAACCCCGTTTTTCCAGAAAAACCACAAAAGATATTTTGCTGAAATTTGTTGCATTTGATTGCTTGGATATTGTAGATACTTGTAATAAGAATCGTTTTTGAATTCTTTTTCTTCTTTGGACGGGGGCAAGCAAAGATCAATTTAGGCCATTGCCGTATTGTGTAGGTCAACACTCATAAACCCCGTTTTTCCAGAAAAACCACAAAAGATATTTTGCTGAAATTTGTTGCATTTGATTGCTTGGATATTGTAGATACTTGTAATAAGAATTGTTTTTTAATTCTTTTTCTTCTTTGGACGGGGGCTAGCAATGATCAATTTAGGCCACTGCCGTATTGTGTAGATCAACACTCATAAACCCCGTTTTTCCAGAAAAACCACAAAAGATATTTTGCTGAAATTTGTTGCATTTGATTACTTGGATATTGTAGATACTTGTAATAAGAATTGTTTTTGAATTCTTTTTCTTCTTTGGACGGGGGCTAGCAAAGATCAATTTAGGCCATTGCCGTATTGTGTAGGTCAACACTCATAAACCCCGTTTTTCCAGAAAAACCACAAAAGATATTTTGCTGAAATTTGTTGCATTTGATTACTTGGATATTGTAGATACTTGTAATAAGAATTGTTTTTGAATTCTTTTTCTTCTTTGGACGGGGGCTAGCAAAGATCAATTTAGGCCATTGCCGTATTGTGTAGGTCAACACTCATAAACCCCGTTTTTCCAGAAAAACCATAAAAGATATTTTGCTGAAATTTGTTGCATTTGATTACTTGGATATTGTAGATACTTGTAATAAGAATTGTTTTCTGAGTCGATGGGTTCTTTGAGGGTAAGAGCTGTTTTTCGAATCTGATTTCACAATCTGATTTTGAATCTGAATCTGAATGTGAATCTGATTTTGAATCTGATTCTCCAGACATACAAGTAGTGAAATTACAGTAAAATAGGAAATAGCCAGTTTCTTAAGATTTTTTTCCCCAATCCTGGAGTTTCTTTAAAGGGAATGTAGGCATATAAAAGTGGCTCAAGCCACTTGCAGTCAAACTCCAGCCTATCAGATATCAGGATTTCCTGTTGACGTAGATCAGCTACCCAAACATGGTGCAGTACATGTATCAACCTATTGTATTTGCAAGATTATTTTTGTTGAAGGCTTATATATGCTTAGATTCCCTTTAATGTTTTGTCGATCTAAGAGTTGAGTTTCTTAAAGCAGTTTTTTGTAAAAAGAATACAAATGTGGTATGAATATAACTTGGCTTGGTTAAATACAATACAACTGAATCAAATACAACAGCGGTTAAATATTTAAAGAAAAGAAAACTAACTATGCAAAGAACATTTTCAACCAGACAGCTTTATACTCAAATAGCGGGGTGCACAATGAACAATTGGTTTTTTGCACTTCAAATAAAATTCATGTGAGATGAAAGGTAGTAAAGAATGAGAACCTTGGAAGATATAAAATCGGCATGAACAAAAATAGTTTTTTACCAAATCAAACAAGACATTTTGTCTTGGCTGATTATGGAGCTGATCTGAGCTGATTTGGTGTCATTAAAATTGAAATTGATTGTCTGAAATGTACAGAACTGGAAAGTTTGTGCAAGATCTTTTGCATGCAGATTAGGGTTCAATATTGGCCCTATTTTATTCTAAGAAACACCTTTCCCAGTTCAATAAAGTGATGACTTCCATGGTTTTTATTATATCATCCTTTGTAAGTTCTTGCATAATATTGCCTGCATTGTGCAAACTTTACATTGTGGTACATTTTGAGAATAGTGTATATCAATTTTACACGATCGTGTCATTAGGTAGGTGTTAGATAAAGACAAAATTTATGTTTAGCACCTTTTAACCCCTGACCACTTGCTTTTGATACTTGTTTGAAAAATAACAAATAACAAGTACTACTTCATATGATAAGAGGTTAGTATTATACTTATTGGCTCACTATGTGCCAATAAAAAAAGGTGTGCCCACAGTCAGGTTATTCAAAAGTTGGCTCTATGTTGTCTTCGTCAGAGTTTCCATCTATTGCACATCCACAAAACCAGTCTCCAACAATCTGCTTTGATATGCCAACACATTTCCTGGAAATAAATGATCTGTTTTTGAGAGTCATTGCATATCAATATGAATCAGTGGCGGAAATTCAGTTTTTCGAGTGAGGGGGGGAGGGGCAAGCACCACCAATTTTCTGAGTCTAGGAAATGCTTAATTGTTTTCAGGTATTTTGCTGCTAGACTGGACATACTGGAAATAGGGTCCTTAAAGGTGCTCAGAGAATATGATATCACATTTCAAAACTATTCATATTATGTACTATACACTTAAAAGCATAAATTTCCATGCAGGCATTCTTCCAAAGAAACTTTAATGATGATGAAAATCTTACCAATGAAACCATAATTCACAGAGGTCACACATAATCATTGCTGCATACTGAGGTATTTTGCAGACAGGACATGTCCATTCTTGATTCAGATTTTCAACTAAAAATTTGATTTAAAAGAGAATTCATGTTTACAGAATTTATAAAGATGTTATACAGTATGTAATACTAGAGTCAAATGGCAGGAGGCTTGCCACTTAGTTTTGAATAGCCCAGCCCACAGTGCTCATGAACTTGTGGTAGTTCTATTAACTGATTCTTTTATGTTGAAATCAGGGGTCCTATTCACAGACATTTTGAAAATTCTGAAGAGAGCAGAAAACCAAAGGTCTTTTCATGCTTGACCTTGGCCCAGTTACTTTCTGAAAAGGAATTTGAGAATTAATCTAGATTAAAGATAATTCCTTGTTGTGAGGGGTCATACCAGACACTGCTAAGAGAAGCTTTGACAGCAAACCAACATATATCTGGGTTGCTTCATCCACATCCCTTAAATATGACATAGGTTTTGCAGCTCCACATCCTGCATTTTTCCACTGTGAAGGAGAGCCAACACATCAGAATGTGATTGATGAAACATAGCTACTCACTCATCAATTTCACTTTATCCCAAGCTGCCTGTGTGAAGACTGGCCTTAGATCATCAATGTTGACATTAACAAGTGAAGGATCAGGATAATCATCGTCAGTGATGATATCATCAACTTCAATTTGCTTGTCCATAGATTTAACAGCCAGATTGGTGCTTCTCACACCCAACTTCTTCAGAACTGTCTTTGAAACTGAAATTGGTAAAAGAAGTGAACATTCTTTTATATTTGATAGGCAGAAATAAAACCAAACACATTTTTGCACAGTTACTTATTTTAATTGCATCACTGACACCAAATATGGTGAAATTTTTACTCATGAGTCTATCAATGGGTTGAAATATTATTTGAAATATTTTGATCATGTAATCCTATGGCTTAATGCCCAGATCTAGCATACTCCTTGATTAGCCATCCTCTTGTTTTACATTTTTTTAGAATCTGGAGAAACTTCCAGCTTCTTCTCAAAGCCTGTTGATGTTCTCTTTTTTCTTTCAGTCCTTTATAAAAAAGAATGCCTTCTTAGAAGTATGCTGTGGGCGAGGACAGTCCATTTACAGCTATTGGTATTCACAGCGTTTTGCAGTTGCTCTTTGTTCTGACAAACGAAATGACAGTTACTGAAGATGCATTAGATGCCATAGACATCACACTTTCCAATGTATTTCTACTAAATTATCCTGTAAATCAAAGGAATAGGCAATCAAAATGATTCAATTTCCTAATCCCCCCCCCAACATGAAGTTACCACTTTTCCCCAATGAGACTGTGTGCACCAAAGAAATAGCCATATGTAACAAGCCATTACAACTACATCACCTTTGAAAAGTGGGAGTGTAATCCTTATACAAAAAGTCCAGAGGAGAATTTGTTCTTTCAACTATTGACTTGCAACATTTGCAATCAGCTTGATATCCCATTCACAGTGGCTTGGCAGCAGCGGATATTTTTCGGCTCGTGCATACATGAATATGCTATTTACCTAACTTCACATACCTTTTATAGTGCCAGTGTTACTGCATTGCTGTCCAAGGTTTTTGCTTCTGGCGTCTTCTGCAATGGACACAGTAAAGCCTTCGTTTGTCTCAAATTTCTTTCGATCGTCATCACTTGGCTTGGCAAAGCGGATGTTCCCTTTCTTGCGGCGTTTGGTGGTTGCAAAAAAGTTTCTCTGCCTGTCGATATTCTTGTTGTTGGCCTTGATTTTTGGGTCAAGTCGTACAACAGTGGGCACTTTCTTCATGGAATCGAAGGTATTCTTCAGTGCTGTTCCACCCTTGATCAGATGCCGTGTAGCTTCTGTGTGCCGACCATCGCTTTCTTCAATAGAGCCAATGATCGACAGAAACAACTCCTTGGCTTTCTCTTTCAACTCCTCGTATGTGGTTCTCGACTCATGTTGAACCATCCCAACAAGCTCGCTCAGTTCATCAGCGCCGTCTGAATGGCAAACTTCTCTTCCATCATCTCCGGCATCGCATAACAAACCTACTGTCCCAAATCGCTCTCTTTGACGATGGACCAAATGGATGTGCTTGCAAATGGTGCAGTACAGCAGGAAATCAATGCATGTGCAGGTGTAGGTGTGAATGCAGACATTGCAGTCAACGCATTGAAGACCGCAAGATGACTTGTCACAGGCCTGTCCGGTGAGTTTTACGTCGTATCTTCGATCTCCAGCTTCAGAATTTACATGCCACTCGTCATCATCGACTGCTGTTATCGTACCAAAACTGAGACGGAGGCTTGTTTGGTGGCGTTCTTGAATCATCTTTAGTCGCTGCGTTGATTTGCCTTTAGTCAGCTTGATGATTCTTTCAAAATTTTTGTCACGGCTGTATTTCATGAGATTGACGAGGCACTTATCAACTCTTCTATTCTGCTTTCCTTTCAGGTAGTTGTACTTGAACACCCTGTGGAACGCCTCACAGAACATGTTGGTGTTAATGCCTAAACCACAACGAGAGTAGTACCCCCATCGGCTCGCATAGGGAACCCAGTGCACATCGAAATACTCAGCAAATTCCTTTGTTGCAGTCGAATTGTGCAAACGCTCACAGAGAAGGGAAAGGTAGCTGTTAAAATTTCTTTCTTCTGTTTGCTCAAGCACGATCCTGAGTTGTGTGTAAACTTGAGATTCCAGCTCGAAATCTCTTATTTTGCTTCGAAGCTGTTCTTGCCAAGCTTTATCGACGTGCCAAGTGCAATAGAGTTGTCGTGGTATGCACCTAAATACGGCACTAAAAGCATCATAAAATTGAGGCGCTATGTCAGACATGAACCACTGAGGAGCAACGTCGCCTATATTTCTTTTGACATGTTCACAAAATATCTTTAAGACGCCAATGTCTTCTCTGTTTGAAAGGCACCAAGCTGCTGGGAATCCCTCGCCATATTCATCCACAACCAATAACGACGTTAGTTTGAAATCATAGCCTAGAAGTGCAAAAATTTACAGTTGACGTTGTTGATCCATTATTTCCAAAGTGTGTAGGAAAAAAACATTTCTGTCAAAAAAAATTTCAATCCCTTTTTATCAGTTGTGTTTACAGGGTGTCCCAAAAACATGTGCGCTGTTTGAGTGGCTTCTGCGGAGCAGCGATAAGTCCAATTGTTCTGTTTTTTAAGATTCTTAACAGAAAAGACTTCAAATTAAAGATTGACCCCGAGTTTGAGTAAATCCGATCACTAGTTGCTGATTTATGGAGCAAGAAGCCAAAATTATTGGCTGCCGCAAAACCAGAGGATTCTTTAGTCTCAATTGCGTTAAAATCAAAAAAATTGATCGAAAAAAACATACCTAGCCCTGTTTTCTGAGGTTCATAAGTGAGACAGATAGTCATACATTGAATCTTGTGACAACCAAGAATATTGGACATATCTAGAGTTGCTAGGAATGGAAACGTGCAACACAAGTGCTTCAGGCCATAGCATGCGTCCATCAGATATTTTGCTTCTCAAAAGTGATAAAGTCGTTTTAAACCAACAATATTGCGTTTAGCATGCTGCTTGGTCGATATTCTTGAAGAATATGGTCATTGATTACTCCCAAATACGTCTCCTGGCATAACTGTAAAGTTTAAGTCAATTTAATGCTAAAATTCAAGTTACAAGGTTAAGTACGGAGATAAAATCCTCTGGTTTTGAAGCAACCAGTGATTGTGACTTTCTTTCTCGATAAATCAGCAACCACTTGTCAGATTTAAACAAACTCGGTGCCAAACTCTAAGTTGAACTTTCTTCTATTCACAAATCTAAAAAGCAGGAAATTTAGATTTATGGTTCCTCCACAATAGCCATTCAAACAGCGCACATGTTTTCTGGGACACCCTGTAGATGTTATATATTTCATGGTCTCTACCACGTCACCCGTTTATCTACAATTTACTGTCCTCTTTTTACATTCTTTACATCTCTCAAAGAGATTTCTCAACATTTATATTTCCTAGACTGCGCTATTGACTTGATCAACTTGCAATAATAGAGAGACCTGTAAGAAGATTGGTTGCAGTTTCATTGGAGTAGAATGGCTCAAAATACTGTAGGTTACAAGTAAGATTGTCCAGCTCTTCCTTTTAGCTGTGTGTGATTTAATTTTTCAACATTTTGACGTGAATGATGTGGGCTGAAAGTTATATATTTCCGTCTGGATCGATTTAACGAAAAGTGTGGAAATTTGATGCAAGAAAAGCAGATACCAGGGTAGAATAAAACTTTGAGAACTTTAGAATGGAATTGCATATCCTCCATCTGTTTCTATGATAGTTCTCCGTTATCAGCTGCGTTATTTCTAGGAAAAAATTTTCTTGCTTGCGCTAAAATGGAAACATTGCTCACCAGTTGTCCCATGTGTCGAGTCACAGCAGATTCCTTTTTGTGCAAACTTTTGCATTAGATGTTGCTGGAATTCTGTTTGAATGATTATTACAAAATCCTGTTCTGTTAAGATGCCTTTGGGGTCATGGTCACCTGAAAATAAAAGTTCAGTTAACTCACACTACCTGATTTTTATGATTATCGATTTACCTGGAAAGTACGAACTTTGGTCTTGGTGCTCACTGTTCTGCGTAAATAGTATTGAAATTTTGGCAATGATTAACTTCGTATAATTTTTCTCATTTGATCATCAATCAAAACAATTCTAAAAAAACATTTACTTTATTTACACCATATACACCGGGAAATGACACAGAAAAAATATACTTCCAATTGAAGTAAGTCATGAACATATAACGCGGTAGGCCTTATTTGCAAATGATATATCTTGTTTCACAATGAATTTGAGTTACTGTTAGAAAAGGGTACTTGTGCTCTTGCGATAATTGCAGATTTCTGGCCAAAGAAAAGGTTGTGACCAGAAAATGGGCAGGTGTCCAGTCAGAAAAAGTTGAGATCAAATCATTTTGGTCAAGTTAATGTGTAATTTTTGTTTTCCATGAAACAACGATGAGACTAGTCGCTTTTATTGGTTCAAGCAAAGTAAAGATTTCTTAACGAAAACGCACATCAAAGGTGGCTGTTTATTTATGAAGCAAAAATCAATTTATCAAATACCTTGCAACTTGTAGTGTAGGATGGGGTCTTTGTCACTGTTTTTCCATTCCTCTATCCAAGACAGTACACTTGTCATGTCATTCGGATGTCTCTCTACTTCGTCAATTCCATATGCTCTTCTGATGTTGGCTAAATCTTGTTTATCTATCAAGTGGTCCCTCGAAAAGATTGCACCAATGTTCTCCCGGATTGCGTCCAGCACCTTCTCTTTTGACACTCCTTGCTTGAGCTTTGCTGCAATTTCTTGACGTTTTTTCTTTGATAGCCAAAGGTATTGCAGAGATCTCCTGTGACCATAATGTGACATGCAGAATTCGACAGTTACTTGTCTGGACTGGTCTTCAATCACTTTCATTGTGCAAGTGCAATTCTTGTCCATTCGACAAGAGCCTTTGAAGAAGAAAGAAGCAAGTTATGCGCCATTGTAGAAACTCAGATATCAGTTAAGCAGCAAACTCGGTATGTCATTTGTTCTATCAGCAATTTTGACAGTCAAGCATGCAGCATGAAGAGTTCATGCTTCTATTTGCTAGATAGTTTGCGCTTTTTGCTCTGTAAAATTTTTCAGCTTAATCCCGACATGCTTATCGCCACATTTTCTAAAAAGGTCAATAAAACAAATTATTTGATGGCCGCTTATGAAACATAGGTTCTTTCCTTTGGAGGTCATGTCATTATTTACGAACGGGTTAGACAGTAAAGATGGAATTGTTTAGGTTGAGCTGAAAGGCCTTCTTCGTGAGTTTCTTATTTTCAGAAATATTAGTTTTGTGTATCTTAAATTCAGATTTAGTGGCATGGTATTTTAATTAGGATTCACACAGATTCATCTGGTTTTGAAGCAACAAATTCTTTGGATTCCATGCTTTGTCAATCAGCTATTGATTGCTAGATTTAACTAAACTAGGTGTGAATTTCTAAGTTGAGCCCATTTTTTTCACCAAAATAAACCCAAAACAAGATGACTGGCTGGCTGACTTCATAGTTTCTCCATAGAAGCTGTACAAACAACTCTTCTTTGGGTCAGTCTATAGAGAGGATGTAGAAATCTCATGAAAGAGACTGACGTTTGCGCCGGTATCTGATAGCTGTGGATCAAACCCGCATTGTAAATTCAGATACTTATAAAGCCATGAAAAATGTATCCTGATACCTCCTGTCTTTGCATGCCTTTTTCTCAGTTCCTTGTCAACTCGTGATTTGAAAACTCCAGAACGATTGCATTGGAAATACTCCACCGTCTCTCCAAGTTTGTTCTTTGCGCGGCCATATGCTCGAAAGGAAGTTTGTTCCTCATCTTCTTTTTTTGCTTTCCACTCGTGGAATTCTTGTAATAGAGATAAAAAGATCATTAGTAAAGCATTTGCCACAATTCAAAATCTATGTTCACCAAATACGAAAACATTGCGTATCGGTAAATGTCTTGAAAGTAAGAAACGAGCAGTTCGGCTTCAGGAAATTATCTTCATCATGAGGCTATACTGACACCTGTAAACCTGCGGAATGAAGGTGCTAACTCCTGATAAAGAGCAGCAGACAAATTAACTTGCACACTTGAAAGGAAGGTGCAATATGTACAGGCTGCAGCACTCGCTACCCACAAGTTTACATGTTTTAGTGTAACCCCCAGGGGGGGGTACTCCCATTATGACCTGACAGGGGGGTCCAGTCGCTTCGAGAGTCTTACGAAATGGCTACGTTGCTGCGATGATTATCGATGAATTTTGAAGTTTTCGTGCTTTGTTCAATCAGTTTTTACGACAGAAAATTTTGAAAAACTGCAGAAAATGTTCACCACTAGATGCTACCAAATCGCCCAATTTTAGCCCCACTAACTACCATGTGGGGGTTTCTGTAAAAATAATCTATCATTTGAGGGTATTATTCAAAAGTTCTGCTTTGGCTCTCTTCAACTCGGACTGGACCCCTCTGTTAGGCCACAATGGGAGTACCCCCCTTCAGGGGTGCAACTACTAGATTCAGATTTCAGTCTCATTTTTCCATCAATAGATAGCGTAGTGCAAGAAAATTGGTATACTTTAAGCAGCTACTGAGAAACAAGGGTTTGGTTAGGGTATAGTAGGGTTACTGTTAGGGCTCGGGTCTAACGTTGCATTGGCAGGCTTTTAGTAATCAGTGCAGGAATGTATCTCATATTTGGCAACGTGAAGAAGTGAACATTTAACATTCAAGGGGCGTTCTTCATGTAAAAGCCATTTCCTTACCTTCGGTTGATTGAAACTCCTTTTTCGTTATTCTAAACACATAACCATGTTTTTCCGTCAAATGTACGCGTAGATCTCTTATTAAGAAACATCTATGGCCACACTCCAAACAGAGACAGCCACCGCTCTCAGCTGACTTGACTGCTGCATTTCCATGTTTTCTCTGGACATGTCTTCGAAGATTTCCACGTCTATTCGTTGAAAATGGACAGTGTGTGCATTTGACGTTACATTTTGATGCCTCCTCCCTCGTTTCTTGCTTTCCACTTTCAACTGACGTTGCTTTTTTTTTGCTTGCAGGTTTGTGTTTTTCCTCATTGGCTTTTGTTGGAGGTGAACATTCTTGATTCGATGCCGCTGTCATTGGAATATTCCTTTCGTGAACTGTATCCAAATCAAACTCTTCGCTGTCAAATTCAACAAGTATGATGTCACTGTGATCCTCCGGTTCTTCCATTATATGTGTTGGGTCAAGAGGGGAGTTACCTGCCAAAACATCTGATGAAACCAGGTATTTCATTGAAACGTTGTCCTCTGTCATCCAAGCCATCAGAACCTGGCGGAGATACTTATCATACTTTGTTGGATTGGCGAGAAACATCTTCGATTTGGTATCTATTGGCCTGCGCTTAAAGCTGAAGATACGCTGGAAGAACTCAGGAAGTAAACATGCAACTGCTAGCATAACAGCTGCCACTACACCACAAATATTTCCATCGTTCTGCAATGGGAAATGCAGTGAGCACCTCGAAGAGCATAGATGACCGTGCTGTGAAGCTGAAGAATCATGGGATTCCTTTACGTGCATTTCTGGCATTCTCTCTTTGAATAATGCCTCGTAAACCTTTCTCATTTCTGAAATCAAATGCTGTGGAGGGGACCACCCCAATGAATCTCCATATGTGATTTCATTCCTTTCCTTGTCTAATACAGCAATAGAGAAATGTGATCCGGTATTTCCAAATTCCCTTGTAACAACAACGTCCCACTTCTCAACTCCGTGCTCAACCGATCGTTTCTTGTAAACATTGAATATTACCCCAATTCTTTTCGGTGTGGAGTTGTCCTCAAGAAATCGATTAACTGCTTCCACGTGGAAAAGTGAATTTGCGTAGACACAAAACATCTCTTGCTGTTGCACGTTTAGCTTGTTAACCAACCAGCGCATATGATCACTTGACATGAATCTTTTCCCACATACCTGTGCTAACTCAGATGGGGTCATTCGCAAGCTTGCTATCTCCACATTGTAAGGACGATTGTGTATCTTTGAACGGAAGCTGTTTAAAGTCGGACGTGAAGGAACAGAATCAACAACATTTGGAACTCGGCAAGTCTCGGAAAACCAATCGAGCTCTTCCTTTACAGATTTGCGTATTTCTCTCGCTTTGTGCAGTTGTTCAGCAGCATTCGTGATCCATAGATCGTACAAACCAAAGTCACTTTCAATGTAGAAAAATCCTGTTGACAGATTTCTTGCTCGTTGAAGCTGGCTTTTCCATGACAGTAAAGTTTCCTTCGGAGGTATAAAGAAATGCTCACATGGAGTGGTCCTTGCTTGTGCAACTCCATATCTCCTAAAAAGCTCCCTCGATGGTTTTCTCGTTTTGGGTATTTTACACTCGTACGCAGCAAGTCGTGAGAAAGATGTGAGTTGCTCTGTAGAAAGGCTCCTGTGGTTTGTTCGTAACATAGCCTGAAAATATAATGAATGCATGACTTTTCCATCGATCGTAAATGGGTGTCGAATAGTCAAAGGGGCCCCACCCAGAAAACCGTTTCTTCTGCTCCCTCTCTGAAATAGGCCTTACAGCTATTCTTAAAAAGAATCTGAACCAAAGGATATGTCTATGCTTTTCTTATGAATTTTCGAATGTGCAGTTATAGAAGCTCGAACGTCTTTCTGTAAAATAGCGCTCAATCCAACTCTTTCGTAGAATAGCTGAAAGGTCTATTGATTGTCAATGGTGACTCAAATTTTAGCCTGCAATAACCACAGGAAGCCCATATTACAGTTAATTCGAAAAATGTTTCAGAAAATATTTCATTCAAGAAAAATATTTTTTCACTGAAGAGGCAGCTGCAGGGCGTTGAAAATTTTTGAGACAAAACACGAAACGTGTAAGTGTGTTTAAGATAGTCCTTTTTAAATATGAATGTATGAAATTACCACCAAAGTATAGAAATAGTTTCTCTTTGTCACTATATCGTGTATTCTTACGCCTTTCCAATTTGTTATTAAGTGAAATAAATACTTTTTTGAAAGAGCCACAATGTTTCCTTGTGCTCTCTCAAAAAAGTATTAATTTCTAAAATAACACATTGGAAAGGCGTAAGTAAGGAAACAATACACGATATAGTGACAAAAGGGAAAATATGTTCTTTTTTAATAAAATATGTTGAAACATGTTTTGAATGAACTGTAATATGGGCTTCCTGTCCCATAACTAAATTTTGGCAATCTACTGATCAAGGGCAATCTACTGATCAAGACCATTGTATCCGATTTTGTGAGAAGAGCTTTAAAATTATAACACTTTTACATTTTACAGCATTTTTCTCAAATCAAATCTTTGCATATCTTTGACATGACATAGAAACAAAACTGCAGTATCGATTGATAATATGATTACAAATATAAGGTGTACCCTGTTTTTTTTTCACAAGGCGATTGGACTACACCTTCCTGATGGGTAAGGGTCAGAATGATTGCCATTTTCTGCATTGTAATTTCAAACAGATTTATACTTTGATATTGAAATTTATGAATTTAAGCATGATGACCCGCCTTTGGCAAACCCACTTTTGGCATGAGCCTATCGTTGTTGCTTAATTTGCCTATTGTTTTTCCACTGTTTTTGTAAAGATTTAGCGTCCCCAGTTTCCTGTAAAATGGTTTCTTAAAGCATTGAAGGGCTTTACTGCACATGGAAAGGCTTAGTATTAAGTATGCATACTCTCATTGAATTCCATTAAATTCCCTCATTCTTTTGATGAGTTTTCTGCATGGACAGCCGGGGAGCCAAAATATCAGCCTTGAGGGCAAACGTAAGGGCTGTAGTGTTGAAAAATGTGTGAATTCCAAAATATCTGAAGGAAGCTTGCACTAGAACTCTCACAAAAACTGGATCCAAACATTTTGCGTTCTTGTTTTTAGCAGGGGCGAGAAGTACAGGAAAAATTTGACCCCATATTTGTCCAAAGGAATCGGAAAAACCATGAGCGATAGGACACCAAGTGTGTGAAAGTTTTATTGGTAGTAAGCCACCTTAACGTTTTATTGGTAGCGAGCCACCTTAACCGATTTTTCTTTGTGTGTTTTTACCTATTTTTACTTGATCGCTGTTTCGTCATTTTGAAATTTTCGGTAGTGAGCCACCTTAAGTGCAGATCCACCATAACCGTAAAACCGAGGTTTTTGGGACATCATTTTATTTGAAATGTGGTACATCGTGTTAAAATTGTTCTCCAAAGTGAAGAAAAATAACAGATTTGCTGGATTTGCCATAAAAAACGACCAGTTGTTAGGACAAAGGTGCTGCGAATTTTTTTCGTGAACTACCGACCGGTTTTGGGACAAAGGTAGGACCTAGTCAGTGCCTTACCCCGGTTTATTTGATTATCTTTGCAGGGATTTAAAGCGCAGTACGTCATTGTCAATGGTGTAGGACGAGAATGTTATGAAGCTCAAGAACAGTTTTTCGATTACATTTGCACGAAGAGGGTTTCATATCTGTGTTCTATTTTCAGATGATGATTGCAATTTACATAGGTACAATGGCCTACAATTTACTCTGGTTAATTTTTACTTGTATTTGTGCACAGTTTTCCTGAACTATTTTGCAATTCAAACTTTTTTTCGAGTATACTTTTTTACGGTTGATTGTATATCTTTTCAAATCGCCCTTCATAGCAACAATGCCGTATGGTAAACAATCATGAAGTAAAAGTGGTTGTTTCCATGTAACATAATCATATATCATATCACGTAAAATAATCGTAAATGTACTCACCTCACAGAAGGCTTTTTGTAAAAATGCAGTGATTTCAGCGAGCTTTACTGTCCATTGATCATCGAGGAGCTTACACGTGGCCGTTAGCAAATGAAAATGTGGCTCATATACCCAGTAATTGTAGAGATTCGACTCTCTAACTCGCTGATTCAGGTTTCTAAATGGCAGAGTTCACTCAAAGAGAACAACGATCTTCACGTTTTCTGCATCACTCAAAAACAGCACTCTTACGTTCTACGTGTAAATTCGCAATCTTTCAAAATCTAAAGGCTTTGACTCATACAGTAACTTTATACTAACAAAAACAAGGAACTTCAGTTTTAACTAACCAATCAGGATTAAGAATAACCACTAGTCAAACCAATCAAATTCAAGGTGACCAAGCCATTAAGTATGCTAAGTACAATAGTTTGACGTTCTGTTAAGTGGTTAACTTGCAATAACCTGAGTCAGTTTCCTAGTCTCTTCTTCATACTGAGGCTCTTACGCATTCAAGCTGTTACTAACAATACAAAAGTAAAATTCCTTGACTCATAAAAGTGTCCGCTTGTACTGTAGAATAAATGAATGAACTAAATACTAAATACACGTGAACATAATAAGCGCGCATGGGGTTTCCCAACAGTAATCACATTTCGCAATTTAAATTTGCATTCACGTCAGTGAAAGTATGAATCCGTCGCATTGCCCAATTTCATGCAATTCAATTTCTTGCTATTCATTCAAAATATGACGAATCATCAGTAGACATGGTTGAGGTGGGTGGGGGGTGAATGTGTTACAGTATGTACACGTATTTTTTATAAGAAACTGCCCATAAGAAACTCAACGCTCTGATTGCCAAAAAATTAAGAAACTCCAGTACTGGGAAAATATAAGTTGAGTAATTATTTATTTTGATAAAGGAAATCCTTCACATATTTTTACTTTATTTTCACTCGTTTCCTGTATCATATTACTCGTAAGTTACTTGAGTAATGTCTAAACATTGGCAAGGCTTAAAAACCCTTGTTTTGAAACGTCATGAGGGCACAGATAGTGAACATGAAGATTATTTTGAAACTTCTAAGAAACTCGTAAGAAACTCTGAGTACTCAAAACATGATAATTTTAAGAATCTGTCAGTACTGGTCCAAATTCTTAGTTTCTTATAAAAAAAATACGTGTATTGATTTATTTGTCATTTCAACCTCGCACTTCAGGGTCGAGCACCAATGTTTGCCCTCAGGGACGTAGGAAGCATCTCAAACTTGGAGGGGCACGACACTTCGAGGGCACTTTTTCCATTAAGCTGAAGGGGCATTTCCTGAAAACAAAAAGGGCACTTCTTTGTTTATTTCAAAATCTTGGGGGGGCACGTGCCCCCAGTGCCCCCCCGGTTCCTACGTCTCTGTTTGCCCTCTTTGAGTGCAAATAGAAACAAGCCATGTTGAAGGTCGCCACTCATACTACTGTGAGGGAGCGATGAAGGAATCATCGTTGCTTTCGCGCATTTACCGCGCACGGTAAAGTTAGGAGTCTGTTTTGAGTTGGAACGTTCTGAACGTTCACATTAATAAATCGCGCGTCCATTCCCTCGTTTTGGTGCAAAGCCTCTACCCTGCGCTTTTGTTATGTGCCTCCTATTGTTATATTAGCCAATCATTCTAACAAGAATAAATTAAATTTACACTTTTGGCATTGAAAACATAAGGAACTCAAGTCAATTAGCAACTTTTTGGTAACAATTGTCATAAAATTGAAGAAACCACCTACCAGCCTTGGACCTTAGTTTTTTCTTGTAAAAGAAATGAGTGTATTCCTGCATCTCACTAAGTTGGTTTAAATTTGCATTTAACTTGTAACAGTTGCTAACTTTAATGTATTTGAACCAAACTTGGGACCGAAACTTTGCAACAAAAAGGGTGTGGTCTGTTCTCTGCAAGAGTACTCCAAAACGAGGCACGTTGACAACAGGAGTTTTGGAGAGAAGGAAGTCAGAAAAGCAACGACCGAAGAAATTGACCTCGGAAGTTTCCCGCTCTGTTTCTCAACAAAATCACGAAGCTCACGGCCAAGCAGGGATGCAAATCAAAGAATAAAGCAATAAAATTGAGATGGCGCCGTCCAAAACTGATACCAACGAATTAGATGGTAAGAAACGTGAACTTTATCGCATTGATTTGAACTAGGCCATTTGTATATATTGTGTGTATTAGCAAGCTATCCAGTAATTTCAAAGGGCCTACGTTCTAACACGGAAAAGAATTGAAAATGATCACTATGGGAATTACGAACATTAGTACAGTCTAAATATAATTATGAGGACACCAGAGTTTTGTTCTTTGGGGATTTGATTTTTGCATGATGAGCAGGTTTGTTTTTGATTGAGAGGTCAAAGGATTAATTAGAATTGAAGTCTAATCACTGTCGAATCCTCTCTGTAGTCTCTGTAATAACCCAAATACACTGAATTATGCATTAATTCATGCAGAGAGGGCCATAATAAAGGCTGGACGTTTGTTTAACTCATTAAAGATAGGTTTTATGTCTGAAAAGCAGTGCTGCTTGTTATGACTTGCAATGAAGTTTGTTAAAGAAAAATAATGTAAAATTTCCAAAGAATTACAAACACTAATATTAAAGTAAAAACTTCAGAGGAATTTTCCGGAGCTGAAACCCAAAACGGTTTTAAGGAACACAACATCATTTCTTCATACCGAAAGGCAGATTTTACAAGGAAAGTTTTGAGCAAAAAGCAAACAAAATTTTTGAGCAAACTAATATCCAGGGCCTGCACAAATTAGATGAAGGATTTCTCTTGCAAAAAACCTGTTCAAGCTGAATTTTTGATATTTTATTTCTAAAGTACACCCAGACGAATTTTTGCACCAGTGAAAATGTGTCTCGAAGATCTTCATTGAATAGATTTAAATGTTCTCAATAGATCTAAAGCTGGGTGAAAAAATTTGTTGGAGTGCACACCCCCATACAATTGAAGGTCAAGTACCCCCCCCCCCCCCGGAATTTAAAGAGAACATCCCAGGAGAATGATCAGCCTGGTATTTGGAATATCAATGTTTTTAAAAGGATATGTACGTTTCAGCTAAATAAACAACTGCTGTCAACATATGTCCTTTTAGACCTGATAAAGAGGAGATACAACTGTAAATACATGAATGAATGAATAAGTAAATAAGCAGAGATACACTATCAATTCAATCAAAGCCTATAAAATGTCTTCCAATGTAAAATTTACTTAAAAAATGAATTTACTTTGTTCTCAAAATCATCTGCACTTTCCCTGATATCTTTAGGGCATCTTTGTCATCCAAATCATTTGAAATGATCATTTTTATGAATTTAACCTTTTTAAACTCTCATTGTGGAAAATGTTTTATCTGAATCAATGGCAGACAAAATTCTGCCAGTCATATGGATGCCAAACTTGGGGAAAAGAGCAGAGAATGCGTAAAATGACCTCATTATGCTCTCTAGCATTAGGAAGTGGTTTGATACATTAGCTTTTGAGATGATAAATCAAGAGTTAGATCCTTAAAGAAAATGTCAAGTGCTGCCTTATTTTGAGAAATGTCACAGGGGGCCAAGGGGACTCTTGACTTGCTACAAGTCTTTGTTTGCTTTCTATTCGTATTGTCATGGTGTATAGTTCATACCGTGTCGGAGGTGAACAACCTTCCTTCTGGCTCCTTCATTTAGTACCCTCTCTGAGACACTTGATTACTGCGTTTTCTGAGATTTATACTGAGACTTGTAGCAAGTCAAGGGTGACTCAAGTCATCAACTTTCATGCATCTGTGCACAGTTTCAGTTCAAACGACACAGTAGGATATAACTGTGAGCCAAATCATTTGAAATGATCATTTGTATGTTGGATTTAACCTTTTTAAACTCTCATTTTGTGGAAAGGAGGCTTTCTTAGGTCTCTTGGAATTCTTCCAGCCTTCTTAGTACAAAAGAAGGTTGCCAAACCTTCAGAAGTTTGTTTTTCTTAAAGTTCAAAAGACAGTGTGTTCCACATATTTTGGAAACCTTCATTAAACAGGAGCACCACAAGAATGTGGTATTTGCCAAAGAATGGCTTTGAGTCTTGAAACATTACCTTTTTTGGTAAAGTAGCATTATCAACTGGAGCTGTTTGCTTCCAAACATAAATATTGTGGAAGACGTCACAAAGAATACACCCAGATGTTTAATTTAAACAAAATCCACATAAACAATGTGCTTGAGAAATGGAGCATTGTGCTTTCATCCGCAA
The DNA here is from genome assembly GCA_039566865.1 of Aurelia coerulea. Classification (NCBI taxonomy): domain Eukaryota; kingdom Metazoa; phylum Cnidaria; class Scyphozoa; order Semaeostomeae; family Ulmaridae; genus Aurelia; species Aurelia coerulea. The sequence continues at coordinate 2,350,583 of CM076948.1, forward strand.
TGGCATTTGCTTTCTTGTAGCTTTTGCAAAAATGATTTTTTCCAAACACTTATCAGCAGTGTATAACAATTAAGACATTGTTGACAAGACATATTATTTATGGAAAAACGTTTTCATGAAGTGTGTTTTTTTGTTCTGTTCAGAGATTCAGAAGACCATTGCACCAAAGATCGGAAATGTCACTTTCTTGAAGAAGGTCAAGTTGGAGAAAGGTGGCAGCAAATATGTGGTGAGGGATCTAGGAAAAAAATGTCTTTTCTTACTAAGTTTACTAATCGGTGTCATGACAAGGAGTGACAGTTTCCATTTTTAGCAATTCAGCAGCTGTGTGTGATCCAAGTGCGTAGTGCTAAGTTCACAATCACTTTCACTCACTCTCATCGGTTAGTTACTTTTTATCTAATCGTTTTATTGATTATATATACACTTTGTTTTTAAAATGCTTGTTTGAGAAGCATTTTAAAGAGTGAGTAATTAGCACCTTGATAATGAGGCATAGATTTTTCACTTTGTCTGGTAAGCAATTAGGCTAGATTAATGAACTCAAGTGAACTATGTTCTTGTGAACTTTGCTGGATGATTGAACATTTACTTGAAAAATAAATGTTCTTAATAGTTTATATCCATTCTTTCATAATATTGTTATTAATTTTCTATCATTTTTAATTTCCAGGCCATTTCAACTTCAAGATTTTTCCTACTTGCAACGAAAGCACCATACAAGGTATAATTCTTTCTTGTATTTGATTACATTGTTACAAACTCTATCTATATATAATAGAAATTGTTGTTTCCTAATTTGCTGAAGGGTGCTGATCTAGAAGTTCTTTGCCTTTGCAGATTGAATCAAGCTTTCATCTCCTGGAAATTCAATCAATTGAGAGCTCAAAACCAGCATTGGTAAGTTCGTAATTTTGTTGCATTGGCAGAGACTTGGCCTAGAAATTGTTACATTTTTTCAGCATTACATATCTGTCATGAAAGTATTTTCTTGATCATAGGAGTAAACCTAATGATGTGTGATTTACCAGCCCCTTTATTTGCAATATTGTCTGAATTGTTCCAGTTGAATTCTCCAAAATGATATTATAAAATCTTGCCTAAATGTAATTTTGGACAAATGTTCTTCCATTCTGCTATTATTATGTGCTGCACATATCACAGTGTTTAAGTGTGTCACTCTGTGTGTTGAAATGTTTAGTTACTGATGCCTTTACTAGGAGAGACTTGATAATGAGCAGATAGTTTGTATTACATGCTTTTAGTTTGGTTTGATTCAAATTTGATAGTTCTGTAATTTTTGACAGCTTCATGTAAAAGTTTCCAGTGAAAAGCAAGTGACACATGTGATTACAACAGAAGATGATGATGATGCACATTTTGTCATTGCACACCTCTTCGCATTGCTGAAATATAACTTTCCTGGATCTAAGAAAGAGTAAGTTCTTCTCTGCATCTGTCACTAAGAACGTATTTTTGTAGTTATCTAATTGTCTGACTGACAGTGTATTATATTGCTCTAAGACAAAACTTTTGAATACCAATATAGCTATCTCTGAAAAGAATCAGAATCAAACAATATTTTGCTACATTTGTAGAATTTTCGAATGTGCACAACAGTGATAGAAGCTATAACGCCATTCGATTGAACCTCACGTATGAAAATGTATAAAAATAATGCTCAATCCAGGCTCTTTTGTAGAATAGCTAAGAGGTCTTGCACTAAATGAATGTCATTTTTTACTGAGCGAAAATCGTTTATTTCTTGCAATCCCAAAGTTATGAAAAACTGCACTAAATTTAGAAATATAGCCAGGTTGTTTTTTCAATCTCCACCTTGAAGCAAACGATTTTTTTAAAGTTGCTTGAGCTCTGAGGCAAGCAGGTTTGTTGTAGATAGCTGTCAAAAAGTGCTGTTCATTTCTGACACATCAGGTCTCTTATGACTGAACTGTCAATTCATTTTTTCATATGCAGTCTTTCATACACGGTCTGACTGATCTCATTGAAAAATTCCACGAGTGTAATTCATGGTGTTTTTCATACACGAAGATGGAACAAGAGTATCACAAAACTAAAGATGTTGTCGTTCCTCTTGAAAGTTTATCAAATCTGATTTTAATACGATCTTATGGAAATTCAATTTCTCTTTTCAGCAAAGACCTTCAATTAAAAGTTGAACCAGCTGAGAAATTGGACAAAATTAAGAAATTGTCTGAAGCACTTGCTAATTCAACATCTGATTCTGAAATTGGACCATGTGGTAGGTTATTTTTGTATCAGGAGTAAAGTTTCACTCTGCACGAAATTCAGACTATTAGGGAAGAAGGGATGTCTACAAGGGACTCTGGTGCAAACAGTAAGGAAAGTGTTCCATGGTACTTTGAAAAATTTGAGGGGAATATCGCTCCTTGCAAATCTCGTGCACCTTTGACACAATTCCCTTGGCTTTCAAGAAAGAATTTACTAGAATTCCTGTTGTTGTCAAAAATCTCGTACTCTTGTCGAAAAGAGTGGTACAACCCTCGGAAAGTGGTTCTGACAGTGCTGACCTTTAGAAGCCTTCTTATATGAAGTAATTTCCTCAAAAAACGCCTATCAAGTGACCTTTTCTCATTACATGCCCCAAAAATTCCAACTGCCGCTTTAATCTTGTTGGCAGCAGTTTCCTTCCGGTTCCTATTTTCCTTAGATTTTCTTCATTTGTAACGTGCGCTGTCCTTGGAATAGTTAATATACGCCAATAAAACTACATTTCAGTTGCTTCAAATGTGTTCCTCATATGTGCTGATTACCACGCCACTGGTGCTGAAATTATCAAGCATTGTCCAACACATTCTGCTGCTTCTTGATTTGATCTACCGGGTGAGTCAAAAAAAAGTTTACACGTTTGACGGGCTGTGAAATAAAAAGTAAGTGGCCGATATTAAAAAATTAAAATGTTAATCTACCAGTCAAAGGCCAACTTAGATGAGAAAATTTTCTTTGGTAAAATCACTCATCTTCAAGACCCAAAAATTTGAAAAGTGCCTGTAAGGGGTTTGTATGGGAATCGAGAATTCCACGTTCCATTCTGGTCCATGATTTATTTGGCATGGAAATTTAAGTTCACTACAATTGTCAGTTTCAGAAATACGATTTTGATTCCAATGGCAAGTGAATCATGGACCAGAATGGAACGTGGAATTCTCATTCCCATTCATGCCCCTTACAGATATATTTCTAATTTTTGGGTCTTAGAGATGAGTAATTTTACCAAACAAACTTTTCTGATCTAAGTTAGTCTTTGCATAATAGATTAACATTTCAGTCTTGAATATCAGCCGCATACATATTATTCTGCAGCCCGCCAAACGGGTAAACTTTTTTTTGACTCACCCGGTATGATAAATCAAAGTTTTGTTTTTCTGCACACATCGAGCAAACCCTGTATATGAAAACATTCAATTCACTGTGCAAACACTGTATTTCTTTGACTAAACAACACAGAGAAACGAGAAAGTTTACGAAAACTTTCACTTAACATTTATCACACTAAGTTTTCTTGTAGGATTGCAGTGAGAGTAAACAAGAGACAACGTATGGAATCATTTTTAATGCATAAAATGCGGAAGGTCACCTGCGAATTCCATTTGCTTTCAACAAGACCCCTTGTCGAGCCACAACCAGAGGTTCACAAGCCGCTACGAAGGAGCCTTGACTTTATTTTCTAGGAAAAGATTAACCAAAACAATGCACTTCTTACCACAGTAAAATGATCTTTTATGCGATATAACGAAACTCGATCCTGTGGCTCCTGGAAAGCTTTTGTTCTCTTATAAAATACTTCAGTAATATAACTAGGGATTCATCCCACAAAGATATACTCTAAGACCTGCCTTTTGTCACAACTTGGACCCTTACTACAAATATAAAGAACAATGACATTGTCAAATGAATGTGAAAGTGTAAATGCGTTTGTGAGTGAATGTTTCCTTCGTTTGTAGGTGGCTTCTCGCAGTCTTACAGTTCTGTATGTGATCTATATGGAGTAAAGCCTATGGCTGAACTTATTTGGGTATGTATCGGTTTCATTGTGTATTTCTGTGCAGGTATGTGCTAGTGTCTGCTCTACTTGCATGTTATTAGGGCAGTCAGAGCCACGACCAACCAGGAAAGGGAACTGTAAAGTCTTTGGTTGAATTCGATCGAGGTGCACACTTGACGACAGTTTTTGTTCTGAAGTTTTGCACTTGATCTTTATGGAGTCTTTAGCTCACTGAATTTATATGTTGGTATCAATTTGATGCAATGATTTGCTAGTGTTTGCACTGTACCCCCAGGTGATTATTGGAACAAGAATTATAACTAGAACGACAAAGGATTTTGGCAGTTGTCAATTTTAGTGAAATTTATTCGCGAATTTGTTATTATTTTCCTTGCAGCAATAAGCTACGTCCAAGAATGGTTTGTTCTGGAACGCTCGGTTGCCATCCTTTGGTTTTTTGCTTTAAAAACATTAACCTCATTTGCACAGTCGACGAGGGCTAATCGAAACCTCTGTTGTCAACGGAGAATAATGTTTTAGGACCTTTTTAGAATTTCAACCTTAAGATTCAAGAATTCGAATTATCTCGTTTGGACTTCTGGCAACTTGTGCGTTAAAAAGAAATGATATTTTGAGTTTTAAAATCATTGACAACCTGAACTAAGAATTGCTTGTAGAGGTTTATGCAAACGGTTAAGAAGAGGATATTTCATCCAATCTCTTTAAAAGGGAAATCAATATTTTATTACCAAAGATCACCTTTCGTCTATCATTAACCTTATCTCTATGAAAGGCAAGATGTGTTTACCTCAAGAGTAGGAAGCAAATATTCATAACGATAACTTTCCTGAAAACGATTTTTATAAAGCTACTTCCAACAGAATACAATAATTCAAAGACTATTATGTTTTGATCCAAGGCTTTTTAAATCTTTTCTTTGTGGTTTCCTCGAAAATGGATAAGGAAGTGAATTCCAAAACGGCTTAGTGGTTTGTAGTTTAATGCTTATTCTTATCTTTTATTTCATGTAAAAGGATTCGACTTATTACCTTGTTCCGCTTTCATATTAAAGAGATATTTGCTGCAAATTGATCAAGAAATGTGATTGCTTAAGTCAACTTTTTCAGTGATGAACCATCGTAATGATTCTTGGCCTAGAAATCTTGAGCTTTGTCAAATAAATAAATATTTCCCGAAACTATACGTTCAGTAGCTTTAGAAATATTGTGTGTTTTGCAACTTCAGCTTTAAGTTATCGCTATGAAAAAACCCGTTGCATAGAAGCAACTGCAGACAAAATTTGCATACTGTGGAACTTCCATATAACGGACACCTGTGGGACCAATGATATTGTCCGTTGTAGAGAGGTGTCCGCTGTTTGGAAGTGTCATCTTTTTTCATACTGCACTTTGGGAAGAAAATATTTGTCCGTTGTTCGGAGGTGTCCGTTGTATAGAGGTGTCGGTTAGGTCCATTGTATCGTCCGATAAGGTCAACTCGTAGTAGTATTTGGAACTCCTCTCGAAGCCAGATTCTTGCCTTATGAGAAGGAGCCTTGTGCATTGATAAAGAAACAGCATCCATTTGGTTAAAGGGGCTCCGTTGCCAAACTGTAAACAAATCTAATAACATCGCACGTGTCCATTGTTCTCCATTGTTTTCCATTGTTTTCTACAGTGATGCTTTCATTTTCGAAAAAACAGGTAAATGTCTGTGTGATATTGCCCATCAAGAAACTGCAAAATCACCGTTTCGACCGAAATTTTGGAGACGGAGAAATTAAGGTTAAGTTTAAGTGTAATTTGTAAATTGTTATTTCTTTCAGGACGTTGACAAAATTTACGGGAGTCATGGATGCAAGGATTTCAAAATTTCAGATTTTGACCACTTAGAGGCAAAGTAAGTTGATATTTTACGGCTTACGGCTTTGTTTATAGCATCAGAGGCACCCATTACTTGGAAAAACAGGAAGGCCTATGTTTGGGTTGGGGTCTGAAAAAAGCATTTATTCGAAAACGCACCACAAATTTTCTAAAAAGGCTTCTACCATAAATCTCCCAGCTGTTTAACAACAAAACGACTGCCAATGTCAGATAAATGGTAACATTTCAATAAAATCTCGCAGCAGGATCTAAAAGTTTCCGGAAGCAGTGCAAGAACTCCGACGTTTGAAACCTCCCACTGCCAACTATGGCTCCATTCCATGCCAGCGAATATAGCTGCTTCTAAATCAGAAATTTATACATCAAATAATAATGTTTTCACATTAGTATATCCTTGAAGACGGATTATCTGTTTAATCCGAATATTCTCTGCTCTAGGATCCTCATTAAATATTTTGAGAGCACGGAATAGTAATCATGCAATTGAAGGAGTGGTTTATGTAATCTGGGGATAATTTCCATCTGTTTCAAGTCAAATATTATTATGAGTTGTGTCAGTTTATTTCAACGTCTGATTGTTCTAAAAATCAAGTGTGATCTTATTTGCTGTTACTGTTTAAACTCAAACCTTCATTTATTCGAAGTTAAGACGATCGGATGAAAATCAATTTAGTGTTAACTAAATGCCTTTCGCAATACAAGTAATATTTATGATTGGAATCTTGGAGATTCGAGGCTATCTTTTTAAAGCGGCTGAATCAGGTCCTTGGTTGATAGCAGCAAATTCATTTTGCTGAACAAGTTTACCTGTATAAATATGGTTTTATTATTATTATTATTAAGTTCCAATTTTTGAAGGTGAAGGTGAAGGTGAAGTTGCGCTTTTTGGCGCCAAGCACTGGGATCGCAGAAGTAGAATAGGCCTAATCGAGTCCGCGACCCCTTGTCATGACGCTGAAGTGATGGGGCTCTACCTGGGATCGAACCCGGTCCACCTGACTGTTCTGGCTGCAATGTCAGAGGATTACACCACTGCGCCACAACACCTTCAGTTTTGAAAGTTAGTAAGATTTAATTTCCTCTTTTATCATATTTGACATCAGTTTACAAAAGGAAATCAAAAATGATTATATGATTATGTTTCGAGAATCTTATGTAAACGATCATACCATTCTAGGTCATGGAGTATTTTGGTCCATTCGATCTCTCCTGGCGGATTTTTATTGGCTGAAATACATTCATACAGACATGTTCATTTTGTGCTAATTCTTTCAGTCTTCAAATATCCAAATTTTCAAAAAAAGTTCTTTCTACATTTTAGGGATCTTATTCCAGTTCTGTCAACGTTGGAATATAATAATTGGTTCAGGAGCTTTTCGTGTCGATCTTACAAATTGGTAGGTAATTTGAGGAATCTTTCCAAACTATGAATGTAATACCAATACCCCAGTCGCGCTTGCATGACAGACCATCTTAGACCCCGTTTACACGGTAGCGGATCAAAGGTGTTGCGGATCAAAGTGTTACGGATCACCCTGCCGTCTACACGGTAGCGGATCAAAGTTGTATCGGATCACGGTCTCGTTTACACGGTAGCGGATCAGCGGTCACCATAGAAATAGGACGAGGTCACATTCAAGATTTTCTCGGATTTTCAGTAATTTCCTTTTAACGTCGAAATTTCAAAACAAACTGCAATTATCATTAAACCTCGTTTGTATGGAAAATACCCTCGTAATGAATCCGAATCAAAATTGATGCGGATCACTTGCGTTTACACGGCGTAGAGCAAGAGTGATCCGATACAAAAGTGATCCGACACAAAACGAGTTAGCTTTCGTAGCAGGATCAGAATTGATGCGGATAGCGGAGCAGAAGTGTATCGGATCACTTCGAGCTCATGTAAACGGGAGGCTGATCCGCAACACTTTTTGTATCGGATCAAAAGTGATCCGCTACCGTGTAAACGGGGTCTTAAACTAATGTTGCGTTGTAATTGGTCAATTCAAAAAATTGGATTCATTTGATTCGTTTAAATTTGGCTCGGACAACGAAGAGTTCTTTAAATTGATATCAGAGACATGCGAAGAATGATCATAAACTTCTGGATTTTCTGCAACACATGTTTCTTTCTCTGATACATCCTTCCAATTCATTTTAGAGCACAGAACTGGTAGATGTTCTTGTCAAAATCTTCAAAGCGAATACATCCATCGAAGAGATTGATCTGTACGAATGCCGATTAACAAAGTATGTGACTATATGTTAAAGGCATTGAGTCCATATAGATAGCTGAGCGTTAACGCTATCCTGAATTTTGCTGACAAACTGCTGACGGCCCTTTGTTATCGCATAATAGGGCCAAAGTCATTAGCAGTGGAGATCAAAGGCTTCTTAATCCTTGTATTATCCTCGGGAATTTCTTTGGTTTAATTTCAATAGCGATTAAATCACAACTTTTGTTTGATGATTGAAAAGAAGTTGATATTGGTCTTCAGGGCGCTATTTATGTGGACTCAATGCCTTTAATGGGTTGATTGATTGATTTACTAATTGATTGCATGAATCGTTAAATGATCAATCAATCTATTGATCGATTATTCGTTGATTTTTTTGATTGAGTGATTCGTTGACATGTCCATTGTTCGGCAGACTTTCTAATTGGTTAGTTGATTTGATGGCTGATTAACAGACCAATTTATGCAGTCAGAGGTTATTTTCTAATTCATTTCATTCAACCGAAAATAACTACATTTATTTAGTATCATTCAACCGAAAATAACTACATTTATTTAGTATCTAATTACAGTTCTTGTAAGAGTCTTTCATGACAGTAGTACTAGTCAGTTTAGCAAGTTTGTGAAAAGACGAGTGCATGACAAACGAGTAATACGATAATTAAGCAAAGCAAGAAATTCTACAAGATGCATTACCTAGCTTATTCTCAAATTTTACACTTTATTGCTGTGCCTATCCTGGTTTAATCAATATAGTAGCCTGTCAGGACTTATCATTATGGAATGGTAAATCGAGTGTCTAAAATCTATCAAAACAGAATCAACATCCACAACATGCCACTGCTCTAAAATCTTATGGGAGGGGTGGGGAGGGGTTTCTGATCAGCAAACGAGCTATCGACGTGTGACCTTTAGACTCCTGTACAGACTATTTATACTGTCACTATTTCACGTGCCAGAACACAACTTAAAATCACTGGCACGCTTGTATACACGACTCTATTGTAACCTATACTTAAGACTCTACTCTTTTTCCCTCTCTTGGGACTAAATAAATTCAGTTATTTTCATGAAATTTTGCTGGAACTATGATTTTCAATTTCGCAGTTATTTCTAAATTTATATGTCTATATGAATAGCTACGGTACATATTTATTCGCTCTTTTTGCAGAGAAAACATACAGAAATTGTCACAAGGAATATCCTCAAATTCAAAAACAGCATTGAAGAAGATCAATTTTGGCAAGAATGCAATTGAAGATCGAGGTAGGATCACAATGCTTAGCTGTCATATTTGCCCCAAATACTACTGTTAATACCAGGTGTGCCAAAATAAACTATGTAATTTTGACAGGCAATGATAAACCGTATACTGGACCGATTTTGAAGATTTATGACTTAATCTTTAGCAAAAAGCCTGAATTAGATTCTAGGATTTTTTGCAATTTTTGTTTTCAGGTTTTGAAGCTTTTTGCGAGTTTCCTAAAATTTTCGTTCTCAAAAACACTGAAAATGATAAAAAACGTCCATCAAATTTTCTAAAGACTCGACATGAATCGGTAGTCTTGGTTTGTCTTTCCACATCTCGGTGTATTGAGCACCTGTTACGTCATCGATGCTTGCTTATGACATACCTGGATTCCTCTGTTTTGCTTCGAGTTTATTAATTTGATTGCATTCTAACAAATGTAGCTTTTCTTGCAGGTGCGGCCCCATTCTGTACAGTTTTGTCTTCACTGCCACATGGACTTGAATCACTACTCATGAAAGAAGTGAACATATCAGCGAAAGGTCTGTGATTCTCATGTTGACTGTTTTCATTTGGAATTAATTTCATGAAATGCCTAATATACCTCCAATGCTCCTAGGGTGGTTCTGGTTAGCAGCTGGGCTTGTTAGCAGTGCTAGTCCATCGTTTTTACTCTAAATGATGATCGATGATCTTCGCAGACACCTGTAGTGCTTACGATGGGGTTTTACACTTGAGTCGTTCCATGCAATAGATGCATTAACCATGTGTATTATCCACAGTTATCAGTAAAGTAAGCCCCCCAGAACAAGTTTCTTTCTTTTGTGAGGAAAGTTGTTCTTGATTGTTTTGAAAGTCGTGTTCACTATCTACTCTTGACTTACGACATGATACCTTGTATTCGTTCAACATTTTTAAGCTGATTGTTTATTTTCTCTCATTTTCTCTCAATTCAGTGAGCGATGTTGAGACTTATGTAATGAGTATAGTCTACCACGCCATCCTTATAATATCACAGAAAAAAACAGCAATGTTTAAAAAGGGCCTTTTAAATCTTGTAAATTTCATTTGATGCTCGGTTGTTGCAGATTGCTTTAGACCAGTATGATATTTTTGGCTGTCCTGGTAGCTAGTGATGTATGTACAACTTGGAAGGTTGATAAATGGACCATGGAATAATCCTGTTTTCTTTCAAATTCTTTTTCAGGTGCATCTTCGATATGCTCAGCTCTCAAAAGTAATCATTTGATGTCATCAACCCTTTCATGGTATGTAATCATTTATTCATATGTATATTGATGAAATGATTTTTATTTGCAGAGCATCAAAACATGTTTTCGTTCCTGCGGACGAATATTCCTGCGGACGAATATTCCTTGACAGTTATTTCCTGCCAGCTTTCTTTTGCAAGAGTGCACCAATGAAACAAAACGAACTGATTAAACATGAGGTATCTTGTTTGCATGCAGATTCTTTCACCTTAGAAAGTAAGGGAAACTGCACGATCTGCATAATTGGCTTTTTGAGATGTTCGGTGTCGTGAAAGCAACGATTTGAGTACTGGTAGTGGAGAAAATCGAGCTTAGTACAAATATCAACGAATCCTTTTTTGAATGGTTTGAGAAGGATTTAATGAGAATTAATAGTTTGTCGAATCATATCAGTTTGAATGAGTTGGGCCCTAACACGAAATCAACTTTGGTTCCTTGTATTTTTTTTAGAAACCAAAGGTAAACAAAAAGCAGGCTAAAGATTCAAGATCTTGCTTCTACATGCTGTATCATGACATCTTTTGTCCAATTTATTGCCTTCTTGCAAAAAAATATTCTTTCCAGTTACCATCCTTCCTAAAAATCAAACAAACTTGTTGAAATTTTCTCTGGTGTCGACATCAGAAATGGAGGATTTCCTGTGAATTCTGCAAAATCAAAATTTCCTGTGGACAATGTCCGAGCGTCCGCAGGCATTCTTGCGCTCTGTTGATTGGGTTCATCTGTAAATACAGCTGTTAGATCAGTTATTTATTTGTGGCTATGTTTCCTCCCATCTCTTGTAAATTTCAAATAACGTCTCTGGGACTTTGAAGGTCCTGTTTAATTTTTTATCCTATATCCAAAATTTAGGGAACACAGCTCTGACAGGGTGTAGTTTGGTAACCTTTTATCAAAATGGTTCCACGACTCCTCCTTGTGCTGTGTCAAGCTAACACTGGTAGCATTTTCGTGGAATTTCGTGGATTGGTTCTGTCACCATGTTCATAACTTGACAATTTTTTTACTATCTGTTACTTAGCCTTTTGACCAATTTCGCGTTCTTTTGTAGCTTGAATTTCGCTTCAAATCCTCTCAAAGCTGACGGAACGTCGGTAAGTAGGACCTCTACTGTAATAATTACTAATTACTGATAGATTCCCTTTTAATGTATAAATTATTTGCTAACTGATAAACCGAAGTTGAGTCTCGATGTCTATAGCTGCTTTATTAATCTTTCCAATTTTTTACAGGCTGTATGTGAATTCCTCGCTAACGTGAACGTGATCAGGGAGCTGAATTTGTCCAATTCAGAATGTGCATTGGAACTAGTAAGTACCAGATTTCCTTTACTTTTACAAGATGTGTGGCTGATGTGCGTGAAGCAAGCCCTGGGCCATGTTTCATGAATCGTTCGTTAGTTGCTTCTTTATGTAAGAAAATTTCGGACGTTATTTCATTTGATGTGGTATTTTTTTTTTATACATCATTCAATAACTTACAATACATATTACATTCAACGTTACTTACAAAATACCATACCCTACTACTAATACAATACCAATTGGAGCGAAAACTACGACTACCTCATGGCAACATAAAACAGGAAATACGAACATACCACTGCACGTAACTGCTAGAGAGAAAAATAATTGCTAATACTACACGTAACCTTAAAGGGGACCTACATAAAACTACACGTAACTGCTACTACAAATAAAAGGAATGTTTAAAATACAAACGGAAAACTAAGGTACAAGCGAAGGAAGCTTGCAATCAAGTACGGTAATTGCAAGTGTAGGTTTGAAACTTAGAGCCAAACATGGTGAATTTGCAAATCCAAGTTTTGATTGCAAGCTGCCTTAAAGGTGGTGTGAAGCGAAAATTTTTATTGATGCAAATGAATAGCGCAGTTGAATGATAAAGAATGTCGTTTGAATTTGTTTGATACCTCATTTCGTTTTCAAGTTATCCACTGATATTAAATGGCAGCTGATGACGTCATTTTGTTTGCAAATTACTAGGATAACATATGGAAATATAACTGTATCTGATTTTTGAAAGGTTACAGTGGTAAGAAATATTTCAGCTGAGCTGAATAGATGTTATATGAATTGCTTCATGAATTAATATGATGTATAGAAAGGCATGTTGATTGTACAAAGTTTTTTAATTAGATTTCTCTGTGGAAACATGGCCAGCCTTGTATACTTTCTTTACATTTTGCAAACAAAACGACGTCATCAGCCAATCGTACAAAACAGTGGATAACTCTAAAATGAAACAAGGTATCAAAAAAATTTAAACGACATTCTTTATCATTGAACTGCGCTATTCATTTGCATCAATAAAAATTTTCGCTTCACACCACCTTTAAGACATTACATAATTACAAACGAAGAGAAATGCTAAAAAACAAACAAATACATGGTATTATTTACAGTAACTATTGTTAGACGAAGGTATTCCGCCGTTGCGATTATTTTTTTTCTGTACTATTTTGTGTTTTCCATTCATCAGGTTTTCGGTGCATTAGCAAGAGGATGCTTGCAGTATCTGAAGGTTCTCAATTTATCAGGGAATCCTTATTCATACAGGTAATTTTAATTTTTTTTGCAGAAACAATAATAAAAGTTAATAAGAAATATGAGAGGTGTTACCAACTGGCTGCTCCTCGGCACGTCCTTACTGCTCTCGAGGACTGGGGCATAGTTTGTTGTAGTGTAGGATCACCACGTAAAGTGGACCTTTCGTTATGTTTTATGGAAGAATAAGAATTAATATGTTTTGTACGTTGTTTGGTTGGTAAGAGCAGGTTATCTGTTTTGTTATCTGTTTTGGAATATATTTTTTTCAGTGTTAGGTCTATTGGTTTTGATCTCATGGGGACAAATTCGGAAACCTACTGTATCTAAAAAGTGGGATACTTCAACATACTACTGTTGTTATGCTCTCTTGTGATCCACAACCCTAAATTCAAACACCAATGCTTCTTTGGTCATTACGTTGTTCCTTGAGAGCAGCGGTATTGCCTGAGGGTAGCTGAGTGTTCTGACCAAGCAATGAAAGAGTGTGGGTGAAAGTTTTCACAATCTTTGAAGGAACAACCTTTGAAAAAATCGTTCATTCTTAATGGCTTTGAGCAACAGGAACACTGATTCAAATTTTTTATTTTTACCAGGAAAGGAAAGGAAAGCCAAAGTGCGCCATCAGTTACAAAGGTAAGAATGATTTAGCATTTGAGTGAGTATTTTTCAAACTTACACACTATAGTCTGTCTCAAATTAGATGTCACTCCAAATACTCGCGAATAACGACAACAGAAGTGTTTTGTAAAGGAATTTTGCGTTATCGCAAATCTCAGGTGACATTTAATTTGAGACGGACTTTAATTATGTCACGATTCATTTTTGTTCTCCCATGTTTAATTCTGAGACGCTTTTGTCTCTCTGTTTCTTATTTATTGCAATTTCCTTTTCCCAGTTCTTCTCATCGAGTATGGCTCTTGAATCAGTCAATCTTTCCAATACCAAGATCTCAGCCGAATGCGTAAAGTAAGTGATCCATTGCTTTGTCTTTGTGAGCCTGTGATGCATTTTAGTTACTGTCGTATGTTTGTTTACATTTAATTTGGATACTTTCATTTGATATATGCAATAATTATTCAGGAAATATATAATTTGTTCACTATCTAGAAGCAGGCATTCCGATGAGGGATTCAAAAACTCTGATCACAAAAATATTTGTGTCTACCGTTACAGATAAAAATATACACACACAAGAAAATGTCTCTTATTCCAGAATGCTAAATCATTAAGAGATATCTTATCTCTTAGGAAATGCAAGTAGAATATTGAAGCAGTGGCGGACACTTTGCCAAATATTGGGGGGGGGGCGAAGCTATTGTTTCAGCTAAAAAGCATTGTTTATTTCTATTATCTTCGAACAAAAGACCTTTGTTCTAGCCAACATTGGGGGGGCATCGCACCCCCTGGCCCCGCCAAGTGTCCGCCACTGTATTGAAGTTAATTCCTTTTGCTTATTTTCATTCTAGGGCAGTTCTAATGGGGTTGATAGGCAATAGCGTTTTGAAGGATGTCTCCTTGGACCTTTCAAAGAATGAGGTAAAGAAAATTTCACCTTAAACTGTGAAGAAGGTGCAAGATAATTTCTTAGCATTTCTTTCAATTTTTTTTCGCATGTGCTATTCTCCAATCCTCAAACCTTTGAGTTATTTGCTAACCTAGTTACGCGTATAAACAGTAGGTCATTCACTTCGTGTTTTTATTCTCTGGTGCAGTGATTAATTGAATAATTGGTTGATTGATTGATTGATTGATTGATTGATTGATTGATTGATCATTCATTGATTCGACCTTCATTCATTTATTCGTTCATTTATTTGTTTACTCATTTATTCAACTACAGTAAAAACCCGCGTATAAGAACCTACAATTTTGCAATTCAGCCTGACTAGGTTCTTATGATTTGGGTATTTAGTGGGAAACGAGGCTGTTCAGGTTCTTAAATTGGTTCTTATTTTATTCATGGCTTTCAGGAATTTCTTTTCTTCAGATTGAAACTTCAGGCCTATTATTTACTGTCAGTTCACATTAGTTGAGTTTATGAGATATATTCCCCGACATAAATTTGTGGAAGAATCAGAAATGTTTATATAATCCAGAGAAAATCTTTCAAAAGCTTCTCATCAGGTAATATAAACATTTGTTATTGTTCCACAAACTTCTGTTGTGAATAAGACCCCCCATGCTCTCTAAAAATAAGAACCTATTTCAAATTCCAGACTGAATGGGTTCTTATATAATTGGGGTTTAGTTGCAAAATTTCAGCCTGTAGGTTCTTAATCCACTAGGTTCTTATATTCGGGTTTTTACTGTATTCATTTATTCCTTCTTTCATTCAATGTTTATTTACCTATTCGTCTATTGACTCCTTCTTTCTGTTTTCAGTTACGATCTGCCGGTGCTGCAGAGGTCAGCAGTTGCATCAGTGGCATAACAAATGTCAGTAGGTTGGATCTTAGTGACAATGGTAAGCCAATTTCTTTACTTCTCTTTTTCTCTTTGATCAACTTTACGATTCGTGCAAATATGGATAGCAAATATTATCAAATGAGTTAGGGATTAAAGTGGTGAGCTTGCATAAGAAAGGAAAGATTTATAGTCATAAAAGAAGGATAAAACGTTAAGTTTGATGATGTATCAGGAAATTCAAGAGTTTTAAAGCTCAAAATTTGAAAAGGAAGGATGCTGTGAAGGGCGTAAGAAGTGAGGGTGCCATAGGCAAGGCTTGATTCGTGAAATATTTGGAATTTTGCAGATTCAGTTACTGCATGGGCTTGTAAAGTAGCGATTTGGAAATAATTGCTCGTTTCACTTTTTATCTTGGTTTGTTTATCTTTCCATAGGTTTGGACATGGATCTAGTTGTTCTGTGCCAGAATATCCAAAAGAACAAATCGTTGAAGCATCTCAACATTTCACAGAATATAGGAAAATCCAAGTAAGTTGTCAGTTTGATGAATTGTTTTGAAGTGTTCATGAATTTAACGATTAACTTCATTGTACAGTAAAAACCTGCATATAAGAACCACCCACTTATAAGAACCTAAGGCCTAAAATGTTCTAATTTAACCTCATTACAGAAGAACCTATTCATCCTAAAATTCAAGGAATGTTCTTATCTTTAAAAAAGTTAAATGTAAACTACTGGTTGGTAATATGTGATAAAAGGATATGACACAGATAAGGCTAAGTAGATAAGGTCGCTCTTTATAAAATTGTGTCATGATAATGAGTACTTGACTTTTCTTATATTTGGCCTAAATTTCTGAAGATCTGTAATTAGTTCTTTTGATAAGAACCTATTTAAGAACCTTGCATCCTGATTTTAAGAATAGTATCATATGCATAAGAACCTAAACATGGCGATTTGAAAATGTAAAGTTCTTATATGCGGGTTTTTACTATATTATAATCATCTTTAAAGTTTAGATTCATCTACTCTTATCAATCGTCTGTCCATTCCGGTGCTTTTTGTTGTATCTATTTAAAATGAGATAAGAAACATATTCAGTCTTGCTTGCCTTACCATTCCGTTGCACGGTTCCTTTTTAATGATGTGCTGAATTTTTCTGTGAATTTTACTCCGAGTTTGCTCCTATTTTCTACTGCTGTCGGGACATTCTTTCCTTGATTAACCAGTTTTAATCTCGTTTATTTGTTGTTTCTATTCTACGACCCACAGCCACCTGATAGATTTCATTCACTCTCTTTTTCTTCTAGAAATGTTAATGTCGCTGCGATTCTCGAAAGCCTTGTTGAAATGATCATATCAGAGACGCTTGTAAGTTTTCTTTTTTCGCAGATTAATATCTAAAAACCATTTTACGTTCTAAGATCAAAACGTGAGAATCAACATTGACTTTGTAGGAATTCAATTGTCAAACCATTTTGGCATGTAAAATCACACTCTAAACTCTGCAAATTTTTCAAAAACCATATCCAATAGTGTACAGGCCATGCAAAATGTACACACAAAGATTGTGACAAAATCAAAAAAATTAATCAAGCATGTAAAATTAGATCAACTCAAATACCCTAAAGAACGATTTTTACTATCCCTAATTATCTAATCATCCCAAAAATGATACCCCAAAATTCTTGGCTATTCGCGATCTTAGCAAAAATGACGCCCTCAAATGTATCTTCTGCATAGAAAAAGGCACCCCAAAAAATGGCACACCCCGTGCCGGTTATCTAGAAGTGACCCCCTTTGGGCTCTTTCTCTTGATCGTCTATTTCTGCGGTAGTTACACGAAGTACAGTAAACGAAGCACCCGCGTATCATTTTGCAAGTCAGCCATGGTTTTTGTGCAATTAATACAATTGATTGGTGCTTATAAAACGGTAGTCTATTTTGAAAATTTCAACATATAAGTTCTTAATCCATTAGGTTCTAGTATTCAGCTTTAAATAGGGTATACAAGCCTGGAATGGAGACAAACGTAGCTGTAAAATATGTAGCCTGATAACCAGACCCAATTTCAAAAGAAATAGTATTTTTTTTAAGTCGCTATAAAATATGTACTTTTACTGTCGTTTCAATTGTATATTTTTTCTCGTAGCCATTAAAATCGTTTTCTATCTCTGATTGTCGATTGAGGCAAGATGCTGATGTCCTGATTGATGCGCTTGGCACAAATTACATTCTGGAGGAGCTGGATTTAACGTATGTTTACATATTTTTCCCCTTTGTTTTGATCATTCCCATACACACACTCCTCCGAAGAGCCCTTTGGTGACGCAAGATTTAGCGCATGTTTACATATTTTTTCCCTTTGTTTTGATCATTCCTATACATACACTACTCGGAAGAACCCTTTGGTGACGCAAGATTTAGCGCATGTTTACATATTTTTTCCCTTTGTTTTGATCATTCCCATACATACACTTCTCCGAAGAACCCTTTGGTGACGCAAGATTTGCAGACCAGGATCATATTTCAAGACGATGCAAAATTATTTCATGGCAGACATTATGCACAGTATGAAACGTATAATAACAATCGAAAGATTGTTAATCATAATTTTGTTGTTACTTCTTCGCCTTCCCTCTTCAAATGTCTTATTCAGTAAATATTGTCTTTCAGTGGCAACTTGATTGGCGACGAAGGAGCGAGGAATTTGGCGAAAGCTTTACAACTCAACACAAAGCTAAGGTGAGTGTATCTTTATATCTCAAAGAGGGTGATATTTTTACTTACATATTTCCATTTTTCACTCAGGTTGTTCAACCTTACTAGACATGTTTTCTTTTCATTTCAGGAAAATTGATTTGGACCGAAATGGAATTACACTGAAAGGATTTAGTGATATTGCAACTTCGTTAGAAAGGTTTGAATCTTCATCTCAATTATTGGGTACAATTATCACTGATTTTTCAGAAGTTTGCAAAATTATAAGCGCTACATTATTCTCAGCGTCAAATTTATTCCTTTAGCCTTCTAGGTATGCAATGAAAGATAAGCTATCAATGAATTAATGGTGCTTACAAACTCCGCCAATAGACTGTTCAAGATTTAGCAAAGAATTTAAAAAGATGGCAATTATTTGCAAATATTTCCATCTGTTTCGAGACGTTTTCGTGATCGATACCTATGAACAGATTTACTGTATTTCTGCATAATAAATTTGAATGGGGGAAATGGATGGAGGAAACCCTAACCCTAACCCTAACCCTAGGTTCGAAATCTTTAAAAAGGCTAGCGTAAGATTTAATGACCTAATTCTTTGAACTGAATGACTTCAAAGAAACTTTAGCTATTTCTCTATAATTCTACCGTTGGACTTCGCTGAAATCTTCAATATTTTCAGAATTAGAGTGTTTTTCTTCTTTTTGAAGAAGTCAAGAAAACTTTTCAAAAAAACTTCAAATCACCGTAATTTTTAAACTGTTTGACGCAACATGAAATAACTTATAAGAAAACCATAGTTTATAGATGTCTACAATATGGTATCAAGCAAAAGTCTGTCACACTTCTGGTTTTGATTTAGAAATTTGATGACGTCACATCCTCAAATGAGTTGAAATGTAAGATACGCTGTAATTTCGAAAAATATTCAAACCTTCTAAAAAGTCCAACGGTAGAATTATAGATAGGTATCAAAACTTTCTTTCAAGCCATTCAATCAGAAGAAATAGGTCATATAATTTTACACCTACCTTTTCACGCAGAGTTAAAGATTTGGAACCTATGCACTAGTGAATACTTTTAGAGTTTCGTTATCTCAAGTCAGGTTAGATTTGTTTCAGTACTTCTAGGTCTAGTGAATGCGAGTCAGCTTGTTAGCCATGATGGTAAATTCTTGATTGAGATATAATTATCCTTCGTTTCAGGAATTACTCTCTACACATGATCCCAACTCCATTTGGTGACATTTTGCCACTTATCAAGCATAATGGACCTGCTGTTACAAAATGCTTTAGAAAGGTAAGCTGCCGTTTGGAACTCGATGAAATCATGTCCTTTCCAGCTATGGCAGCCACAGGATATTTATATTTCGTTGTAGTTTAGTTGTTTTTATCTGAAAGTGACAAGTAAGCTCATCTTGTTGAAAATCTTGAGATAACTGGTACATTGCCGAAATACACTGCCTGCATATTTATGAAGTACAAACTCATCAGAAGGAAAAACACCTTTTTTCACCCTAGGTTTTTTACCAAGACTACGCATGAACATACTAACCAACTTTGTGTTGCAGAGGAAAATATAAAGCCCGAGGTCTCAAAAGTACAGACCGAGCTTGCGAGGTCTGTGCATTAAGACCAACGGTTTTATATTTTTCTGTGTACAACAACAAAACTGGTTAGTATGAGTTTTATTACTTGATAGCGTCTAATTTTGACTCATATCATTTATTGAAACGCATTTTGGTATTGCTTGAGTTTATTCTAAATATCACAGGCCTAAATCAGTTGCTGTGGCGACAAAAACGCGTCCTTGTATCGTATTATACAAAGCTACAGGAAAATCGCGGGAAATGTGCGATTAACCAATGAGATTGGCGGGATTCTTGTATTGCCTCGTTTTTGAAACGTCAGTCAGGTAATGATATGTAGTATTAAAGGAACTAGTAGCTTTGGATACCTCCCCAGAACCGAAAACCCAAATTCATCCCTTCAAATACCCTGTCATCCCTTTTCTGTTTCTCGTAAATACATTTCATACTTCAGTGCCGAAGTCCAATTGTGTTTATATCAGTTACTCTCGTTTTTAATTATCTTTTGCATCGTTCTCTCATGGAACTATCATTGTTTCATAGATTGACGATTTATTGCTACGAAATCAATCAAAGGAAATCGCTGATCAAGATCATTCAATCAAACTGAAGCAGAATTTACTTCTCAATTCACTTGATCAGGAGGTAAGAAGCAATGTGTGTTCAAATATTAAAGAATATTTTCAGGCTTTATTAAATGAATTGAAAGTAGACCTTGCCCAACTAAGCTTGAGAATCTGCTTGATAAGTAGACTGATTACATGAGTCTCAGTTTTCCGCATTGAGTTGGATGATGGTCTTGTGAAGCATTCGATGTGTTTATATTTCGACGAACTTGATGAAGTCACTACTGTGTTTATGATTTGATTTGATTTGATAATTCAAAAGGAGAGGGATTGGTCCAAAGATCTACACTGGATACATGTATCTTTGAACTCCACACAGAGATATTAAGAATTTAGTGGGCCTACTGAATTAGGTAAATAATTTTTCTGGCCTAACCTTTATTGACCGTTTTTGATTAACCATACCTTTTCCGTTCCAGAGCACAGATCTGCTGCTTGTTAAGGTTCAAGACTCCATTGGCGAATTACAAGATATTACAGACGATGAAACGATCGCTAAGGAAGTTGAAATTGGTAAAAATGCAATAAAAGATGCCGACAAAATGAAAGAAGTTTTGTTTAAGTTGTTCGTTGATGTCAACAACCCTTCAAAGAAGATTGAAGATAGAGCACAGCAAATGATGCAAGAAATGACCAAATTTGCAAATGAGCTTGTCAAGGTAAAAACTTCAGCTTCCAGGTGTAAATGATTTTTAAGATTCTAGTTTTTGTATGGGAATCTAAAAGGGGAATGAGCATGGCAGAGGTTATGTTTGCTCGAGCTTAGCATGCGCATTGTGTATCAACAATGTCAGCTGTTTCTTTTTCTGTTATAGCTTGTATTGAAGTCTATCTCAAATAAAATGTACCGTGAAAAGGTCTTCGAATAAAAACAATTCAAGCGTTTTGGATGAGTAATTTTGCGTTATCGCAAATTTCATGTCACATTTAATCTGAGATAGGATTAAACTTTATTTAGCGTCTCTCACTTGCCTGCTGTTAAACCCCATTGTCATAAATAGATAGGAGATTCATCACCATGGCATGGGGAATAAAGTTCCATGGTACCATCTTCCAGTGCAACAGGTTTTTCACCAGATGGTAGTGGAACGTGGGAATAGTTCCTGCACAACACCAGACAGCTGATTAGGTAGCCAGTTGACTATCGATCTATCCCAGCATACAAAACCAATAAATAAATGCTGCTATGTTGCTGGTAAATTTCTTGTCCGTTTTTGTAAATTTCTGCGTCTATTCATTGATGAGGCTTACTGCTCTTATTTTTCAGCTAAACATTGATGGGACTCTGGGTTTTTTGAAAGAGCAATGCCCGACGATAGCCGAAAATTCAGTAAGTTGTTTTGTTTATCTGTTTATCTTTCTTTTGTGCTGCAACTTTGCGTCAAGTAGTCAATAAGATTGTGATACACAAGAAACAATTCAAGTCAATGAAAACATTTTCCACAAGAATTCCATCCCAAATATAAGGAATCTGTCAAATTGAAAGCATAGTGCAGTATAAACTTCAAGCAATTTAAGATTGAAATGTTGATAATTCCCTTAATGTATTGTAGTGTGAATTTCCACACTAAAAGTGGAATATCTCCTTTTCCTGCTCTTTCATTCATTCGTACCAAATTATGAAGAATATCAGCCCCTCCATCGACTGATAAGCCATCTCATGAGAAAATTTTTCCAATTTCCTTCTGGACAATTCCTTCTGTACAAACGTAGGACTTATCTTATTCATCTGTATTTAGGCAACAATGGCATACTTGGAAAAACTGATTTTTACCAAAGGAGCAATCGATAGCCTCTGCCTCAAAGAGACAATCGTGAGATCAATGGTTGGTCAGATTTCTAACAACGTCAGGTATGCTTTGTTTTGATTAAAACAAAGTTCCGGCATTTGAACTTACTGAACCAGCTTCCAACATTATTGCAAATGGATTATGATATACCGGGATAATAAAAAACACATGGTGTTTGCAAATATACTGCTCCCTGGATATCAAAGCAATGATGTTGAAAACTGTCTTGTTTGATTGCCGATATGTACAATTAGGTTCAGTAATTTACCCGGCTTTAATCAGTCATTCCTTTCCGTGGATATGGGAGATTTTTGGAGAAGGCCCTGTTCAAACAGCTGCAAAAACGAGTGAAAACGGCGATCAAAATTTAATCGGTCTTCCTTCCGAACAGTAATGACATTTACATGTATTTGCATATATTTTGTCCTCTTGGGGGGATATGAAATCCTCCTGAATAACTTCGTCATATTATGGAAGAAGACTCTTTCATCCTCCCAAGAGGATTACACTTGCTGAAGCGTGTTCAAGTCATTGCTGTAACGTAAAAATACTAGGGAAATTTGCTCGTGATTCTAGGACGTTTTTGAAACTTTCTCGAAGCGACTTCCTCAAACAGATACCTTGTAAAATCTGAAGGGAGTGACCAATTTAAGCAAAGAAAATTCTAAAAATGATTTAATTTATTGCTACATACACTGAATTGTATCCCAGGGTAAATGCGTTTAAAATTGAAATTAGAATTAAAAATGAAATGGCGTGAAGTTTATTTTTATTTTTTATCCTTTCAGTGAAGCAACCCTACAAGTTGCCTCTTCATTCGCGGATCATCTTACAAACATGATGCAAGAAACATTGGAAAGATCCAGCGTAAAACTGGTCAGTATACATATTTATGGCCGTAAAACCACCGTTTGAAACATTGAGTTTGATTTTTGGAAGAATTCTTAAGTTTTGGTCAACTAAATTGTGCTCAATCCATCTGGAATATTGAAAAGATAGGTTTGTCTATAAATAGAACAAAGAAGACATTCAGACACTGCATTGTTTCTTGGACTACCCATTCCTCCCAGCACGTGTGCTAAGTTCGATTTGAATGGATATTTTCAGATTTTGCTCGATCCAAATGCGACCTTTACGCCTTCGTACAAACTCTTTAAAAAGGGGAAACCTTATTCGAAAGAACTGGTTTTTATAAAGTGGAATGTATAGTTAGATCTTGCAAAGAGTATCTGGCCTGAGTGGCATTTTAGAGCAAAAGATAGTCTCAGAGAGAAAGATAGAAGTTGCACTTATATATGGAAGTGCTGAGAGTCTTAGTAATTGCATATAAAGTGGACCTCGAATGTAGTCATCCATATTCGATAAAAGAATAAGGCCCTACATTATTCGATGCTACAATCATATCCTTTACGATAATTTATTCTATGTTATGATTTCCTGACGTTCTATTTTAGAATCTTCTGTCGATGGAGCGCAAAGACAATGCGACGAAAGGTGAAAATGTGAAGAAAGGAGATAGCTGGCTTGTTGTTGATACAAATGAAAGTCTTTTGGTATGTGCCCTTTGCTGCAAATTATATAATTTAGATGAAAGCGAAGATTCAAAATCTGTACTTTGCGTTATTACAAGCTAGTTCGTTCACATTGAAAACAGGAAATAGCTATTGCTAAAAATAAGAATTTTCCGTCTTTGTCCCCTGTGCGCTGTTATTTTTTTACCTTAGTCCCATGCGCAACTGGATCACACGGAGTTAAGGAAGAGCGTACGGGGGACGAAGACAAAAAATTTTCATTTTAGAAATAATGTGAGGCAGCATTTTTTGAGTTTGTGGACATTTTGTATTTAATTTGCAATACACAGTTCATAGAAGACTTTTGATATGTTGGGTCTACCGTACATTTCACACATCAAGATACAAAATGTTTTATGATTTAACTAAAGTCTTAAATTCGATGTTACGTGAGGTTTGTGAAAGTGCAAAATTAGTCATGAAGAACACTTCAATTGTGTTACACGTTTTTTTATAAGAAACTTAGATCAGCACTTAGTACTAAAAGTTTCTTAATTTCGCATGAAAATTTCGGTGTTTTAGTAGTAAATGTTTCTTAATTAGTTTCTTATTTTTTTGGGCCTAGAATTGCGATATTGCTCGAAGTTGAGCCTTCTTCTCGACAAAGGGCTTCCATTTTGCATTGACATTGTCATCAAGAAGAAGCCATGCACATCAAGGCAAACATTTACCAATTTTGCAGATAAAAGTCAAGAAAAGACGAATGTACCTTTGTTAGAGAGGCATAGAATAAGAGAGACATACATAAAAAAATTTTTAGAGTTTCTTAACTGTTCTTGAGCGTAGTACTAGAGTTTCTTAAATTTTTGGTCATCGTAGTACTAGCTTCTTATAAACCAGTTTCTTATAAAAAAAACGTGTATTCGCAGGCATTTTCACGTAACATCTAATTTGAGATAGGCTATAATCTTATCTTGTGAAAGCCCCGTGAAAGCAAAACTTTCTTCAATAAAAGCGTTCATTTCTTTTGAAGGCTGCCCAAAAAGCAAAGAACCGCATCAGCAATCTGATCACTGAAGAGGGGGGAACTGTTCGAGGCAAAGGAGTGAAAAGGAGGCCAACATTTAGGCGCGAAAATTTGTTCGATGACGTTGCGGTAGAAATACCCATTGATGAACTGCCCGTATCTGTGGAGGAGAACAAGATCGTAGTAGAAGAGGAGCCCAAGGGAAAGGAGATTACAGAGAATAAGGAAGTAGAGGAATCACCTAAGACAAAGGAGAACAAAGAGTCAAAAGAATCACCTAAGACAAAGGAGAACAAAGAGTCAGAAGGATCAACAAAGACAAAGGAGATCAAAGAGTCAAAAGAATCACCTAAGACAAAGGAGAACAAAGAGTCAGAAGGATCAACAAAGGAAGACAAAGAATTGAAAGAAACAAAGGAAGTCGGGGAGCAAAAGAACGAACACAAAAAGAACGATACAGAGAAGACTGTTGATAAGAAAGAAAGTGTTATCCCAAACATCAAAAAAGAAGTAGATGGAGAGAACGGAGAGAAATCACCGTCGACCAAAAAGAAAGGATTACTTGAAGGTCTGTTCAAACCGAATATTGATGGAGCCAAACGAGCTGCAACGCTTTCTGTGAAGGAACCCAAAAAGATGCATGATATGGGAAACAAGAAGCCAAGACCGTTAAGTGATGCAGTTTTGGATTTGGGTGAGTGTGATTTCATAGGACGATGTTTTTGTTGATTGATGATTTTCGTTTCTACCATTTGAAGCAAACCAAGTGCCCAGGAGGAGGGGGGGGGGGTACTCATACATTTGTGCCATATGGGGACGTGCCGCTGCCTGGACAGGTTATCAATTTCACCATTCCTACTCCACGACAGGGTGTCATTTTTTTCATAGCCAACTCCATGACAGAGTCCATACGTTTGATCATTGACTCACTAACGTGGCTAAAGGCCACTTGCACTTCACAAGTATGATTTAAATTGTTTGTTTGACAACATTTCTGCATTTTTGACAGATTTTTAACAAACTTCAAAGGCTGCGCTCAATTATGTTTGAAGAAACTCAAGGACATGGCATTGTTTGTGAAAATTCGGCACCTCCCCGTATGTCCTTAGACCAAGTCTCCCCTCCCTCCCCCAATGACCAAATGATTTCAAACTTTTTAGAAAGAAGTAACTATTATGGAAGTGTATCATGATCAGAGAGGAAGCAAGGGGAAAAGGACGCCTTGTGTGTCAAAAATGACATTGAATCTTATTTAAATCATGTTTAAATCATGTTTAAATCATGTCCTTGTCCTTGTGTTATTTGCTGTTCGCTCTTTGATTCCCAACGGATTTCCATGCCTTGCTCTACTTCATGTCTCCCTGCACAAACTGCTTTTGAGGGGCTCACTCTTCTTGGTGCGTTACATCCTAAAACAACTGATTTAAATCTTTTTATATCGTAGGCCGCAAAATTGAGCATATAGTCTAGTACGAATATAACCGGTATTATGCACATACTAACCGGTTTTTGTGTTTTTCAGGAAAATATAAAGCCCGACGTCTCTGAGCTTGCGAGGTCTGTGCAATAAGACCGAGGGCTTTATGTTTTCCTGTATAACTACAAGACCGGTCAGTATGAGTTTTATTACCTGATAGCTTCTAATTTTGTCTTATATCGTTAAGTCAAAACGCATTTTGTAACTTTTATGTCGTTTGAGTTCATTGTAAATCTCACAGGCCTAAATCAGTTGCTGTGGTGACGAAAACGCATCCTTGTATCGTATTATACAAGGCTACGGGAAAGCCGCGGGAAATGTACGATTGACCAATAGGATTGACGGGATTCTTGTATTGCCTCGTGTTTGAAACATCGGTCAGGTAATAAAGTACGAAACAGGCCCCCCTTTTGGAACTCATCCAGTATTAAAAAGTGTCGTTCTGCAGTTCTTTTATTTTTATTTTTATTATTATTATTATTATTATTATTATTATTATTATTATTATTATTAACAATTTCTTTTACGTTGGCAAGATAAAAAAATATATATAGCTAATAAGCTAATTAACGCCAACAAATAAGTTAAAACTTAATTTACAATTTTCTACTTTAAAACCTACAAAAACCCTAAATCTTTAATGAAAACTTTGCACAATCTGCAGATGCAAGTATTTCCATGCCATAATTTTATTTTTCGCTTGAATTCAAATAATGTGTTGGAATCTTTAATTTCCTTTGGCAACGAGGACCACAAAAGGTGACCTCTGTACTGAATATTTTCTATTCCGTATGTTGTTGTCTTTATATTCGGCAACTGCAAATAATTCTCACTTCTCAAACTGTAGTGAATATTTCTCTCAGTAAAAATGTTTTTCATAAATGTTGGATTTAGATTGTTTTTTGTTTTGAATATTTCAAGCATTAGCAATTGCAGATTGTGCTGATTGGTAACATATTTTTTCTTCAACTTTTCTAGCTCTGATATACTATCTCTGCATACCAATCGCAGTGCTCTTTCGTGAATGCGATTTAATTTTGAATTAGTTGTCCTATCATTAAACATCCATACAAGTCAATAATTGAATTGTGCCCTGATGAAGGAATTCATTAAAATTTCTGATTTGATAGGATCAATGTAATTAGACAAGCGAGCCAGTGCAGCTTTTGGTTGGCCTTTTTATATAAATCTTCAACATGTTTTTTGAAACTTAATTTCTTATTAAAAGTCACACCTAGCAGCTTTTCATAATCACTTTCCTTAATTCTTGAATTTCCAATTGTGACCGTTGTTTCGGTGCTTTTATCACCAAATATCATCAGGTGGCACTTATCATTATTTAGAAGGTGTCGTTCTGCAGTTCTTTTATTTTTATGTTTCTTTGCAGATCGTGCAAATGCACTGCAGCATCTAGGCAAGGGAAGAGCAAAGCCTCAAGGGAGACGGCCCCCCAGCAGGGCTGCAGGGCTGGCCCATCTTGCTGCTGAAGAAGTAACAATAAATATAGAGGAAGTAAAAGAGCCTCAAAAGACCGAAAAGAGGGAATCCCCAAAACCAGCAAAGAGGGAATCCCCAAAACCAGTAAAGAAGGCTCTGACTCCAGATGTAAAGAAATTGCCTTTGAAGACCCCTCCCAAACCAAGACCAAAATCGATGCAGTAAGATATCATGCTTTTAATTTGAAGTAAAAATGGACGCAATTTTTCTTATTCTATTTTCATCGTCTATATCATTGTTTATTTGTTTAAAGCCTTCAATAATACTGGCACATTTTCGACTTCAGGCTATTTATTTCAATGTGTTTGAGGTTGTACTTGTACAATATTGTAGACCTTCACAAACTATTGTTTTACTTCAATGTTTGGAAAAATGTTACCTGCCTACTTTTGTTGAAAAAACACATTGTTAGCTCGAAGAAATAGGACATGAAAACTCCACACAGTAGAATTATAGCAAAGTGTCTGAAGTTCCTTCAGGGCATTTAATCCAAAGAAAAATGTAAGAACCATTCACGCCACCTTCTTTAAACATTTGAGAAGTACGCTGATTTATATCATATCCTCGTCCGAAGCAAACCAATCCCGCTGGTATTAAACTGTTAACAAAATACCGAAAGTACCGTCGGTATAGAGATTCCAGCTGGGAGCACTAAAGTTCTTATCTACCCAGCGGTTATTGCATTAAAACACATACATACAAATGATAGTTATAATCTACAGGATCATGAAAATAGAAGTAATCGTCAAAGTTAAGGTTGATCTGTTTACCTCATAAAACAGACTCTCCTCGCCGCATAAAACAGGTTGTCAAAAGCTGCTGCTCCAAACAGAATATCCATTATTTTAAAGTACCGCATTAACATAATCAACAGTATCAACATTGCAAATCTGATCTCTTATTAATTGCAGAGGACTAGAGTCTCCAGATGCAGATCACGACAATGACGCTGGAGTTATTCGTACTGGTTCTATACCACAATCAATGAAAGGAAGATTGAAGTCGGAAGGAGATAAACCAGATATAGTCGCAAAACCAGAGATGCCAAAATCCCCAAAGCCTGAGCTTCCTAAAAAGGTATACGTTTCTGTATCCTTGGAATGGAGAGTTGTGTAGTTTTACAATTTCTAGGGAGACGCAACGATAATTCAATTTCCGAGTCTATGTATGTTAGGTACCTGTAACTCCGATCCCATACTGTTGATGATAAAGTTCTCCCCTAACAGTAAAATGGAATGTTGTACGGAAAATAAAATTTTGACTCCAAAGAATTGATCGATTTAGGCTGTTTCCAGACTAATGGTTTTCAAGAAATTGCTTTTGACCTTAGATCAATTGAAATCGAAAACTTTCTGACGATCAAATTTTATTACAAATTTTGTCCAAAAGTTTAATTGTCCGAAATCTAGTGATGTCCAAAGTTTTTCATTCGAAAGTTTTAGATTCTTGATGATAGAAAAACTCAAATTTCTCCATGCTACCGTTAAAAGATAAAATACTGTCATCGGTTATCCTGCTTCCAAAGTGAGTTTCCATTTTGTAGTTGTTAGTAACACAGTTCTTGAGTCGATAGGGGTACCTCTTCTTCATCTGCGATTGTGAAAACTGCTTTCTTAACTATTTCCTTTGTTGACTACTTTTGAAACATCTATACAGTTAGTTTAAGTTGCACATGATTAGTTGACGTAAAGTTTTTCGATTTTAATGTATTGCTGAGCATCATTTGGGATTTTGAGCAAACGATTTATCATTGCCTGTCAAAACTGAGTGCTATTTTGTTGCACCCTGTATGATAATTTTGGAGATTTTCAGCGTTAACTAGCTATTTTGTTGCACCCTGTAGATTCTCCGACAATTTTTAGACACGTCTGGTGTCAACTTAGACTGATGATATTCGTCTAAGTTTTGCTCCATTGAATTGAAAACAATGGTGCCTATTGCACAGTGAAAGCCAAGCCTTAGAGCATGATTTGATGCAAATGTTGTACTTTGTTTAACAGGATGATTCTTCAAAGAAACCAAAACCACCGATTGAGTAAGCTCAATTTTGTTATTTTAAATTTTTCCTCCTTTGCATTTTCACTGCACGTAATGATTAGTCAACGAAGCCCTCAGTGGAGATGTTTCGGTATACAAAATTTAAGTTAAAAATCCACTTATATCCGAGCAATCGTAGAAGATATGAATGTTTGGTTTGTTCCTTAGTGAAGTACAAGGATTAATGCCCAAACAGCAACTTTCATTTTGAAAAAAATACCAAAATCCTGTGTGATATCACCTTTCAAAAAACTGCAAAAATCATCGTTTTGTTTACATTTTGACGACGGAGCCCCTTTAAGCAGGGTTTCATTGGTAATTCCAGGATGGTAATTCCAAACCTACCAATCTCTGAAAACATTAGACTTCGCAGAGACGGAAATATATTAACCAATCAAAGATCAAAATCTTGAAGCGGTAGATGTTGGATTTACCATTGCAATTCGTTAATGAAAACGAGAATCTCTCACTTAGAAGTCTGCCAAATGTTCTGGTTTTTGGAGCAGACGGCTCAGACGCTTCAGAAGACCTTTCAAACCTACCAAACCTACCGTTTTGAGAATTTTGGAGTCAATCAAACACAATTCTCGAGTCTACAAAGTCTACCGTTTTCAGAATTGGTACCTATTAAATACTCTCTTTGTCTGGACGTTTTTTATTCTTTGTTAGAATTTAATTCTTTCTTTGTTAGAATATTCGGGCAGTAAAGAGAATGTGCAATTTTCTATACCGGGTGAGTGAAAAAAGAATCCCCGTTTGGAAGGCTACTGCTCCCTGAATATCAAATTAATAATATTGAAAACTGTCTTGTTTTATTACCAACATGGTCAATTAGGTTCAGTAATTTACCCGGCTTTAATCGACCATTCCTTCCCGTAGATATGGGCGATTTTCTGCAGAAAGCCCCTTCCAAAAACCCCCGAGTGAAAACAACGAGTAAAGTTTCCATGGTTTTTCCTTCCTAACATGATGAAACTCGCATGTATTCATGCATTTTGTCCTTTTGGGAGATTGGAATCCCCTTGAATACCAGGGAGAAGACTCGTTCATCCTACCAAAAGGAAAGGACGTGCTAAAGCGTCCTTGCTCTAAGGCCCGTGTAAAGCATTTCAGACTAGAGTGGGCGACTTCAGTCAGGTAAATTTTAAAATGGATTTGAACATGCCTACCATTAAACTACAATATTGGCCGATATCATCGTCTTGATGTCCAGGGAGCCGCGGACAGGGCTCGAGCGCTTGGCGCTCAAAACCGAAACTCCACCTTCAAATTAAACGTAAAATTTAACTTCAGTCAAGGAGTCATGTGACGTCACATTATTTAGGTATCACATGACCTAATAAGATCACGTGGCAGCTGACAGTTGTAATAGGGTCACACTATCCTGTAAATACTCATTCTCCTGACGATGACCTGAGACTTGAAATGCGTCGACAGTAAATAGGGTCAAGAACTCCAAGTTATCTTTCTTGTGTGGATCTTTACTTTAAAACTCAATTTTCGTAAATCCTTCTTGCAGTGACCCAATGGCGGGATTACCATCGGTGCCGGGGTTGCAGGGAATGCTGACGAAGTCACCATCGACAAAGAAGAAAGGAAAATCTGCAGGTATCAGCTATAATTTCTTACATTTCAAATCTTATCGGAGAGTTTGATACAAAGTTTTTGTTCTTTTGAAGTTTGTAAAGTTTGAAATTTTATGCAATCTTCTGTTGCATTACAGTAGTGTTTCAAAGCGATGTAATTGATACTGGGCACTGATGTGTGGTCATTAACGATTACGGCCTAAAATTGCGTCACGGTTCGAAGTTGAGCCTTCTTATCGACTAAGGGCTTGCATTTTGCATTGATAATGTCACCACGAATAAGCCATGAACATTAATAAGGCAAAAAGTTACCAATTTTTTGCAATCAAAAGGTGTGACCGACAAAGGTTATCCTTCTCACTTGATATTTACAAACGCAATGCCGCGCGAACTGTAAGCTACCCACTCCTATTCTAGAAATAGTTTTTAGAATTTCTTAATTGTTCTTGAACGTAGTACTAGAGTTTCTTAAATTTTGGTCATCGTAGTACTAGTTTCTTATAAACCAGTTTCTTATAAAGAAATCTTGTATCTTTATATATTTTTTTATTGAAAATATTTCTTTCAGAGAATGAAACAGAGGAAGGTGGTGATTCTCAGAACTCAGAAAACAACGACAATCATGAAAATGAGAAACCAAAGGAGCCGGAAGTAGCTGCTAAGCCAAAGAAATTCAAGCCCCCAGGTGGGGTGTCGATGCTTGGGGGACCTGGTGGGCTTGGTGGTGCGTTGATGGCTGAAATGAAAAAGAAACAAGGGATAAAGGAGAAGGTAAGACACAACGAATTTTGTTTGTGAGGAATTGACAACCTTGAGAAGCCGAGAATTGTGTCTAACATTAGAGGTCAGGTAAGATTTACGAAACTCAAAATTAATCATACAAAACTCCTCCATTATTTTATTCGTGGATAATTTCACTCATTGTTGTAAGAAACTAAGGTATGGACCTGTTTATCTAACTCCCTTGTATTCCTGTGTTAATGCGCCTTCGCAGAAGACAGGGTTTTAAACCAAAAGGTGCACTAACACACAGGAATACAAGGGAGTTAGATTTGAATCATCGAACAACACAGCGTGTAGGCCAGCTGAAGACACGAGTTGAGACGAAACAAAGAAGACAGCAAGATCTAAACAAGGTAAATAAATATTTGATAAAAACATGGGTGTGCTAACACCCTTGCTCAAATGCCATGGCTATGAAATCGTTTTAAATTGCTCAAGTTGTGGAAATTTTCTCTCATTTTTGTCTAATTTGACATCTTTTTCTTCGTTATTTGTAGCCTGATCCAGAGCCAGAGAAAAAAGCGCCAAGCCCATCCCCACCTGTTACCAGAAAACCTAGTCCTGCTCAGAAAAAGCCTCCACCTCCCGCAAAACTGTCTCAAGAAAAAAGGAAATCATTAATTTTGGATTCAGGTATGAGTTCACTGTTTTCATTGTTTATTTTGTTCATTGTTGATTGTTTATTTTCAATTGAGTTCATTGTTTATTTTCTACAGTACATCAAAGCAACATTGCAATGGTTATTGCTTAATGACAAGATTACATTGTTGTTATTCGAATAATTAGGGCCTTTCAAGAAACAATTTATGTATGCTATTGTTTTCGAATAGCCAACCAAATTGCAGAACGGCTTCTGGTATCCCAGCGTAGTGGTAGTGCAACGAACTCACTCTAGGCACGTAGTCTACAATATCACTGGTTTTGATGTCGTAATTACTTTTTTGAAAATGATCGTTATCACAATCCTCCTCGCGTATGACCAATTTTAGTGAAATTTTTAAGTTAATGCAATAGACGGCCATACATTTTGGCAAACGAAGGTTCTGTTCCTGAATTTCCCGGTATAATAGGCCTTTACACAAAGTAACTTTCAATTCGAGGCGAAACCTGCTGCAAACAAGGCACTCTGTTTTCCAGGGCATGAAACATGTTTTTCTTCCTGCGACCGGAGAGA
The DNA here is from genome assembly GCA_039566865.1 of Aurelia coerulea. NCBI lineage: Eukaryota > Metazoa > Cnidaria > Scyphozoa > Semaeostomeae > Ulmaridae > Aurelia > Aurelia coerulea. Next base: position 2,384,037 of record CM076948.1, read on the forward strand.
AATCATACTTCAATTTCCTGCAAGCATAGAAGAATTAGAACGTGCAGCTTTATTGAAAAGAATTCAAGTTTCAAAGGTTCCAAATGATCGTTTTTTTTAATCCCCATGTCCATTCCATACTATTTGTCAAATATTGGATCTGAAATAGATTTGAACCCAAACGCAGAAAATAATATGATTGTTTTCAGTTGATTTCTTTACTGATCTCATATTTGTTGCTACACTGCTATTATAATTGGTTATCGAGAAGCAATCCAAATTGATCAGTTAATTTTGCTTGAATTCATATATTGCCTTTTTCGTTTTTTACCAACGAATGAGCATCAGAGCATGAATGAACAGGATATATTTTGAAAAATTTCCTACAGGAAATTATGAATGGAAAATTTCCTTCGACCGCCCGGTCACATGATCGGGTGGATTTTCATTCCCTGCTGTTTTCCAATCTAAATATTACTAACAAATGTCGTTGGTTGAGACGTACGGTGGGCAAGAGACGCACGCCCTTGGGTGACTTGAAAGGGAGGTGAAACCTTCAAGTCAGTCTTTCAATAGATTATCCCATTTTTACAGTGGACTATGGGATTTTGCGTAACGGCCTATTTAAGATTTATGGTCACCCGATAAGTTTGTTGAGTTGGTTCATCATATTCCTGAGAAATGTTCATTGTTTTGTTGCATAGTTTTATTCTAGTTTTAGTTCTAGTTTTAGTTTGTTGTTAGTATTGTCTCTTAACTAATTTTATCTACATTTCTATTATCACTCACAAGGTGCCAAGCCAGTTATCAAAGATAAACCGGACGGACCAGCAGTTGCTGACAAAGGAGATATGGAAAAAGTAACAGAAGAGAATGGCGAGAGAACCAGTGAAATACCCAAGTCATCAGGATCAATAGGATCAGCCGATGGGAAAGAAAAAGATTCCGAAAGTACAAAATCGCCAGGTGATTTCCACTTTTTCAATTTATTTGTTGCTGTTGCTGTTTTTGTTTCTAAGAATTGCCCGAAACAGTTAATCAAAGCGTTACCTGCTGACAATATTTTCTTATTGTTGAAAGTATTGTTTGCAAAATAATTTAGAATTATTCAAAATTTCGATCTGAAATTTTGATTTTGTGGAATTATAGCAACGACTAATTCCTTCCAGAGAATGATAACCCCTATTCCTGTTAGTTACAGATTATGAAATTATTGTTTGAAAGATTGGGTTGTCATCCATGATAGTTTATGAAAAGTACCTTATTTGTGTCCTACGTGAATGCCATTATTACAGGATAGATGTTACAAACCTTCCAATGCGGCCTATGCACTCTTACTGTTGACTGAAGATTTAACCATGGGTAGGTAGACACTGCTGGTGTGCTTCTATGGAGGAGCGCTGGATAATATGTATCTGCGGGGGGGATTTTTTATAGTACTGCGGAGGAGATATCGGAAGCGAAGAGAGAAGGAGAGAGAAAACTTTTAATAGTTTTTCGTTCTTTCGATATCTCCTCCGCAGTACTATAAAAATTTCCCCCGTACATACATATTATCCAGCGCCCCTCCATAGAAGCACACCGGCAGTGTCTAACTACCCATGATTTAACTGCAAAAGTTCTTTCAAGGTTATAGTATACATCCAAATCCGGTTATGTGTAAAACCACAAACTGTCTTTAGTTTGTGAATTTTGTAAGAATGCTCAACAACAGTGTGTGTGATGTGATCCTTAACACAGTATGATTTGAGATAAACAAATAAATGAAATAAAATAAAAACACTTTGATGCTAATTGAAATAAGCACGACGTTTCGAGCATAGCCCGTTATCAAGCCAACGGGCTATGCTCGAAACGTCGTGCTTATTTCAATTCGCACCAAAGTGCTTATATTTTACTTTATTTACTTGTTTATCATTGTACAATTGTACTACACGCAACGAGAAGATTTTTTGATGATTTAAGATATGTTGAACAAGACAAAAAAAATTTTCAGAAACATTTTCAAATATTGATAATTTATCTTAGATTATCACCCATTATTTCAACAGTTTCAATTTGGTTTCCCTCATGAGCTTTGTTATTTCCTTTTTTAGAACAAAACAACAACACAGAATTGACAGAGAAAGAAGCCTAATCAATGAGAGAATGATGAAAATTTTACACACCAGGGGATACAACTTCAGTTTGTATATTTTGATAAGAATCTATTCATTATTTGAAATACATATTATCGGGACTTTGTATTCGCACAAGTATTCAACACAATATTTTGCCATATATAAGGGATTTTTCGTTGTAAGAGATGTAATTTTCTACTATTATTGTACAGCTTCTTGATCTGAATACGTGGATCCGGAACTGTCAGATCTTAGATCACGTCGCAACAAGGGCAGATTTTGTAATACAATAGCAACAATTGCGTTTGATTGACACCCCAATTCAAAGCGATTAGTGACTGCAGACAAAGGAAATTCTCTCAACCAGTAATTCAAAACAAACAAAGCCGCAAAAGTTTGCGCGAAATTAGTAGGGCAAACTCTCGCCTTGTGCAAGCGAAAGGTGGTTTTTAAGAGAAATTACGTGGTTATAACGAAAGAAGAAGGGTAAATCTAAGGTTCTGTCTGGCGGATTTTGTTTAGCTGATTCAGGAGCTGTTTTGTAATGCGCGAGAATTACAATGCCTTTTGCTCGGCTTCTGAATCAAATAAACAAAATCCGCCAGACAGAACTTTAGATTTATTTACCCTTCTTGTTTCGCTATAAGCACATAACTTCTCTTAAAAACCACCTTTCGCTTGCACAAGGCGAGAGTTTGCCCCACTAATTTCGCGCAAACGTTTGCGGCTTTGTTTGTTTTGAATTACTGGTTGAGAGAATTTCCTTTGTCTGCAGTCGCTAATCGCTTTGAATTGAGGTGTCAATCAAATGCACCTGTTGCTATTGTATTACAAAATCTGCCCTTGCTTCGCGTCGCTATTATTCTGAGAATCATACGGTCCGAGTCGCAATAGATATAAGAATCTTAGCAAGTACGGTTTTTGGAATTAGCTGGTCAAAGCATTGCTGCAGCAGGCATGTTAAGTCGATACATTCTTATGAAAACTAGTTTGCAGCAATAGACCTTTTTGCTCTCCTACAAAAGAGCCTGAATGGAACGATATTTTTATGCATTTCGTAGAATTTTCGAATTTGCACAACAATGAAAGAAACTGTAACAACTCGCAATTGAGCTTGTCGTATGAAAATATGTGAAACTACCGCTCGATTCAGACGCTTTTGTAGAATAGTCCTCTGCATTGTTCTGTAGATGGTCTTTGTGCAGTGGAGCTAGGCTCAAAGGTTGATATTTTCATGGAAATATGAGCGAGGCTTTTCAGTTCTAAAAAACGTACCGTAAATTAGAAACGTACCGTAAAACGTAAATTGTGGTGGACCACTCATCTAGCATGCGAAAGTATTTACTCACTGAAGCATAATTTATTAGTAAAAGCTATCCTAGGATGCTGTTATTCATCAGTAGCTACTGCAAAGTAAATGAGATTACATGAAATTCGAAAATGTGCAGTTCTTTCAGCAACAAGTTATCGAACGTGCGAAATCTGAACGGAATGAAAATGGCTGTTAAATCTCCAACTGTCTTAATTCGAAATATTCATAGTTGGTACCTATTGCCAAGAAGTATTCCACGTTAGAGAAGTAACGAGAAAATTCACGTGCATTAGATTACACAATTAATCTTATAGATCTATTTTTTGGTTGTTTTATAATGTTTCGAATCAATGATGTACCACTGATTTTTGTAATTTTAGAAGTTGTTTGTAAAGATAGTTGAACAGGATGTACAAAATCACTAATCTTATTGACACTAATGTTAACACCTCGATTCTTATACCGTATTCACACTTGCAAGTTAAACCAGCTTATACTAAACTGGGTTATCGAATGGGTATGGGGCATTCTAATTGGTCAATCGAACAAATAGAATACATTTGATTGGTTGAAATTCAATTTGGTTTAGATAAAGCTGGTTTAGCTTCTTCAGTGGGAATGTAGTATTACTTAGTTTGAATTGTTCTTCGTGTTTTCAAGAATGAAACATTCTTCGCGGGTCAGAATCACCCATGATATAGGCTGGGTTTCAGCTAGTGCTATCTCGAAATCACACGACAAGTGCTAAGGAATAAAATGTGTATGCAATTTTCAAAGTAAGATACAAGATATGCGATATCATGGAGCATATTTCAAATTTATTTATCGCTCTGTACAATCATAAACAATATATCTTTTGAGTAAATTGATCGCTTTTATCCTATTGTAGCAGCGATGAAACGTCTCAATTTCAATCTACACACTTAGTTTTTAAGAAAACCTCTTTTATGTGATGTCATTGAAACTATTTCGGTTAGATTTGACTACTTTATCTGCTAATTCTGCATGTGGCCTCAACAGTAAGTATTCTTAACCCCTTTGCTTTTTTGCAGAAATAGGCCTATTTCAGAGATACCAATTTTCGGCAAAAAGGTAAGGCTAACCCCTTTGCTTTTTTACATAAATAGGCCTATTTCAGAGATACCAATTTTAGGCCAAAAGGTAAGGCTAACCCCTTTGCTTTTTTGCAAAAATAGGCCTATTTCAGAGATACCGATTTTAGGCAAAAAGGTAAGGCTAACCCCTTTCCTTTTTTGCAAAAATAGGTCTATTTCAGAGATACCGATTTTTGGCAAAAAGGTAAGGCTAACCCCTTTGCTTTCTTGCAAAAATAGGCCTATTTCAGAGATACCGATTTTTGGCAAAAAGGTAAGGCTAACCCCTTTGCTTTCTTGCAAAAATAGGCCTATTTCAGAGATACCAATTTTTGGCAAAAAGGTAAGGCTAACCCCTTTGCTTTTTTTGCAAAAATAGGCCTATTTCAGAGATACCGATTTTTGGAAAAAAGGGTAAGGCTAACCACTTTGCTTTTTTGAAAAAATTGGCCTATTTCAGAGATACCGATTTTAGGCAAAAAGGTAAGGCTAACCCCTTTCCTTTTTTGCAAAAATAGGTCTATTTCAGAGATACCGATTTTTGGCAAAAAGGTAAGGCTAACCCCTTTGCTTTTTTGCAAAAATAGGCCTATTTCAGAGATACCAATTTTTGGCAAAAAGGTAAGGCTAACCCCTTTGCTTTTTGCAAAAATAGGCCTATTTCAGAGATACCGATTTTAGGCCAAAAGGTAAGGCTAACCCCTTTGCTTTTTTGCAAAAATAGGCCTATTTCAGAGATAGCAATTTTTGGCAAAAAGGTAAGGCTAGCCCCTTTGCTTTTTTGCAAAAATAGGCCTATTTCAGAGATACCGATTTTTGGCAAAAAGGTAAGGCTAACCCCTTTGCTTTCTTGCAAAAATAGGCCTATTTCAGAGATGCCGATTTTAGGCCAAAAGGTAAGGCTAACCCCTTTGCTTTTTGCAAAAATAGGCCTATTTCAGAGATACCGATTTTTGGCAAAAAAGGAAGGCTAACCACTTTGCTTTCTTGCAAAAATAGGCCTATTTCAGAGATACCAATTTTTGGCAAAAAGGCAAGGCTAGCCCCTTCGCTTTTTTGCAAAAATAGGCTTATTTCAGAGATAGCAATTTTTGGCAAAAAGGTAAGGCTAACCCCTTTGCTTTTTTGCAAAAATAGGCCTATTTCAGAGATACCAATTTTTGGCCAAAAGGGAAGGCTAACCCCTTTGCTTTTTTGCAAAAATAGGCCTATTTCAGAGATACCGATTTTTGGCAAAAAGGTAAGGCTAACCCCTTTGCTTTTTTGCAAAAATAGGCCTATTTCAGAGATACCGATTTTTGGCAAAAAGGTAAGGCTAACCCCTTTGCTTTTTTGCAAAAATATGCCTATTTCAGAGATACCGATTTTTGGCAAAAAGGTAAGGCTAGCCCCTTTGCTTTTTTGCAAAAATAGGCCTATTTCAGAGATACCGATTTTTGGCAAAAAGGTAAGGCTAACCCCTTTGCTTTTTTGCAAAAATAGGCCTATTTCAGAGATAGCAATTTTTGGCAAAAAGGTAAGGCTAACCCCTTTGCTTTTTTGCAAAAATAGGCCTATTTCAGAGATACCGATTTTTGGCAAAAAGGTAAGGCTAACCCCTTTGCTTTTTTGCAAAAATAGGCCTATTTCAGAGATAACGATTTTTGGCAAAAAGGTAAGGCTAACCCCTTTGCTTTTTTGCAAAAATAGGCCTATTTCAGAGATACCAATTTTTGGCAAAAAGGTAAGGCTAACCCCTTTGCTTTTTTGCAAAAATAGGCCTATTTCAGAGATACCGATTTTTGACAAAAAGGTAAGGCTAACCCCTTTGCTTTTTTGCATAAATAGGCCTATTTCAGAGATACCGATTTTAGGCAAAAAGGTAAGGCTAACCCCTTTGCTTTTTTGCAAAAATAGGCCTATTTCAGAGATAACGATTTTCGGCAAAAAGGTAAGGCTAACCCCTTTGCTTTTTTGCAAAAATAGGCCTATTTCAGAGATACCGATTTTTGGCAAAAAGGTAAGGCTAACCCCTTTGCTTTCTTGCAAAAATAGGCCTATTTCAGAGATGCCGATTTTAGGCCAAAAGGTAAGGCTAACCCCTTTGCTTTTTGCAAAAATAGGCCTATTTCAGAGATACCGATTTTTGGCAAAAAAGGAAGGCTAACCACTTTGCTTTCTTGCAAAAATAGGCCTATTTCAGAGATACCAATTTTTGGCAAAAAGGCAAGGCTAGCCCCTTCGCTTTTTTGCAAAAATAGGCTTATTTCAGAGATAGCAATTTTTGGCAAAAAGGTAAGGCTAACCCCTTTGCTTTTTTGCAAAAATAGGCCTATTTCAGAGATACCAATTTTTGGCCAAAAGGGAAGGCTAACCCCTTTGCTTTTTTGCAAAAATATGCCTATTTCAGAGATACCGATTTTTGGCAAAAAGGTAAGGCTAACCCCTTTGCTTTTTTGCAAAAATAGGCCTATTTCAGAGATACCGATTTTTGGCAAAAAGGTAAGGCTAACCCCTTTGCTTTTTTGCAAAAATAGGCCTATTTCAGAGATAGCAATTTTTGGCAAAAAGGTAAGGCTAACCCCTTTGCTTTTTTGCAAAAATAGGCCTATTTCAGAGATACCAATTTTTGGCAAAAAGGTAAGGCTAACCCCTTTGCTTTTTTGCAAAAGTAGGCCTATTTCAGAGATAACGATTTTTGGCAAAAAGGTAAGGCTAACCCCTTTGCTTTTTTGCAAAAATAGGCCTATTTCAGAGATACCAATTTTTGGGAAAAAGGTAAGGCTAACCCCTTTGCTTTTTTGCAAAAATAGGCCTATTTCAGAGATACCGATTTTTGGCAAAAAGGTAAGGCTAACCCCTTTGCTTTTTTGCAAAAATAGGCCTATTTCAGAGATACCGATTTTAGGCCAAAAGGTAAGGCTAACCCCTTTGCTTTCTTGCAAAAATAGGCCTATTTCAGAGATACCACTTTTTGACAAAATGGTAAGGTTAACCCCTTTGCTTTTTTTGCAAAAATAGGCCTATTTCAGAGATACCGATTTTTGGCAAAAAGGTAAGGCTAACCCCTTTGCTTTTTTGGAAAAATAGGCCTATTTTAGAGATACCGATTTTAGGCAAAAAGGTAAGGCTAACCCCTTTCCTTTTTTGCAAAAATAGGCCTATTTCAGAGATACCGATTTTTGACAAAAAGGTAAGGCTAACCCCTTTGCTTTTTGCAAAAATAGGCCTATTTCAGAGATACCGATTTTTGGCAAAAGGGTAAGGCTAGCCCCTTTGCTTTTTGCAAAAATAGGCCTATTTCAGAGATACCGATTTTAGGCCAAAAGGTAAAGCTAACCCCTTTGCTTTCTTGCAAAAATAGGCCTATTTCAGAGATACCAATTTTTGACAAAATGGTAAGGCTAACCCCTTTGCTTTTTTTGCAAAAATAGGCCTATTTCAGAGATACCGATTTTTGGCAAAAAGATAAGGCTAACCCCTTTGCTTTCTTGCAAAAATAGGCCTATTTCAGAGATACCAATTTTTGGCTAACCCCTTTGCTTTCTTGCAAAAATAGGCCTATTTCAGAGATACCAATTTTTGGCAAAAAGGTAAGGCTAACCCCTTTACTTTTTTGCAAAAATAGGCCTATTTCAAAGATACCGAATTTAGGCCAAAAGGTAAGGCTAACCCCTTTGCTTTTTTGCAAAAATAGGCCTATTTCAGAGATAGCAATTTTTGGCAAAAGGGTAAGGCTAGCCCCTTTGCTTTTTGCAAAAATAGGCCTATTTCAGAAATACCGATTTTAGGCCAAAAGGTAAGGCTAACCCCTTTGCTTTTTTGCAAAAATAGGCCTATTTCAGAGATACCAATTTTTGGGAAAAAGGTAAGGCTAACCCCTTTGTTTTTTTGCAAAAATAGGCCTATTTCAGAGATACCGATTTTTGACAAAAAGGTAAGGCTAACCCCTTTGCTTTTTGCAAAAATAGGCCTATTTCAGAGATACCGATTTTTGGCAAAAGGGTAAGGCTAGCCCCTTTGCTTTTTGCAAAAATAGGCCTATTTCAGAGATACCAATTTTTGGCAAAAAGGTAGGGCTAACCCCTTTGCTTTTTTGCAAAAATAGGCCTATTTCAGAGATACCGATTTTTGGCAAAAGGGTAAGGCTAACGCCTTTGCTTTTTTGCAAAAATAGGCCTATTTCAGAGATACCGATTTTTGGCAAAAAGGTAAGGCTAACCCCTTTGCTTTTTTGCAAAAGTAGGCCTATTTCAGAGATACCGATTTTAGGCAAAAAGGTAAGGCTAACCCCTTTGCTTTTTTGCAAAAATAGGCCTATTTCAGAGATACCGATTTTAGGCAAAAAGGTAAGGCTAACCCCTTTGCTTTTTTGCAAAAATAGGCCTATTTCAGAGATACCGATTTTTGGCAAAAAGGTAAGGCTAACCCCTTTGCTTTTTTGCAAAAATAGGCCTATTTCAGAGATACCGATTTTAGGCAAAAAGGTAAGGCTAACCCCTTTGCTTTTTTGCAAAAATAGGCCTATTTCAGAGATACCGATTTTTGGCAAAAGGGTAAGGCTAACGCCTTTGCTTTTTTGCAAAAATAGGCCTATTTCAGAGATACCGATTTTTGGCAAAAAGGTAAGGCTAACCCCTTTGCTTTTTTGCAAAAATAGGCCTATTTCAGAGATACCGATTTTTGGCAAAAAGGTAAGGCTAACCCCTTTGCTTTTTGCAAAAATAGGCCTATTTCAGAGATACCAATTTTTGGCAAAAAGGTAGGGCAAACCCCTTTGCTTTTTGCAAAAATAGGCCTATTTCAGAGATACCGATTTTTGGCAAAAGGGTAAGGCTAGCCCCTTTGCCTTTTGCAAAAATAGGCCTATTTCAGAGATACCAATTTTTGGCTAACCCCTTTGCTTTCTTGCAAAAATAGGCCTATTTCAGAGATACCAATTTTTGGCAAAAAGGTAAGGCTAACCCCTTTACTTTTTTGCAAAAATAGGCCTATTTCAGAGATACCGATTTTTGGCAAAAGGGTAAGGCTAGCCCCTTTGCTTTTTGCAAAAATAGGCCTATTTCAGAGATACCAATTTTTGGCAAAAAGGTAGGGCAAACCCCTTTGCTTTTTGCAAAAATAGGCCTATTTCAGAGATACCGATTTTTGGCAAAAGGGTAAGGCTAGCCCCTTTGCCTTTTGCAAAAATAGGCCTATTTCAGAGATACCAATTTTTGGCTAACCCCTTTGCTTTCTTGCAAAAATAGGCCTATTTCAGAGATACCAATTTTTGGCAAAAAGGTAAGGCTAACCCCTTTACTTTTTTGCAAAAATAGGCCTATTTCAAAGATACCGAATTTAGGCCAAAAGGTAAGGCTAACCCCTTTGCTTTTTTGCAAAAATAGGCCTATTTCAGAGATAGCAATTTTTGGCAAAAGGGTAAGGCTAGCCCCTTTGCTTTTTGCAAAAATAGGCCTATTTCAGAGATACCGATTTTAGGCCAAAAGGTAAGGCTAACCCCTTTGCTTTTTTGCAAAAATAGGCCTATTTCAGAGATACCAATTTTTGGGAAAAAGGTAAGGCTAACCCCTTTGTTTTTTTGCAAAAATAGGCCTATTTCAGAGATACCGATTTTTGACAAAAAGGTAAGGCTAACCCCTTTGCTTTTTGCAAAAATAGGCCTATTTCAGAGATACCGATTTTTGGCAAAAGGGTAAGGCTAGCCCCTTTGCTTTTTGCAAAAATAGGCCTATTTCAGAGATACCAATTTTTGGCAAAAAGGTAGGGCTAACCCCTTTGCTTTTTTGCAAAAATAGGCCTATTTCAGAGATACCGATTTTTGGCAAAAGGGTAAGGCTAACGCCTTTGCTTTTTTGCAAAAATAGGCCTATTTCAGAGATACCGATTTTTGGCTAACCCCTTTCCTTTTTTGCAAAAATAGGCCTATTTCAAAGATACCGATTTTTGGCAAAAGGGTAAGGCTAGCCCCTTTGCTTTCTTTGCAAAAATAGGCCTATTTCAGAGATACCAATTTTTGGCAAAAAGGTAGGGCTAACCCCTTTGCTTTTTGCAAAAATAGGCCTATTTCAGAGATACCGATTTTTGGCAAAAGGGTAAGGCTAGCCCCTTTGCCTTTTGCAAAAATAGGCCTATTTCAGAGATACCAATTTTTGGCAAAAAGGTAGGGCTAACTCCTTTGCTTTTTTGCAAAAATAGGCCTATTTCAGAGATACCGATTTTTGGCAAAAAGGTAAGGCTAACCCCTTTGCTTTTTTGCAAAAGTAGGCCTATTTCAGAGATAACGATTTTTGGCAAAAAGGTAAGGCTAACCCCTTTGCTTTTTTGCAAAAATAGGCCTATTTCAGAGATACCAATTTTTGGGAAAAAGGTAAGGCTAACCCCTTTGCTTTTTTGCAAAAATAGGCCTATTTCAGAGATACCGATTTTAGGCCAAAAGGTAAGGCTAACCCCTTTGCTTTCTTGCAAAAATAGGCCTATTTCAGAGATACCAATTTTTGACAAAATGGTAAGGTTAACCCCTTTGCTTTTTTTGCAAAAATAGGCCTATTTCAGAGATACCGATTTTTGGCAAAAAGGTAAGGCTAGCCCCTTTGCTTTTTGCAAAAATAGGCCTATTTCAGAGATACCGATTTTAGGCCAAAAGGTAAGGCTAACCCCTTTGCTTTTTTGCAAAAATAGGCCTATTTCAGAGATACCAATTTTTGGGAAAAAGGTAAGGCTAACCCCTTTGTTTTTTTGCAAAAATAGGCCTATTTCAGAGATACCGATTTTTGACAAAAAGGTAAGGCTAACCCCTTTGCTTTTTGCAAAAATAGGCCTATTTCAGAGATACCGATTTTTGGCAAAAGGGTAAGGCTAGCCCCTTTGCCTTTTTTGCAAAAATAGGCCTATTTCAGAGATACCGATTTTTGGCAAAAAGGTAAGGCTAACCCCTTTGCTTTTTTGCAAAAATAGGCCTATTTCAGAGATACCGATTTTTGGCAAAAGGGTAAGGCTAACCCCTTTGCTTTTTTGCAAAAATAGGCCTATTTCAGAGATACCGATTTTTGGCAAAAAGGTAAGGCTAGCCCCTTTGCTTTTTGCAAAAATAGGCCTATTTCAGAGATACCGATTTTAGGCCAAAAGGTAAGGCTAACCCCTTTGCTTTTTTGCAAAAATAGGCCTATTTCAGAGATACCGATTTTAGGCCATAAGGTAAAGGCTAACCCCTTTGCTTTCTTGCAAAAATAGGCCTATTTCAGAGATACCAATTTTTGACAAAATGGTAAGGTTAACCCTTTTGCTTTTTTGCAAAAATAGGCCTATTTCAGAAATACCGATTTTTGGCAAAAAGGTAAGGCTAACCCCTTTGCTTTTTTGCAAAAATAGACCTATTTCAGAGATACCAATTTTTGGCTAACCCCTTTACTTTTTTGCAAAAATAGGCCTATTTCAGAGATACCAATTTTTGGCTAACCCCTTTACTTTTTTGCAAAAATAGGCCTATTTCAAAGATACCGAATTTAGGCCAAATGGTAAGGCTAACCCCTTTGCTTTTTTGCAAAAATAGGCCTATTTCAGAGATAGCAATTTTTGGCAAAAGGGTAAGGCTAGCCCCTTTGCTTTTTGCAAAAATAGGCCTATTTCAGAGATACCGATTTTAGGCCAAAAGGTAAGGCTAACCCCTTTGTTTTTTTGCAAAAATAGGCCTATTTCAGAGATACCGATTTTTGACAAAAAGGTAAGGCTAACCCCTTTGTTTTTTGCAAAAATAGGCCTATTTCAGAGATACCGATTTTTGACAAAAAGGTAAGGCTAACCCCTTTGCTTTTTGCAAAAATAGGCCTATTTCAGAGATACCGATTTTTGGCAAAAGGGTAAGGCTAGCCCCTTTGCCTTTTGCAAAAATAGGCCTATTTCAGAGATACCAATTTTTGGCAAAAAGGTAGGGCTAACCCCTTTGCTTTTTTGCAAAAATAGGCCTATTTCAGAGATACCGATTTTTGGCAAAAGGGTAAGGCTAACGCCTTTGCTTTTTTGCAAAAATAGGCCTATTTCAGAGATACCGATTTTTGGCAAAAAGGTAAGGCTAACCCCTTTGCTTTTTTGCAAAAGTAGGCCTATTTCAGAGATAACGATTTTTGGCAAAAAGGTAAGGCTAACCCCTTTGCTTTTTTGCAAAAATAGGCCTATTTCAGAGATACCAATTTTTGGGAAAAAGGTAAGGCTAACCCCTTTGCTTTTTTGCAAAAATAGGCCTATTTCAGAGATACCGATTTTAGGCCAAAAGGTAAGGCTAACCCCTTTGCTTTCTTGCAAAAATAGGCCTATTTCAGAGATACCAATTTTTGACAAAATGGTAAGGTTAACCCCTTTGCTTTTTTGCAAAAATAGGCCTATTTCAGAGATACCGATTTTTGGCAAAAAGGTAAGGCTAACCCCTTTGCTTTTTTGGAAAAATAGGCCTATTTTAGAGATACCGATTTTAGGCAAAAAGGTAAGGCTAACCCCTTTGCTATTTTGCAAAAATAGACCTATTTCAGAAATACCGATTTTTGGCAAAAAGGTAAGGCTAACCCCTTTGCTTTTTTGCAAAAATAGACCTATTTCAGAGATACCAATTTTTGGCAAAAAGGTAAGGTTAACCCCTTTGTTTTTTTGCAAAAATAGGCCTATTTTAGAGATACCGATTTTAGGCAAAAAGGTAAGGCTAACCCCTTTGCTATTTTGCAAAAATAGACCTATTTCAGAGATACCAATTTTTGGCAAAAAGGTAAGGCTAACCCCTTTGCTTTTTTGCAAAAATAGACCTATTTCAGAGATACCAATTTTTGGCAAAAATAGGCCTATTTCAGAGATACCGATTTTTGGCAAAAAGGTAAGGCTAACCCCTTTGCTTTTTTTGCATAAATAGGCCTATTTCAGAGATACCGATTTTAGGCAAAAAGGTAAGGCTAACCCCTTTGCTTTTTTGCAAAAATAGGCCTATTTCAGAGATACCGATTTTTGGCAAAGGGGTAAGGCTAACCCCTTTGCTTTTTTGAAAAAATAGGCCTATTTCAGAGATACCGATATTAGGCAAAAAGGCAAGAGTAGGCATATTTCAGATATACCGATTTTTGGCAAAAAGCTAACGTTAACCCCTTTGCTTTTTTGCAAAAATAGGCATATTTCAGAAATACCGATTTTTGACACATTATTTGGTAAATATATCACTGCAATTCTTTTAACTCACGAAGAATGCGAAAGAAAATACAAGGTAGAGGGAAGGAATAATTTATGTTGCGAAGCTATAAAAAATGTCTCATGTTTCTTGCACAAGTCCTAGTGATTTATCAGATAAATTGTCCAGCTTGAAAGACAAAATGGCGATCTCTTCAACAGTGATCTCTCTTGAAATTGATCTTGAGTGATGTATGACGTGCCAAAGTCTTCATAGACCATCATAGTCACTAGCCTTGACTATTTTCTACCACGTATCTTCGCTGGGGGAAGGCACTATCTATATTTTGTGTACTGGGGACATGCCATTGGGACGGGTATTCATTTCTACGATTTTGGTACAAAGAAAGGTGTCAAAGAAAGGTAAGTTTTGGCATAAACAATAAAAATATAGACCATTTTATAAAACTAAGTATAAGGTCGGGTTTACATTTTCGAAATAATTGGTGAAAGGAATGGGTAAGTTATTTAAGATTAAATGACACGTATCCAACCAAAATCTGGTCAAGTGCTCCCTCCCAGGCTAGCACAATGTTCAAGTCAGTTGTAGGAGGCAAGCAGATGCTTCTTAACCACTGCCAATGCTGTTTGTATAACCGTATTTCTTACAAAGTCAAACTTTCAAATACCTTTAAGAGATTGCGAGTACATCAGCAGCTATTTCGTGACTAAATTGAGTTTGCAAGTCACTCAATTTCTTCTTGAGGACACTCAGTCCAGTGAGAACGATTGTTTCTGGTCGTAGAGAGCCGCAAGTCTGCAAGATAAAAAGGAGTAGAAAGAATGACCTTTGTCACGTTCATGATGTTTTGGTATAATGGCAGACTCCCTGCAAAACTTGTTTCACAAAGAGTTACTGCAAGGATTTTGACTTTAACTTTTAACATTTTCTTTAAACTTTATCATTGTAAATAGCTTGTAAACTATATCTGCTGTTAATTATATATTTTAGGTACACTAAGTTGACAGGTCCTTGGTTGATAGCAGCAAATTAATTTTGCTGAACAATTTTACAGTTCAATTCAATTTTTTTCGTAGAATACAGGACTAAATGTTATTACAGGTATATATAAAAATATCTGTATCCTATACGGCCAAAGTACCTGTATAAATATGGTTATTATATCATTTCATAGAACAAAGTATAATTGTAAGAGATGTACCTCAACGTTGTAATAAAATTTTTCAGGTTTTCCTTCTGGATCGAACGGTGCTTGAGCTTGGTCTTCTTCCAATTGCGTATACTCGCTTTTAGGCCATTCTTCGGGTCTTGGATACGTCGTATGACGTAATGCATTATCTGGATCATATTCAAAAGCAACTCCTGCAGTTGGATTCCATTTGGCATGCTCCTTCGCAAATCCCTTCTTGGCATATGCTCGCAGTTTCAGTTCCTGTCCCTTGATGAGCTTCACAAGAAGTATGTCATCTACCTCTCCATATTCACTACTTTCATCGTCTTTATTTCTGGATGTAACCTACATTATAAAGAACGACAATTTTAGGTCGATGAAATTTCGTGGAGTAAGCTTTGGTGAATAAATTTTCGGCCAAAATGATATACAGTACTTTCAACCAAACACTTGTTTACCTTGATTAAGATTTGCAATTAATAGTTTAGAAATAAACAGAGTATGTGACTGCACTTGCAAAAAGAAAAGATCGGCAAATAATACGAGAAGACGTCGTTCTTTTTGGGGTCATAGTGACAACGTAATTTTACAAAGATGAATTTAAACTATAAAAAGTGACCAGGGTTCTCTCTTGGTAAAAAAATGCACCTTTAACGGACCTGAGTTTGTGCCCGTCCTTCTTGAAAAATATTTCAGAATCCAAAATTTTCGGCGTTAACAATTTCGGCCCCACTGCTTTTCAGATAAACAGATGTTTGGCAAGGACTTGCATCGAAAATTTTAGTTCTTAATGTAACTGAAGTTGCAGTTTTAGTTCCACAACGCATTTTTGTGAGTATTATTTTCTAATTTTTTTATTTCTAACCTAATCAAATACAGCATACAAATTGTTCATACAATATACGTATATATATATCTACAGGGTGTCCCAAAAAAATTGTGCCCCGTTTGCCTAAAGATTGCAACAAAAGGGCAAAAGATTCTCGCCAAACTGTTATGTCATGTTGCTCTTCAGATGTTCAAATAAAGTTTGCTACCATCCCTGCAAAAATCTGCTGAAAAATGATGGAGCTATGACCTTCAGAAGACCAAATTTACCTGATGACTGAAACCAGCGGTCGGCCATTTTGTTTTACTATTTTGCAGTGATAAGTAGCTTCACGTAAGGTAAGAAATAATTTCTGTGAGGTCAGACATAGTGGAACTCTATGAGGATTATCGGCATTTTCATGAGAGCTATGACATTGGAGGCTGCTGTTTCATTTTCCATCGATAAAGCTATTTGTCACTGTAAAATGGTAAGACAAAATGGCCGACCGCTGGTTTCAGTCATCGGCCAAATTTGGTCTCCTGGAGGTCATAGCTCCATCATTTTTCAACGGATTTTTATGGGGATGGTAGCAAACTTCAATTGAATATCTGAAGAGCAAACACCATGCAAAAAATTGGCGAAAATCTGTTGCCGTTGTGTCGCAATCTTCAGGCAAATGGGGCACCATTTTTTTGGGACACCCTGTACATATAAACCAACAACTTTGTAAATTCTTATCCTCCACATGTAAAGAACAGTTAATGCATAATTTTATCATATTTGCAAGAATACTTACAGGAACAACTTTTGGGTCTGATGATATCAAATCTCTACTAGTGACATGTCTTGGATCATCCATGCATCTGACATCCAAAGTGAATTCTACTGAACATTCTGGGCAAAATTCTTCACAAGTACAGTCCTATCAATAAAGATATTTGTTATCAAAAAAAGTACCTTAAATTTCATTATGACAAAAAGGTAGGCCTTAAATTTGAAAGAAGCAAAAAATATTGCCTTAATAAGCTCAAAATACATCACCTTATTAGATAACAGTGCACTGTGTTTCTTTAATATTTCTTTGAGAGTTTTGTTAATAATTACTCCATCTGTCCATTCAAAATTTGGAAAGAGTGAGAGTTTATCAAAGATCTTCATTAATGCAAAACTTACTTTCCTACCATGTGCAAAACCGACTTTATGTCTCATCTATTTCCAGGTTTATCAATTACATGAACAAACATCTTAACATTTTGCATTTCTTTAAATAATGGTGAGCTTGAAGAAGGCATTTCGATCTCAAATGAAATAAAATCAATTGAAATAACGCTTGAAATAAAACAAAATTGAAATAATATATATGATTTACTTTACTCACAATTGAATAATTCATTCTTTCCACAGTGTCATCACTGATCAATGGTATCAAGCCTAAAATGAATCAAATTGTAACAGAAGTGAAGATGAGAAAATATCATGTTACATTGTATGAATATATAAATCTATGTTCTTAGAGTCCTATTATTTCTATTTACCACATGTCTGAATACAACTTCCCTAGGTTTGAATTTTGCGCAACTTTCAAATGGTAAATAAATTTTGTTGCAAAAGAATGGTTGAAAACCTTTCTTTGAATTTCATGCTTACCAATAAAGTTAAACTAAATTCCTTCAGTGAAGATAGTAATGTGAAAAAAGTGCGAAAATTCTATGTGAAGGTGAAGTTGCAGTTTATAGCACCAAACATTGGGATCACAGAAGTAGCTAAGCACCAATCAAGTCTGCAGCCCTTATGACCCTCAAGTGGCGGGGCTCTACCAAGTATCTAACCCTGTCCACCTGACTGTTCTGGCTGCAAAGACAGAGGATTACATCACTGTGCCATAACAAATTGAACAGGAATGAAATGAAAGAACAAGACAGTAATGAAATGTAACCTGTGGACTTACCAAGCCTGTGTGCAATAAATTCATCATGAAGGACTGAAGTGTTATTTTCTATCTGTACCCAATCAATTGCTATAATAGAAACAAGTTAACAGATGTGATCAGTGAAAAGAGATTTGAAAGTACTCAACTACTGTATATAAACAAAAACGTACTGGTTGAAACTTGGAAAAAGATTAAGGCTTTAAGAAAACAAGAATCAAAGCTCTTATCATGGGAGAAATATATTTGACTTTCTACCTGACTCATTCTATAGGGAATAGATAAATTTACAAGATAAAGTAATGCCATTTATTCTGGCACTAGGCTTCTTGAAAACCAGCCAAATCCTCCAAAACTATTGCTTCCATCAATGAATGAAGATTTCAAATATGCAATGAATATGTTTATCTATATTTTCAAACTTTGATTTTAATTCTTTATGAACATACCTATGGTTGGTACTTCAGCAATGAAGATTCTTCTTAAAGTGTTTGCCATGCTAAAAAAAACCAAAGGAGATGTGAAATTTTCCCGTTTCCCGTTTCATTCAAATTTCAAACTGCCTCAACATACAGTAATGTAATATTTTGCCTCTTGGAATATTGCTTACACTTTAGCAGACACACAGTCAATTTTTCCCCTGTTTACTTTTGTACCAATTTTGAAAAGCATTGTTACTCAGTGATTGTTCAAAAAGCCAATCAGCTTTCAGATCTAAGAAAACAATGATATTTCATCTCTGTTTTCATGCAAAAATGTGTCTTCTAAACTTCACCTGACCTGCATAACTTGTGTAAATTCATAAAAGAGTGGAAAATTTAGCCACTTCGCTGTTTTGCAATGTTTCTGTCTGTACATGCCATTTAACAGAGTGCCATCTTCATGGCATTTGGTCCCCAGGGGGGGGGGGGTTAATTCCATATGTAGAGCAATGGGTACATGCAGCCCAGAAGAATGGGTTTCTTGAAAATCCCTACAGATGGGTCTAAAAATGTAACTGTTCCACTAGAAATGGGTCACTTTTTTGAATTGTAACAAAAATGTTGTCAAGTTTTTCATTTTTAACATTGGATATTTCTTGTTTTAGTTCTGACACTGGTTTGAAACTTGGCTGGTTGTAACTTCATCTTGAGTTCATAATTTTACGTTTAAAGTGAAATGAACCCTTGATTTCTGGGGGAAATTCAACAGTCTTTTCCCCCAAAAAATCCTTAAAATGGGTATAAAATCAACCAAAAATCCTTAAATATAATAGATGGGTCTCCTCCCTTGGAAGTTGCCCCAACTTAAAACAATGCCTTGTGCAAGAAACGCGCTCTCAGCACAAACTTAGTGAAAATGATAGCCTATTATTGTTTTAAAACAAACTAATCTATGCCACAAGGCAAACCAGACTGTAAAGTTTTTTTCTGTGCTGGGAATTTGCACCGATTCATTTGTTTTAAAACAATAGGCTATTGTCATCACTAAGATTGTGCGGCGCAAGGCAAATTTTTCAGTCTGGTATGCAATTCCCCACACAGTCCGCAGAAAGAAACTTTCTTTACAGTCTAGAAAAGTTGGGCATAAAAATCTCCAAAAATCCCCATTATCCAAAGACTCAAGTTACCCCCCCCCCCCCCCTTCCCGGCCGGGCGTTTGGTTTGACATAACTTTTGCTTATTTCTTTTTCAATATAAATTATTCATACAACCACAATTATTAATTAATTTTCTTGTTGCTTTGCTTTGGGGTTTTAAACTAAAGCCGCACACAATCATACTTACGACAGTTCTGTGTTCTCTATAGTGAATTTTATGTTTTCTTCTGAGAGTTCAGATAACTTGACACGCGGCTGGCTTGCATAAGGCATCCTGACACAAAGCAAAGCTGACTGCAACCTGTTTTTCCCTGGAGTTGTCTTCACTCCTGATTAGGCCTACAGCAACAACAACAATGGAAAACCAACGAGCCTCATTCTGGAGACAAGGCAGCTTCATAATGGCAGAGGGGTTCGATTATTTCCCTTTTTGTTAGGAATTCAAACAGACCGGTCATTCTCAGCTGTAAAGCAAAATATCTGGTAAATTGTACTTCTACTAAGAGATATGGAGTTTGAGAACCTTCAAATAGAGATTCCTGTCGGCGAAGGTGAGAGTAATCGCAATGAAAATCCTCTCAATCCGCTTTGGGAAAAGAAATACCACAACCAGGCAAAAGGCTTTGTTGTTGGTCTGGACGTCAATTCAAAAGAAGCCATGCAGAAGAAGTCAACCAGAGCCAAAAGATTCGGTTTGAAAGCTAAAATCGACGAAGAAGCAGAGCACAAAGACCCATTCCTTGAAATTGAAGTCAACAAGATCAAGTTTCCTCCAGTTACAGATGCGGCATTTGCCGATGACAAACCAGAGGCATTGCATTTGTTTGGGGTCAACAACATGAGCACTAAAGATGTGTTTGCATATTTTAAAGACCACGGTCCTGATACCATGGAATGGATTGATGATGCATCATGCAATGTCATTTGGGAAACTGAGAAGATGGCAACCAATGCTTTGAAGGCAATGAGCAGGACGTACGAAGAGCTGAAAGATTTAAACAAAGAAATCAAT
Source organism: Aurelia coerulea (assembly GCA_039566865.1). NCBI lineage: Eukaryota > Metazoa > Cnidaria > Scyphozoa > Semaeostomeae > Ulmaridae > Aurelia > Aurelia coerulea. The sequence goes on from CM076948.1 coordinate 2,404,187, forward strand.
GACAATGATGATTTGGATGTCAGTGAAGCAGAGGAAGAAGAAAGAGAAATATGGAGGATTGGATTACCAAATAAGAAATCAGAAGCTTTGTTTTTAAGAAGAGCCACAGTTGAAGACAAAAAATTACCAGGTGCTGCCACAAGAAGTCTTTATTACCTTACACATGGTCGCGGAAGAGGGAATAGAGGTAAACCTGGAATTGTTAGCTCGTCACGGAAAAGGAAGCTACAGCAAGCAACTGCCTTTGTTAAAGAAAATCTAACATCCAAAGCTCCAGAAGTTCAGTTTGTTGATGTGAAAGAAAAAGATAAAGAAGAAGACATGGACGTTGATTCCGACGATGAATTTGTTCCCTCAAAGAAATCAAAAGACACAATAGTGAACAGGCCTGTTGTCAGAATGGGAATGTATTCTGATGGAATTGGGAAAAGACCAACTTTCTCAGAACAAATTAGAGCTGAAGAGAATTTAAAGATTGAAGTTAGAAATTCAAGGAAATGGTCTTCAGGAAGAAGAAATCATTTTAAGAGAGATGGCTCAAGTAGTGAGGAAAGTTTCAGTGAAGATGACTCCTCAGATGATAATGAAGTAACAAAAAGAGATCAATTTATGAGGAAAGATACGCAAGATATCTCACAGAGACTTGGTGATGATAGCGATTTGAGGCAGCAGCTAGATTCAAGTGATCTCAGAGCAAAAATTGATAACAGAAATGCGCAGAAAAAGGATGTTCCAGATTTAAGAGCCAAGTTGCTTCAGAAAAAGAAATATTTAGGACTAACAAAAGACCAGTTGAACTTGTGTATTGAAGTGACTGAGGTTTCTGATGAGGATTAAAGTGACTGTGGAAATCAAAAGGATACTAAACTATGGACTACAAAATTATGAGATCTTGAGGTTTAACGATCTTCTGTGTGCAGAGGGGTTAGCTATGAATAATCCTTAGATGGCTGTACATACGATGAGACCAAGAATGCATTATGCTTCACATAAGAGATCAACTGTAGAATGAACAGAAACTTTTTGAATAGAATTATCTGAATCGAAAGGTGTTTTAGATTAGTGCCATTTAGAAAGTTGAATGATGCTGCAACAATAAAACATTAGTGGATCTTTTTATGACTGTTTTAGAAGATGATTTCTGTGTAAGGTATTCGTTTGGTAGATGCAGTTTCTAAACAGAATATCTTAAACAGAATCTCAGAATATCTTGTCTTTTATGGTATACTTGCGTTCCATTTGTATCATCGTGGAATTTGAAATTATAGCAAGCCCTTTAAAGCGAAAATACAAGCTTGAATTAAGGGACCATCCAAAATTGATCTGTTTTTTCTGCACAGTGAAATTTCTTAACTAGTAACAAGTTATGTAAAAACAGCCAATAAAATTGTTTAAATACTGCCACTTGGTACGTAGATAAAATATTTCACCAAGTTTATGCTGAAAATATGAGGCGCCGAATGCGTCGATTTAATGTCAATTCAAAGCGATTGCAGACAAAGAAATTCTCTCGACCTGTAACTCAAGACAAACAAGGCCACAAAAGTTGCCCTGAAACCAGTAGGGCAAATCCTCGCCTTGTGCACGCGAAAGGTGGTTTTTAAGAGAAGTTATGTGCTTATAACGAAAGGAGAACAAAGAAGGGTAAATCTAAAGATCTGCCTGGCGGATTTTGTTTAGTTGATTCAGGTGCAATGTGGTAATCGTTTCATTTAAGCCCAGTCTACGCGAGAATTACGATTCCTTCTGCTCGTCTTCTGAATCAAATAAACAAAATCCGCCAGGCAGAACTTTAGATTTACCCTTCTTCTTTCGTTATAAGCACATAACTTCTCTGAAAAACCACCTTTCGCGTGCACAAGGCGAGAGTTTGACCTACTGGTTTCGGGGCAACTTTTTGCGGTCTTGTTTGTTTTGAACTACTGGTTGAGAGAATTTCTTTCATCTGCAATCGCTTTGAATTGAGGTGTCAATAAAAATCAACTTATGCTATTGTGTTACAAAACCTGTCCTCGTTCAGCTGAATACTAAAATGCAGATATTAAATCAACCGTTGGTAGAATTAGGCTAATAACAGCGGATGAATTCGGAAGACCCATTCAAGTCAACAGTCGCAATAGAATGTAATATATAACATACACCTGAAAGAATAGTCAAAGAAACAAACTTTCAAAGATCTCTACCCAATTTGTAAAAAGTGAAGTATTCCTCATACCTCTCCATTGGTACCTCAACGGTCCATTGATCACTTCAAAGCTGTCATTTCTGAAATCGTTGTTTTTGCTTCATTGAATGTAGGATAAATTCTTTTGCAAAGAGTGAAAGTAAAATCAACGTCGACCACCAATCTAACAGTTTGCAGTTTATTTTTTTGAAAGAATTCTCTACCATGATAGCATTGTGATCACATTGTCATTTAATTGAAGATCCCAGCACTACCATCAGTTTGAGGTACATTGGCATGAAATGACAAGTTTCTGAAGAAGATTTCATCATAAAAAATAATATTCCACTACTTTAGCAACCAATTTAACTTTCAAAGCGATAACAACGCAACCTGATCAATCTATCTCCTCGTGAAATTGTGCATCTAATACATCTTCATAAGATTAAATACGTGCGTAATACAGTACAGATTGTGTCATGCATCAAAAGTATTATCAATTCCACACAAGACACAATCAAATCTCTGATCTAAGGAGCAAACATGGCGTTTATAGTACAACCTAACACCATTTTCTTCCATTAAATTAAAGCGAGCAAGAACTTAGATTGACAATTTGTGAAAATTAATTTTTAAGTGCATCGTGTAATCTCCCATAACAAGCAAATCGTACAAAGCATACAGTCAGCTGCTAGCCTTGAAGTTCCTAGATAACTGCTCAGCCTCGAACTGATTTGATAAAATTTATCAGTCCGTTTGTAGATGAATCATGTGACGTCACTTGGTTGTTGTGTTGCAGTTCTGGTTGGATAGCTTTTGCTAGTTGTTTGCCAAGTTCAACTCTGTGAATGAAGTGAAAATATCGATTGCAAAGAGGGGCCACAAATTCTTTCTGATCTGCTGCTGAACAATAAAGTTGTAGACAATCGAACGACAACAAGTCGTAACTACGTTACGATACATCAAGAGACACGACTTAAGACACGTACGATACGATATGTCGAGAGCTTAACCCTATTCGTACTGGGGGGGGGGGGGCGTTTTTCGCCCCCCTAACAGACTTTGCTGCGTTACGCTAAAACGACATGAGATATAACCACCAGTTTTGGTGACTTTTACTCAAATTTCATAGGCAATTAAATTCTTAACAGTTCATTGTTCTACCTCTGATCATATGACCACAGTAATACCATATTTGGAGAGTAGTCAACAAAAAAAAAGCTTAAAATGTCCGTAGTTTTCGTCTCGTTTGCTTGATCGATCTCAAACATGCACCATTTGATTGCATTTGATGAGTACTTTCATTTCATATATAAATTTTTCATATTTGCTGATGTCAGCAAAATTTAATATCTATGACGTCATTCACATTTATGACGTCATTTACCTAATAAAGAAGTGTCAAATATAAATTTTTTTGGTCTAATTTGCTTCATCTTATTAATTTGATTCATTTTGAGTCTATATTTACCAGATAAAAGGGCAGGACCTGCAAAAACCTGCGATTAAAGTAAATGCATGCAACAAAAGGCTAATTTAAGGCTAATTGTGCTAAAAATAGAAAATAAAAAATTTTGCAAAGTATGTATTTTTAAACTATAACATGTTTCCTAGTATTTGAAACAAATTTGGAGAAAATCGGTTGAGTGGTTGATTAAATAGAATTTTTCTGGTTAAGAAGGTATAAATTTGCCAATTTTCGTCAGTTTTTCGGTTGCCTAGCAACGAATCACGTGACTTATTGATTGTCATTGTTATATTTGAATAGCCAATGGTCTAAAGAACAAAAGGGGTAAGTCTTATCGTTATATCTTTTGTAGTTTTGGAGAAAAAGAGGGGGGGCGAAAAACGCCCCCCCCAGTACAAAATACCTATAAAATCGCCCAGTACAGATAGGGTTAACAAGGACAGATTTTGTAACACAACGGCATCATCTGCTTTTGATCAAATAAATAAAAATCCGCCAGGCAGATCTTTAGATTTATCCTTCTCTTTTCGCTGCAAACTCATCATCTCTCTTAAAAACGATTTTCGCATGCACAAGGCGACAGTTTGCCCTTCTGGTTTCAGGGCAACTTCTGTAGCTTTGTTTGTTTTGATTCACTGATTGAGAGAATTTCCTGTGTCTGCAATCGCTAATAGATGACTACGCTAAAGATGGTGGCAAGAATCCAAAAGCAACTGATGCTATTGTCTTACACAATCTGTCCTTTTCAAAATAAATAGCACAACAGAAAATTATCTGAAGTAACATTTTCACTCACCCCCATTGATCGTAAGAATTTATGTTCCAGATAACTCCTTGTGTGAAAATCTTGTGCTCATACATTGCTAAGGATAAGAAAAAATGTAAACAAAAGATTTGTTGTACAAAATTTGAAAACAGCCTTAAATAAAGGACTCATCGTACAAAATCCATAAGCGCAACAAAACACCGTAATCTGTAGAAAGAAGACTGTTAACTCCTGTAAAAGAACAACAACCAAAATAAACCTGTAACTAGAGAATTCAAAAGAACAAATTGTTCTTTATTGCAGTTACTGGTGAGTTACTAACTCATTTTGTTCCTTTCAGGTTTTAAGATTAACTCATTTTTCTCTTGCATTATTCAACAGTTTTATCTCTTGATACAGCTTTATTTGGTTGTTGTTCTTTTACAGGAGTTAACAGCCTTCTTTCTACAGATCACGGTGTTTTGTTGCGTTTATGGGTTTAGTACGATGAGTCTGTCATTCAAGGCGATAAGAAAAAACCACGGAGTAGTGTGGGCAAATTTTGTGAAACAAAAGATTCAGGTTTCTGAAAAAACAAAGCGATTTGTCATTCTGAAGAATAGATTTCACACTTCTGAGTGCACTGTAAGTAAACAGAGAGTGCAAAACATTATGGTTGGCTGCACAGAAGATGTGAAATCTTTTCTTAAAGGCACACTGTCGCGACACTGATTGGACGAATAAGACAATACAAAAGAATAGAATTAGACACGCTTGGCTTCAGCAATTTCGCTGTACACTGAAATTCACGAAGGTGATAACGGCCTGGCTCCCTTTATTCTCGAAACAAAGTATGATTCAAGAGCACAAAAACTTGGTAATTATTCAGAGGCCAGGTCTTTTGCTAGTGATTTCATCATCACAACCAGCCAATCACGGCCACGACAGTGTGCAAAATCGCTTTGTCTTGAACAGACCTGAATTTTTGTTTTACAAAATTTGCCCTTGTTCCACGGAGTAGTTAAAGAACGATTTAACACAGCGACAGAAAGATGGAGGTAAAAATCGAGACAAAGTTCGAGGAAAAGTCAAAGCCAATGATTTCCAGTATTCAAATAACATGTAGTAAAGGAAAAGGAGGTTTTTCTTACCGATCAGGCTACCAAGCATAAAAGGAGTCAGTTTCGTGTAGATAATCGAATTTGTTGGTTTATTCCCTTGGAATACCTGGAATTAAAATGCGCTTATTAGAATTCACCAAGAAATGTCCCTGGAAAGAAGCAAGGTATCTTTTCAACTGAAGTAACGGTCACGAATCAGCTTGGATGTAGAAAAAACTAATCTGATCGAACAAAATTTTTGCGAGAGTATTTTGGGCCTCATGATGATAGGAAGGATAAGAATTATTTGACGCTCAAAAGGTATAAGTAGATTATTTGTTGCGTTTACAGTTTATGGGCAATAAGATAAATGAACATCCGCGTTGAAATGCATCTTTATCAATGAAACTTTTCGCAAGAGAAGATGGCAACTTTTTGTCAGTCTTTTCGGGGCAAGTCTTTTAAATCTTGTTTCTGAAATTAAAAATACATGTTGCAATCAAAAATTCAAAATTAAAGAGGATACTCAACTAACCTTGTGAGGCAGAATGTGGCTCAATTTTTCACCCTTGAAGCCAGCATCTTGCAGCTCTTTCTTTGCTTCATCCGATGTTTTACCTTTCATGAGAGCTTCTGTTTGGGCCAACCAGTTTGACAACAGAATCTATAAAATACAAAAATAATGAAATATAAAGAAACTCTGTTGGATTCAATGTCTAGAACTCTGATCATCAGATGTTTGTTACCGTACAGTAAAACATTGTAACAATCTAAAATCGATGATATGGAATGATTCACGACAAATGGTAATCGATGATAGATTGCCATTCTTACGAAATGTACAAGTTATTTTTGTTGGTAGAATCACGGGCGGTAGGAAACGCTGAATTTAGAAAAAGCTTCATGCATTTGACGTGACCTCAAGGGCCCTGGAGCAATTATGCCACTCAAACAGAAACTCCTCGAAGACCACACTTGAGTGGCATAATTGCTCCAGGGCCCTGGAGGTCACGTCAATCGGATTAAAATGGCGCCTTCGCAGGAGAGGTAGACACAGAACGAAAACAAGTCGATATATCACGAACGAAATGATATTGTAGGATAGGAATAACTCGATATATCATGCATGAAGCCTTTTCTAAATTCAGCGTTTCCTACCGCCCCGTGGTGGAATCACGAGGATAAACAATCGGAGAGTGGTACTGTCATTTAATATTATTTTCCATTTTTGTACTTATGGGACTGACCATGTAACATGTAATATATAATTAAATACTGGTAGCATCATATAATGGAAGGAAAAACAGAGGAACAATAAATAATGTACCTCATGATGGACACCACCAGCAATCGGATTATGGGTTTGAACAGGAACAAGAAAGTCAGCTGGGATAATTTTTGTTCCTGTTGAAGGAATGTATGAATCGCTATGAAATGTATGTGAACAATGACTCCATTTATAGCATTGTTTTATTTGGTAGGTGAAATACTAAAAGTTTGTAAGAAAATGGAGGCAAATAAACAAGACTTTAAATCAGCACACTAAGGCCTTTCGAACTTATGTTCTCTTCAGAGTGTGACTAACATTTTGTGCTGCGTATTTCGGAATGGAGTGAAAATATTGGGATGAACGGAGTAAGTCTGCCTTGGACCTGCAATAACACTGAAGCTGTTTTCAACAAAAGCTCAAAAACTTTTCTCGAAGTGTTTGATGCATTTCGAACAAGTCAACAATTTGCGGCATTTATTTAGCAAGAAAAATATCTAAAGTGGTAGGAGTAGATGATTACGATGAAGATGGCGGCAAGGAACTTTTTATCAACATGCACTGTGTTATTCAATCGAATCCCTATAGAATTATAACGTAATGCATCTTGGTAAAAAGTTCAGCACCACCATCTTCAACGTAATCGTCTACTACAGACCTCTTATAACATTTCTTGTCGACCTTTTGTAAAACGGTGCCTGCTTGTTTTATCACATCGTTCCTAGATGCTAAGCCCTATCAATCAAATTCATCACATATCGATTTGATATATGATGAAGCTGTTACCTTGATGAATCAGCTGATAAAATGCATGTTGACCATTTGTTCCGGGTTCTCCCCAGATAATTGGTCCAGTTGAATAATTGACAGCATCACCACTTCTTGTCACAAATTTTCCATTGGATTCCATGTCACCCTAGATAGAAACAATGTGGAAAAAATTCTAACAAATATTGGAAACAATACTTTGTATATCAGAAAATAAATAAACGACGAGAACCGACCCCTACAACAACAACGACTCAACTGAAAACAACGAGAACGAGGCCAACAACAACAACAACAACAACATACGACAAGAATATTTTACCTTATAAGGAAAAAATCATATCTGCAAATTAATTAACCTTATAAGGACATACACCATACTATAAATAGAGGTTGATACTCTGAATAAATCAGTTGCTCTCAAGAGGTCCTAGTGGGCGAAACTAGTCAGCACTGAAATAGAGAGTAAAAAACGCAAAATACCAAATTCATGCCTTTTTTAAAATTATATGAACTGGACTGAACGAGTAGTTAGTTAGGCCCTCTTTAATAGTACACTATATAGAAAATAAATAAACATATAACCTACACACAAAAATGATGTACAAATGACGTTGGAAACTGTTTGAAGATTGTGATATAGAAATATTTAGAGTTCAAACTGACCTGTTGAAAGTAAGCTGGGAATCTGTGCATGTACTAGAAAAGAGATTGAAGAAAAGTTAGTAAATGAAGATGTTAGAAGGATTTGGTTGTTCTTTGGTGCGTTAAACTTGAAATAAGTATTGTAGGGCGATCTAAAATGGGGATTATGATATTTAGAAACTTACTATACAATTTGCGATCAAAACAAGGATATCATTCAAAGCACTTTTTCAAAATCGTAAAGATGATATGAATTCTGTACCTGGTCATAAGGCAAGATAGCATGTGTCTGTGCTCCAAAGAAATTGTTGTACCAAAGTCCAAGTAGAGCCAATGTGATTGGTATCTGTCGTTTAATGAAACAAAGGCATAAGAATGAACATTTTTATGAAAAAATGCAGTAAGAAAGTTACCTTTACACTAAGCAAGTATAATGGTGTAAACAAGCATTCATAAATGATGTCAGCCACATAAAGAAGAGTGGCATTAGCAGGGAGGAGAGAGGCATCAGAAGAGAGGCATCGGCATCAGACGAATCACAGCCTGGTAAAGTTTTCATAAGAAATATAAAAACCACATACTTACATTGCATTCCAAAGGAGCAGACTTGAAATGTTGATCCTGCGAAAAGAAGTTACTTGAGACAATACAACGAGCATCACTGGGCTATACAACGAATTAATTTTGAAATAAAGCTTTATGAAAACATGTCCATATTTTTTCTGTTTCTTTTATGTACGTGTTGCGTGCTTGAGATATGTGTGCAGCCCTAATAAATGTAAACATAACGAATTGCGGCCTTGCGACTTGCTAAACAATTAAATAAAGTAAAATATAAACACTTTGATACGAACTGAAATAAGCACGACGTTTCGAGCATTGCCCGTTATCAAGCTTGATAATGGGCTATGCTCGAAACGTCGTGCCTATTTCAATTCGCATCACAGGGCTTTTATTCATCTTTGTACGATCGCACTACACGTAACAAGAAGATTTTGTGATCACCTATGACACGATGTGGGGGAAGGGTACTTAATCAATGCCCCTAAACATAGGTGTCGGTCGGGAAGCAAATAAAAACTCATTCATTTGTGCAAAATAACGACCAAAACATACCATAAAATGGGCACCCGACAGCAAAGCTTCGAAATTGTCCATGCCTAAACAAAAATGATAAGCGTTACCATAAAACGAACTGAGAAGATCAATCAAAAACTGAGAAGTTTGTTAACTTTGAAAATAAAACAAAAATCAAGACCAAAATATCAAGAACAACGTCCTATGAAGCGTAAATAACAGTTTTTGGTTTGCATCAAAAGATTTGCAACCGTACAAACTTGCTCCTACGTTTCACAAGCATAAGTCATGTAAAGTAATACTTAACAAAGCGTTGACTTGCTCTAAGTTTATTTCTTTTATTCTTCAGTGATTCTTCGATAGTAATCTAAAGAGGAAATGCGAAAGAGCGAAAACTGAAAGCGAGGCGGGACGGGGGTTCCCTCCTTCTTTTCTTTCCCTTGCCTCCGTCCCACCTCGTTTTCAATTTTCGCTCCTTTGCATTTCTGCTATGCTATAAATTACCAACGCAGAATCACTGACGAATAAAAGAAACAGACTTGGAGTAAATCTAAACAAAGCGCGAACAATACGTAAGAAAACACTAACGAAACAAACAAACAATACTACAAGGCTTATGCAATAGAATGATATCTACTCACCGATGTATACTGCTATTGACAATCCAATTGCAGACCATAGGGAATATCTTCCACCAACCCACTAAACAGAATTGAAGCAGAGAAATTACAAAAAGGCAATCAAAAGTAAAAAGATACATAGAAAATCTCACAACCCTAAAAATTTAGAGATTACGAAGAAGAATAGAAGAGATTAGAAGGGATAACTGTATGTCCAACAAAACCAGGCGACATTTGGAATGAACTCACTATGGCGCTATATGCATACACGCGTAACTGGACTAGGATAATCAAAAAGTTAAAAAGATACTCACATCCCAAAATCCAAACATGTTTTTCTTGTCGATGCCAAATTCTTGCACCTTGACCTAAAAAAATAACGAATTTCTATCCCCGTTCTTTATGAAAGTATTTTTTGAAGAGAAAAACTTTGCATCCTTCAGAGTGACGCAGTCCGGGAGCTGAAACGTCAGTCAAATTTGAGTTGATAAAACACACTTCCATTTACCGAACAACTTGGTGGTAAAACCTTTGAAAAAGTCACTCGCTATGGAAAATACTTGTCATAGCTTTTCGAACATCATGAAAATATAAGGGAAGATTCCTTTTTCAGATAGCAGACAGAAAAATGAAAATATCGTACCTCGTTCGTAGATAAGGCAACAAAATGTTTCGCAACGGCTGATTTCTAGGAAGAGAATAGAGTTAGTTGAATGGTTAATTACAAATAGATAGAATAATGAATATTTCAAAGAATACTAGAGAAGAACAATGACAGATTTTGTAAGACAATAGTCTGACTTGCTTTTGATTGACACCTCAATTCAAAGCGATTAGCCATTGCAGACAAAGGAAATTCTCCCGACCAGTAATTCAAAACAGGCAAATCCGCAAAAGTTTCTCTGAAACCCAGGTAGCTAGGTCACTCGTTCTGCATTCCAAAAATTGTATTTGAAAGCAAATATGAGCATATATCGAAAGAAGAAGGATATGTCTACACATCTGCCTTGGGCATTTAATTTGTTTGCCCGAGGTTCCAGGAATTTCTTTAGTCTGCGATCGCTAATCGCTTTGAATTCCAGTGTCAACAAAAGCAAAGCTCGTGCTACTGTGTTATCTGTCCTTGATGGTTAGTTACAAATAGATGAAAGAAATAACGAATACTTTAAAGAATACCAGAACTGAGACTTGCATTTTTCAGAGCTCAATCTTGAATATAACTTGAACCGAAACTTACATCACCAGCTTTCTTCAGCAGCCATCCTTTGGCAGAATTTGCATTTGTAAGGGTTTCTATTGTTGTGAATGTCTACAATAAAGATCGGAGACTAACTAAAATAACATAATCAAGAGCATTGTTCATAATTTTGAATGAAAGGTCCTATTTAGGCAAGCCAACTCACAAATATTCAAAGTAAGAATAAAAGAAGAAAGATTCCAGCATAAAGGACTCCAGCGAGAAGATCTCGTAGTTGAAAGTCAAAAGACGGACAGAGCAACAAACAGTGTTCCGTATCCTCAATACCATCGTTAATAAGGCACATTGGGGTTATATTTATAGTGTCCCTAAAATTGCGCTTGAATTTGTTAAAATTCAATTCGCTAACGAGGCTATGTATCTTTATTCTATGAATAGTAGGAAAAATTGTACTGATAAGAACGGACAGTGTAAACATCAGGCTGATTCATTCCACCCTTGTTACAGATCCAAAGCTGTACCAGCTACCAGGACAGTGTAAACAGGGTAAAAGTTAATTCACTCAAGAGCAAAAAAGGAATAATCACATTTGTTCCTCGCTATTCTATTTTCTGCACATCTTCTAACTATACCTACCTTTGATGCAATAATGAATAAAGTTGTTTCTGGATCACATCCAGCAAGAGTTTTTGCCATATGAGTTCCATCAATGTTTGAAACGAAGTGAACATTTAATCCTGGTTGTCCATATGGCTTTAGCGCTTCAGTCACCATCAAAGGACCCTGAAATTATAATTTGATCATTCTTTGATTTCTGAGCAACCAATTACATTAATCCTAAATAAAAAAATAAGAGCAATTCTTATAATCCTGTAAAAAATCGAGCACCTCTAAGTATAAAGCGTACAAGCCATGGGGCCAGTAGAAAGTGGACTTTGTGTCAGGCAGCCCCTAGTTTTTTTCTTCCTGTACACTTATGCCTATAAGCCTACAATTCAAACAAATTTGCCCCATCATACCCCAACATGTCAAAGTAAATGTGTAAGTTAGTTGATAATTTCTTTACCTAAAACTTTCCAAGATTGGTTTAAAGATTGTTAGGGGACTTACAAGATCAGAGCCACCAATGCCAATATTAACAACATCACTGATTGGTTTTCCAGAATAGCCTACAATCAAAGAAAGTACTCTTGCCAATAAACATGAACATCGTTTGAGTTTATAAAAGCACTTACTGTATTTCAAAACAAAGAACAATTGTAATGCTAGAAATAAAGAATATTTAGGTTAACTCAACAACAATGATGACCATAGACACACAAAAATGCGGACTATGAAGCCTTAACGACGTTACTAAAACACGGAACAAGCGGAACAAGCCAGTAACAAGCGGAACAGGCCAGTAACGAGCGTAAAGCAGAACAAGCAAGGAACAACCCAGAGTAACAAGTGGAATAAGCAAGGAACTGGCCAGTAACAAGCAGAATAGGCCAGTAATGCATTGAATAAAGCACTGAAGGCATGAAATTAGTGTACTGAACTCCAAGAGATTGGGTTGTTACTCCACATTTTTAGAGCCTCCTGCGAAGACCTTAACTGTGAAGTGAACTTAGAGAAATAAGTATTAGTGCATAGAGTAATATATACCTTTCCACGATTTGTCCCTGACTGCCTGAAAATAGAGAGAATGAAATTTGATGTCAAGAATAAGGTCTCTTTAATCTAACTATATTAATAGTTCAAAGAAGGAAAAAAGTTGATGGCGCTGCTCACTCGGGTGATTTTCTTTCATTTGAGAACAGAATTTTCATTCACACAAAGTAATCTAAAAAACTCGAAACAAGATAAGAAATAAACTCATATAAGGAATAGACTGTACAAATAACTCACATTGGAAAATTCTTTCATCTGTGCCAAAACCTTGTTGACATCTGGCATAACCTGAAAAATAAAGTTAAGGTTTGAGTTCATTGTGGACTTGTCAGTAGTACAGCCCCCGTCTCCTACACACACCTATGCCTTGTGCACATATGGTTTTCCTGGCTACGAATTTATGCTTAAAAAATTTACAGTTTTGCGGCTCAAGAATTTTTGTCATAACATAAAGAATTCTTGTCATGTTAAAGTGCTTAAGGCATGTCCTGTACTTCAGCCCATTATTTGCATTTGCACCTAGGAACATAACTAAATGTTCTTAAAAGTGAGTGACCTTGAGTTACAGTGGATTATCATATAATGATAGGCTAAACCTGTGAGATTTCATCTTTTGGTATCACTGAATGGTAGAGAGGTTACAAAAACAATTTTCTATACTTACATCAGCTCCATCAACTAGGATAGGAGAGTTAGATCTGTTTCTCAAAGCGATGTGCAAAACAGCCCTGTCCTGAAAATTAAGAAAAGAATGCAGGATATACCAAGCAATCCAATAAAACATTTAACATTTGAAAAATACCTAAAATTTCATATTTTGTTACCAATCATGAAGCTAAATAAGTGTCTGTGTCCTGGGGGCACTATGGTTTGGGTACTGGGTGCATACCATCAGGAAAGAATCAATTTTTTAAATTTTGAAATAAGGAACAGTATCCATTTAGTGATTTTGTAATAAGGAAGAAATAAATAGGCTATTTTTGAGAAACTGGTACAAGGTTGTGTGTATGCATTTTCAAAAAAATTTGTATAAGGAATTGGGTATGTTTTGAGCTTATGTGGCATGCTCCCAACCAAAATCTAGCCAAATGCCCCCAGCTGGATTTGTGTCTCAACATTATTGGTTCACCAAGCATGACAAAGATTAAATTATGTTTTCCACAATAAATTAGCAAAAAAGATTAATACAGCTGAATACAGTATTGTTCAATGGAAATTCTTGTGTTATGATTAAAATGATATTAAAGGAGGTATGGTTACCTCTGTAAAATTTATTTTGTCACCACCAAACATTCTGTCCCTCATTTTCTCCACTCCACAGGCAGTAGCCTACAAAAAAGTAAAGTTAAAAACTTAGTAATGTCCTCAGAATAAACAGAAAAAAAACCTAAACTGAACTGTAACTGAACCCATTTCTGAGATGTCCTCAGATCTATACATATGGCAATTAAAAAATAAAGCATGTGAAGGTTTCAGGGCCCAAACTTACCAAATTACGTAGTAACGTCAAGGTTTCATCACTGATGATATTTTTAGAAAAGTCAAGAAGTAACTGAGATCCATCTGGCTGCAACTCTAACCTGCACAAAATAGTGAAAAGTGTTTTAATGATCGTTTCAAAAATATTTGTGATTCCTAACATTTTCATGGTAAAAATTGTAAACAATAAAATAATTTTATTTTGATTTTGAGCAGTTTGAGAAAGAGTATTCCACCATTAACAATAAAAATGAGGATGGTGTCCAGTCATAAAGAGTGTAGCAACTGCTACACAATATTTTCCTGAGATTTTCCTGTGCATGCTGATTTTGAAGATCTTTTTTCCTCTACTTTAAAAACAAAGGAATCACAGTTTTGCATGTGATATGCTACTGGTTTTGATCTTGTCAAGAACTGCCATACTCGGCCGATTGGGCTAGGGTGGCAGGTATCGCAAATGCCTAAATATGCGTGAATGAGCACCAAAAAGAAGAGGAACCTTTATCCTATCTAGGATGATTGCATTATGTATTTTAGAAAATGAGGATATGCTATTTTGAAAGTGCTTCAGCCTTTGTATTTTTCAGGTCAATTAAAGGCTGACTTTATATTACTGAGTGACAGATGCAGCATATTCTAACATTTCTGTTTTCCTTTCAATTTTTGCTGCATTTCTTTTCAAGCCCTTTGGCCAGCTTTTCCATGTACTTTCATATCTTTGCAAGCAGCTTATTCTTAGATTTCATAGTAGCTGACATGTCTATTCTTAATTCTGTTGTATTGTTCCAAAGCCTAAAAAAAATCCTTGTCTTCCTTCAATAGAAGTTATCACATCACCATTTCCGGGAAAATTTTCAATTTCCATTGTTTTTTCATCAATTCATTATGTGGGCTTGGACAAAAGCAAAACAAGTACAGTATGTAGAAGAACACTATGGACATCAACAATATCCCCTGGAGAAAACTCTTTCAGCAATTTCTCTTTTCAATTGGCAATCTCATATTTTCAAATTATATTCATTCCTTGTTCCTACACTACAGCATCAAGGTTTTTACTGAGCCGTGTAGGTGGGGTGATAAAATTTATCAACTGAGCCACGTTGGCAAACAGCCCTTTGTTTAACTCGCTGTTAAACTGTTGCAGGATCATCAAAAAAGAAGAGTGAGTGGGCTGAGAAAAGATATCCCGAAAACAAACATTCTTCAAATTCAAAGTTTGAATTCTGTTTTGTCTTAATTTTTGGACAAAGCTCCAAACATCTTTTTGATAATTCGAAAGCACTATTTAGCATTTGATAACTTGTATAATTAAAGTTATTCTCGAAAAAGTTTTGAGTACTGTATAGTAAGTAGTACCAGACAGAAGAATAAAATGCTGACAGTGTCATGCTCACTTGAATTTATCGAAGCGTTTTGGATCTTCCTGAAATAACTGTCGCATGTGCCATTTCTCAGCAACTTTGTGATGTTCTTGAAGTGCTTTCCATTCAGGCAGTTCGGTTAATTTCGTTGCCATATTTTTCCTGTGAAACGTTGCACGTCTGCTTCTCCAATGTTTACAATCAGAAAGAAAGATCCAAAACTGCCACTATTGTGATAGCCTCTTTTACGATCAAACAACGCCACGCCTACTTTTGACATCGAGGCGAACACGGGGAATGGCAAAACTGGAATAGACATCAGTGAATGGAATAAACAAGCTTGGAGCGGGGGGGTTGGAGTGATGGGAGTTACCAAGTAAAAATACAACGAGTTTTCTGGAACTAGAAGCAGCAACACTTTTGAATGAATGATTTGGCAATTGCTAAACTGAAATAAATACTCGTCTCGTTCATAAGAAACCGCTTACAACAAACTCAATTCTCAGATAGTCAAAAACTTGGTCTGTACACAGGCTACAAAAACTAAAAGCCGGTTCTGGGAAAACATAACTGTATCAACTATTCTTTTCATTAAAGGAAAGCAATAGCATACGTTTACTTCATTTTCATTCGTTTCCCGTATTATATTACTCGGAAAGTACTTGAGAAATGTCTAGAAATTGCAACGGTTTCGAAAAACTTTGTTTTCAACAGTTTTCTCCCTAGATACAGGTTTATTTTGGGTTTTCTTTCCTCAAATTATAGTGTCCAATATTGCGTTTGTGGTTTCATTATGAGTCCGTTATTTAAGACTATTTTCAAAAACTTTGTTTCGAAATGCTCAGAATGGCACAGGGAGTAAATGTGAATACTGTTATGGAAACTCGTAAGAAATTATGAGAACTCAAATCTAATGATTTTAAAAAACTTTCAGAACTGGTTCGAATTCTTAGTTTCTTTTTAAAAAAACATTTATATGCCAGCAATCATGTTCATCATTTTCATTCCATTAACACTCTGTTTTCTTTGAAGCTACATTAATTTCTTAAAATATAGCGAAAACGAAAACTTTTCGCGAACACGAGATTGAAGTGGAACTGTTCCACACCAAACCCCTAAATTTTCCAAGTGCTGGACTTTCGTCGTCATTGTACCGTCCAGTTGCGATTTGATGGGACAAAACTGGTGGAAGTCTATGATATATAAGGATTAGACCCATTGCATGGTTTGGTGTGGAACTGCCAGTCCCCTTCTTTTCTTTTGACCGTTTGTATGTTTTTTCGTTCCCTGTATTGCTTTATTTTTCTGTTTTTGTTTTTGAAGTTGTATTTGTAAAATTGTAAGTACCGTTCTTGGTGGAGGCCAGATGACCTTGTGTCTTCCTACGCTAAGAGCGGTACAGCATTTACGCATTTAGATGGAAAGAGATAGTTTTGATTTATTATGAAAAGAAAAAGATTGAAGTGAAAATTTTCATTCACGTGCCACACTTAAAAGGTCTGTTTCATCCAGCATTCCTTGCACGTGCCGTCTGTTGATGTTCCTTCGTTGTCCGCCATTTTCATGGGCCATGAAAATGGCGTCAACAAAGGAACATCAACAGACGGCACGTGCAAGGCATGCTGGATGAAACAGACCCTTTAATCATCAACAATTCCCCACAACCCAACCATAGCCAGAAAGCAAAATCATAGTTAAAGATTTTCTAGAATTCAACAAGCTAAGTTTCGAAATCAATTCGCTACCACACTGGTGATATGAAATTCAAAGAGTTATTCAAAATAAAATTCTGTCCTTTTAAATTCTGTAAAGTTATTTCTTCAAATTCTATTAGGTTTAGTCAATTCATGCAGCTACTTCTTTCAGCTTTTGCGCAAGACGTGGTCTGTCGACATATTCCATTCCAAAGTAAACAACGAAGTAGAGAGTGACGAGGCATGATAAACCCCAAAATAGAATGTACAACAGTTGAAGTCCAAAATCAGCTAAAAAGAAACAGGAAAGATTGTTGAAATGTGATGTTTAACTGCAACATTGCAGGGATAAATATTACTCCATTTTGAGTTCTTGATTATTTAGATGAAGTTGGAAACGTAAAGTTGGAAAAGGTTGGGAGAAAGTGGAGAATATAGGAGGGCAAAGAACATATGGAAGCACAATATTTGGTTGGTGAAATACTAAAAATTGGTAAGAAGATGGAGGCAAAGAAAAAAGACTTTAAATCAGCACACTAAGGCCTTTCGAACTTATGTTCTCTTCAGAGTGTGACTAACATTGGAAGCACATATGCAATGATTTAGAAAAAAATTGTAGAGATTTGGATGCAAAACAAGGGACGATTTAGCAAACGGAGGCCTCTCCGACAATATCAGTCAGAAAGGCCTCGCTCAGTGTGATAAATCATTTCGCTTCTTTTTGCATCCGAATCCGTTTCAATTTTTTGTAAGTACGTTATCAAACAAAATGCAATAATTTTGGGCTCAGGTTTTTTTGAAATCTTGAAATTTAATCATTTCTCCAGTTAATCAATTAATCGATCAATCAAAAATCAAGAAAAAGCTATCAATCAACCAAATGTAACTAATCAAATTTACTCACTTGATGGAATGAGAAGGCTGATAATGAGCATCGAAAATCCAATCAGCAAAATTACTGGCAGCTAAAAAACAAACAATGAAATAAAGGTCATCTCAGACAAAGGAAAAGAAAGACTAAGACGTGTCCGAATATTTTTGAAAACGCATCTTTTTTATCCGTTTTGGGTTCGGGTCAACACCCCGGGGGGGGGGGGTACTTCTTTGTGAACATGATTTGACCTGAATCTGGACTTTGAGAAAAGGACCCATTCATATGACGGAATATTAAAAAATTTCGAGCCTATTTGCATGAATATCATGAAAGTTTTGACCCATTGGTATGATTGTGTCGATTTGAAAAAAAGGAAAATTTCAGTTTTTTGGTGTGGATTATCATTATGATCAGAAAATTCTCAAAGGACTACCCATCTACCAGAATTATGGTTAAAAACAGACTCATATGTAGAGAATTTCAGATGAAAAAACCCATCCATATGAGCGGCACGTCCAGTACAACTTAACAATGAAGTACCCCCCCCCCCCCCGGGGTCAACACGTAGACTAGAGTCAGCTTTTCACAGTTTCATTTTGAGTCCCTGTTGAGCCGATCTCGTCCCCAGAGTGAGTTCGTTGCTCTACTTAGAGCTTGGGTCTTTGGGGATCACGCGGGGGCAATTTTTTGTTTATCTGTTTTCGTTTGTCGAATATCGTTATCGAATATCGAATTTCGCATATCACAGCATTATCGTGTGGACGGGGATATTTTCGAAAACGCTCCTCATGTGGACACGGATCTGTTTTCTACGGATACAAACTGAGTTTTCAAAAATATCCGGATACGTGTGGACGGGCCCTTAAACAAATGGCCAGAGTATTTAATCGTCTAAACAGAACAAGCACCCCCAACGCATCAGCATCAAACAGTACAAATTTCAAGAAAAACTTACCGCTAAGAATTTCCAGTCCCTTTGCTGATGGAATGGTGATGGTTTCTGGCCAGGATTTACAATATAGTTTCCAAGGAAGAGGTCAATGGCATCCTCAAAAATAAAAACAAGACTTTAAAAAATGATTTTCAAAATAAGACTGACAGAAGTTTACCAGTTTGCAAAACAAGGAAAATACAGTAACACCTAAATAAAAGAACTTCTATCGAGGCATGATGATGTCACAATCCATGTAAACATAAACCATGATGTAAAGAACCTACAGAAACTGCTTGTAGAAGTTTACAACACACTCCATCACTCGTCATACCACTGGGAGAATTTCCAAGCAAAATCTACAACTTATAGCTTACGCAAACAAGTCTTGTGCGAGCTTCGTCGGAGATCTCACACAATGAAATATGGGCTAAACTTCCTGAGATTTAGGGGAACCATGCTGTGGGATACCCTAAACCATGATGTAAAGAACCTACAGAAACTGCTTGTAGAAGTTTACAACACACTCCATCACTCGTCATACCACTGGGAGAATTTCCAAGCAAAATCTACAACTTATAGCTTACGCAAACAAGTCTTGTGCGAGCTGTCTCAGAGATCTCACACAATGAAATATGGGCTAAACTTCCTGAGATTTAGGGGAACCATGCTGTGGGATACCCTAAACCATGATGTAAAGAACCTACAGAAACTGCTTGTAGAAGTTTACAACACACTCCATCACTCGTCATACCACTGGGAGAATTTCCAAGCAAAATCTACAACTTATAGCTTACGCAAACAAGTCTTGTGCGAGCTTCGTCGGAGATCTCACACAATGAAATATGGGCTAAACTTCCTGAGATTTAGGGGAACCATGCTGTGGGATACCCTAAACGATGGTGTAAAGAATATAGAGTCTGCTGCAGCTTTCAAAAAGGAAATTAAAACTTAGGATGGAACCAGTTGCCTTTGTACAATTTGTAAATAGACACAGAATTCCTTTGATTGCAAATAATAAATTCATGCATCTTTAGGTTAGTGTAGATAGTTGGTGTAAATTAGCTTTATTCTTTTAAAACTATGTAAATACCAATTTTAAATCAATATATGGACGAGTGAAAGAATTTCACGAGCAAACAGCCTAAAATCCAATTACTGTTTCAAGAATGACAATTATCACTTTTCACGCTGCAATGTTACATACTTTGTGGAATTTGTTGGGGAGACGAGATACACTTTGTCTGGGGAAACTTTTGTGTCCCCCGTGCAGTGGGTTAAAGCGCATGCGCCCGTCAGAGCTTCAACCCCAAAACGCTGCTGCGCATGAGCTTCAACCCATTGCACGGGGGAAACATAAGTTTCCTCGGACAAAGCGTATCTCGTCTCCCCAACATTGTACCTGTTACCAGATTCGGACAAGTAAGACAGTACACATAGCACAGATCTCACAAATGAATGAGAGGTATCTATTAGATTGGTCTTTGATATATGACCAGGCAATTATAGACAATCGACGAAAGTTAGGTGCTCGGATTATAATCCCTGAAAAACCCTCATACCTGCCTGTATCCATCTGAAAAATTGTTTTTGTAGTAGCGAATCGCAGAATTGATCCCGTCCTGCATAAGTCCCCATCGTGTACGCTTTCCAAACCTAGGAGAGAAATATATCAATGAATATAAGATCATATCGAATCCTTTAATATCTCCAAGAAAAAATCGGCCATTAAAAGAGTTTTCAGTTCTCTCTTGTGAGCAAATACCATCTTGCCTACCATATAGCGAAATGAAGGAGCTGCAGCATGTGGCATCTATTTAGCAGCCACTAGTACTTACTGTTTAACGAAATTGCATAAAGATAATAATAAAAGCAGAACTTGAACTATCTTAAGAGAACAAGAAACCTCCACTCTCGCAACAAATTGAGACAATAAATTTATTCATAAGTACATCATGATCCAGCAGAGTCATTGACGTTTACAAGTGTGAGTAACAGGCTGCCCTCATGCCCCCCCCCCGCAAGATCTGAACTAGAGTGGAAGTAGGGGGGGGGAGACTTCGCTGTTTTTGTTCATATAAATATAAAATGGATTTACAAGAGGCATGTGTTGAAAGATCTTTAATATGAATGAACGGAGCTAACAAGAGGTAACCTATAAATAGAACAGAGAAAACGATTACGCATTCTATGGTTCCCCTAGACTGATTACGATGAGTCCCAGTAATCGCTATCCAAAACGAGACTATTACGCCAGACCGAGACCGCTCTTACTGGGACTCATAATTAGAATATCTCGCGAGTCTCATTCTATCTCAGAAATATTTTTCACTAGTTTTATTGCCAATGGCTATCCACAAGTAACTTAAATTGCTCAGAGTTGGGCGGGGTTGGGCAGGGTGAAATTTTCACAAATGCGTGCTTGGAGCGTGATCCAAAAGACGAGCTGGCCTAAGCACCGCTGAAAAAACTTAGCCGCTACAGCCAATTCCTGATACCAAATGGCTAAATTAGTCTCACTATGCAAAGATAAAACATTAAAGGGTCAAAAGAATGTCTAACATAGCCTAAAATGCCTACCATTGTTGTTCAAATTCAATCCAAAAATGAGATGCACTTTCCGTCCAAACATCAGCTTCCATCTTGTTTTCTCTACAAAGTGCGCGATGCGCTGCGAAGGAGGCGCATATCACATCGCAGAATGCAACTCAACTTACGCTCACCTAATTGAAGTGAATTAATGTTGTTGTTGTCGCTCCAGTCAAGGGCCTTATGGACTAACTCTTATCAAAACGGCAAAAAAATTCTCGCCAGGAACAAATTTGTTCCTGGACCAATCAGGATGCAAGACTTGAAATAACTTGATGGGATTGGCTGATTCTTCTTCAATTTAAACTTCCCGCCAAAGGCAAACAAACGAATTCGAACAACGCGTTCGACTGAACTGCTCCAACGATCAAAATCTCAAAGTAGCGAACGAATTTACGAGATCTTTTGCGTCCCCAAACAACCAAAATATCACCTATGGGTAGGATTTTTTTGCTTTAATAGCTTGAAGAAACATTCATCTAAGTACTGATAGCTTGTTTTGCAGTGTAGCACACCAGGATAACCACTTTTTGCGGCATTTTACGGTCGGTGGTTTTTGAGGAAAAAATAGCAGGTGATTTAGGCCATGTCCGTTTCTGGAAGCGTAAGTCCATGAGTCGTAGTTATAGCGTCCATCAGCCTATCAATAGCGATAACCTACGAACATATAATCAGTCTAACTCATAATATTACGGCAATATTTTTGGACTGACTTTTTTCACTTTTGAACGCACTTGGGAACGAGGCTGCTATACACAGTCATGTACAAAGTATACCACCAAATACAACGCCATTAGAATCTCTCTGCAAATTCGATTGATTGATGTTGACCAACGGAAACTCGAAGCTCAAAGCAGAGTTTCGAGGAGCTTGGCCGGACAGAACAAAGTCTTATGAACAAGAATACCATGAAACAGTTGGCGACAATATCAAATTTTGTACGTAGGTACTATTTTGCTGCTTTCGCTAAGCATTAACTGATTTATTGTGAAGTTTTCAAATCAATGTATTTCATGTGAAAACTACAAATGTTTGTGCTTGTCTGCGCCTAGGCCCTTATCGAAACGAGGCAGGCATAGCCATTTCAAAATAATGACGTTTGATTATGAGTCGTAGTTAGGAGCGTCCGGCAGTATTTCAATAGCGATAACTACGACCATATCATCAGTCTATGGTTCCCCTAGCTTAACAACATCCATGCGTGTGTCGAAATCATCAAATACAACATGCCAATATTAGATTTGCATACGTAGCTACTCTCTAGTTGGCTATTTATCGCCGTCAACAAACATAGGGCTCAAATCTTTAAAAAGGTCGGTGTAACATTCTATTACAGTTTTCTCTTAATTAAATGGCTTGGAAGAAACTCTTAATTAAATGGCTTGCTGTAAATCTGCTGTTGAAATTCATTGATATCTTGATTAGTTTCAAAATGGCGGCATTTATTATATTTGAGGCCATGACGTCACCTAATTTCTCAGTCCTAAACCAGAAAAGCTACAGAGTCCACCATATAGTAGACCGTCATAAACTATGGTTTTCTTGAAGGTTATATCAGTTTTCCTCTGTTGGTTTAGGATTTACGATGATTTAAAAAACTTTCACAATTTTCCATGAATTTTTCAAAAATAATCAAATTGCCACAATTTTGAAAAAAATCAAGCTATCAAAATATTTCCAAGGTAGATTTATAGCAAAGTATCATGAGTTCCTTTCAAGCAATTCAATTCAAAGAAAAAAGTCACAGAGTTTCACACCCACCTTTTTAAAGATTTGAAAGATTTGAGCCCTAAGTTCTGTGAACTAACTTTAATGCAACATGCAACGAGAAAATACCTTGTAAAATCTGTCTTGAGTGCGCCAGTACCACTGTATTGCGTTGAACAGGCATCAGCATTATCAGCCCACATATTTTTGAAAATAAACTCCAACAGGCTGTCCGAGCCTGGTGATTCCCCTGCTTCTAGAATCTTCGAATCTCTCAATTGTCTCTCAAGGACTTTCCTTGCAATCATGCTTTGTACAACATTAGTCCTGTCCAAGCAATCAATGCAGTTCGTGCGGAAAACACCCAATTGTGTTTGAAGCATTTCGCCTTGATTGTCGACTTTAAAGTATCCAAAGTTGATTATATCTTCAGCGATTCTTTCCATTAAAATTGATAATCTATGCCATCGCATTTTACTGCATTCTTTGTGAAAATCAAATGCTACATATCTGCAAAAATACAGAAAATCTGCACGTGAGAAATTGCAAAATTTTCCGGAAGTTGAAAAGGAGTTTCAATAAATGCGTCTGCGTTCTCTAATATTGCATAGATAGCATAACAAAAACCATCCATAAGAACCAGTCATCGAAGAGCCAACAGCTTCAAAATTTGCTGTCAACCATTCGGCAAAGAGAAGTAATTCTCACTTCATGCTTTATCAAAATGAAATTATCTGACATTAATGAAAGATTTTATAAGGAGTTATGGGACAATGCATCATGACTAATAGGTGGGCAGTTTCCAGGGCTCAAAAAAACGAAGTAGCGTGGTAGCGGCGCAACCAGGAAGGTAGCTGAAGTGCTCAAATTTCGCAGGAAGGAAGAAGGGTAAAAGGAAAAGAAAGGGAAGGAAAGGGAAAAGAAGGGAAAGAAATCAAGGAAGGGAAGGAAGGGAAGGAAGGAAGGAAGGAAGGAAGGAAGGGAAGGAAGGAAGGGAAGGAAGGAAGGAAGGGAAGGAAGGAAAGGAAGAGGAAAGAAAGAAGAAGAAAAAGGGATATAATTGGGCGGTATACAGAGAAAGAAGAAGAATGTGTGAAAGAAGAAAAACGAGGGTGCTTAGCTTGCTACCAGGAACGAAAATATTTTTTTGAGCCCTGGCAGCTTCAAAAGTTAAGTACAAGAGATTAACATCACCTAAGTTGAGACTCTGGATAACCAAATGCGTTTACAGATGCACCAAACTGATCACCGAGCACTTTTTCACTTCCTTTCGTGTCGATCTGTCAAATGAGATAAAATTGCACGTGAAGAAACAGCAATAGCGAACATGATGGTAACGTATCTTAAAGGGAATAGAAGCATATAAAATGGCTCTGAGCCACAAGACTCAAACTGTCAATCAAACTTTAACCAATTACAACAAGCTATGTACCATTGCACGTGATCACTTTCACTGCTGCCTGCACGAGGCACGTAACGGGCGATCAGTAATGGCGGGGAAGTTGCTTCTCCACCCGCCATGGGGCAAAAACGGACAAGAAATGGAAAGAAGTATTCCCTGTTCATTGAACACCGTGATGAAGCAGAGCTTGTAGCTGCGGAATTGGATGTCCTGAAGAAATCAAAGCGATTTGAGTCCATTTACGATACGAATATAATTCTCGGGACAAGATTCCTACTAGGGTGCTTTTTGGTTTGTATACGGCATAATCATACGAATACTACAAAGCCGGTTCATACACAGCATCTATGAAACCAAGTGCCACACAGAAAGCTCTCAGAGAGTAAGTCAAAAAGGAAATACGAAAGCCTTTACAAAATGTAAATATCTGGCTACGCTGCTTACCAGATTAATGAGTACTTGACTGCCATAGTAGACGATTTGATTATCTAAATGCAGCTGAAATGCTTTTTTCTGCAAAGAGAACGAAATAGCTTATATTATGCAATCGCATAAGATTCCAAATATAGAATATATATAGACATGTTATGATAAGTCAAAATCCATTAAATTAAATGCAATACACTTCGAGATTACAAAGTTGGTTATAGTTGGTTAATTGGTTGGTTAGTTGGTTGGTAAATAGTTGGTTAATTTGTGATGTTGTGTGTGGAGGCAGCTCTATAACGTTATGTTTCTTTGCCTCCACCTCAACAATAATTAAATTTGAGTTTTGTTTCTTGTATTTTAAATTTTAATGATATAAAAAAAAAATTTCAAAGTAGAGTCATACAGTTTGAAGGTGTTGTGGCGCAGTGGTGTAATCCCTTGAAATTGCCGCCAGAACAGTCAGGTGTACAGGGTTCGATCCCAGGTAGAGCCCCACCATTTGAGCGTCATGACAAGGGGTCGCGGACTCGACAGGGCCTATTCTACTTTTGCGATCCCAGCGCTTGGCGCTAAAAGCCGCAACTTCACCTTCACCTTCAACAACTGCTATAAGAATCAGTCATCAGAAAGAAGACAATAAAAATCAACACTTACATGATCTAGATGAGCTGCTAACTTTGGTGTTGGTTTGTATTTCAAACAAGGCCGTTGACTCCAGTATAAAGGTATTGAACCACGAGTCTGTCAGACGAAATAAGAAACTGTTGTAATGTTGGCCTATACAACAAAGACATGAGTGAAAAAACCCTGAAGTAAATCATCACAAGACTTGATTCTACTATTTGAGCGAAACACGAGGGCTGCTTTCCTTAAACGATAAAACTGCAATTCTGTGATTAGCGTTAAATTCATGATAACATCAGATCTAACAACAATTTAAGTGTCATTCGTTATAATTTATTTACCTGTACATAGGACGATAATTCGCCTTGAAAACACATCACTTGTTCTGTTTCAACATAATTTGCAACTTCTCCTTCGCTATCTACTCCTCTCATGTAATATCGCGTTCCTGTCAAAGAAATAAATCAATCAAATGAAAAAGGCAAAAACAAATCATGATTTTATTGAGCGAATTTGATACTGTATGACGCGATAAACCTGAAAAATTAAGAATGAATCGATTGTGTTCCTCAAGGCTTCTATCTAGAATCACTTCTTTGCCTAGTTAACCACCGAACATGAAAACTGGCGGAAGGTACTCTTGGAGTTTGCTGGGGCGTCTATTTTCTTATCTTGGCCGAAAAGAAGAAGCCCTAAACAGGAGCCACGAAGACCCCACAAGATACTTCTTTCGATTTCAAAATTTGCCTGTTAACAAGGAAGAGCAGGAGTCCTGAACACGAGCCTTGGGGAACTCCGTAGGTGACCCCTCCAGTATATTTTGAAAGATTCCGTTTAATCATTCTAGGGACAATAGTAGTAAGTCTAAATACCTGCTCGATAACAACTTCTCCTTGAAATCAGGGCAAGATCAAATGAATGCTGTTTTATTGAGCATTTCTTAATCGAGATAACTGTCATCGAGAGTTAAGGAATTGTCAGTGAAATATTGCAAAGCAAAATACTTTTGCTTTTGCTTGAAAAATATCTTGAAGAAGAATCTGAAACCAAGCAACTAAATAATGTGGAAATCAAAACCTTGAAATTTTGCGATTCGCTTTGAAATTTCTGTGTGTGTTAAGGCTGATTTCCAGTCAGTGGAATTTTCCGAGCGGGCGGAATTTCCTTTGTTTGCCTGAGAAAATGTCGCCCTAGAATTGAATAGAAAGTTACGGCTGAGCGACCTTTTATTTCTAAAATTCCGCCCGCTCGGAAAATTCCACTGACTGCAAATTCACCTTTAGGTACCATCAAGTTGAAATTCCTACTGAGGCTATAATTTGCAAAATATCTGCTACGATTGTGTTGTCCACATCTTCTTCCAAATAGGTGTGGAAAAATCTGTGTATTTCCATAGCCTTTTGCTTTAAGATAGAATTTTAATAAATAGTTACAGCTTTTATGCATTTTCTACTTCAAATTAAAATCTATTTTATGTGTACTATGAAAAGATACATCCTTGGATAACTGGAAGCACAAATCTGCAAAGCTGAAAAAAGAATACAAAATAATGTCAACGATTGTGACGATGTGATATAGGACTTTGTAGAATTTTCGAATATGCACAATATTGATAGAAGCTCTAACGCCACTCTATCGAACCTTGTGTATAAAAATAACGCTCGATCCAGGCTCTTTTGTAGAATAGCTAAAAGGTCTATTGTGGAAAACAAATTGCTGGAATTGTCATAAAACATACATATTTATCATAGAACTGCCACTCCTTGAAAATGATCACCATTTTGAAATAAATTATCAAGCTTCTAATCAGACTGCGATTTCCATGTCGAGCTAAATTACTAATTTAAAATTAGGTATTGGCTACCTACAAAGATCTTTGAAACATGGGAGCCTTATTGTAAACAATTCTTCAACTCTTTCTTCAGCAATATTTAATCCTGATTTGTACAAACCTATGCTTATAAATTATGTGTCGGTGAATTCTTGTAAGGAATAAAGTAGCAAATATCCTCCTTGTATCTTTATCAAATGGAAAAATGGAATAATGACACATTTGAATTTCAAATGAAAGTAATGAAAAAATAGAAAAATAATTACTTACTTCTGGCTGTACAGACATTAGTTTGATAAGATGGTGATTCCAAATGAATCTGGGATCTGCCTAAAAAGGAAAACATCACATATCAAGATGAATTGCCTGTTGCCTAAAATATCTTATATATCTTCATATTTTGTGTTGTGTTCTTTCAAGGAAGGTTGCCCTTCAGCATCAGTTGGCACTGGCATCCTTATCCAGGATTTCACCTATTTTTTCAAACACTGATCGTCAGAATAAGGAGAAAGGATATTATTGTGATAAAAAAATGAGAAGACTGCATCATGAAATGAGGTTCACTTTGCAAAAAAATAATTCAAGGATCTATCAAATGAATCAGCAAAGTAATATGACAAAAAAAAATAAATATCTCAATGCTTACCCTCTCAAACAGTGGACTATACACAAAATCACTGGCTGTGTTCTGCAACCTTTGTAATGTATGAGTCAGGTCATATGTGTATGAAAAATAGAATCCATCATTTTGAAGAATGGTTTTCACCATCTGTACAAATATTTTGTTGTCTCTGTTCTGAAAGTTAGAAAAAACAATGTCATTTGAAACTCAAGCATCATGGTACATTTATGTTTTTGATGATACAAGCTATGAAGTAGCATATTCACAAAAGATAAAGCATGAGCATAGGTTCCAAATCTTTAAATTGGTGTAAAAAGGTGGGTGTAAAATTGCATGACCTATTCCTTTTAATTGAATGGCTTGAAAGAAACTTTAGCTACTTATCTAAAATTCTATCGTTAGAATATTCAGAAATCTTGACTATTTTTAGAATTACGGTGTCGTTTATATTTCAGCTCATTTGAGAATGTGACATCATCAAAATTCTAAATCGTAAACCAGAAGAGTGAAAGACTTTTGCTTTATACCATATTGTAGACAAATGGTTTTCTTGAAAATTATTTCATGTTTCATCAAAAGTTTAGAAATTGTGATGGTTTTAAGATTTTTTTAACATTTTTCTTGAATCCTTAGAAAAGAAGAAAAACACTCAAATTCTGAAATATTGAAGATTTTTGAAAATTCCAATGGAAGAAATATAGTGAAATAGATAAAGTTTCTTTGGAGCCGTTCAGTTTAAAGAAATACATCATAGAATTTTACACCCACTTTTTTAAAGATTTGAAACCTATGCTTAAAGGGTTTGTGCAAGGTTAAAGCTTGCATTTGCAGAGAGCAGAAAAATCTAAAAATACCCCATTATCGAAGCACACAATGTCAAAAATAGTTGACTTGCAAAACATCACAGAAACCACTGCACACTTGCATTAAAAATGAAAAATTTGAAGAAACAATGAAAACAATGACTTAGTACCTGCTCTTCAGTAAGATGTAACATTGTTTTTGGAAAAGGCACAATATCTGTCTCTTTGATTTGCCATATTTCATGTCCATTGAAGATCCCAACAAGCCTCCTTTTCTTTATAGTAAGCAAATATGGTCCTGAAAAGAACAAGAAAAGCCCATTGAGCGAGAATACCTTGCAGGACATAACAAATGTCATTAGGGACTGAAGAAAATATAAAACATGAAGAAATCTTGCGGCCATCAAATTTGTCTTGTTTTCTCTTCCTGCTATATTTTTGTAAAAATTTGACAGATTTTTGAATAGACACAGAAAAGAGAAATTATCATGCTTATTTGCCAATCATTCAAACCTTTGAACAAAAATTTTAGAAAAGAGTTGCTTTGATAAAAATAAAAACAGGAATACATTACCTGCCATTAGATGAATGATTCCAAGGATACCACATATTTCTTGAACTTCTGAATTCCTTGGTATCTGCCCCCTGTTGTCTGCAATAGAAATGTATCAATTAACTTCCAGTTTTCACATCATATCATTTAAAGGGTCTGTTTCATCCAGCATGCCTTGCACGTGCCATCTCTTGGTTGGCCTTTGCTGCCGCCATTTTCATGGCCCATGAAAATGGCGTACAACAAAGGAACATCAACAGACGGCACGTGCAAGGAATGCTGGATGAAAACAGACCCTTTAAGATAAAGAAGAAAGAAGCAGCCCTTTGGCAAAAGGACCAGTTTCGCATTGTTTCACATCATTTTGCTGACTGGGTATAGTGATTTAGTTTGATGACTTTAAAGAACACAAGGTGATCAAGTATAAATAGCAACCAATTAAAGCTATATGGAAATCAAGTTTGAAAATTTACCACACCAACCAGAAAAATGGCTGAAGAAAAAGTTTCAAACTTTGATGGCAAAAAATTTTGATCAAACAAATTACCATTAAATAAATAATCTTATTTTGAAATAAACTGCCAAAACGATCTGAGTGTATTCAAATTCACACATACCTGTGAGTAAGAACTCCTGTGTTACTCTGTCGATTTCTAAAATCTTGCTTGACGAAACATCAGCATCAAGTGGCTCAATGTAGAATTTATCACTTGAAATATACCTGGAGAAATGCAAAAGCAAAATATTGTAAATTTGGCTCAGGATGTATTCCATGGCAAGCCAGGGCTGTAGGAAGCATCCTAAACTTGGGGGCACATGACACCTCAAGGCCACTTTCTTATTAAAAGCTAAAAGTCCTAAAGGGGTGCTTCCTGAAAGAAAAAAGGAAATATTTTTGTTATGGCAGTGCCCCCTGGTTCCTTTGTCTCTGGAACAGCATAACAGCAGATATTTAGACACAATTTTCTTGTATTCAATTTTTGTGAAACACCTCCCAGGCCGTTCGTAACTTAACTCTTGCAAAATTCGTAAGAAGTCTTGCGATGTCGCAAGACATTGTATGATTTCGCGCGAATAAAGCGATTTCATAATGCGAAGTTGCATTACAAAATCATGAAATCTCATACGAATGAAAGTGAATTTGTTATGTGAAGTCACATGCCAAATCATGCGACCTCGTACCAATGAAAATGAATTCGTAATGCAAAGTTGCATGCCAAATCATGCGATCTCATACTCAAAGTTGTTAGCACAGGAGTATCAAACGTTATCTGAATGTTTTCGCATGCGAAATCATTGACAAGTTCCTAAAATACAAATAACAGATGATGAAACATCAAGAGAATTGTTCATTGAACGATTGACTTTGTAAAACAGTCCAGGTTATCCTGCATCTCATTGCGGGCCAGGGTGGAATCCATGCACCCTACGCCAGAGATCTCCGGCGTGGAGTCATGATATTCTATTGTTCTTCCATTGTTTTGGCAAGAATCTCCGGCGTGGACTTTGCATGGTTTCCACCAGGGATTGCGGGCATTTCATTCATTCAAAAAGCGTACAAGATTTTTTCAAACCAAAGGATATTTACGGATTTTTGATGGATTTTTCTTGAAAACAAAAAGGATTTTTGCGAAAGGTATACAAAACTTTTGGAAGTGAAATGCCCCTCCCATCTCATATAACACTGGGATCTTTTATTAATTTACTTTGAAAAACAGTTGTTAAAAAGGCCCTATTAACAACTGAAAATTAGCCAGTAGTGACAGTATATACCAAATTTTCAAAAAAGTGTGAGTATTTACCCCCCATACCCCATCCCCCCACCATGCACAGTGATCCAGAGGATGGAAAAAATGCAAAAAATGAAACTTGCGATGGAGCATTGTGCTTATTTTTCCTTCAAAGAACAGATGTTCTTTAGTAAGACACAAAAAATTTCAGTTCAATTGGGTAAACCAATTTTTTGAAAAAAATCAACAAAGTTGACCAAAACTGCAAAGTTGCAACATCTAATCAATTTCAGGAAGAAACTGGCAATCAACAACAAAATTCCTAATTTTCAAAACGGCATTTCTTTGCTTAACTTTGACCGATTTCCAAAAACTTTTTTTTTACTGAAAGACAATATCCTACTCTTCTTTAAAATCGTTCTGATTACGTTATATTTCATACTATTTTGGGCAATTTTTGCTGTTTTTGAATATATACACATTTCTTCAAAAACATTGCTTAAAATGCCTTAATTTTTATTCAAATATTGAAAACATAAATTACGCATCAAAACACATCTTAAGGTAATCATCCACCCTAAAATTCAATGTATTTTGTAACATATCACAAAATATCTCGTTCAGAATCGTACCCAAAAAAATGTCACAACTGTTTTAAAATGCTGGGGATTTTTGTGATTTTAGAAATATTTGGTACAAAAACATGATGTCCTCTACGTATCAACAAATTGTTCACAAAATTCTCTCTCAAGCAAAATTAACGAATAGTATAGCCATTAGGGCAAACTTTCAACATCAAAACGAATTACACTCTCCTCCGCAGAGGCAGGACTAAGACAAGTAAATAATACAAACTAATAGACTATGAAACGTTTCCTATATGCTCAGCGCTAGCTACAGTACATGGATTCAATCATTGCATCATCCAGTGTCGCTACTTTCAAAGTTATAGTGTTTTCTCTGTCCCTCTCTTCAAAACACTTTGCCTTCCTTGTTTGATAATTGGAGCGGATGCAATCAACATTTGAGTGAAAATATCATGCAAGTTATTTTCCACTGAGTTTTGGAGGGCGCAACAAGCAACGTCCATATGAAAACTTCTGATGTGTTTTTTCCCTTGCAAACATTATGAGGAAAATGGAGCTCAATTTGACTAGCCAAATTTCATATCGAGCAAGATATGCAAGATGGTGCACTGTTGTCATGAAATTGTAAATTTCCTTAAATAAAATTTACTTCAATAAAATGGCACCAATTTTCCAGCTACGTTTCTATAACCATGTTTTAAGTTTTCTATATAACCTCTGGCCCCCCCCCCCCAAGCTCCCAAAGGAGCAAGAAAACTGGGAAAGTTCCCAGAACTGGCTTTGAAGAAAATGGTTGAATTAATTATAGAATTAGCATACCCAGATTGAACATTGAACAAAATAGGTTGGGAATCTCTTATTTCACTGTTGTTATTACAGGATATAACTTGATCAGAATTTTCCTTTCAACAATTTTAAGCTCTTAAAAAAATAAAAAAAAGATGTTTGCTTCTGGGCTCAAATTTTGGATGGTTTTTGGATAGTTTTTGGATTTCTAATCTCTAATTGTATATAACATATTCTTGTCTGGAGAAAACAAAACTCCTTGAATGGTATGAAAGGGGAAATGCATTACTCCTTTTATTCTCGTGATTTCTCTGGCCGCTGTGGAGGAGAATGTGAATTTTTTAATGGTCAAAGTTTGCGCTAGCACCTGTACTATTCGTTAATTTTACTTGAGAGAACATTTCGTAAATAATTTGTTGATACATAGAGGATTTATGTTTTTGTACCAATTATTGCTGAAATAAAAAAAATCCCCAGCATTTTTAAAACAGTCGTGACATTTTTCTGGGTACGATTCTGAACGAGATATTTTGTGATATGTTACAAAATACATTGAATTTTAGGGTGGATGATTATTTTAAGGTGTGTTTTGATGCGTAATTTATGTTTTCAGCATTTAACCACAAATTAAGGCAGTTTAAGCAACGTTTTTGAAGAAATGTGTATATATTCAAAAACAGCAAAAATTGCCCAAAATAATACCAAATATAGCATAATCAGAACGATTTTAAGGAAGAGTAGGATATTGTCCTTCAGTAAAAAAAAAGTTTTTGGAAATCGGTCAAAGTTAAGCAAAGAAATGCCGTTTTGAAAATTAGGAATTTTGTTGTTGATTGCCAGTTTCTTCCTGAAATTGATTAGATGTTGCAACTCTGCAGTTTTGGTCAACTTTGTTAATTTTTTTCAAAAAATTGGTTCACCCAATTGAACTGAAATTTGTTGTGCCTTACTAAAGAACGTCTATTCTTTGAAGGAAAAATAAGTGCAATGCATTTTCTTAAATCTTAATTTCATCCATTTTTTCCAAAATTTTCCCATTCTGGATCACTGTGCCATGGCCCTGCCACTGACTAAATCTCATCTCATGAAGTCGTTTTCATTCCTTTACAACAGCATGGTGATTCCATCATGGCCTCTTTCAAGGCGTTATTCAACTTAATTTGAAAGAAGAAAAGTGGGTTCAATATTTATGATGGGCCTACCTAGAAGAAGAGAGCTAACTAGGCCTTAGGGGCAAGCTTTTTGCATCAATCATGCAACAACCATCAAAACACTCTAGCCCGAGGAATTTTCGCGAAAAGTATCAGTCTAAACATACTTACAGCTGCAACAGCTTGAATACTGAGTTCTCTCCAAGCATCTTTGAGCCTTGATAAATTAGACCAGCCTCAAGTTTTCTGCTTCAAGTTTTGACATGACCTTTCCCAAACAAAATGGCTAACACCTGCCTTCTTCCTGTGTTCCCTGTGGAATGCATCATTCGATTTCCTCGTGCAGAACGAGGCTAGCGAAAATGCGGAACAGGGAACAGAGAATGTTAGTGTTGGATTAAAAGATCAAAGGATAATTGCGCGTGCGTGATCCTTCATCAGTTTAGAAAAGTTCCAAAATTACAAAATCAAAGCCATTTTTTTAATCGAAATGCTGGACATTACCAATGCCAGGGATAAGGCCCTTTCTGAGCAAGTTTTAGTACTGCAAAAATGTCCAAAATATTTGGAACCCTGTGACGTGAAAGTATCATTGTATTTCTGTATTACAGTACAGGCATGACATGAAAAGAATTCTTTAGAATTTTCAAGAATTCTGCATGTTATGATAAAGATTCTTGAGCCATAGGAAAACTGTAAATTTGTCTAAACAAGAATTCTTCAGAAACTACAGAAAATTCTTAGGCAGGAAAACAATGTGGATGCAAAGAAACAGACAATTTTCTGGCACACTGATGCTTTCGAACCTATGTTCTCGTCAGAGTGAGACTCTATGAAATCAAATATCTAATTAAATCACATATCTGTAAATTACTAATTCTAGTTACTAATCTAAACCTTTTTCTAGCCTTTTCTAAACTAAACTAAGCATTTTCTAGAGTCAGTGCTGGTAAGTGAAAAGATTAATCTGGTTTAGTTCCGTCATTTTCATCTATGTTCAGACAATAAATACCAATGCATTTGCATAACAACAAAGAGAAAAGTGGGGTAAAATGGGTAGGCTGGGGTAAAGTGGATATGTCGAGGAGGGTAGTTCGAGTGGTTCTAGCAAGATGAAAACTCGGAACAAAGATTTTGGGAAATCTATCTACATTTTTAATCCAACCCATTTTACCCCAGTAGACCTTACTGATCAAATTGTTATGCAAGTAACATGTAATAAGTAAAATAAAATATCAAAAAGATAGTATACGAAAGTGGGAAACATATTCGTGCGTATGAATCTATAAAATGTGCCTCAGACATGTTTTCAGCGTCACGTAAATTGGCTTCATCTGCTTCAAGTACTTTTCTTCGGCGAGCAGTGGCCTCTGCTTTACGATGAGAGAACTGATCTCTGTGAATGTATGCCACTTCCCTGCTTTCCTCATAAAATTGAAAACCATTGTTGATGGCATGTTTTGATACAGTATCTTCTTTGACGCTAGTACCCTAGACAAAATGCAACAAATTTCAAGTCGGCGTTTTGTTAGCGGCCCGGGGGGGGTACTTCACATATTTTGGGTACGGGGACGTGCCATCGGGAAGGGTATCGATTTTCGCGATTTTGGTATAAGGAACGGTATCGATTTTCACGATTTTGGTATAAGGAACGGTATCGATTTTCGCGATTTTGGTTTAAGGAACGATTTTGGTATACTTTTTCGGAAAATTGGTATAAGGTCGGGTATACTTTTTCGCAAAATTGGTATAAAGTCGGGTATACTTTTTCGCAAAATTGGTATAAGGAACGGGTATGTTTTTGAAGCTTCGATGGCACGTCCCCGACCAAAACCTGGTCAAGTACCCCCCCCGGGGTTAGCGGGGTCACATGTAATGGGGAAAAATTATTATGAAAGGAACAAGTACCTCTCTTTTTACTTTAGTGTTTGCCTAATTTGCCAAGTTTGTCTAAATTAGGCCAATCAGGACGATTAGATGTTTGTGATGAACTGCTTGTATCACAAACATCGTCGTGGTTGGCCTAATCTAGACAAAATTGGCAAATGTTTTTCCCCCTTACCTGTGGCGGGGTACAGTATTTGAGAGCAGTTGAGCCTTCAGTGGAACTCACGTTTCTTCATTTTCAATTTCATTTTCAATTTTTTAGGCATGGTAGCCCCTCAGTTAGAGAAAAACTGATTTACAGGGGGCCATGCAATAAAAATACTAAAACTAAACTAAGATATTACAATCTGATTAAAATAATATCAATAAAAGTAAAATTAAAAGAGTTCATTGCATAAAGCATCTCAAATTATGCTTTGTGGGATTTCATCAACCCTTCCCGGAATTTCTTTAGAGTAGGTGCTCCTTTTAATTCATCATTCAACCCATTCCAGAGACTGGCCGCTCTGAATGAAAAACATCTCTGACCAGCTGATGTTCTTAACATTGGAGTCCTAAGGATTATATTAGAATTCCTCAGTACGCGAGAGGTTGTTTCGTTCACTCTATTGAACATGTCGCTCATATAGGACGACGCATCACCGTTTAGGGACTTGAAAACCATTTTTAGTGTTTCAAGATCAATCAATTCCCAAACCGTGGGCCATCCTAGGGCACGAAAGAGAGTGGCAAGGCTGACTGGTCATATCGACTGCCGGTAACTATTCTGGCAGCACGATTTTGTAGCTTTTGGAGTTTATTAAGAGAGGTCTCACCAACATTTCTCCAAACAGGGCAGCAATATCTAAAGTAAGGTTCCACGAGGCTTTTGTACATCTGTTTAACAGTGGATGCAGGCACGTACCTTTTAGAGTATCTTAACATGCCAATACCTCTGGAAATCTTACTTGTCAATGAGGCCAATTGGGAAGACCATTTTAAGTTCTGATCTACTTGAACTCCTAGGTATTTAGTATCTTCAGCCATTATAATATCGTCCTCCCCGATTTTAAACTGTGGTTTAGCTGAGCCAGGTGAAGTAAGTTTTTTCAGTTTACCTGGGAGTCCGATAATCATGCCTTCAGTTTTTGCAACATTTAATGATAGCTTGTTTCCTTGTAGCCACAATTTCAAAGCAGCTAAATCAGCGTTAATAGCGTCATTGATCTCAGAAACAGAATTAGATGCAAAATAGATA
This sequence comes from Aurelia coerulea, assembly GCA_039566865.1. NCBI lineage: Eukaryota > Metazoa > Cnidaria > Scyphozoa > Semaeostomeae > Ulmaridae > Aurelia > Aurelia coerulea. The sequence continues at coordinate 2,441,169 of CM076948.1, forward strand.
CTAGTATCATCGGCATACATAGATACATGGGAATGCTTCAAGCATGTTGGTAAATCATTAATGTAGACCAAAAAGGGGAGGGGCCCATGACAGGATCCCTGAGGAATTCCGCAATTTATAGGCTCGGTACTAGATATTTGTCCGTTAACCCTATAAAATTGCCTCCTGTCGGCCAGGTAGGTCTTGAAACATTTTCATCCCTACTTTTCAAGCAAGATATTTTTTACAGATTTTATTCAAACTTTCACAGAACAAATGACTTGGTATACTGCATGTGAAATACTCTACAACACTACATGGACGATACCACGATGGGCACGAGGGGCATCATGGGTACCAGTGGCGGAATTTATGGGGGGGTTGGGGGGGCAATTGCCCCCCCAATTCGATAAGACTCGGAAATTTTCTTAAAAGTCGGAAATTTCGTAGGTGGGATTGAAACTGTAGTGAAGAAACGAGTCACCGTCAAGAAGTGGACGAGCTTTTATATAGAAAGAGCAAACGAAATGCACAAGCTCGAAAAGCATATTCTAAAGTTTTTATTCACTTTCATTTATTTCATAAACGAGAAGAAAGTTCTTGGGTATGGGTTAGTTAGAGAGTAACAATATTTCCGCGAGATGTTGAAGCTTTGGGAGAGGCATTCTAAGCCAATGTAAAGGTTGGAGTTCTCCAAAATTTTCCTGGACGCGACATTAACACAAATTATCAGCGAATTTGCAAAGTTTCCATGTTGGGGGCGGGGGCAGGCAAAACCTGAATTGCGAGAAGCGTTCTAAGACAAAGGAGAGGTTCTTCACGCAGAACTGTTTTGAGAACTTGTAATTGATATTATCATATATTCAAATTTGGCACTGGCAAACATTGGATACAAGAGCTCTCCTAAGCCCATTTAAACTATCTGATTACCCAGAAAATTTCCTTGGGATGCTACTCTGAAAAAATGTTACAACATTGTCAAAATCCCAATTCAGTACTGGCAAACATAGGGTCATGAAAGGCATTCTAAGCAAAAATAGGGTGTGTCCTTAAAAATTTTCCTGGGGACTTCGCCCCCAGCGTCCTCGTAGCTGTTAGGCCTACCGACAGTACGTTCATAATACATTCTTGCCTTTTTCTATCAGCCGCTGAATATAAATAGTTTTGAAATCTGATATACAACGACCTTAGCACATTTAAGGAACTATTTATGTCAGGTCTAAGTCTTCTAGCGAAATGCCTGAGAACAAAAGCATTTCCTCCGACTCGGAAAATTTACGGCTTGCCCCCCCCCCCCCCACTCAAAAAGCTGAATTTCCGCCACTGATGGGTACGAGGGGCAAAAGATAATTGACAACCTCATAGCCATTACATAAGGAGGACATACATAGAGCGAAATAACGACTAATAAACAACTACAAAAAGTTTCAAATAAACGATTAAGTACTGAGTGAGTGAGTGAGTGAGTAATTGTATTTAACGTGCCTAGCCTGCGAAAGTCTCGAGATGACTTTTTCCAGCAGGGGACACGGGTTATACATAACCTTTCACTTTTTAGGCACATACACTTGCTATTCTCGCAAGGTATGGGTTTCTGCGCTTGGCGCAGGGGGGCCCATCAGGGCGACCCCGATCCTTCCTCTCGATGTGACCACACCTCGTGATTCCTTTTGCCTTTGCCTGGAATTACAGAGAGTTAGCAGCTCTCCTCACACTTTCGCAGCAAGTATGACCCTGGTGGGATTCGAACCCATGACCTTGCGGTTGTGAGTCCGGCGCCTTAACCACTGGGCCAACCTCGCATAAATGCGGGAAAAACTGATAAATGCTGAAATAATTTGAAAAATGAAAGGCCACGATACCAGCGACGGTCGTCGGATCCGAAGATGCTTGCGTAAACGAACGAATGAATAAATTTGAAGGCAGCAACACCACAATACGACGAAAAACAACAGCAAATGTGTGTGAATTTAAAGAATATATATATATCACCAATATTTCGTCCTGCCATGCAGGACTTCTTCAGGGCTGTTATGTCATTGTTTGCGATGTTTCTGCCTTCAAATACTACAGAATCCGTTTCGCAGATGGGACGCAGATGTCAGGCTAACATTATTTCTATTTAAGACAAGTTTCTCTTCCTGTAGAGGAGAAACTTCTCTGAAAAGGCACCAGTAGAGTCTGCACGCAGGCTAGGCTGGACTTGCCCAAAGTCGTCTTGTGACTTGGGCAAGTCCAAGGCTAGGCCAGCATAGGCTCATGATACTGAACAACAGAAGCCCCAGATGAGAGAACGACAACGACAACAATTTCTGCCGCCACTGCTCCCCGTCGAGAATCCCAATTGCACAAAACATTGCGCCCCTGCTGCATACCCACTGATCTCATACCTGGTCGGGGTTAAGTGAGACTAATGGTTGCTTACCTTCTTCTTGTCCTTGTTTGGTATTTTCAACACAAAGATATATTGAATCATAACAGCCATGATGAAGATCGCATTTATTGCAGCGTATATTTCCAAAGCAGTATGATAAGGAACTTGTGGTTTAGATTGTCCTGCTTGACTGAAAATTAGCATACTTGTCAAAAAGTTGGTGACTATGAGTGAAACTCTGGCTGGGGCAGATTCTCGAGGGATCCAAAATGTGCTCCAGGAGAGACAAACAAGAAAGATGCTTGGGATGTAAACATGGTACAAGTAAAATGGGAATAATCGGGAGATCGTGAAGACTGCTTGCAAGAAACCAAATACTTCTGCAAAAGAATAATCAATAGGGTAAGTAAGGGCGAATCCAAATCTTTAAAAATGTCGGTGTAAAATTCTGTGACCTGTTTCTTTGAAATGAATGGCTTCAAAGAAACTTAAGCTATTTCGCTATAATTCTATCGTTGGATTTTTCTGAAATCTTCAATAATTGCAGAATCAAAGGTTTTCTTCTTTCCTGAGAATTCAAGAAAGATTCATTTCATATTTCAATTCATTTGAGGATACGATGTCATCAAATTTCTAAATCGTAAACCAGAAGAGTGAAAGACTGCTGCTTGATACCATAGTGTAGACATTCATAAACTATGTTTATCTTGAAAATAATTCCATCTTTTCTAAAAGGTCTAGAAATTACAATGGTTTTACTTTTGTTGAAACTTTTCCTTGAAATCTAAGTCTGAAAATGTTGAGGATTTCTGAACAGTCCAACGGAAGAATTATAGCAAAGTGGCAACAAAATTCTTTCAAGCCATTCAGTTCAAAGAAATAAGTTATAGAAGTTTACTCCAACCTTTTTACACAGATTTGAAGAGATTTGGAAGGTGAAGGTGAAGTTGCGGTTTTAGCGTCAAGCGCTGGGATCGCTGAAGTAGAATAGGCCTAATCGAGTCCGCGTGACCCCTTGTCATGACGCTCAAATGATGGGACTCTACCTGAGACCGAACCCTGTCCACCTGACTGTTCTGGCTGCAATGTCAGAGGATTACGCAACTGCGCCTCGCCTCGCCACAACACAACACCATATTTGGAACCAATGCTCATCTAACAATGCATCGTGTGACCGTTATTAGAACTTGTAACAAAGTCAAGAAATATGGAATGAAAACTTACCTTTATTTGGGCCATAAGTAAGGTTCTTTGTAATTGCTTTGAAAGATGTAATATTATAGCCAGATAATTGAATTTTTCGAGGGAATTTAATGGGTTCGTTTTGTAACCAGCTTAGGCGGACTTCGTCATATGGGTATGAATCTGAAAGATAGCAAATAATATTGGATATCCGTAAGAAGATAAATATATTCACGACTGGACAACTTCAAGTTTTTGATAAATGTCAGTCCTCGCTGCAATGGTATAACCATGAGTAGTTAGACACTGCTGGTGTGCTTCTATGGAGGAGCGCTGGATCATATATGTATCTGCTGGGGAAATTTTTTATAGTACTGCGGAGGAGATATCGGAAGAACGAAAATATCCTCCGCAGTACTATAAACAATTTCCCCCGCAGATACATATATGATCCAGCGCTCCTCCATAGAACCACACCAGCAGTGTCTAACTACCCATGGTATAACCTTCGCAACAAGCTATGAAAAATACAAACTCTGCACTACGGCAGCTGCAAATTTCGTAATAGGTAACCCAAGGTTATCCCAGAGATTCTGGAATAGGACTCTATGTGCAGATACCTAGTTTGAAGTGAGTATATTTCTGGCCAAACTTGTGTGCCTTCGCTTCTTACTTGGGCACATAAAATTTCAGGTGCCAATTGAATAGTTACAGAGAGCATACATGCAAAAGTGTAGGAGGCGGGGCTGGGGAATTACAGCCCCCCAACGCTGGAAAAATTTGAAAAAATTGGCCATATTCTGGTAAAAATCAGCCTTAAATCGGGCACCATTTTCGTAAACAATGGACTTTTTTTATCGGGCAGCGCCCCTCAGATTATATCTTCCCGTGCGTACGCTTAAGCATATATGAAGCTCTTTCCGCAGCTCTGCTCTGATCCAGGTTCTCTTTTGCAGAAAATTTTCAGTGCCTTCTCAGATACTAAAAATGGATTCCCGTTCCCCTGTGATATTGGTGTCATCAGATTTGAACCAAAGGTATCATAGAGTTCACTTACAGCTTTCGAAATTCATTGAGCATTCTTGGGTGTCCATTGGGTACAATCTGAAATCCATTTTGCAAGAGAACTTGATGTTCAACCTGCAAACAGAGAAGATTTATTGGAAGTAAATTAAGATTTGATGAGGCTTCCTCAGAAGTGAGGCGAAAGCTTCAACAATAGAAACAATGTAAGTGTGAGTGTTTAAAAATAAATGGCAAAAAAACAAAAACACAACTATAGTTTAGGGTATAACACTTCTGCTAAAAGAAGAAATGAAATTAAGATCTGCTTGAAATTAGATGTCGTATCAGATTTGCAATAACTCAAAATCACTCAAGAATAACACTTGAATCTGTACAATATATTGTAAACTTAGTGCAATGTAGGTATAGGGCTGGTCAGTGTTTTACTAGATTTGCCCCACGTCTATTTCGTCAACTGTAATAAGTACAGTTAAGCCCGAAATCATTCATACCTATGCCAAATTTGGAGTATTTTCAATCGTTATATTTGCTAACCAATTCACAAGATATTCCATTCCTTGAAATGTCTCTTGTAGCACTTGTTTCAGCCTTTTATCACATTCTTACGAAACTTCAGCCACAGTAAAATTGGTCCTCAAATACAACGATGCAAAATACTCAGAATTTGGCATAGGTATGGATAATTTCGGACTTAATTGTATATCTGAAAATATACTACGAAACATTTCGCTTTTCGCTTTTCCCTTCAATTTTCACGAAATAGACTTGGGGTAAGTCCAGTGTTTTACCTTCTTGTAGAAAACTACGCGTAAGCCTTACCTTAGACTGACATAAATATCGCCATTTGGTCCAATCTTTGTTCTGACATTATTTGTTAATGCTTTCTGGCGCGCTGTTTTGATTGAATTGAAACAGTATACATCTGGAGTCCAAACAAGTTCTGATGGATCGCCGTTGTAATTAAGCTCAGTTATGTTGTCAAATGCAAGACGTTGATCGTTCCAATATACACGCAGAAAGATCTCAGTTTCCATGGTCTAGAAGAAAATTTGCGAGAAAATACACTCTTTTTTTATAAGAATATTGTTTACAAGAATATTCAGGCTCAGAGTCATGCAAATTGTAAGAATATCAGAAGAATATTGCTCAGGCTCAGCTCACCATATTTGTGTCTCATTTCTTATGATTATTAAGAACATTCTTATTGTTATAATTGCTTAAATTTTTCTTTCGTTCATGACATGGCATTTCTTTTAACTACGTTCCCCTGAAACCATATCCAATTTGAAAACATTTAGAATACTTTAAGAATATGTTAAAGCTCAAAACGAAAATTTCTTAAGAATATTGAGGCTGGACAAAATTTATAGTATTCTTATAAAAAAGAGTGTACCGTAAAAGCTCTGTTTATTCTCCCTCTCCATCAAGCCCCCCTCCCAAATAAGCGCCTCCCTTACTAAGTGAAAACTTTAAATAAGCCGCCCTCTCTATTAAGTCCTTCATCTCATATCACATGCCAGAGGTTACTAAACATTTCTATTTGTTCAGCTGAACAAGTTTACATGTTGTGTCGCATGTGTGAATTTGATTCGTAAAATTGTATGCTGATTCGGCAAAAATTGAGTAAAAGAACTAAAAAGCTATTATTTATATCCTTTTCGTTTGACCAAGGGCGCCTACCTCGAGGAAGTGTGTTTATTCCCAGTACTGTAGATTAATTGGTGTCCTGTGACCCAGTACAGAGAGTGTCCTAGAACCGTACCGTGACACAGCAGTACACAGAGTCAGTCCTCTCAAGGTCGAGATGACGTATGAATAACTTTGTGGTTTCAAATTCCGGTGTTTATGTAACACGAGATCAACTGTTATACGATCTGGCCACAGGGAATCAGACAGCGTGATTTTTGATTGGTCAACACTAACAGGCGTTAGAATTTGAAAATCCCTGTAACAAGAAAAACTTTCTTATGATATACGAAGATTAACAGGACCGGGTCATAGGACACCAATTACTACGCGTACAGTACCGGGAATAAACACACTTCCTACAAGGTAGGCGCCCTTGGTCTGACTTATGGTTACTGATAGATTTACTGAATTATGTTCCTAACAGGAGGTTTTTTCACCGAGCTTTACTTTCATAGTGACTTCAATTTTCAAATCGAATCGAATTTCATTTTCTTTTTGAAATCATGACACTTCGGAGCTTCTAGACTTGCTCCAAGTCTGTTTTGTCAACTGTAATAAGTCTACCGGAAAGTATATTTCGCTTTTCATTTTTCCCTTCAATTTTTTTGACGAAATTTTTTTTTGACGAAATAGACTTGGGGCAAGTCTACGGAGCTTCTGAAACTGTGAAATGTTGCTTTTCTTGAACAAGTGGAAACCTAAAAACATGATTCGTATACACTCAGTTGTATGTAAATGGCATATTTCATATTATTTTCATATTTAATTCTTTTAAGGAGGGTTGCCCTTCAACAAGTTGATTTTCAAGGGGCCCTCCGATAAAAACATTAATTACAATATAATATAAAAGGGAAAAAGCTATTAAATAAGTCAAACTATAAAACCTTATTTACAATATTTTTTTTTTTTTTTTTTTTATATCAAAGTTAAAACTCAACAATATACAAATACAATATTCTGTGCCGTCCATAGCAGAAATAGACATGACGTCATCTGGTTCTGGCTATGAACGGCACTTGACAATTCCTTTAACAGCAATCTTATTAAGCACTTTGTGTACCATGGCACCATTCCATTTTGGCAGACGCTAGCATACGCCAGCTTAGTAGGTGAATTATTGTAAAACAAAAAAGGAAAAACAAACAAACAAACAAACAAACAAACAAAACAGAAATAAAGACAAAAAACTAAAAACTATTCACTGGTGCAAAACTTGTGTAAAGATGGTTGGATGTGAGTCACCAATGACTGGTGCCATGGTTCACAAAGGGCTTACTCAAAACAAGACTAAACATAAATAAGAATAAGGGGTCGCCAATCGTCAGGTTTTCATCAAGTTTCCGAAGAATTCCCAAAGACCCCACAGACCAGAAACGCCCCCGGCCACAAAACCGCCACTCCACCGCCAAAAACAACAAACCAGCCATCACCCGAATGAGCCGAGCAAGCGGAGCCCGAGCCCCGCAATGACCGCAACCACCACAGGGCCCAAGCCCCACCCACCAAGCGCCCCCGAATGACGCCCAGCCCGCAGAACCCGGCAGCAAAGCGGCAGTTCCATGGCCAAAAGACACCCCAAGCCCACAGAAGCCACAGAATTTACAATATCTAAAACATATGTACAATAATGTTCAAAATTTACAATAAAAGCAAAAGGAAAAGTGCCTGTTTTTAGATGGTTTTTTTGAAACTATACAGAGAGGTTGCCTGCTTTGACTCGGCAATTGTAAATAAACGAAATGAATAGATTTTCTTCATCGCTTTTCAACAGAAACTAAAATCAATATCTAAGCAAGCAGGTTAAAGAAAACATATACACGTTTTTTTATGAGAACTTGGTTTATAAGAAACTAGTACTACGATGACCAAAAAGTTAAGAAACTCTTGTACTACGCTCAAGAACAGTTAAGAAACTCTAAAATTTTATTTCTCTATGTCTCCCTTATTCTATGTCTCTCTAACAAAGGTACCTTCGTCTTTTCTTGACTTTTAACTGCAAAATTGGTAAATTTTTGCCTTGATGTGCATGGCTTCTTCTTGATGACAATGTCAATGCAAAATGGAAGAAACTAATGGAGAAACTTTTACTACTAAAACACCGAAATTTTCATGCAAAATTAAGAAACTTTTAGTACTAAGTGCTGATCCAAGTTTCTTATGAAAAAACGTGTATCTTGGGAACAAGAAAAAATGCTTTATCAAATAAGGAAGATCGACAGTTTTACAGTAAACTTAAGTTACTTACTGTAGTTAGTAGGCTTATTGGACCCATAGCAACAATTCCAATTTGAATTCGTACTTGTGTGACTGAAAAATAGATAACATAGTCAGTAAGATCTGCATAAGATACCGTAAAAGCTCTATTAAGCCCCCGGGGGGCTTATTTAACTTCGAAACCTCCAGAGGGGCCTTATTAGAAAGGGGAATTATTAGAGAGGGGGGCTTATTTACAAAGTCAAATGACAGGGATACAGATGACAGCTTTTAGCTCCTTTACACCATATTTTGCAAATTCAACATACAATTTTACGAGTCAAATACATAAATTCGACACATTTTTATCTCAAACCATATCAAAATTAACATGCAAGCTTATCTAGCTCAATAAGTGGAAAATCTTTGGTAACCACTGGAATTTGATAAAGAGCGTGGGGGGCTTAATAGAGAGGGGGGCTTAATAGAGGTTCTTCAAATAACCAGACAACCATCTTCGAACTATCTGGAAGCTGGTATACTCCTACGAAGTTTTCACACCAAAGGAACAGTTAAGAGAGAGCCGGTAGTTCTTTTTGATAAAATGCACCTTTTAATATATTTTCTTGCCATGGATTGTTGGGGAGACGAACTCGTAAAGCTATTGTCTGAATATTGTCTGAAAGCAAAAGAAAGCAAAAGAATGTGGACTTATCACTGACGACCAAAAAAGTTGTTGGAGCTGCACATGGTAAAGTAGGCAAAAGCATTGAAGTGCATTGCTGCGTCACTAACCAATCAGCAATTGATGTTAGTGCTCCTGTGCAAGGTTCTGTGCAGTGGCAACATACATCTCCGCAAAAACCCAGCCACAACTTACTTTCATAAACTTTCATGCAAGATTCAGGCAGGCTGCAGACTGAGAATCTTCGGTTCTCTCTGTCTAACGCTCCCATAATGCTGTATGTTGGTCTTAAATCTGCAATGTGGCTCTGGTCAGAGACAAGCAAGCCTTCGCTGTTCGTGAAACATTGATAAACATGTCTTGCAGACAGGACAAAATAGTACCTAAACAGCACCCACCTTCATTCGTAGGCCTTAATCTCTTGTCGTAGCCATTTTGTGTCAAGTTGGTAAGAAATCGAGACATTTCAGCCAGGGTTGAGGCTTCAGTGAAATCTAAAATGAGGAGTAGTAACATAATTAGAATCGAGAAGCATTCGGATGAATTTCATGCAGCTTTGATTTAGCATAAAAATGAAAATATAGCTCTACTTAGTTTACTATTTAGTACCTAGGCTCTTGAATAGTTAACTTTAATTTAGATTGGTTGTTTACGTGTTATCGGACATTTCAACGAGGAACTATTAGTTTTAGAAAATTCAAACTGCAAAACTAGCGACTTGAGTTCTGCTCGGAATTCTGAAGAGATGAATGTGGTAATGAAACACTAGCTAAAAATTAATGAAATGTAATATAGAAATATCTAATTGGTTTGTGAATATATTACAACTTACAGCGTTTTTATCCTCTGGACGCTGCGTTTCTTCTGTAGAGCTGAGACGGTCGAATTTGAAATGGTTGGCGAAATGAGAGGGAGGAAAAATGCGAGCGAGGGGAGGAACAGAACGAAAAGAAAGTACTTGTGCATATAGATCCGCAGAGTCCACAAGATAAAAACAGAGCGCAAAAAGTGAGTAAAATATGGCAAAACCTCTTACCTCTTTTAAGAAACAGTACAATAAGAGCCAACAGTATTGATGAACTAAAGACAGAAGAAAAGAACTTTATTCTTGATGTAGGTCCAAATTTAAAAAGAAAGAAACGTTCTTCTTGATAAACTGAATCAAAGTTGTTCTTAGAGAAAGTCTAATTATATTACATTACCATCTTTGTTTCACGAATGCAACGTGTGTTGTGTTGTGGTGACTGACGTGTAAAAGAAATTAATGAACAGATAGACCCTAGAAAAGAGTAAAACTTTCTTCTGGATGCCAATTTCATTAGTCAAGCTTTCCCGTTTGACCAAGTAAAATTACCAGATTTTTGAAACTCCTCACCATGTTTATATTCCTAAAACTTTTAACCAGTTGCTGCTTTGCCAAAATAATCTAAATTGTTCCTAGGTTCCTTATAAACATTACTAAACCTTTCTCAAATGTGATATGAACCAGCAAAATCTTCCTCTGGCTCACAGCCGTGGGAACCGTAGCTTTTTCTGAACTCCTGAACGACTGAAGAAGCCAAAACTCTTTCACGATATTCACCGATATTCATTTGAGACGCAAAAAATGATAAATCACGCTGATGTTTCATCTGAAATAAAACTTCATTCCCCGATGAATTCATCTTTTTTAGGATGCCCGTTAAATAAATATGTCTCCTTAGCTGTAGTAAGCAGATTTTTCTTGCCTAAGAATTCTTGTTTCGAGGAATTTACAGTTTTACCTATGGCATTAGAATTCTTATCATGCTATATGCACAAGACCTGTGCTGTAGGCTTGCGTGACACTTGAAGAAACAAATCTAACACATTAATCTAATTTTGGCCGGACGACAAAGAAATTGTTTGTGGTAAACAGTTGCCGGTAAACTAATTCTCATAATATTTACTGATTTCATTACGTAAGAGAACAAGTAGCAAACAGTGTAAACAGCTCATTTTAATGAATAAAGAAATTATTATTTTTTTAAATGTATACAGAAGTGAGTGTTAACTAATACCAAAAAACCTAACATCATTCTCATGCACTATTGATGCAATCATCATTATCATCATCACCATCACCATCATCATCATCATCATCATCATCATCATCATCATCATCATCATCATCATCATCATCATCATCATCATCATCATCATCATCATCATCATCATCATCATCATCATCATCATCATCATCATCATCATCATCATCATCATCATCATCATCATCATCATCATCATCATCATCATCATCATCATCATCATCATCATCATCATCATCATCATCATCATCATCATCATCATCATCATCATCATCATCATCATCATCATCATCATCATCATCATCATCATCATCATCATCATCATCATCATCATCATCATCATCATCATCATCATCATCATCATCATCATCATCATTATCATCATCATCATCATCATCAACAACATTCATCTACTTACATTGCGTAGACTAAATTAAAAGATAGCTAAATTAGAGCTTATTCAGTCCTACTATACAAAGTTATGATTTGGTGAAGAAAACCTCAAGGAGAGCTACCATGAACTCCAAATCTTTAAGGAAGACATACCCACCAAGTAGGGGGCAGGTGTTGAATATGTTTATGTTTGTTAAGTGTTTCTGTTGTTGTTGTTGTTGTTAGAATTTGGACTTTGGACTCTGAAGAACGATATGACAATTTGACCTTTTGAACTTTGACCTTTTTGAGTAACTTTGTGTGTTTTGTGTACCCTTGGGACTCGTAGCTATAAGAGCGTTAGGCATGCATCTTGGGGGGCACAATTCAGATCAGATCATCAGAGCTCCAAGTCAAAGAAGAAGACGAAGAGAAGCTGCTCATGGCCGAGTTATCAAAGCTTTGTTAGGCCCGTAGGCCACACATACATACTGCAACAGCCTTATAGCTACGAGGACAAATAGATAGTAAGTTTCATTTATTAATTGTATTTATTTGTTTACTTTACTCGTTTATTTAGAGTTTATTCTGTAATTATTTATCTTGCATTTTCGTAGGCCTTATCTCTTGCATTTGTTTTGATATGAATTCTGTTTAGGATTTAGACTATTTGTTGCTGATAAATTGTTCACAGTAGTTTGATTTATTTAACTTATTTTCGTTTCTGTTAATTTTAGCGAACAATCATTGAGTTAGTGAATGCCAGCATTGTGTTTTGCTTTTGTGTCTGCTGGGTTCCTGCTGGATTCGTTCGTCCCTCTGTAGTTGGTTTCTGCTGTGAAGCTACATCAATTCGTATCTTGTCAGATAATCAAGATCGATCAATCAAGAATTATGTTGTGTGGAAATGATGATATTGATATGGAGCATATTCGTCGTTTGAAGCATGTCAGAGCGAATGCAAAGCGAGAATTAACCAAAGCCGTGAACCGTGTGGCGGATGTTCTCGTTGTTGGTCAAACCCTTGATGATGTGAAAGCTGCAGAAGACAGGCTCATTGATCGATTCCACGATTTTAAATTGGCATGTGAAAGGTATCAGGCTGTGATCGCCGATGAAGTCGACATTGAAGAATGCCTTGCATACATGCACGAAGCTGAGACAAGATTTCTCGATATCAAAGAAAGAGTGTCTCTGTTGATTCATTCCCTTGAAACAAAATCACCCCTGCAGGAGGATGATATTGGGCCTGAAGATTCGGTAAGCGAAACTAAATCACGCCCTTCCAACTCTCTTGTTTCTTCAAGGAGCTCCAGGAACTCGAAGAAGTCTGGGAGATCTGCACTTCAGGACATGATGTTGAAGAATGCTACAACAAAAGCATCCTTGCTTGCAGAGGCGTCAATGCTAGAGGAGTGTCAGGATATTGCCCATGAAGAGTTGCGATTGAGTCAAAGGAGGAAGAAGCTGACACTGGACACCAAACTTGCAAAGCTTGAAGCTGAAGAAAGAGTCTGCGCTGAATTTGCCATGACAACAGGATCACGAGGTGATATGTGTAATGCACCACTGAGAAAGCCAACCTTTGAGACTACATTTCAGCAGAAGACAACACATTCCAGAATACACCACAGGACCGAGGATGAAAGAAGAGTGAATGACTCACACCGGACACCAGTGCCATTTGCATCAAGTCAGCGTGTAGACAACAGTTGGAGCGTATGCAGTCCACAGACACGAAAGAAGCCAACAGTGACCGATGGTGAGCAATTAATTCAGTCATCTTCAGAATTTATTAATCCCTCCCGACAGCAACGTCCTTTGAATCCCTTTGCTCCCCCTTGGAAGCTCCCCCCACAACGTAACCCTGCTGATGAAACATGCAACCCCAAGCCCCATCCTGCACCCTTTGCTGACCCTTGGAAGCTCCCCCCACAACGAAACCCTGCTGATGAAACATACAACCCCAAGCCCCATCCTGCACCCTTTGCTGACCCTTGGAAGCTCCCCCCACAACGAAACCCTGCTGATGAAGCATACAACCCCAAGCCCCATCCTGCACCCTTTGCTGACCCTTGGAAGTTCCCCCCACAACGAAACCCTGCTGATGAGCCACATACTAATGCGACAGCAAATGGCGAAGAGTACCTCGATACAATGAAGAAATTGACAATTGCTGCACTACTGCCAAAGTCAGAATTGAGTGTGTTTGATGGTAACCCATTAAAGTATTTTCTTTTCATTCGCTCCTTTGAGAATAATGTTGAAAAAGACACTTGTGATTTCAGTAGACGTTTGCAACTTCTGGTACAGTTTTGTACAGGCAAGGCAAGAAGAGCAATAGAAGGATGCATTCTACTCGAGCCTGAGGAAGGATACATGAAGGCTAAACAAATCTTGGCTGAACGTTTTGGTGATGCATACGCTGTATCAAACTCATGGTTGAAGAAAGTCTCTTGTGGCCCTGTGATAAAGCCTGGTGACAGAGAAGGTTTGCAAGAATTGGCCGATGACCTCGAGAATTGTGAGATGACGTTGAAGGCTGCTGGCAGAATGACACAACTGAACAACGAAGACCGACTGGTGAAGATCCTAGAGCGATGCCCAAACTTTGTGAAGTCTCGTTGGCAGTCTCGCGTGCAGGAAATCAGATCACGCCAAAGGGAACCCACTGTCGAAGACGTGCGGCGTTTAATCAGGATGATATCCAAAGAGAAGAACGACCCTGTGTTTGGCGCTATCATGGACAATGTCAACAGAGAACAGTCGTCACGAAATGACAGGATCAAAAGGCCAAATGCAGTGAGTACGCAGCGAAACTTGAATTTCAGTATCCAGACCAATGATGGGAAGTCAAATCTCACTTCAACAGGCGTGAAATGTTACTTCTGCGAAAAGAATCACAAGTTGACAAACTGCGAAGAATTCAAGAAGAAAACTGGTGAGGAAAAGTTTAATTTCATTCGTTCAAAGAAGCTCTGCGACAATTGTCTATCTTCTTTTCATTTCTCCCCTGGATGCAAACAAAGGAAGGCTTGTACAGTTGCCAATTGTGATCTCCGTCGCAAACACCTCACAGCAATACATAACTCTGTGGTGGCCCATGAGAAGAGACGCAAGGAAGAGTGGAGGAAGCAAATGCAAACTGATTCGACTCAGCACAATGAAAAGTTTGTTGGAGTAACTAGATGTGACGATCGAGGAGGAGTCAACAATGGATTGCCAATTGTGCCGCTGAAGGTGAAAGGGACAGGAAGTGACAAGGTATTTAAAACTTACGCTCTTCTCGACAGTGGATCTACTGCCTCTTTTTGTAGTAAAGCCCTCCTGGACAAACTTGGTGTGATTGGAAGAAAAAGTCAAATGTCAGTTGCTACAATTAGTGGTGTTAACACAAATTGCCAGACGTCAGTAGTCAGCTTAGAAGTAATGGACCTAGAAGAGACGATGCATCTTCAAATGCCCAATGTGTTTTCTACAAAAACGATGAACATCTCAACATCAGCTTTGGCCCGTCAAGAGGATGTGAGAAGATGGCCACATTTGGATGGAATCATGCTACCAGACACAATCCATGACGGTGAAGTCAGTCTGTTGATCGGCGTGGATGTACCGAAGGCCTTGCAACCGGAAGAGGTGCGAAAAAGTGAAAATGGTGGTCCATATGCTGTAAAGACAATGTTTGGCTGGACCCTTAATGGCCCCATTGGTGTTTCCTTCAATCAAGGTAATCATTGCTTCTTTTCCAATCCTGTTTCATCTGATGACCAACTCTATGATCAATTGAAGAAGTACTTCAACCACGAATTTGAAGACTCAAGTGTTGATAGCCAGAAAACGATGTCAGTAGAAGACGGTAGAGCACTTGCTGTGTTTCAAGATTCCATACAGCTACAACAAGGTCATTATCACGTTTCAATTCCGTGGAAGTGCAACCCACCTGATTTACCGAACAACCGACACATGGCACAGAAAAGGCTTGAATACTTGAAATGCCGGCTGCAAAAGGATTCAAACTTAAAACAGCGATATATCACATTCATGGACGACTTGCTAGAAAAAGGCTACGCAAGACAGGTTCCAGAAGAAGAAATTGAAATGGAGAATGGCAAATTATGGTACCTGCCACATCATAGCGTGACACACCCGAAGAAGCCAGACAAGGTCAGGATTGTGTTTGACTGTGCTGCAAAGTACAAGAGTGTCTCCCTCAATGAAAAGGTTCTTCAAGGCCCTGACTTGACAAATTTGCTCATTGGTGTATTATGCCGATTCAGAAGCGAGCCCATAGCCCTAATGGCAGATGTTGAAGCAATGTTCCACCAGGTGCGTGTGACTGCTGAAGATGTAAATGCCTTGAGATTTTTATGGTACCCACATGGTGATTTAACACTGGCTCCTGTTGAATATCAGATGATGGTGCACCTATTTGGAGGTATATGGTCTCCGAGCTGTGCAACATTTGCCTTGCGAAGAGTTGCAGAAGACAATGCCAGTTTGTTTGACGATGAAGTGATTCATGCCGTGCGACGAAACTTCTATGTGGACGATCTTCTGAAAGCCGTGAAGGATGCAGACGAAGCAATCAAAATGCAGAAACAACTCGCTGAATTGTTGGCTCGAGGCGGCTTCCATCTGACCAAATGGGTAAGCAATTCTAGATATGTTTTAGATGCAATACCAGACGAGGAAAGGTCAGAGGAGCTGAAGAATGTCGATCTTGAAGATGATAAACTCCCGACTGAAAGAGCTCTTGGATTGCAATGGGATGTGGAAACTGACAGATTCACCTTCAATATCAGTGTGAAAGATAAACCATCAACCAGAAGAGGAATTTTGAGTACAATTTCATCTGTTTATGATCCGCTTGGATTCATTTCACCATACATTTTGAAAGCCAAGATTATCCTCCAGCGATTGTGCAAGGACAACGTAGGATGGGATGAGCAAGTAACTGGTCTAAATCTCAAGGAATGGGAAGACTGGTTGGATGATCTTACAAAATTGGAGCAAATTGAAGTCAAAAGATGCTATACGGAAACAGGAATTGGCAGTGCAGTAACAAACCAGCTGCATCATTTTAGCGACGCATCCGAAATGGGATATGGTGCTGTAACCTACCTACGATCAGTCAACAACAATGGCGACGTGTCATGCTCATTCGTTCTTGCAAAGTCGAGACTAACCCCCCTTAAACGAGTGACAATCCCAAGACTGGAGCTTGCTGCTGCGACTCTTGCTGTGAAGTTGGATTCCGTGCTGAAGAGAGAATTGGACATGAAACTTGGTGAGTCAGTCTTTTGGACAGATAGCACTGCTGTACTACGTTACATAAGGAATGAAAGCAGGAGATATCATACATATGTTGGGAACAGAATCGCAGTGATACACGACGGATCCAGTCCATCTCAATGGCGATATGTTGATACAAGTTCAAATGCAGCAGATGATGCATCTAGGGGACTTAGTGCAGACAGCTTGATAAACAGTGATAGATGGTTACATGGCCCAGAATTTCTACGGAAAGAGGAGCATGAATGGCCCAAAAGTGTATTCATTGAAGATTTGTCCGAAGATGATGTCGAAGTCAAGAAGATTGTGCAAACACATTCAGTACAAATCAACTCATCAAATGGTATGACGAATCAAATATTTTCAAAGTTCTCAGATTGGACCGTTCTAAAGAAATCTGTTGCTTGGTTGTTGAGATATAGAAGTTGGTTGCTAAGAAACATCAGAAGTAGCAACGAGGAGCAAGAAGTCAAGAGTGGCAGATTGACAACAGAAGAGATGCATGAAGCCGAACGTGCAATTGTGAAATGTGTACAAAACGAATGTTTTGGTGAAGAGTTGAAACTACTACAATCACCTCAGAAATCAATTAGAAAATCAAGCTCTCTATGCAGATTAGATCCAGTCATCATAAACGGCGTGATTAGTGTAGGTGGCCGACTCAACAACGCTCCATACAACAGTCTTGAAGAAAAGCATCAAATTATTCTTCCCGAGCAGCATCATGTAAGTGACCTCATAATTCGATATTTTCACAAGCGATCTGCACATTTTGGACAGGAGTACGTTCTGGCACGCATTCGAGAAAGGTTTTGGATCTTACAGGCAAGGCCGTCAGTTCGCCGAATCATCAGAAGTTGTTTCGATTGCAAGCGTCGATGTGGAAAGCCTGGAAAGCAAAAAATGGCAGATTTGCCCGATGATAGAGTGACAGCAGACAAACCACCATTTTCCTTCGTTGGAATCGACTGTTTTGGTCCCTTCTTTGTCAAGAGAGGAAGATGTATTGTAAAGAGGTATGGCATCATATTTACTTGTCTAACAATTAGAGCAATTCATCTGGAGATTCTTCACAGTATGGATACAGATTCTTTTATAAATGCCCTAAGAAGATTCATTTCAAGACGTGGAAATCCAGATGAAATAAGATGTGACAATGGCTCAAATTTTAGAAGTGGCGAAAGAGAACTCCGAACTGCAATACAGCAATGGAATCAGGATCAAGTGCATGAATTTCTTTTGCAAAGAGACATCAAATGGATATTCAACCCTCCGACAGCTTCACATATGGGTGGCGCATGGGAGCGTGCGATAAGATCTGTAAGACGAGTTCTGAATGCAATTTTGAGAAATCAGACGATTGATGATGAAGGTTTGCAAACCCTTTTGTGTGAAGTTGAAGCAATTCTCAACGCAAGACCGCTCACCAAGGTGTCAGACGATCCTCAAGATTTGAGTGCAATAACACCAAATCATCTGTTGCTTCTCAGATCTGGCCAAAGTTTCCCACCTGGTGTTTTCAAGAGCAAAGATTCGTACAGCAAGAGAAGATGGAAGCAGGTTCAATATATGGCTGACATATTCTGGAAAAGGTGGACCAAAGAGTACCTCCCAACTCTTCAAATCAGGCAGAAATGGCATTCAATCGAGCGTAACGTAAAGGAGAATGACTTGGTACTCGTTAACGAACAAACGCAACACAGGAATCAGTGGCCTTTGGGGAGAGTGGTAGAAGTGTACCCAGGTAGAGATGGCCTTGTCCGGTCAGCAAAGGTGAAGACGATGAATTCTGAATATCGAAGACCCGTAACAAAGTTATGTTTGTTGGAAGCAGCTGTGGAAGAAGATTCAACATAGAAAGTTATTAAAAAACAGTCTCCTATAAATCGCCTGTTTGGGGGCGGGTATGTTGAATATGTTTATGTTTGTTAAGTGTTTCTGTTGTTGTTGTTGTTGTTAGAATTTGGACTTTGGACTCTGAAGAACGATATGACAATTTGACCTTTTGAACTTTGACCTTTTTGAGTAACTTTGTGTGTTTTGTGTACCCTTGGGACTCGTAGCTATAAGAGCGTTAGGCATGCATCTTGGGGGGCACAATTCAGATCAGATCATCAGAGCTCCAAGTCAAAGAAGAAGACGAAGAGAAGCTGCTCATGGCCGAGTTATCAAAGCTTTGTTAGGCCCGTAGGCCACACATACATACTGCAACAGCCTTATAGCTACGAGGACAAATAGATAGTAAGTTTCATTTATTAATTGTATTTATTTGTTTACTTTACTCGTTTATTTAGAGTTTATTCTGTAATTATTTATCTTGCATTTTCGTAGGCCTTATCTCTTGCATTTGTTTTGATATGAATTCTGTTTAGGATTTAGACTATTTGTTGCTGATAAATTGTTCACAGTAGTTTGATTTATTTAACTTATTTTCGTTTCTGTTAATTTTAGCGAACAATCATTGAGTTAGTGAATGCCAGCATTGTGTTTTGCTTTTGTGTCTGCTGGGTTCCTGCTGGATTCGTTCGTCCCTCTGTAGTTGGTTTCTGCTGTGAAGCTACAGCAGGGGGTGTATTGCTGTAGGCCCCTAACTCAGAAAGACCCTTGCAAAGCTTGAACAAAAAGAGTGCTAAAGTGGGGTCTTGGTTTCGTTATTTCATGTACGGTAGTATATTACGCGCAGGCACCAGAAAATCTTTATCGAGCTGAACAACAAGGCTGCGAGGAAACTTCTGAGAAACTATAAGAAAGTACTCCCAGATTCAAGTGCTGTGCCCCAGTTTAAACATCGTTCATTTGCCGTGTCAAATTTTATAGATGCTGCTGAAAACTTCTTCTAAGTGTCAATTGAATTCAACATAACAACGATGTTTAAATCACCTAGCTCTGTCGTACCAAACGGCAGAAAAACGACTAGATTTAAACATCGTACTTCTGCCTAGCCTGCGTGCAGACTCTACTGGTTCCCTGAAGAGAAGTGAGGTTCCTAGGATCAGTAGAGTCTGCACGCAGGCTAATTTCTGCCGCGTTTAATCAATTCTAGGTAGGCCATGGTCCGCGGTTTCTGCATGTGATCAGCCACTTGCCATTTCAACCATTTAATTTCAATCCGACACGGCAAAAAAATGAAGTTTCAATCAGATTTTTAGACACGACAGCTTCTGCTGTTTTTAATACAATTCTATTCGACACGGAAATGAAGCAATGTTTAAACTAGGCCTAATATTTAAAAAATCTCCATTACATGGTTAAATCTCCTTTTGGAAAGTAGTTTATCTGAACTTGTTACATGTTTAGCGTCTTCTGATGATAAAATATCGCCCTCTATAGATATCATGCATAAATCTAAGTAATGCAAAAAGTTAAACAAGGAAGCTGCATCTTTTCTGTTTTAAGTTGTCATAAAAGGACATGAAAGATATCGTACCTTACTTGCATCATCTTGCCAAGAAGTGTCAGCTTTCTGTTCTGCTTCCTCTCTCTATCGTCCTGTGTACGCAATGAGACACTTGACAATGTGTTTTCTGCTGATCAGGTAACCGGCCACAGCTGTATGATACATACTCACTAGAATAAATATTAATTTGACCGGAATCATCATTAAAAGAATTTGATAAAAGGGATGACATGGAGACAAAATAGAAACACAGTTACAAATATTGAAAAGGGTTGAAAAATTGTTTAGTGTAAACAAGAAGCAGGTGTGTGATTATTAAAATTAGAAAACTGTTTTGTTTTGTTTTGTTTCGTTTATCGTTACCGTTGCAGACAAAAACGTTTAAAACTATTTATACAAGGTTCAGATGAAGTTGTGAGTTGAAATTGAAATTGTTTGACGCAGTTTCTTTCCTCGTTGAACAAAATTCGCAATCATCTTGAAAGAAAATACTCCTCATTTTGACTGTTTATTCTTATTTGATCGACTGCTTTCAGAGGTGTGAAATCTATTCTTCAGAAAGCAAGATCGCTTTGTCTTTTCGGAAACCTGCATGTTTTGTTCTCCAAACTCTGTCTTTGTTGTATTGTTTGATTTCCCTTTAAAGGCATAATGTCATGGATGTGATTGGCTAAATCTTCAGATGAAATCAGTAACAAATGAACTTGTGGGTTTGTATTCGTCAATATTTAATGTGCTGGAGTCATGCATTCTTTCTCAAATAAAAAGAGTTATATCGTTATCATCGAATTTACTTGTGGCAACTGAAAATAACTGCTGCCTTATTCTTTTCTTTGGATTGTCTTATCTACCAAATCAGCGAGCGCCATGACAATTTGCCTTCAAAAGGTGTGTTCATGAACAAGGAATTGGGCACGAGCAAGAAAGTTATTGAAATAGGCAAAATTGACCAGTGTAAGAGCTTAAGAGACAAAGAATGTGTGGGTTTGTCTTTGTTCTATTTATAGACCAACATACATACCTTTGTCTATTACCTATTAAAGAGACATTGAAACTGAAAACTGAAAAAACTGAAAACTGAAAAAACAGTGGTAACTGAAAAAACTGAAGCTTGCCTTATTCTTTAATTTTGGATTGTCTTATTTACCCAATCAGCGCCATGACAGTTTGCCTTTAAGTTTTCACCGCGTCGAAGGAAAGGCCGCTTCTTCAAACATACTTGATTGCTTTTAATGAATTTCAACATCAAAATGATGAAATGTAAAATGATTATTTCCAAGAGATGTAAAAGATATAAAACAGGTTTTTTCGTTTACCTAAAAATTAAGGATGCATTGTGTCGCTTCTTAGAGGGATTAAAAAGTGTTTGCCTTTGTCGACCATTGTACTACGGTACAATTAAAATGTTCCAGAGTATGGCTGAATTTGATAACAGTGTTAAGATTCGCGTGTAGCTAGCATATCATCTTAGATAAGAAAATGTTGTTTGTCAAAATTCATCGCATCGTTCTCAAATTGCAAAATAATTTAAAAAATGCTTAGATTCCAACTCTTTAAAATGGTTGGTGTAAAATTTAACGATCTACTTCTTTGAACTGAATGACTTCAAAGAAATGTGAGCTATTTTGCTAAAATTTTACCGTTGGTCTTTTCCAGAATCTTCAATATTTTCAGATTCAGATTGCTTTTCTTCTTTTTCAAGAATTCAAGAAAAATTTTCAAGAAAACCATCATAATTTCTAAACTGTTTGACGCAACGTGAAATAATTTCCAAGAAAACCATAGTTAAAGAATGTCGGCAATATAAAGCAAAAGTCTATCACTCTTCTGGTTTATGATTTAGACATTTGATGACGTCATATCCTCGAATGATTTAGAATATGAAATACGCTGTAATTTTGAAAAATATTCAAAATGTATGAAAAGTCCAACGGTAAAATAATAGGTAAATAGGTAAAGTTTCTTTCAAGCCATTCAACTAGAAGATAGATACTATGAGAGGCAAATGCAAAAAACGGAAACTTTTCTTTGCACACTGAGGAGGCCTTTCAATCTTATGTTATCATCAGAGTGTGACTAACTAGGTTTTAGAATTTTACACCCACCATTACTGTACAATGTCAAAATATTTTTGAGTGTGATAGGAAAACTAAAACTGAAAATGACAGAAGTTTCTTAGCTTTTTTCAATTCAGGTAGGGTTGTTTCTTAGCTTTCGAAAAATTGAGCCTTCTTATAAGCGGTTTCTTATAAAAAAAATGAGTGTAGCTGCACAAGTATTATAATTTCATATGAATCTGAAATTTTGTTGAGAGCTACATTTTCTAAGACGTCAATACAATTTTTAACCCACCTGTAAGCTGTAACCAATCCTTGACTAAATCTAAGTTGAAGTTTTCTACCAAAAATATATTAGCCTGCATGCAGACTCGACCGGTTTAAAGATAGAATTGAATGGAAAATTGAAAATTGGAGAATTTCTAGTTTTCCGTTCAATTTTTGTAAACCAGTCAAGTTTGCATGCAAGCTACAATACATCCACTGCAGCAAATTAATTGCATAGGTTCCAAATCTTCGAATCAATGTAAAAAGATGGGTGTAAAATTCAATCACCTATTTCTATTGATTTAAAGTTTGAAAGAAACTTTAGCTACTTATCTATAATTCTACCGTTGGACTTTTCAGAAATCTTGAATATTTTTCGAAATTACTGCCTATCTTAGATTTCAACTCATTTAAGGATGTGACGTCA
Source organism: Aurelia coerulea (assembly GCA_039566865.1). NCBI lineage: Eukaryota > Metazoa > Cnidaria > Scyphozoa > Semaeostomeae > Ulmaridae > Aurelia > Aurelia coerulea. The sequence continues at coordinate 2,464,175 of CM076948.1, forward strand.
TCAAATTTCTAAATCGTAAACCAGAAGAGTGACAGGTTTTTGCTTGATATCATATTGCAGACATTCATGAACTATGGATTTTCTTGACAATTGTTTCATGTTTCGTCGAAAGGTTTAGAAATCACAATGGTTTTTAAGCTCTTTTCTAAATTCTTCCTGAATTCTCAAAAAAGCGAAAGAACACTCTAATTCTAAATGTTTTGAAGATTTCAGAAAAGTCCAACGGTAGAACTAAAGTAAAGTAGCTAGTTTCTTTGAATCCATTCACTTCCAAGAAATAGGTCATATAGAATTTTACGCCAACCGTTTTAAAGATTTGCAACCTTTCTTAAACTGTATAGCAAAGCAACATCAGATTCTTCAACTTACCTTCGTGAATCAGAACCTCGACATAGTAAATACCGTACCGGCAGGTCTGAGTGCCGATATTAATCAATCAAGGAATTAAGATTAATCAAGCACCGGCAAAATTCAGCACTATGATATATTCATAATGAATGTATAATAATGCTTTGTCAACCTATAGCATCATTGTTCTTTTACTTCATTCAAGGGGGATTCAAGGTGCTCATAAGCAAAACCATGAATAATAAAGGATGCAGGTTGTGTGCAAAAACCACGGGTGAGACTCTGAATAAAATAGAAGGTTGCGTGCACACTCTGTTCCGTTTCTATTCCTATTCGTTTCTATAGATGAAAACGCCGCCCGTTCACATTGTTCAGTTTTCAAAGGAATACGCTATGAATACGACAGGTGTTCACATTGCTCCAGCAAAAAAGATTTTGGTATGATACATCAAGTCTTGCTTATTCATTATTTCATTTCTGACATATCGAGTAGTAATTTTAATATCCGCACGGATAGCCCTTCAATGTATCAGAAACTAATCAATGAATGAGGAACTCTCTGTATCATACGGAAATCTTAGAAATGTGCTAGCATTCGGAAATATTAAAGCTGTTTACTGAGAAAGCTGCTTGCAAAAGAAGCCAACTGTTTCCATACGTAGTGGACTATTGGACTCACCTTTTCAACGACCATGGATATTAGCCATTATGCTCCCTGATTTTACTGCCCTTCTATCCAAAGTTTGGCCTTTGAAGTTCCTGAACGAAAGTTGTAAGAATTTTAGATCCATAATCAGAGAGGTAGGAGACGGGGTAATGGGGAGCACGTGCTCCCAAGATTTTGCAATTATAACGGAGAAGTGTCCTTTTTGTTTCAGTAAGTGCCCTTTTAGGCCTTTAGCTTTAGCATAATGAAAAAGTGCCATTGAAATGTAGTGCCCCCAACTTTAAGATAATTCCTTCGGTCCTGTCCATGATAAAAACAATTTCAAAGTCTCTGGAGATCCAACATATCTTTGGAGTTAAACGCTGTTTGTGAAACTTCATTTTAAACAAAAGAAATTCTTCTTGCTAAAATATTGGATAATTCTTCTCTCTGCTCAGTTGCTGTCATCTATACATGGTTTTCCTGCTAAAACGAGAATAAATGCGTGCGAAATGATGTGCAAAACTGACAGAAACCTCTGTGTTTTCATACCTTTTATTTGACACTCAACCTTGACTTGAAGTTGATTTTACTTTTTTACTCACCTTCTCAAAACAACAGATTCTGTTGTCCTCTGCTCCACTCACGAATTCTTGGTAAATATTGCCAACAAAAAGCGTAAGAAACACCGTGTAAACTAAAAACTTGGTGACTTTATAGCTCACGCTGTGTAGCCAAAGTTGGGATTCTTCAGATGCAGGTATCAGCAAACAGCTTTGCTTCACTGTTTCAAAATGTAAACCAGTAGATTTGCATCCAGATAGGAAAATGAATATGAATAAAATGAATACAATCTTTTGTCACTCCTTTATATTTCAAATTAGGCTACCTTTTTTTTGTTTCAAAATACTGCAGGTTTGAAAAGATCCATTCACTTTTACTGCCAATATTTTATCAACTATTGCAAATTATTAATGAAACCTTGACGTATCAAGTTGTTCAGGTAATCTACATGACAGAAAGCCTTTCAAAACATCTTAGCAACAATGGCATTTAAACAAAAATATGTGTGATAAATTGCTACCCACAAGCTTTCAATAGACTAATTAACAACCCGTAGACCAGGGTTGTTGAACAAGGGCAGATTTTGTAATACAATAGCATGAGTTGTTTTGTTGACACCTCAATTCAAAGCGATTAGCGATTGCAGACAAAGGAAATTCTCTCAACCAGCAATTCAAAACAACTAAAGCCGCAAAAGTTTCTTTGAAAACCAGGTAGCTAGCTCGCTCGTTGTGCATTCCAGAAACTGTTTTTAAGGGCAAACATGAGCATAGATCGAAAGAAGAAGGATGCATCTACACATCTGCCGTGGGCATTTTATTTGTTTGGTTCAAAAGCCGTTTAGGAGGCGATTCAATTCTCTTATTTTTTTGGGTGTTATCAAAAATTTACTGCTCAGCTTCTGGACCAAAGCAATAAAATGCCCACGGCAGATGTGTAGATACATCCTTCTTCTTTCGATCTATGCTCATGTTTGCCCTTAAAGATAATTTCTGGAATGCACAGCGAGCGAGCTAGCTACCTGGGTTTCAGAGAAAATTTTGCGGCTTTGTTTGTTTTGAATTACTGGTTGAGAGAATTTCCTTTGTCTGTGATCGCTAATCGCTTTGAATTGAGGTGTCAACGAAAGCAACTCGTGCTATTGTATTACAAAATCTGCCCTTGTTACTCGGAGCCCTTGTGGGGGATTCCTTGAGGCTCACAACTTAGCCTGTTCGTATCCCTAACAAAGGGCCGGCAGTCAGATTTTAGGACATAAGCTAGGAAATCCAGTCCAGTCTTGTTGGGAGTATGCTGCTTTTCAAGGGGGTAGCAAGCAAGCAACGACTCCCTCCCTATCAGAGACTATTTAGTCTAAGCGGGAAGAAATCTCTTGCCAACGTCATTTTAACTATCATCCAAAAATATGATTGTTTGCTTGAACTCACTTGGCAAAGCGTACCAAACAATGTGTTGCTCAATGTTCACTGAATGTACAGTATTCATAATTATCTACCCCAACAAGGACAGATAATGTTAGCATAGGATACGCAACTTTTGATTGACACTAGGGAATCCTATGTCCGGTAGGTCAAGTCAACACGGACAGATTTTGTAAGACAATAGCATGAGTTGCTATTGTTGACACCTGAATTCAAAGCGATTAGCGATTGCAGACAAAGGAAATTCTCCCAATCAGTTATTCAAAGCGAGCAAAGCCGCAAAAATTTCCCTAAAACCCAGAGGTAGCTAGCACGCTCGTTGTGCATTCCAGAAATTGTTTTTAAGAGCAAAGATGAGCATATATCGAAAGAAAAAGAACATATCTACACATCTACCACGGGCATTTTAATTCTTTGGTTCAGAAGCTGAGCAGTAAATGCTTTAATTACACCCAAAAATATAAGAGAATTGAATCAACCCCCAATCGGCTTTTGAACCAAATACATTAAATGCCCGTGGCAGATGTGTAGATATATTCTTCTTCTTTCGATCCATGCACATGTTTGCTCTTAACAACAATTTCTGAAATGCATAACGAGCGAGCTAGCTAACTGGGTTTCAGGGCAACTTTTGAGGCTTTGTTTTTTTTAATTATTGGTTGAGAGAATTTCCTTTGTCTGCGATCGTTAATCGCTTTGAATTGCGGTGTCAATCAAAAGCAACTCAAGCTATTGTCTTACAAAAACTGCCCTTGTTGATCAAGTCATAAACAAAAACAAAGGAAACCGCAAAAATTATTCTGAAACACAGGTAGCTAGATCGCTCGTTGTGCATTCCAGAAATGGTTTATAAGAGCAAACATGCGCACATATAAAAAGAAGAAGGATATATCTAAACTTCTGCCTCGGGTATTCTATTTGTTTGGCTCAGAAGCTGAGCAGTAAGTGTTTTAAGCAAATCCAACAAATTACGAGAATTGAATCATCTCCCAATCTGAATAAATAAAATACCTGAGGGATAATGTTCAGACATATCCTTTTTTCTTTCGATGTGTGCTCATGTTTGCTCTTAAAAAACCATTTCTGGAACACACAACGAGTGAACTATAGCTACCTGGGTTTCAGAGCAACTAGTGGGACTTGCTTTGTTTAGGTTTATAACATGACCGACCGGGCATAGAATCCCCTTTGTCTACAATCGCTAATCGCTTTGTACTTGGGTGTTAACAAAAAGTAGGGGATCCAATCGTAACAATATCTGTCCTTGTTCTCCACCCACCCAAGTCTATTGAAGCGCAATTGACAGATAAACTTTAGCATAGCACATTATTTACAACAATTACATTCTGAATGAGCAAGGGTACAGCCAAACTCAATACTTACAATATATTTCTTGCAGAATGCATAGGAACTATAGTGTTTTGTTTTTCGTGTTCTTCTGAGGATTCAAGATAAATGACAACATTTAAAACTCTAAACCGGAAAATTAGATTTTGAACTGGCTAGTTAAACAAAGACGAAAAAATACGTAGAAAGGGAAAGAGAAATGGAGGGAGGTCACTGCGATGAAATTAATCGAAAAGAGTTGCTAGCAAAATCTCTTGGATCGTTCAATGAAGGATATTGTTGCCTCAATAATCATTCTATTCTGGACTACATTCAAATCTGAAGTTCCGTGCAAGAGTAATTCACACAAATCTTTTGAATCCATATTTGTGATGTCTAACCCAGGATATCCACGAGCTGAATGAAGAGATCTGTGCGCATCAAGTCAAACTGAGGCCAATGCCGGATAAAATGCTCGTTTCCCTTACCACATACACAACGAGTTAAGTTCTTATCATTTTGCAACTATTTACAAATGCCTACTACCGGATGGTCCAAAAAAAAGTTTCAAAAAAATTTCAAAAATTCATAACACCAAGAGAACTTGATGGATTGGAGTGAATTAAATTTTGCTTGATAGCTGAGAGATTGAAATATTGTTGTAATTTCTCTCCGAGTCTTTTGAGCACTGGAAATATAGTTAATTCGACTGTACGAAATTTTCTTGGCTGCGAAATATCTAAAAAAGGCCTAAAAGACTTGATCGAATCATCGAATCATAAGATTCCTCGCACAGAAAAGAAAATACAATTATTCACACGTGAGAGATATCGTCTGCCCATTCATTGCCATGGGACCCATTCATTGTCAATGGCATTGAAAATCTATATTTTTTTGAAAATCTATTTCTGATAACTCCTGAGAGAGGAGAAAGACCCTTGCATAGTGTTCTGTGAGAGGAGATTCCTTACAATTTGATCCAGTGCTTAGGTCCTATTTCAGGCATTCTACAACCAAGACATTTTCGCAAGCTCGAATTTGATAGTTTCAGAGCTTATGAAAACACGGGAAAAATCACAAAAATAGTTTGATATTTCGGCTTTTAACTAGAATTGAAGTCATTCAAATCCCTCAAGTACCTCTGGTGCTGCGAATCTTCGAGAGCGAGAACTTTTCCCTGGCTATTCTCAGATGGTGTTTACAGATAATATACAAAATACATAGTTATGTAAATCGCATATACAAACGGAAAAGCAATCCTTGAATATCTGTCAAATATGTGAGCCTCCCTTTCATGTTGAGCCTCTTTCTGTGGCAATTCCATGTTGTCTTCTTTGGCCGTACTGTTGTTGACGTTGTTGGGTATTTCGTTTGACCTTATTTCGTCATTGCCACCGTTGCAATGATATGCGTCTGGTTGTAGGGCAGCTGCAAGGTTCTTGTTGGACTGGCATTTGCTTTTTTGACCATATAGAACTGAATGTCGCTATAAGATAATCAAAATCTCTTCAGCGAGCGCTATTTGTGCAGCGCCGCGCAGCGTCAAAAATAATTTCAAATTTGAGTTCAGCCACCGGGCGAAAATCCCTTGCAAAATTTGAACGGGGTGCCCAATTTCAGCCAGAAAAAATTCTAAAAATAATGCAACATGTTGGCTATTCAATGAGATATTGTAAAATATTTTTGCTGTGATATGGAGGGAGCAACAGCCTTTCAAACAGCGTATTTTTCTCACCCGGCAGTATCCATTGAACGAGTAGGCATTTTAAAGGAAAGACCCATAATGAAGAGCGTAGGGCCAGAGATCACAGATAATGGAATATGCTTTTTTCACAGTCGGTTCAGAATATGCTCTTTTCATGGTCGGTTCAGTCTTTGTTTGTTTGTTTGTTATCTTATTTTTATTCGATTTTTTACACCTAGCTATACATATATATATATACAAATATATACACATACAACTAATCTAAATCGAATCTACTCAGTTCAGAATAATGCTTTTTCACGGTTTAATTGACAATTGTATCTCCAAAATGCACAAAAATGCCAAAACACGCTAGCCGCAGTTCGTACGCAGTGCAAGTGCTCCTTCACAAGGCTTTGCTCGGAGTACCTTGGAGCGGTGCATGGATGGTGAATAACTCACACCTATCTTTTATTTCGCTTTTAATTCGTTCATCAGTTTGGCTGCCGCAATTTTATGTATTATTGTTTCAACCAACCAGAATTATCCATTTGAATGCTTGTTTAGACCATTCCAAGTCTGTTCCGGAATATAATTATCTGTGCGGGGGCGTAAACCATTTAGAGGACACTGCGAGGGAGCTATTCGTGGCTTACGCCATGCAGAGGTTATCATGTTCATTGAGCGCTGACAGACCATGGAATAGACATGAAGCAAGTCTATAACTCTTGCTTGCTATGCAGACAAACAAGGACAGATAATGTTACAATAGAACTCGCTACTTTTCATTAACACCTAGATACAAAGCAATTTTTGATTGCAGACAAAGGGAATTCCATGCTCGGTTGGTCAAGACATAAACAAAAACAAAGCAAGCCGCAAAAATTGCCTTGAAACCCGGGTCGCTAGCTCGGTCGTTGTGCATTCCAGAAATGGTTTTAAAGAGCAAATATTAGCATATATCGAAAGAAGAAGGATATATCTAAACTTCTGCCTTGGGAATTTTATTTATTTTGTGCAGAAGCCAATTGGGAGGGGACGCAATTCTCGTACTTTTTAGGTGTAATTAAAACGCTCACTGCTCAGCTTCTGTACGGAAAAAATAAAATGCCCGAGGCAGAAGTTTAGATATATCCTTCTTCTTTCGATATATGCTAATATTTGCTCTTTAAAACCATTTCTGGAATGCACAGCGACCGAGCTAGCGACCCGAGTTTCAGGGCAATTTTTGCGGCTTGCTTTGTTTTTGTTTATGTCTTGACCAACCGAGCATGGAATTCCCGTTGTCTGCAATCACAAATTGCTTTGTATCTAGGTGTCAATGAAAAGTAGCGAGTTCTATTGTAACGTTATCTGTCCTTGTTATGCAGACAAGTTAATTAAGCAACTTGACAATTTGATGCTTAGACCTAGACCCTGACACCTCTGTTGAAAACACAAGCATGTTTTCAGGGAATGCATTGATGATAAGCCAGCCTTCATTTTGAATGTCTATTGATAAAAACAATATGCACAGAATATTTGAATCATTATTCGTAAAATGATATCTGCAAGAACATTAAAATTTAATGCACTTACTTTATTATCTCTACAATTATTTTAGTCTTGACAAACGAGGCACTAAGTTTCACGATTTTGCAGTTTTTCTGCAAAAAATATGATGGCAATAACAAACGAAGCTGTCGAGGATGACAACAAGTTCATGCGATGCCAACCTCCTCCTTGCATTTATTCTGTGAGGTGAAAGATGTTACACTCATTTTTTTTATAAGAAACCGCTTATAAGAAACGGTAGGCTCAATTTTTCGAAAGCTAAGAAACAACCCTACCTGAATTGACAAAATCTAAGAAACTTCTGTAATTTTCAGTTTTAGTTTTCCTGTCACACTCAAAAATATTTTGACATTGTACAGTTATAGCAACTGTTTGGACATTATTTTGAGTGCGAATCATGTTATTTACTCGTTTTGAGAGACTTGCTAAGTAATTTGGAAGCCCTTTAGACAAGACAAAATCAGCTCTAAACTTCCGGCAATAAAAATATAAGAAACACGTAAGAAACTTGTGGCAGCAAAATGGCCCAAAAATTTGAGAAACTGCCTACCAGCCCCGGACCTTAGTTTCTTATAAAAAAAATGAGTGTAGTCTGTGCAGTTTGTTCAAATAACGTTTCAACGGAAGACCTGATTCTGAATAGACCTTTTTGCTATTTGAAAACAGATCTGAATAAATTTCAATTCAATTCAACGATAATTTTCAACTGAATGAAAACAGTAGGGGATGCATGGGGGCATATAAGATAAATGAGTTTAAAACTTACGGAATCCAGTAAAATGAGATAAATGACTTTTAAAGCTTACCTTCTTGCCAAAGTCTGGAAATGTCAACACAAAGATGGTTTCAACCATAACCAGCATGATATAAACTATATTAATCAATGCGAATAATTCTTGTGGTGTTTGATAAGGCACTTGGGGCTTGGCGGTTCCAGCATTGCTAAATATGAACATGCTTGTCAGGAAATTTGTGACAATAAGAGTGACTCTAGCTGGAATTGCATAACCAGGAATCCAAAATGTGCTCCATGAGAGAACAACCAAAAGTATACTTGGGATGTATATGAAGTAGAGATAATGAGGGAACAGTCGATCGATTGTGAAAATTGCTTGAAGAAATACGAATAGTTCTAAAATGAAGATCATAAAAAATCTTATTAAAAAAGGCTAAAGTCTACCGAGTGCGCCAAAATAAACTATGGCTTTTGGCAGGCCACAATAAATCGCACACTGGGCCGATTTTGAAGAATAATGACTTAATCTGTAGCAAAAAACCTGAATTAGATTCTAGGATTTTTCAAATTTTTTGTTTTCTATTTTTAGAGCTATAAGCAAGTTGTTTTGAATTTTCGTTTTCGAAAACACTGCAAACGATTGAAAAACGTCGATCAAATTCTCTATTAACTCGACCTGAATGGACAATGAGAAGACTTTTTCGCGATTATTTGGGGATTTGGAAATCGATTAGTGTAATCGGCTGCACGAGCATTATGCACCAAATTTTCAACTTTGGCTATTCAACGTTGCTCTTTATTGCAGCTATTAACTTATTTTTTTATATAAACTAAACTACATTCAAAGTAAAACAGAAATAAAATGATAAAAACACACAACTGTTTCAGGGCAGACGTTTCGATATAAAATCTTCTTCAGATAAAACATCTTCTTATTTTTTTTAATTACCTCGGTTTCAGATTAATTCGTTGTTTCTCTTGCAGGATTTAACAAGTTTTCTCTCTAGTTACAGGTTTATTTTGGTTGTTATTCTTTCACAGGAGTTAACAGTTTTTTTCCACAGATTACAGTGTCTAGTGTTTTAAGATGAGTCGGTTATTTAAGGCAATTTTGAAAAAGGTAATGAAAAATCTTACCACCATTGAAGTATTCTTTCTTTGATGTAACTCCCTCAACAGATTGGACACTGTATCCCGACAAATCCAAATGACCGCTAACAAATTCTACTGCTTTGTGATCACGAACAAATTGTAAAGCTAATTCTTGATTAGTATAGGAGTCTGCAAGAAAAAAAGTCAAATACCGATTGAGTAAAAAAAGGTTAAGGCAATCGGCAGGGTTAATAGCACACTGTCATGAATGTGATTGACTGGAACTTCAGATAAAATCAAAACAAAAGATCCAGTTGGGTTTGTATTCATCAAGCCTTCGTGCGTTTGAGAGCAGACATGTTAATCTTGAAAGCTCAAATTTGTCTCTTCCTGCAAACCAGAGCTTTAGCCTTTTGGCCTCAGCAAATCATTAAGGCACAGCGTATAAATCAACGATAGCCTTGATAAAAGTTGAACAATATCAGATCTTGTGTTATCCCATTTCCCAGAAGTCATCCCCCAGTCATCTATTGGGCAGTTTCTTCATTTTTCATGAATTTCAGTTCTAAATTCCAATGTGCTTCAGGAACTTGCTTGGGCCAAAAGGCCAAAGCTCTGATTTGCAGGTGGACGCAAATTTGAGCTTTCAAGATTGATATTTCTGCTCTCAAAGCACCAATACCAACACACGAGGTATCTATGTTCAAGTTAACTATCGAGGAACATTTTGAGAGTGATTATACATTGATTAAAGCTAAATTCACATCGCTTGAGTCAACCAAATCTGTATACTCTTTTTTGGGACACCCGGTATAATTTATGTGAGATAACTTTTCCTCGACATGGTATGGTTTTTTCCTTATTTTGACAATGAGAAACGGAACCATGCACAAAATTGGGCTCATTTTGACAACTTTCCTGCAGGAAGTTATGAAATGAAAATTTCTTGTGGCCACGCGGTCACATGGTCAGGTGGGTTTTCATACCCTGCCAACCGGTACGAAATCTTTGTAAATTCAAGCCATATTTCTAAAATAACTTATATGAACCAAGAAGAATTCATGGATTCCCGTTGCAGATTCCAAAATTGGTAAATCGGAGAAGTGTGGAAGAAAATAATGGATACTTATAATTTCATGATAAACCAAAAGAACTGATAAGATTTTCAAGAAAACATTGAAATTAACGAATGATTCAAAAGGTTTAAAATAAGAAACTTACAGCTTTCGAAGTCCATAGAGCAGGTTTGTGTGTCCATTGGATAACGACGAAAATTCATGGCACATGAAAATTCAATGGTCAATCTGAAAAGAAAGAGGAAACGATACAAAGAGAAAAAACAAAACTTAAAAACAGTTATTTCTTAAGATATTAGCATGCTCTACCGGGTGTCCCAAAAAAATGTATTCAGATTTGGTTGACTCCAGCGATGTACATTTAGCTTCAATCAATAGATAATCACTCTCAAAATGTTCCTCGATAACTAACTTGAACATAGATATCTCGTTTGTTGGTATTGGTGCTTTGAGCGCAGAGATATCAATCTTGAAAGCTCAAATTTGCGTCCACTTGCAAACCAGAGCTTTGGCCTTTTGGCCTAAGCAAATTCATGAAGCACATCGAAATTATGAACTGACATTAATGAAAAATTAAGAAACTTCCCAATGGGTGACTGGGGGGTAACTTCTGGAAAACACAATAACACAGGATCTAATATTGTTCAAATTTTATCAAGGCTATCGTTGATTTATACGCTGTGCCTTAAGAAATTGCTTAGGCCAAAAGGCTAAAGTTCTGGTTTGCAAGGCGAGGCAACTTTGAGATTTCAAGCTTGACATGTCTGCTCTCAAAGTACCAATATCAAGAAACAAGGTATCTATGTTTAAGTTAACTATCGAGGAACATTTTTAGAGCAATTCGACATTGATTGAAGCTTAATTCACAGCGCTGGAGTCAACCAAATCCGTATACATTTTTTTGGGACACCCGGTATAGACGTATGAAATGATATTCTTGTCTCTGTTCTTGTTGGGGAGACGAGATCGCTTTGTCCGAGGAAACTCATGTGTCCCCCCGTGCAGTGGGTTAAAGCGCATGCGCTCGTCAGAGCTTCATCCCCAAAACGCTACTGCGCATGAGCTTTAACCTACTGCACGGGGGAAGCATGGGTTTCCTCGGGCGAAGCATATCTCGTCTCCCCAACAAGTTCTTTTAAAGGGGCTGTACAAGATTTTTGTAAACAATCGGGGATGACCCGCGCACGTGACTAAAGCCTTGGGTTTTTAATGGCGGCCAGTTTCATCGCAGCTTCTACGTAAGTTTCATTGCAGTGTTTTCCTGTCTATGTATATGAAATGTGATGGAACTTTTGATATCCATTAAAACTTTCAAATAGTCGGCGGTAGGAAACTGGTTTAAATCCTCCATCAAAGCTTCGATCACCAACATCGGCGTAGGGGAAGATAAAATTTGGGGGGGCTGCCCAACAAAAAATCCATTGTTTGAGAAAATTTTGCCCGACTTGAGGCAGATTTCTGCCCGATTATGGCTAATTTTTGCAAATTTTTCTGACGTTGGGGGGGGGCTGCAGCCCCCCCTAGCCCCCTATCTCCTACGCCTATGATCACCAATATTTTCGCAGATAGTTTGGGTTACTGTTCTCTGTACAAGATCGCCATTAGCTATGTTGTGCTTGAGAGCTTCTTAGGAGTTTCAAAGAATTCTTGATATCTACATCTTTTTACATGATGAACGTTTCACAAAAAAATTTACGGAGTCATGCCTTTGTCGAGACATTACTTAAAGGGCAAAGACCAGCAGCTTTTGCCATCGTTTGTCTTTGTTTTTGTGAATTTCGTACTGTCAGTTATTCTGGAAGCTGTGCAGAGCAGGTCGCTGATTTCGCGAAAAGCATGCTGGTCTTTGTACTCCCTTAGAGTACGGAAACAAGTTGAAATAAAGTAAAAATATAGATTTCGTTGACTGCAGGAAAAAGATTCTTAACAAATTTCGTCCCAGTACTGAAATCATTATTCTTCAGTGATCTGAGAGTGACGTTTCCTTGTAAGATAACTATTTATAAATCTAAAATCTAACCTGGTGCTGATATAAACATTGCCATTAGGGCCTATCTTTGTCCTGTAATTTTCCAAGAGTGCTTTATGACGCTTCGTTTGTATCGCATTCGAAATATAAGTATCGGGAACCCAAATGCATTCTGATGGATCTCCGTTGAAATGAAGTGTGGTTTCATTGTCGTATGCAAGCCGCGGATCATTCCACCAATGACGTAGGAGAATATCGCTTGTTACCGACTAAAAAGATAGTTTTACAGATCAATAGGAAGGGGGAGGTAAAATAGGTCAGAGTGGGGCAAAATCCCGGGGGGGGGGGTACTTGACCATGTTTTGGTCGGGGACGTGCCATCGAAGCTTCAAAAACATACGCGTTCCTTATACCAATTTTCCGAAAAAGCATACCCGACTTTATACCAATTTTCCGAAAAAGTACACCCGACCTTATACCAGTTTTCCGAAAATGTATATCCAATCTTATACTTTAACCAAAATCGTGAAAATCGATACCGTTCCTAATACCAAAATCGCGAAAATCGATACCCTTCCCGATGCACAGTGATCCAGATTGTCAAAATTATGGAATAAATGCCAAAACGCAAAATGTTGGAAATGCAAAACCTTTCACACCTATCATAGAGAGGACACTTTGAGGTATTCAGAACAAAAATCCGTATAGAAATCGGACCAACTACTGCAGAGAAATTGCACTTTTAAGTTGACAAAAATTGCCAGGCCATGTTTTTGTTTACATTTCCGGTGTATCACTTTTGAAATGGGCCTAAACCAACAATTTCAAATGTTCATTTCTCCAGTTGTGTTCGTCCGATTTCAATAAAATTTGTTTTAAATTGACCCTCAATGTCTGCGAAATTATACAACGTATCAGTTCTATGAATTTACATCAATTTATTTAATTTATTTGGCACATATTTGTCAAGGGGTATTTTTAGCAGTAGAACTACTCAAGACCCCTAAATTTCTTCTTTCCTGGTGCAAACAAAAAAAATGAGGAAAAGAGAGTCTTAAAAACTCATTTCGCACTAAACTTCAGGTATCGATGAAGGTTTGTGCGAAAGGGTTCGTTCAGGTTCGTACAGATAAAAATTTTATAGCTGATATAAAAAGTCGAGTCATTTAGGCCCATGTATGCTATTTTCTGTCATTTTCCGTGATTAGAATGTACCTCTTGTTTCTGGGTGGTTCCATGGCATAATTTTCGTTTTGATTGCAGAGCTGTAATAGCTACGGTTTCAATTCTAAATAAAAAGAGGAATTATGTCATTACCTAACAAGCATATTAGCATTTAAGTGGATCAAACGTAGTCTAGCCGACAAGCATTTTATGTCTATGACTTGGGAACACTAGGCTTAAGTCCAAACTCTACCATTCGATCTATTAACTATAGTTCATTTTTTCATGTTTGGAAAAAGCGCTTCTTCTTGGTTTGATGCAAAGAAATTCTCATTCTCACATGCCTGAATTTGTCGCTTCAATGGATCGTGTCTAGCATGGGGAATATCTGGTGCAAATTTGATGAGCATCCGGACAAAGGGGCCATGATTTACTGACACAAAACTTTTTCACAGTCTGCAACCAAAAGTTCCTCTAAATTTTCAGATGTACTCGTTCCACAAAAACTCTAATTGGGTTATAAACCAAGAGGTCTTCTTTGAAGTGACAGTTTTAGTCTTCTAAACTGCAGATAACTTTTAGAATATAGTTTCAGTCTGTGCGATTCTGTAATCAGTTTCAACCTTAACCAAAAATAAATGTAAAGTACCTTTGGATTTTTCAAATTCAGCATTAGGTATTGAATAAAGAAAGATAAAGTGATAAATACAGTCATAGACATAAGATGCTTGTTGCCGTGATTTTAGTGTAAACCATGTTAAACCAGTGTACGATTCAAGTCATTTAAATGTTAATGTGATTGTTAGGTAATGAAATAATGCCTCTTTTCATTTAGAATTTAAACCCTCGCTATTAAAGCTGTGCAATTAAAACGAAAACTATGCATTGGAAACACTCAGAACAAAAATATACATACTATCATTGAAAATCACAGAAAATAGCATACATAGGCCTAAATGACTCGATTTTTTATATCAGCTATAAAATTTTTATATGTACGAACCTGAACGAACCCTTTGGCAGAAACCTTCATCGATACCTGAAGTTTAGTGCGAAATGAGTCTTTAAGACTCTCTTTTCCTCACTTTTTTTGTTTGCACCAGGAAAGAAGAAATTTAGGGGTCTTGAGTAGTTCTACTGCTAAAAATACCCCTTGACAAATATGTGCCAAATAAATTAAATAAATTGATGCAAATTCATAGAACTGATACGTTGTATAATTTCGCAGACATTGAGGGTCAATTTAAAACAAATTTTATTGAAATCGGACGAACACAACTGGAGAAATGAACATTTGAAATTGTTGGTTTAGGCCCATTTCAAAAGTGATATACCGGAAATGTAAACAAAAACATGGCCTGTCAATTATTGGCAACTTAAAAGTGCAATTTCTCTGCAGTAGTTTGTCCGATTTCTATATGGATTTTTGTTCTGAATACCTCAAAGTGTTCTCTCTATGATAGGTGTGAAAGTTTTTGCATTTGCAACTATTTGTGTTTTGGCATTTTTTCCATGCTCTGGATCACTGTGCGATGGCACGTCCCCGTACCCAAAATATGTGAAGTACCCCCCCTGGGGGCAAAATTGGAGACCTATGAGTTTTTTTTTCTTTGTTTCCCTGCGTTCTTTAATTTGTTGATGTCATCGGTCAATGGTAGACTTGCTTGTATGGTCTGTCGGCGTTAAAGGAATGTAATTACTTCTGCGGGGGCGTGCTCGTCTAAGAGGACGCTGCAAAGGAGAAACGATAAGAAAACCTGCGTAGCACTTTTTCATACTGAGTGTTTAAAAAGTGACTCTTGAAGGACAAATCTCCTTACATAACTTATAAAGAATAGGAGTTTTGCTCTGCTGCGAAACGTATAACATTCCACACCAAACCAATCAGGTTTTCTGAAAGTACCAAACTTTCGTCGTCACTGTACCGTCCAGCCTCGATATGAGCATGACTGATGAAACTTTATGATATATAAGGGTTAGGCCCCTGTGCATTGTTTGGTATGGAACTGTGAGCCCGTCGTTTTTAACCGTTCGTTCACTGTCTGCTTCTTTTTCTTGTCTTCAAGTTGAATTTGTAACATTGTAAGTACCGTTCTTGGTTGAGGTCAGATGACCTAGTGTCTTCCTACGGCACAGTATTCATGTATTTCATATCAGTTAGATTTAATCTATTCACAACAGTCATAATATTTTCAATCTATTATGAACAGAGAAAACAGAAGACAAAATGAAAACCTACCGATGTCAACAAAGTAATTGGCCCCATTGTAAGTATTGCAATCTGCATACTGACATTCGTAGCTACAAAAGATAATAAAGCTTCGAAGATTTGATCTTGCTAATTGAATCCAGACAAAAGGCCCTGGGGACGAGGTTGACATCTAGGTACATTCTCTATTCGATAGTTTTGCTAATCATTTTGCCTCCAATAAAATACTTCCTTGAAATTTCAGTTTGAAACAAGCAAAATATTTCCCCAAAAAATCCTTTATTAATGTAAATGAATTGAGATAACAGACTAAAAATAGAACAAAAGGAGGCTACGCGCCACTCATTGTCCTATTGTTTCATTATCTATGGAGAGCATGAAATACAATAATAGGTGTCTTGCTGAAGTATGACGTCATAGCATTGATGACGTAATCAAATTTTCGTTAAGTTGGTAATGATACAAAAACCTATTCATCATTCGAAAGCCTTTAAGTCGCTTGCTGTTCAAATACATTACAGTAAAAACCCGCACATAAGAACCTTCATCTTTTAAGAACCTACAGCCTGAAATAATATATTTTTGTACCCAATAGATAAGAACCATTTCAGGCTAATATCTTAACAAGGTTCTTATAAAGCGTTTTGTTCATAAATTGGGAAATAAATGCTATCTGTTTGCCAATCAACCTCTTTCGTGAATTCCAAAACATTACGTGAACTGTGATAGGCAATGCCTGCAGGGGTAAACTGGGCAAGCTTGGATTGGAATAGATAGGGCCAAGAGTGTAAATAAGTTTAGCTAAGATGTAGATTCACATATTTCCCTTTGTTAAGAATCTACACCCTGATTACTGGATGTGCCTCATTGCATAAGAACCCAAACAGGCTGAGTTAAAAATCTTAGGTTCTTATGTGCGGGTCTTTACTGTATTCTGGGCTGTTTGGACATACCGCCAAAAGACATAGCCATTTTAGTTCTCCAAATGCCGCAAAATGACGTCACAAAAAATTCAACTTCCGGTCAAATTAAAAAGTGCCAAGCAAATCTTAAATCTCCTAGTCTGCGGTGCAGACCGTGGGGAGGAGGACGAAGGGAAAGAAAAGGAAAGAATGGTAGCTCAATCTTTTTCTAGGAACTTGATTGGAGCCTTTTTCCACCGCAGAAAACGTCCTCTCATAAAGATTTTCGATGTCTTTGTCTAGCTTTCTCAAATTGTCTTTTAGGCCCTTTCGTCTCTTCAATAACCCTAAACACCGTTTGCAGATATATTCCGAGCGCCTCAAAACTATAATATGTAAATCGTTTATTTCTTCTAAAACATTAAACTCGCCTCTGCTTTCGACTCTGTTTCTATCGCTTGGCTTTTCTAAGCAAGTTTGACAGCAGATGCACTTCAAAAGTGGCTTCCACATCATCGCGATTTAGCATCCTCCATCTTGAAATTTTATCTGCATATTTTAGTAAAAGGCGCATAATTATTCTGAATTTGCTTTCGTCACAGAACAAGATTATCCAGTGCGTTGCGCAGACCGTTCTTTCCTTTTCTTTCCCTTCGTCCTCCTCCCCACGGTCTGCACCGCAGACTATAAATCTCCATGGTCGACTTTGTGATTTTTTCAATCGATTTTGTGGATACAGAGCTTAAAAATAACGGTTACTCAGATTGTTAGATTGATAGAGAAAATTCCCTGTTTAACCCAGTCAGATATTCAATTTGAGAGTTTGAACAACACAGTGTCCAAGGGTACGAAATCGGAGGATGAGCAGAGGAAATTCTTGATGAAATATCTGTTTGCAGACAAAGGAAAAAAAGGAACTGTAATGCGAGCATAGATTTACTACACTGATGATATTCGTCCAAGGGTTGCTCAATTTAGTTTAACTGTTATTTACTGAAATGGAAGCGGGGTGGGTATCATATCGTGTGGGTATCGTTGGGTGAATGGAGCGGGAAAAAGGACTCATATACTAAGTCTAAGCATTTACCTGCTACTGTCGGCCTCATTTTAGTGTCATAGCCCTTTGCATTCAAACCTCGCATCCATTCGGACATTCTTCCAGATGATGTATTTAGCAATGAACCTGTAAGAGAAGATACATTTTACAAATAAGAGTACCGGGCGAGGAGCACACAAAAAAGTTGAAACAGTTTGAAAAATAGTAATACCTGGGGTACTGAATGGATTTGAATGAATCGAATTTCGCTTGGTAGCAGGAAAAATTGAAGTGTTTCAATGATTCCTCCTGCCTTTCTATGAGCCAAGGAAACATCGAAAAATTCACCTAATTTGTTTGTTGTGAAATGGCTGAAAATGGGCCTAAACACTTGATCAAATCACGAGGAATCTCTTACACAGAACAAGACGCAAGGGGTATAGGAAATAAGTTCTGAAAAACTGAAGTATTTTAATCATTGCTCATGCCTTTCTATGAGCCAAGGAAACATCGATAAATTCACCTAATTTGTTTGTTGTGAAATGGCTGAAAATGGGCCTAAGCACTTGATCAAATGAAGAGGAATCTCTCACACAGAACAAGACGCAAGGGGTACAGTATAGGAAATAAGTTCTTAGAGCTTAAACATATACTGAAGGTTGTAGATCTCATGTCAATACATGTGCAGGCAACTTCCAATACCTGTAAAAACTGTACTTTTGTGTTGTTCGATGTGAGAAATTTCTTACGATTTGACCAAGGGTTTTGGGCCAACAAGGACAGATAATGTTACAAAAGGACTCAATACTCTTTATTGACACCTAGATACAAAGCAATTTGTAATTGCAGACAAAGGGGATTCCATGCTCGGTTGGTCAAGACATAAACAAAAACAAAATTGCCCTGAAACCCGGGTCGCTACCTCGGTCGCTGTGCACTCCAGAAATGGTTTTAAAGAGCAAATATTAGCATATATCGAAAGAAGAAGGATATATCTAAACTTCTGCCTCGGGCATTTTATTTTTCCGTACAGAAGCTGAGCAGTGAGCGTTTTAATTACACCTAAAAAGTACGAGAATTGAGTCCCCTCCCAATTGGCTTCTGCACAAAATAAAATGCCCAAGGCAGAAGTTTAGATATATCCTTCTTCTTTCGACATATGCTAACATTTGCTCTTTAAAACCATTTCTGGAATGCACAACGACCGAGCTACCGACCCGGGTTTCAAGGCAATTTTTGCGGCTTGCTTTGTTTTTGTTTATGTCTTGACCAACCGAGCATGGAATTCCCTTTGTCTGCAATCATAAATTGCTTTGTATCTACAATAGACCCTGGTAGACCCTGGTATCTAGGTGTCAATGAAAAGTAGCGAGTTCTATTGTAACATTATCTGTCCATGCTTTTTTGGGCCCCTTTTCAGACATTTTACAAACAAGGGATTGTCATAAAGTCGAATTTACCAATATCATCTGCACCCATAAAGACACAGGAAACATCATAAAAATACACAAAAAATCGTCTTGTATGCGTGTTGCACGATGTTTCATCAAACACAAACAAATAACAGTATAAATAATTGTGCTTTGTACAATGTTTTATTTTGTATTACAAAAATACAAAATAATACATCATAAACCCTTAAAAATAAATCGGTCTTTCTACTATCAAGTATCAACCAAAGTTAGATTAGTTGAAATCCCTCCAAATCTAGTACACTTGACACTGCGATACATAAACTGTCCATAGGATAAAGTTGGAGATACTCTTGCAAGTAATTGTAAAAAGCGAGAAAACGTCAAGGTTTCTTACCTTGACAAGCAGCAAGTGCGAACGTTACAAGAATAAACGAATGCCTGAAAAATAAGAAAAATTTTATTCCACATTATCAGGCATTTGTTTTGAAAAGTCAAGACTCAATAACTGATCTTTACTCATTTAAATTTCTACTCAAGATCAGCTTACTTTCAGTTGATTTTAAGAGTCTCCAGATCACATATCTTCACACGAGGGGCGTGTCACTCTGTAAAAATCTTGTACACCTTTGGATAGAATCCTTTTGTCATGAAGAAAAATCCCTAAAAATATTCAAAAATCTCGTACGCCTTTTTGGAAGAGTGATACACCCTTCGTATTCATGAGCGGCCATATTTCAGATTCCAAAACATATGGCAACGAAATGCAAGTCCAAATATTGATTTAAAGAGTGAATTTTTGCATTCCATATTTACACGATTGAATTTCTCGCACGCAAGTGTTATGGCACAATATCTGTCCACCTGGAATTTCAGAGAAATAATACTTTGATTTCAAAGCTTCTTGAAACCAAGATTCGACTAAAAATTGAGGTGATCTCTCCTCTTTTCTGGATTCAAGAACGATGTATATCGTATCTTGACAACAGGTTTGTCATAAATTTACTCAATACTAGCGCTGCAGAATTATAACTTCATTTTGAAGCTTCCAAAATATGATAAAAATTGTAATACCTTATATCCATTTTGCTGCACAAAAGTTGTTTTGCCAAATCGATTTCAACTCAACCTCAACCACAAACCAAGCTACCAAACGTCTGGCGTCTGCAAATTTAGGAATGAAACTCATTAAAGTATTTGCAAAATATTGTCACAACTTATCAACTGCGCACTAAATTTTTTTAGTACAGATCAACGCAAAATATAATTCATTTAACAATTATTCAAAAATCTACCTGCGAAAAGCAGAGTATAAGCAAGCGAGCGATGTGGAACTGTTTACGCTTATGATGCAAACAATTGTAAAGAGAGTCGTTTTTTGTGTGCTCCGCTGGTGTGACGTTGAGACTGTTTTATCAACAAAACATTTGTGTAGAAAGAAAGCAATTTCTTTCATCCAAGATTTCCAAATTATCTTCAAAAATGCAGCTCTGAAAGAGACCTTTTGCAATACCATAAATCTACTTGCAGGGCGATTTTGTCGATTTTTCTGTAACAAGGACTTGACAAGCCAGGCATAGAATTCCCTTTGTCTAAGAACGTTAATTGCTTTGTTCTAAGGTGTGAACAATAAGTAGCGGATCCTATTGTAACATCATCTTCCCTTGTTCACCGGAATTCAAAGGAGAAAATTCTCTCAACCAGAAATTCAAAACAAGTAAAAGTCACAAAGGTTGCCTCGAAACAAGTAGGGAGAAGTGTCGTATTGTGCACGCGAAAGATCTACCGTTCTTAAAAATTTCAAAAAAATAAGGAAACTTTCAAGAAACTCTAAGCAGTACGATGATCTCTGAGTCAAATTTTCTGTTTCTTGTGAAAATTAGGTGTACTATGGATCCAACAAACAAAGTATTTCACACACAAACGTATTTGTAAAAATGTTTCCGCAAATTCATCGCTGAATAATTTCCTTTTTCTCATGATAAAACTACGTGTAGAAGGGGTCCAGAAAACAATGTCTTCTATCCACAAAATGTTTACAAAAATGTTTAAACTCACTGTGTCCAAGTGAAAACACGATTCTGCTTAAATTTATGTTGAAATCAGCATGGGCTGTCTTTCTTTAAGGTTATCTTGTCAAGTGAAGATTCTTTGAGGTACTACAGCATTAATTCTTTACAAGACAAATATCATGTGAATGAGTTGCGGGTTGCAATCACTTTGAATAACACAAATGGTATTGGTACACGAGAAATCTCTTTATTTATTCAAAAGCATAAACTGTGAGAAGATTCACACTGCGTTGAGAACCGCCCTAAAGCCTAATTTCCACTTTGCAACGGAAGAGTGACATCACGTTAAAGTAGAAACATTCAGTTTTCAGGTGAAATCGCACTTGCAAACTGTGCCGTTCTTGCTGCATATCATTCAAGGACAAGTATTGTAATTCAAATGTTATTTTCCAGGACAGGATCCGGAATTTTCCAAATCCAACTAGAATTAAAATTTTAAGGAAAATGATAAGATTTGGATAGATGTAATGCATACCAGCTGAAAGCAGAATCTATCTTCTTTGTAATGATATCCAATTAGCATATGAGTCAAATCTTTCAATAGGGCACAGGGAAACCCGCAACTCTTCCAATTTCACATTTATAAGCCAATGGTATCGTCGTATTCCGATCACATGACTGAAAATAAGGCTTTCGAGATAAATTTTCGAGTACCTTCACGGAAATAAAAATGGATATTCGAGTAACAAAGATACAGAGCTGGTTTTACCACGAATCGATTCGAGAGGCCTCACTCCACATTTGTTTTTCTGCATTTGGTTAAAATCTCGTCAGAGATCGGCGTTACATCGAATTTCATTCTTTCGAAAATTGGCCTATGTTCAACAAGTCTTCAGGAACGCTACAAATAAGATATAGCTTTAAAAATTCCACATGTTACGTGAATTATGTCCAGGAATAACATGAAAATATTTGTTTGTGTGATTTTCGAAAATCCTAGACGAATTAAAGCTATTTGCTGCGAAGAAAGCTAATGGGCATACCTTCACCCGCAGCAAAATCTCAGTAATCGGCATTAAATCCCTCTTTTTCGCAATAATAACCAGCGGATACATTAACAAATAACTTCACCACAAATCCAATTTCTTTCTACCATTTTATCATCGATAATTTCGATGAAATGTGATAAGACTTTATACAGCCTCAGCAGCAAACCGTCCAACTACCGTCGATTCAAATTTCTTGCGGGATTTTGGTAGGATATTTACATAGGCAAGAATTCAACTTCAAATGAGTTTATTTTGTCAGTTTTAATAAATGTATCTCGTGGGAGTAAATGTGTATGTTTCTTACAAAAAACATGCCTTCAAGTTCTTTTAGGCCAGGAATTTTTCCACAAAATCTGTTTTGTAATTTTATAACACGAAAAGGTCTTGACTTTGCACTTACAGTATGCTGCATTCGAAATTGTCGATACTTACTAAAAAATTCCATTAATGTATCCAAACTGCAAATCATAGGAAAGAAGATGGATTGTCCCTTCGGACTTTATGCATTACATCTATTCAAATATTATAATTTCTTTTAAATTTTCAAATATATATAGATAGTTAGGTTGCGTTTTGTAAAACTTGCTTTCAAACTTTTCTATTAGCAGCGAGCTCATATCTCAAAACCCTCTTTACCTTTGAGTGACTAAAACAGGCGTAGCCAGGAAAATTACGCAAAATATTCCTCACTATCCCATTGATATGTTCAACAAAACTCTCCTGCGACCATCATGTTTTCCTCACACGATCCAAATGGTTTGGAGTGCCTCGTCCTGAAAAGGACCATCAATTTTTCATGAAAATATTACAGGTGATTTCATCATGGTTCCTTGGTTCGAACAATTAACTTGCTTTCATTTCTAAACATACACTCATTTTTTTTATAAGAAACTAAGGTCCGGGGCTGGTAGGCAGTTTCTTAAATTTTTGGGCCATTTTACTACCACAAGTTTCTTACGTGTTTCTTATATTTTTATTGCTGGAAGTTTAGAGTTGATTTTGTCTTGTTCACATAGGCGTAACCAGGTTATGTTCACATAGCCGAAATGATAAAAAAGATATCAAGGGCATTAGGTATGATACGCCATGCTAAACAGTATCTCCCTTTACCGACCAACAAACCACTTACCACCGACCATACTTATCACCGACCACCGACCAACAATCCACTTACCACTTACCACCGACCAAGAAAACCACTTACCACTTACCACCGACCAAGAAAACCACTTACCACTTACCACCGACCAAGAATACCACTTACCACCGACCAAGAAAACCACTTACCACTTACCACCGACCAAGAAAACCACTTACCACTTACCACCGACCAAGAAAACCACTTACCACCGACCACCGACCACCGACCAAGGAAACCACTTACCACTCACCAGCAAACAACCGATTATCTTGTGGACATTGTGACCTTTTTTTAAAAATTTTTGAGTTGCATAAAGAACCGCTTATAAGAAATAGTAGGCTCAATTTTTCGAAAGCTGAATTTAAAAAGCAAAATTTTTGTTTTGACATTTTTTGTTAAAGCTGAATTATAGTTTCAAATTAACTCTGAAACTAATGGCCCAAAAATTTAAGAAACTGCCTACCAGTCTAATAAAAATAACGCATAATCTGCATTTTGGTTTCTCCCGTCTTCAATGATCTTTTTCCGGTGGTGGTTTGTGGCAAGGCTCTGATCCTGTAATGAAATGATAAACCAATCTGTTTTCCCCTTTCAATTCACTTAATCCACATCTGTTGCATTAAACTACGTACTTCACGGGAAGTCATATGGTAATACCTGCATCTAAATTTGGGTGATCTTCATACAATTGTTTGTTATTTTTCATTGTTCCCCTAAGAATTTGCTTTTATCTGCCGCACCATCATTACTCCGTTTTAGTAGACTCTATGATAGTCCCAGTTATCGCATCACAACAGCAACAATAACAACAACAACAACAACAACAACATAGTTTTACCCAAACCGGGACGTATAGACTTTCCGATAAAGGAATGGGAATAAAATGGCAGAGATTTGTGTGTTTTGACACAGGCATAGGCGCAGGAAGCTTTGCGCTGGGAGCTGCTTGGAGCTATATGTAGCCTTCTAAATGCAGAACTCCTGGATGAAGTTTTGTTCATTTACGTTGCATTGCAGCTGCAAATCCTTAAAATGGGGCTCGGTGAACGAACGTTGACAAAGCGCGCATAACTGAACATGTACACGTATTTCTTTCATAAGAAACTAAGAATTTGGACCAGCACTGAAAATTTCTTAAAATTATCAGATTTTGAGTACTCAGAGTTTCTTACGAGTTTATAACAATCTTCATGTTCACTACCCGCGCCCTCGTGAACACTTCAAAACAATATTGTTTGAGCCTTTCCAATGTTTAGACATTACTGATACTGGAAACAAATGAAAGTAAAGAGAAAAAGGTCAAGGATTTCCTTCATCAAAGTAAATAGATTCTTAACTTATATTCTCCCAGTACTGGAGTTTCTTAATTTTTTGGCGATCTGAGAGTTGAGTTTCTTATAAGCAGTTTCTTATAAAAAATACGTGTAGTGAACATTCCATGGTTTCCGCCAATGATAAAATATGATACAAATCATATGTTTAAAAATCAAATGTAAGCATTGAGACACAAAACAGACACATAAAAAACCGGCCGTATGACTGCGTGAAGTTTCGAAAAAGGGCCTAGCCATGATTTGATATCATGGGCATTTTACAAAGCACCTGCAAACTTTATTTTTTCAGTCTTTATTTTGAAAAAAATTATGGACGCATGACCACGACTCTAACTAAGCGAATAGAATAAAAATGTGATATGAATGATAAACTCGTGCCACATCTCCAAAATAAGCGTGCATGTACCCCTTTTATTTTTCTTTGATAAGAATAGCGTGTTCAATGGAATGCAACGCAAGGATCGATTCCTCAAAAGAAAAACAATATCATAAACAATTGAAGCATCTCAAAGTATAATTCTTTTCAAAAGTAAAACCTAAAAATCGAAATATGAACACAATTTCAAATTCTTTTGCACATTGCCGGTGATTTCTGATCATATGGCTAGGCCGTTTCTCAAATATGGTTAGGCCGTTTTTAGGTGTACTCTAAATTTCGACTTTGCGAGCTTTGGTAGACGATTCTAAAATGCAAGGTATGTGCATTCAAGTTGAAGATAAACAAATGTAGCTTTGTCTTCGGAAAGTCCCGATATCTTATCGTTTTGTTACTATACCCAATTTAAGCGTGTATTTTTTTGAGACACCCGGTAGATAAAACACAAAATCTCTGCCCCACCCCAATTTTAATTATCAATCTCCAATTTCAATTGTAAACCAACGGATGAACAGAAAATCATATTTACTTCACGTCAAACGAAGATGAACTCTTCCTAGTCTATATACTCCAAACGCATCACTTCAGAAAATGAAAATCTATTTAATCAGAAAATCAATTATTTTAGTATTGATATCAACTAGAACAGACAAATATTAGATATTGGATAGGGTATACGGGATTTCCAGGGCAGCCTACAACTTTGTAAGAAGAAACTCATTAAAATTATTTTTAAAATTTTACTCTATAAAATTTTGGTCGGTGGTCGGTGGTAAGTGGTTTTCTTGGTCGGTGGTCGGTGGTAAATGGTAAGTGGTTTTCTTGGTCGGTGGTCGGTGGTTGGTGGTAAGTGGTTTTCTTGGTCGGTGGTAAGTGGTAAGTGGTTTTCTTGGTCGGTGGTCGGTGGCCTTTTTGGTCGGTGGTAAGTGGTTTGTTGGTCGGTGGTAAGTGGTTTATTGGTCGGTGGTAAGTGGTTTTCTCGGTCGGTGGTCGGTGGTCGGTGGCTATCATGGTCGGTGGTAAGTGTGGTAAGTGGACGGTGGTAAGTGTGGTCGGTGGTATGTGGTCGGTGTGGTCGGTGGTAAGTGGTTGTACACCAGGCCCTCCCTTTAAGCATATTGCAGACCATGTACAAAAGTATTTGAGCCTTACTTCCGTTTCTGTTGCCCAGTCTGGGGTGTTTGTGGCTTCACAACACTCAACAAGCTTCAGAAGCTCAAAAATCGTGCAGCTAGGATCGTGACAAACAGCCCCTATAGATCGTCTGCAGCTCCTATCATCAGGCAATTAGGGTGGCCAACGGTCAACGATCTCATTGAAACAGAAACCTTGAAAATGGTCTATAGGTCTATCAACCATGAAGCGCCTGATTATCTTACAGGACTGTTTCAAAGGTTATCAGAAACCAGTACTAGACAGCTTCGTAATACCTGCACAGACCTTTATATACCATTGCTAAAAACCGCATGTGGCCAAAAATGCTTCTCATATAGAGGGGCCAAACTTTGGAACAAATTAAAAAGAGAAAATAAGATGGCCAGTACTTTCTCACAATTCAAATCGTCATTGAAAAATGCCAGATCCTGTACATAATCACACTTTTCCTTTTGACTTTTGATACCTATATATTAGCTTTTATCTTGATATTGTAAATTGCTTTTTTTTTCTTTCTTTTAACAGGGCAGTTTGTAAATCAATTTTTGTATTATACGTTGAATACCTACCCTGTATAAATATTATAAAATGAAATGAATGAAATTGTCTAAAGGGCTCCCAAATTACTTAGTAAAATCTCAAAACGAGTAAATAACATGATTCGCACTCAAAATAATGTCCAAACAGTTGCTTTAACTGCACAATGTCAAAATATTTTTGAATGTGATAGGAAAATTAAAACTGAAAATTGCAGAAGTTTCTTAGCTTTTTTCAATCCAGGTAGGGTTGTTTCTTAGCTTTCGAAAAATTGAGCCTACCGTTTCTTATAAGCGGTTTCTTATAAAAAAAATGAGTGTAGTCAATAGAAGATCTTCTACTGACTATGTTCTAAAGCATACCTTATCACAGGAAATTCAAGCTGCTAGGAATCCATCAATCAATGCATATAAAACGTACGTGGCCTAAATCTACGTCCAACGGAAATTAATGCGCAGAACAGAAATAAAGTTTTACCCAGAAACTGTTTTTTACAACGTACAATGCAACTAAAAAGTTTCGAACGGTAAAAGTTTCCAATGATTTTGCCTGAAATTTTGTCCGAAACTTTTTTGTTTTGTTTTAGAATGCCTCTCCCAATATCATGCTTGCCATAAGTGACAAGGAAACTTTGGTATTTCTATGGTATTTTTGTGACAGTTATCCTGTAAATCGGAGCACGAGGGAAATTTTTGGAGCAACATCCTTTACTTTGGCTTACAATGCATCCCCTGATGCCATATTTGCCAGTGCTAAAGTGTAAGATTTGACATTTTTCGGAAAATTCTTACCCAACCTATACCCAGCTGGGGGGCCATTCCCCCTCATACCCCCCCCCCGTGGCCACGCCACTGCTTTCAATAAGAACCTACCCAGGCTGTTGTGAAAAAGAAAATAGTTTCTTTTTTGCATGTTCTTACTGTATTCGAATGCTAACATAAAAATTTCCGTTGGTGATACCAGTTGGGTGGTAAACCACATCAAATCAATATCTAATATTTTATCAATACGCTTCTACTAATTGCTTTGTCTCCAGGGGTTATATAAAGCATCAATTCTGTATTCCGATACGAAACAGCACCTTTTACTCTGCAGAGGTAACAAATTATTCCAGCAGGCAAATCTTCGAAACAAATGATACCAGCAGGCAGTAGACCATATTACACCAATTCCAAAAATACGAAACGAACGTAGATTAATAATCAATAGTTGGAAAGCAGCAGTTTATGCCTTGTGTCTCTTACGTCTTGTATTTTGTTTTCCTTAATCGTTTTCATATTTGTGTTTTCCAAGGCCTAGTTTAAACATCGTTTTTTGCCATGTCGAATTTAATAGACGCTGCAATTAAATTCGACATACAAATGATGTTTAAATCACAGCCGTTTTGAATATATAAGACGGCAGGAGTTCACCAGCTCTGTCGTATCAAACGGCAGAAGAACGACTTAATTTAAAAATCATACTTCTGCTGCGTCTAATTAATCAATTCTAGGCCATTGTCCGCGGTTTCTACACATGATCAGCCACTGCGCTTGTGCATTTTGAAAAATGGCCATTTTAAGATTTTAATTTCAGTCCGACAAGGCAAAAAAAACCATGATTAAATCAGATTTAAAGGTGTTGTGGCGCAGTGACTTTGCAGCCAGAATAGTCAGGCGGAGTGGGTTGGATACCTGGTAGGACCCCACCACTTGAGCGTCATGACAAGGGGTCGCGGACTCGATTAGGTCTGCTCTATTTCTGCGATCCCAGCGCTTGGCGCTGAAAAACGCAACTTCACCTTCACCTTCAGATGTTTCGACACGGCAGATTCTGCCGTTTTCAATACAGTAATATTCGACACAGCAAAAAGAAACGATGTTTAAACTGGGCCTAATTCTAAATAATATTGTAAGTGCCAATCGTAGTGGAAACTTGATGACCTTGTGTCTTTTCCCGCTATGATTGGCACAGTTGAATTGCATTTCGTAGTCCTTAGCTTTTTAGATTTGATAGAAGGAAACAAATTCCAAAAAAATGACATTTAGCTTTTGCCAACATTTGTGTCTCCTTGCTACCGCTAGTCAAAGCATCAGTTCTGCATTTTCGTGCAAAGTGGCGTTAAATTTTGGTTAGTGGTATCAACAGGGGGTAAACCGCATTTCAGCGATTCCTGGATAGTACATTACGTTAAAAAGGACAGATTTTGTAACACAATAGGATGAGTTGCTTTTGTTGACACTTGAATTCAAAGCGATTAGCGATCGCACACAAAGGAATTCTATCAAGAAGTAATTTAAAACAATCAAAGTCGCAAAAGTTTCTCTGAAACCCAGGTAGCTAGCACGCTCACTGAGCATTCCAGAGATTATTTTTAAGAGCAAACATGCAAATTTAAGAGCAAGCATATATCGAAAGAAGAAGGGTATATCCTTTAAACATCTACCTCGGGCACTCAATTCATTTGGTTCAGAAGCTGAGAAGTAAGTGTTTTAATTACACCCAAAAAATATGAGAATCGAATCGCCTCCCAATCGGCTTCTGAAGCAAACGAATAAATGCCCGAGGGAGATATCGTTCTTCTTTCGATATATGCTCTGAAAAACCATTTCTGGAATCCACAATGAGCGCGCTAGCTACCTGGGTTTCAGACAAACGTTTGCGGCTTTGCTTGGTTTTAATTACTGGTTTCAATTTCACGGCATTCAGTTTCTCTGCAGAAGTGTTAAAATTTTAGTTAGTGGTAACAGGAAGGGGCAAACCACATTAAAATAATTCCTTGTGTCTCCTGGGGCTAGCCATGAAAAAAACAGACATTCAGTTATTTTCTCTCTTCAGGCATAAAATTTGAATGCGTGATGCCTGGAGGGAGGTTGACCGCATTGCATCAATACTTGCTCGAAACCTTAGGTCAAGTAACAGTGCGAATATTTCAACAGCATGGTACGTAAAGCTTCGTATAAAAGCATAATAAAACACAGTAGGAAGAAATTGAATAATTGATAGACAACCAGTCAGAATTCACTTTTTGTTCTGTTTTAGTAAAGCATTGATCGTATTTAGGAAAATTCCGCCAACCGTTTTTAAAACAAAAAATTGATTACTATTTAGAACTGTTAATCTTCGACTAAAGTGAGAGATAATTAATTCAATTAGTCTACAACCTGCCACTAAGAAATAATTTTTCAATTGCAAGTCTACAAATGACCTGCCACTAAGAATTCCATTGTATTTGATGATATCGAGAGATTAGCAAATCAATTAGACAAATGAAAGCACTAAGCCATCTTTTGTTCTATTTTTAAACTAGACGGGGACTAGACGCTATATATCCGTCATTTGTCTTTAATTTAGTTGATGGCGATATATAGTTATTTCAAGAGCTGCATATGCACGTCTAAGATTATCTTATTGTATTTCAAGATTTCGACACGGGCGTGGATCTTGTTTAGGAAGAGGAAAAATAGCGTGGATTATGATTTGAGCGTCCATCAGTATATCAATAGCAATAACTACGAATGTAATCAGTCTAAATTTACAGTTTAAAGCTACATGCAGAATTTATAAAAGAGAGTAGTTTTGACAACAGTTCTTAACAGATAAGATTTAAGAGACATTAAGAAAAATTAAAAGCGTGGACAATATGTCCAAAATTGGCCTCCAACATTTTCCAGGATTTGAAATTGGTTGATTAAGACAGAATAATTTAAATACAAATTTAAACAAAAATTTTCAGTTCATGCTTTAATCAACAGATGAGATATCTATTTACAAATCATGAATAAATTTAGAAATTATGGGTTCTGGGCAGTGAATGATTTCAGCAAGAGATTATGATTTTAGATTCAATTACAGCAATAACTAGATTGTTAAGTCAACATTAAAAATTTTCATCATAAAGGTGCTTTGACAAGTTGCTCATTATGTGTCATTCAATTCCTACCCTGATCACCCCAGGTAGCCCAGGGGTCAACAAAAATTTCTTGCACAAATGCCGAGAAGCCAAGCAAATTTATGTAGCAAATTTCCGGGGGCTGGGCACTGAGAAAATGCCATATTCCCAGTTCTGTACAAGCAAAAGCTCCTGTTCTTGTCAAATGTTACTCAAATGCCTGGGGGCTGGGGAAAATTACGGTCAAATGCCCGGAGGCTGGGAGTATTTTTTGAGCAAATGCCCGGGGGTGTCAGGGGGATGCTCAGGGTAGGAATTGAACGAGATATTATAGGTACAATTTTTTAAGATAACACGTTCGACAGTTTAGATTTACATATTTGATAACGGAGAACTGATTTTACAAACACTTGAGCTGATTACAAAATATTATCTGTGGTTACCTCCTTAATCATGAAAACATAATTTAATTAAACATTGTTGCAAGATCTGTCCTTGTGCATTATTTTAAACCAAACCACCTTTGTGATCTCTATTCAGTCATGCATAAGATAACTTGCAAAGTAAACACTCACGCAAATAGCGTACACGAATGGAAAGAGAAATCTTGAGCACACATCAAAGATATGACTCACGTCATCATTGCCTTCTTTCTTGACGGTCTCATTGGGCTCCTCTTGTGAGTTAGATTTCAACGCAACAGCCAAGGATTTTAACGCATCTTCAGCTTCTGGTAATGGAACGGTGATACCTTGCTGGTTGTTGTTTTTCTTAGACTGTGTATCATTCTTCTGTTGAAAAAAGAGAAATTAAATCTTGAGGAAATTAGCTAGCAAGTGGATTTTTTCTGTGAATGAAATCTCAATTCAGTGTATGTCGCTTTTTCTTTTATTGTATCTCACCTCTGTTCAAATTCATTCATTGAAAGATCGCCTAAAGTGTGAGATTGTCAGCTTTAGTTTTCTCTTAGTAGTGTAGAGTTTATTTCCATTTTATTTCTGTATTGATAAAGTAATCAGTTTTGTAGTGATATAAAAAAAATTCAATAACATTAATTCTACAGTATGTTTTTATAAGAACCTGTGTATAAGGAGGCAACTCGATAGCGTTATAAAATTTTTTGCCTCCACCTCATTGGTACAATTTGTTCTCAAGAATTAAATTCTTTCAGTTTGGAAAACAGTGTTTTTCAAGGCCTCTCGTATTAAAACCTTTTTAAGAACCATACAGCTGGATAGAATAGCAGCCATTTAAAAAAAATTCAATAACATTAATTCTATATCGGTTTTTTTCACCAGTGATGCCATGCAGTAAGTTTTCGTTGCATTTTTGATTAAAATCTGATTTCAGAGGTACGTCGTGTTGTCATGTTCTTTGTTGGAATGTTCCATTTTCTCTGGTTTACGATTTAGAAACTTTGATGATGTCACATCCTCAAACGAGTTAAAATATGAAATCCAATTTTATTTCGAAAAAATATCGATGAGTTCTCAAAATTCCAACAGCTTCAAGCCATAATCAATATCTTTAAAGGTGGGGGTGAAGTTGCGGTTTTTAGCGCTAAGTGCCGGGATCGCAGAAGTGAAGAAGACCTAATCGAGTTTGCCACTCCTTGTCATGACACTCAAGCGGTGGGACTCTACCTGGGATCGAACCCTGTCCACCTGACTGTCCTAGCTGCAAGGTCAGAGGATTATACCACTGCGTCACAACACTTTCATCTTTTCAAAGAATTGGAGCCTATGTTGTTTTAATTTCATTTCAAAATATTTATACACGTAAAAGTTTCAGTGCAAAAGCTAACAATACAGTGGTAATAATACTTTATCACAATCTTTTTAGTTAGTTAGCAAAGAAAAGAAAACGAGACAGTTAGCAAACATTAGAATAGGTACTGACCTTTTTCTTCATGAAATCAGGAAACTTCAAAACCAAAACATATTCCACCATAACCATCATGATAAAAATGACATTTAACAATCCAAATATCTCCAAAGCTGTCTTGTAATGAACCTTTGGCTTGGATGTCCCAACGTTGTTGAAGATGAACATACTAGTAAGGAAGTTTGTGGTAATCAGGGTGACTCTTCCAGGAACTGCAGAGGGGGGAATCCAGAATGTGCTCCAAGACAGACTTACAAGAAAGATGCTTGGAATGTACGTGTGGTAAAGATAATGAGGAAATAATCTTTCGATGTGGAAGATTCCTTTTAGGATTGTGAATGAACCTGTAGAAAAGTAAAATAACAAGGCAAGTCAGATATTAATTGTGCAATGACAAGGTTAGGGAAACTGAACAATTCACATCATGTACAAAATGCAAGCTTACCAGGGGCGGATCCAGACTTCTGCGACTGCTGGTGAAGCAGTAATCAGATTTTCAAATTCTTGTATCTAGTTATTAAGGTCCACACCTATTTTCAGCAGACCACACCCTAGTACTTCGAATAACCTCGCCTTAGCAGTAGTCAGGTTATTTCCTGGATCCGCCCTGGCTTACCTTCATAATTTGAAAGCGACATCGTGAAACATTCGAAAATGATGTAGACGTAAAATTTTTCAACTTTCTCGAAAAGAATCAGATAGATTCTTTGTGGTGCGAGTGGCCGAGCGGCTTATACTGTTTCCGTTAGGTGACTTAAACTAAGCTCGGTCGTGCGAGGTCAAAATCCAGAAGGATGACCTTCAAGATGCCTGACCAAGCAAGCCAAGCAACTCACTTCGCAGTCCTTCCGAAGGGGACGCTAAACTAGGGGTCCCATGCCTGGATTTTGCATGCATAGTAGGCCTAAATTAGCTTTAAATAGCTGGAAATACGGTGATATATATATATCCTTTAAATTCACACACATTTGCTGTCGTTTTTTCGTCGTGTTGCGGTGTTCCTATAAATCTTTTTAGTCTACTTAAAAGAAAGTAATGAATGAATGAGTTTGCTTACAAAGTGATTGGTACTGTCACATCTGCTGAAGTTGCTGTGATATTGTGCTGGTATCGTATGAACGTACAATCATTGCCAAAAATATATGTGGCAAATTTCAAACTTACACTGTTTAGGCCCTTGATTCCGTGCCTCCCGCTACCCCATTTCAACGTTGTGTGAATCAAACGTCATTCGACCTTGAATATAAGGATGCAAAGGGCAATAGGATCCTAAAAGTATGTTTTCTTTTCGATATTTTGAGAAATATCACAACAACATTAACATCAGCCTACGTCCCAGCTTTTCTTGGCTATGATTGCAGTCTCAATACATTACTTAGAAGAATATGACTTACTATTTTGCAGGTAGATCAATCTCGCCACAACTGCCTGCACTTTTTTGATCCTATATTCAGTGACCTCTAATTCGTCATCAACAAAGTTGATCGGGTTAAGATGCTCAACCCAGGACAATGTCATTTCATCGCCAGTATATGCATCTGAAAAAGACAAACATGTTTAGATGATACCACACGAAATCATACTTCAAAAACACGAATCGTGTTTAGCAAGTAGTCGGCAAGTAGATCAAAGACCTAATCATTTTCCCAAGTATAGCAGATCTTGTGATTGGGTTGAGAATCAACAAATTTATCTCTTTGTTTGGGCTGCCTGGTTTTGAAGAATACGGCAAAAAGCACCAGATTAACTCGTTTTTATATATTGAACTTCTAGCGACGTCGTAAAAGTCAGAAAGAAACGCAAACTATCGTTGTACACTTGAAGGGCAATAAAAATCTCAATACTGTGGCTCTTTGGCAAGATGTTCGATGTTGCTTGAAGAGTATAGCTCAAAATAAGGTTTTTTAGCCCCTCATGTTATACCTTTTCAGTAACGAAAACAAACATTTTATCATCTTTGAGTATATTTTGATGATTGAAAATAAGCATAGGTTCCAAATCTTTAAAAAAAGTTTGTGTAAAATTCAGTTACTTATTTCTTTGAACTGAAAGACTTCAAAGAAACTTCAGCTATTTCTCTATAATTCTACCGTTTGACTTTTCTGAAATCTTCAATATTTTTAGAATTAGAGTGTTTTTCTACTTTTCCAAGAATTCAAGAAAAATTTTCAGAAAAGACTTAAAACCATCATAATTTCTAAACTGTTTGAAGCTACCTGAAACCATTTCGAAGAAAACCATAGTTTATGGATGTCTACAACATGGTATCAAGCAAACGTCTGTCACTCTTCTGGTTTATGATTTAGACATTTGATGACGTCACACCCTCAAATGAGTTGAAATGTAACATACGCTGAAATTTTGAAAAATATTCACAACTTCTGAAAAGACCAATAGTACAATTAAAGATAAGTAACTAAAGTTTCTTTCAAGCCACTCAGTCAGAAGAAACAGGTTGCAGAGTTGTACACCCATCTTTTTACGCCGATTTAAAGATTTGGAAGCTATGCTTTGAAAATAGAGATCAAAACGAAAATTTTTAATTAGGTTGGATAATCGATTTTTGGTGATTTTTAAACGAGAGTACATGGGTATTGGGAGACCCTGTACTTTTTTTGAAACACCTGGTACTTACAGCTTTCAACTACCATAGAGCATTTTTGGGTGTCCATCGGATAGTATCTAAAATCCATCTTGCAAGTGAACTCAATGGTCAACCTGCAGAAGAAAAAAATGGTTTGAGATTTTTCGTCATTTTGACTGGTTGATTGCATAATCTTCAAAAGATAATTACTGCCGAGGGCAGCTTAACTCTTCTGCTTCAATCAGCGAGAGAAATTAGCCTGTCTATCTGCCTGCCGTTTGGCTATGTAGAGACGGGCCAGCTCACGGCTGCGGTTCGCGGGCTCGCGGCTTGTGAGCATTTATCCAACAAACAAAAAGATAATGAGTTCTTCCTACCTACTTAACTACCTAACTACGTCAATGGACGACAAAGGTTTATTTCTAACAATACAGAACTCAATATTACGGACCACTGAACCATGGACTACAGAACTACAGAACCAACAGCCATGGACTAGGGAACTAGAAACCGGCGGAGGAGAGTAACTCAATATTCTACATCATTTACCTTTTGAACCATTACCCAACTGTAAATTCAAACATAATACACGTTTCCTTAGCGATAATCATTCAATTAATTTCTATAAAATTGACCTCGCTAGAGACGCATTTGGTAGAAATACTAATCGACAGCACTCGCTGACTGTTGTTATATCTAGTCCAAAGCAATAATCTGCTTCAAATTAGATGTCATTGGCAAATGCCCACGAATAACAATAATTTTATTATGTGG
The DNA here is from genome assembly GCA_039566865.1 of Aurelia coerulea. Classification (NCBI taxonomy): domain Eukaryota; kingdom Metazoa; phylum Cnidaria; class Scyphozoa; order Semaeostomeae; family Ulmaridae; genus Aurelia; species Aurelia coerulea. The sequence continues at coordinate 2,500,031 of CM076948.1, forward strand.
CATGAGTAAGTTTGCGTCATCAAAATCTCATTTGAGACAAACTTTAGCTTTTTCTTGTTCTTCTTTCTCCTGAATCATCCATGCGTTTTTTACTGTCAGGGAAGTAACTTGAATATTGCTACTCCCTCGTTTCGCTTAACTGAATTTACTCTCATAGATAAGTTTAGGGTTAGGGCTGGGATCCTTTACGCAGAAAATGAGAGAAAGTTGATTTTCTTCAATCAATAGAAGATTGATGACTTTGCAGTAGTCACAACAAAACATTAAAGACAAACAATAAGCATTAATCGAAACCTAACCTGGCACTTAAGTACACATCTCCATTTGGGCCAATTTTCGTTCTAAAGTTTCCTGTCACTCCTTTGTGTGTATGTGTCTTTATGCCATTAGATATATATGTGTCAGGCACCCAAATAATACTAGCAGGATTGCCATTAAAATTCAATTCTGTTTTGTTGTCGTATGCAAGTCGAGGGTCGTTCCACCAGTGGCGTAGCAGAATATCACAACTAATCGACTAAAAGGAAAAGAAAATGCTTAAGACAGACGTTGTGGTGCTTTCCATACGACAACAATCCAAAAATCCCTTGACAGACTGAGCAAATCTGACAGATATTGAAAGTGAAGTTACGCTTTGTAGCGCCAAGCGGTGTGATCGCAGAAGTAAAGAAAACCTAATTGAGTCCGCGACCCCTTGTCATGACGCTCAAGTGGTGGAGCTCTCCTGAGATCGAACCCTGTCCGCCTGACTGTTCTGGCTGCAGACTCTGAGGATTAAACTACTGCGCCACAACACCTTCATTTTAATATTCTAAAGGCTGAGTCTGCAGCCACGAGAGATAAAGCTGTGCCCCCAACCCCCTAAATACTATCAGGAAACTTCAGTTTTCAAACAAGGGCAGATTTTGTAATACAATAGCAACAGTTGCGCTTGATTGACACCCCAATTCAAAGCGATTAGCAACTGCAGACAAAGGAAATTCTCTCTCCCAGTAATTCAAAACAAACAAAGCCGCAAAAGTTTCCCCGAAACTAGTAGGGCAAACTCTCGCCTTGTGCAAGCGAAAGGTGGTTTTTAAGAGATGTTACGTGGTTATAACGAAAGAAGAAGGGTAAATCTAAGGTTCTGTCTGGCGGATTTTGTTTATCTGATTCAGGAGCTGTTTTGTAATGGTTTCATTTAAGCCCTAAATACGCGAGAATTACAACGCCTTTTGCTCGGCTTCTGAATCAAATAAACCAAATCCGCCAGACAGAACTTTAGATTTACCCTTCTTCTTTCGCTATAAGCACATAACTTCTCTTAAAAACCACCTTTCGCTTGCACAAGGCGAGAGTTTGCCCTACTAGTTTTGGGGAAACCTTTGCGGCTTTATTTGTTTTGAATTACTGGTTGAGAGAATTTCCTTTGTCTGCAGTCGCTAATCGCTTTGAATTGATTTGTCCACGTAACATATATAACATATATAACCACGTAACAATTGAATTGTAATCGCTTTGAATTGAGGTGTCAATCAAATGCAACTGTTGTTATTGTATTACAAAATCTGCCCTTGTTCAGTTTTCATACAACATCGCTATTTGACAAAAAGAACAGTTATGAAACATTAACCCATTCTTCAATTACGAAACATTAACCAATCTTACACATTAATTTTTACATTGATAACGTCATCATGCGAGTAACAACTTACCCCCTGATTTTCAGTTATTGTGCAAACGTATCAACGGGGGGTTGATTGTTTTTGGTCAGCAATGTCATGAGCAACGTTTCGGCATAAAAAGCTTTTAGTCTCGCCATATATGCAAGGGAAATTTATTTCTGCGCTTGTTAGAAAGCCACAGGCGATGGCCTAATATTTCTTCGCAGCAATGAGAAATGCTTAGCTACAAATCACCGTAGTACGCTGATTTAAGGTTTTCGCACTACGATATCTCATAAATTTATGATGTAACATAAATTATCTCACTGAATGGATAATTGAATGAAGGCAATAAAGCTTACTTTGAATTTGCCTTAAATTTGTATTAAAGAAACACTGCAAGCAGACCAAGGGCCTGTTTATATGAGGAAAAACACCTCGCCTGTCAACCCCGGGGCTGACAGGCGAGGTAAATTTCAGCCACTGTTTATATGAGAATTTTACCTCGCCTGTCAGCCCCGGGGCTGAGAGGCGAGGTGGAGTAAAGTCTCTCATCCATGAAATCAGCACGAATTAACCAATAGAAATCAACGAAGAAAGCCAGTACACCTCACCCTACTGGTAGTGTTTCGTTTATATGGAAAAATTTCACCTCGCCCAGGTGAGATTCCACCTCTGGTGAGGCGATATCTCACCATACCGGTGGTGTTGCGTTTTGTCATTTAAACGCGAAGTAAAAAAACAATGGGATTCTATAGGAAGGAGGAATCTCGCCTGTCAGTCCCGGGTCTGGCAGGTGAGGTGTTTTTCCCCACATAAAGAGGCCCTAACTTTGCGTTTTTGAAACATAACCAGCATTAAATTTTATTAGAATAAAAATTGACATACCGTCGTTTGCAAATTGACAGGTCCCAGGGATAACAACGCAATCTGAGTTGATATGTTTGTCACTGAGAAATAAAACAATAAATTGTGATTGTTTTGATCACTCACACAAAAATCCACTTATATCCGAGCAGTTAGAAGAGATATGGATGTCTAAGATAGGCGATATTTGTCTGAGCATGCACCGCGATCTTCAGGGATGTCAGTTGGAATGAGGCTACCATAGCAGTGGCGGGAAAAATTTCCAGCTGACGCGATAGTTTGTCTTCATTGGACTGAGCTTGAAAAGTCAAACGTGAAGCCGCGAAAGCGTCCTATTTCAAGGCGAAAAGTAGGTGAAAATCATTCAGTTCATCCATCTGATCACAAATCAGCTTTTCTAAAAGCTACTTTATTTTTTCCTGTCTGTTATTTTTTCTCGTCTTTTATTTTTCGTTGCAATGAATCTTTGCAACGTTTGGACCGGCCTAGTTTTTCTTGGCTTCGCTCTGTCGTTGATAAAAAATATGGCCTATCCTATGGATGTTTGGTTTTTTCCTCTGTGAAGTACAAAGGTCTATCTTCAAGATAACCCTTTCATTTTGAAAAGAAGATGGAAAGTTTGTATGATAAGGCCCTTCAAAGAGCTGCCAAATCACTGCATCGTTTCGACAAAAATTTAGACGGATCCCCTTTTAATGTTATTATTTGTGCCTCAATTCGTGCTTTGACAACACTTTGCTTTGCATTCTTAGCAAGACTTTCCTAAGGCACAAAATTCGTCGTTCTGGTGTTCGATAGAGAGCAAAAACTGCGTAAAAGGACGTCATCAAGCAGTCTAATAAAAAAGTGTTTGGATACATAAGCTTTTTGAAATGGTAAATTACGAGTTTAAAGGGGCTCCGTCGTCAAAAAGTAAACAAAACGATGATTTTTGCAGTTTTTTGAAAGGTGATATCACACGGGATTTTCATATTTTTTTCAAAATGAAAAGTGCTGTTTGGAAATAGATCATTGTACTTCATCGAGGGACAAACCAAACATTCATATCTTCTAGGATTGCTCAGATATAAGTGGATTTTTACCGGTCAGTTTTTGGTGGCTTGGGTCAAGCCACCAAACAAACTGCAGAAAACAATGGATGAACAATGGATAATTGGTGACATGTGCGAGTTTACGGATTTGTTTATTGTTTGGCGACGGAGCCCCTTTAAGGCCCAATGAACAAAATATCAAGTTACGAGCTTTCGCGCATGCGTTCATAGTTTTTGCTCTGCTGGTGTTCGAAAATTACAAAAAATGCAAAATGGTGTCTAAGTGGAGTTTTCATAAAATAAATAAGTAAATGATACGATTTAGGCTTCTTACCTCTTTCTGTTGGTCTAACTCTAGTATCATAGCCTTGATTTGTTAAATTGCGAAGGAATTGCGACATCACAGCGGATTTTTTATCTATCGTCAAACCTAAATAGCAATGATTGATGCTTTAGAAGACTGATTCATTTAATTTTTTCATTGTAAACGTATATTACCTGGGAAACAATTTAGTCTCGCAATACAATGAAATAACTGTTTTCTAATTTTGCCCGTAAAAAAATTAAAAGTAAGCCTTAACTTTTCCAGACAAAAACCTATTTACATTGATAGTTCGAAGAAAATTACAGGCACTACACAAACACGATGTTTGTATCTATCCTATCTAAATATGAAGCCATATGAAAACAAACGTTTCTTACTAGGCCTAAACCTTAACCTGTCTCTGTTCTTTTTCCACTCCTTTTTCAAAATCATCTCTTCTCTCTCCTTAGCACACACGGGTCTAGTCCCTTAAGGGGCCAGTCATTTATAACTCTGGGTACCGGGGCGGGTTAGAATTGGTGGGGGTATGAACACTTTTCAAAGGAAAACGAGGGGGTATGAAATATTTTTGGGAATTTTCGAGAGGGTATGAAATTTTTCAGGTAAAGGAAAGTACAGCAGCAATGCAAAGTAAAGGCAAAGTGAATCAACAGAAAGCTCACTGAAAAGCACCTAAGCAAAGTGAATTACAATAAACTTACATCACAACTTTATACTGTAGATGGCTACTGGGGTTTGAAATTTTTTCTAATTTTTCGATGGGATATCAAATTTTTTAGAGAAAATTGGAAGGGGTGTGAAAACTTTTCACCAGTTCATAAATTCCAGCCCGCCCGGTACCCAGAGTTATAAAGGACTGGTTCCTAAGTGTCCTATTTCTAACCAAAAATTCCAAGGGGTAAATCTGGGGGTGGCAAGAGCTCTCACACTTAGCCTTACGAGTGATATGGATCAAGAATGATATTATTCAACTCAGACTTTTATGTAACAAGGGTCTATTGAAAGATTACATACTCAAGTAGTTGTTCACTTACATTTTCCAGCAAACGAGAAGATGACCAAAACCAGAAATTCACGCCTGAAAACAAATATAACAAATATAACAAAGATAATAAAGATAACAAAGATAACAAAGATAACAAATCCCAAATAATAAATGAAATAGGAATTATGAAGCATGTCTGATAATTTTACGTACCTGTTTTGAAGTTGCTTGTTGCGTTGTTTTAGAGTTCTCATATCCTGTAAGCATTTAGCCTATTGTTCTTAGCCTGCGTGCAGACTCGGGCCCAGGCAAAACCCCGAGTCTGCACGCAGGCTAATTGTTCTTCAATGCCTGCCAAAAATCTTGGAACACCTTTGCTTTTTTTGCCCTTTTTTGTGATTTCCCCCTCGCTCCCTTAGAGCAATGTTGTTCTGTGAAGATGAAATGGGGAGGGCAGGACGATTCGCGACTCTGATGGAATGCTAGGACAATGACCTTGCAAATCAACACTGTTTCGAGGGCGAGGGGGTGTTTAAACCTAATCGCTATGGTTAGAATTGCGGATTGTCAAGAAATGGGCTAAACGTTCCAAGGACTTCTGGCAGGCATTGTTGGTAACTCCGGTATTTACAGTGATGATGATGATTAACATTATTATTATTATTATTATTGATAATTTGCAACTTGAAAAGGTGAAGAAATAAGACTACGAGACAGAGCTTCCGATTTTGTTGGTGTAGAAAAGTTACGAAGGCCTCTGTAAAACCCTCAACAGCCCCTTGAAATTAAATTACGAGGGCCTCTTGAAATCCAGAACAACACCGTGTAACAAAGCTACGAGGGTCCTTTGAAAACCAGCTTCTGATGAAGGGCAACCCTCCTTACAGAAATTAAGTATGAAATATATACCGGGTGTCCCAAAACCCAAGTATACGGATTTGGTTGACTCCAGCGATGTGAATTTAGCTTCAATCAATATCTAATCACACTAAAAATGTTCCTCGATAGTTAACTTGAACACAGGTACCTTGGTTCTTGGTATTGGTGCTTTGAAAGCAGACATGTTAACCTTGAAAGCTCAAATTTGCCTCTTCCTGCAAACCAGAGCTTTAGCCTTTTGGCCTAAGCAAATTCTTAAGCACAGCGTATAAATCAATGATCGCCTTGATAAAATTTGAACAATATTAGATCTTGTGTTATTCTGCTTTCCAGAAGTCACCCCAGAGGCAACCCATAGGTCAGTTTCTCAATTCTCCATTAATTTCAGTTATTAATTGAGACAAGAAATTTTCGCTCACCTTAGAGGAAACATTTTACCAAGAAGAACAGGTTTGTACGCTAAACTTCTTCGGATGCTTTCCACGCTGCTTGGTTTAGAATGATCTGTAAAAAAAAACAAAGAAGAGATGTTGAAAAACTACACCAAAATATTGTATTGCTAGAATTGCACACAATAGAAAGAAAAAATGAGTTGCACCTGCAAACAAAATACCATAACTGTGATTTATCTAAGATATTTACATTTCTGTTCTTGAAGGTTATTGATATGGTCTTGAAATCGAGCTTTTTAACAATTAACACAGATGTGGTGAATTAAAAACAAAAAAAGCTGCTTCTTCAATACTTTCTCGGTAATGTCTTCAAAACTATGCGCCACATATTTGAAAGAATATGAACCGATAAGAACAAAAAACAGTTACTGTCAGTACATGATTACCTGAAGATAATGGTGATGAAAATGATATCTTCTATTCAAGTAATCCAGCAAACATCTTCAAACCATCTTTAAAATGATAGAATCATGTCTCTATCTTAAATTCATTTAACTGTATCAAAAGACCGCCCATCATATCTCCACCGGGGGTCGGATAACAGTTCCTACAAAGAAGGAGAAATCTAAGATAATCGACGAACAGAATTAGCAATGAAATTTAGAAAACTTTAATTACAGTATTTCAAAATTGTAACTCGTTGTTTTTTTAGGATTTCACAGGAAATCGCAGGATTCCTAGCCAGATTTTGCACGGTTTCATAGGAATTCTTGCAAAAAAAATGATTTTAGGCAGGCTATGATAAGTTTTCCAACAACACTCCCTCACCCCTGAACAAACAACATACATTTTCATTCTTTATCAATGCTACCACCTACCACCTACCACCTAGCTCATCTCAATAATTAGCGACTATAAATCAAATGTCTAATTGATGCTTGACAGTTTTGAAAGTCGGCTACGTGTATTGACAAATAGCTATTGTATCCAACCTGTAAATTGCAACCATTTTCTTGCCACAAAGACCAGTAGTTAGCATTTTACCGTGAAAATAACTTCTGAATTGAATTTACGGTGACAAGAAAGTCGCATTGTTCCTATGTATTTTGGTAAACAGTATCTAGGCAAAAACGGCGGTGTTCGACAGGTTATCAATCTTCATACTGAGTTTCGCAGTTGAATGAGGCGCTTGTTTTTGCCGAGTTCACAATTTAGAGTTCTATTTTTAGATCCATACTCTTTCGAAGACATTTTCTGCATATATATCGACTGACTTTGATTTTAACAAACTGTTAAATTTTTGACTGGCTGATTGGAAAACATAAGTAAGTTGATTGAGAGATTCAATAACTGATTCACTTGATCACTAGGAAAAGCCATACACAAGACTGAATGATGCGACTAACGGATGGAGTGATTGCATGATACATTGACTGATTGACTGATTAATTGAATGATTGCTGGATTGATTGATTGATTGATTACCTGATTGGTTGATCGATTGAGCAATGATCTATTGCTTACTTTATTTGATTGCCTGATTGATTGATTAATTACCTGATTGGTTCATCGATTGAACCATTGATGGATTGATTAAATTATTTGATTGCCTCATTGACTGACTGATTTATTGATTACCTGATAGACCTTTTAACTATTCTGAAAGGAATCAGAATCGAATAACATTTCGCTACGTTTTGTAGAATTTTCGAATGTGTGCAACAGCGATTGAACCTCTAACACCACTCGATCGAACGTCGAATATAAAAATGTATAAAACTAACGCTCGATCCAGGCTCTTTTGTAGAAAAGCTAAAAGGACTATTGGTTCATCGATTGAACCATTGATCAACTGATTACTTTATTTGATTGCTTGATTGAGTGACTGATCGAACGATTGATTTATTGACTTACCAATCTTCACAAATACAATTGAATGTATCAAGCATCTTACGCCTTTGAGGCATGTAAAAAAGTGCATGCTCACCGGGAAATATTTGTTTGTTCGATGTCTATGATTTAGTTCTCTAGTTCTCTATTGAACCAGCTTGCAATCAGAGGTCAGGAATGATCTATAATTAGGAATGAAAGATATTTTTTCAATTAGAAGGAATCAAAAAAGTAAACTACTCCCCAAAACAGCTCTTTTTGGTTTGTATAGCTGCAATTATAACTGGAAATTTTGACAGATAGATAGCAATACGAGAATCACAAATTTGTGATATATTTGTTAAGCTGCTCATCAAAGATCTATTTCTCCAAGAGAATGCAATTAGACTGATCTTTTAGTTTTGTTTGACCTCCGAGGGTAAAGCTTAAAGGTGGCAAGACAGAGGTGACAGGCCATAGGACGCAGAAGGTCATAGTAGCAATACTGTGCTGTAATACAAGGGAGAAACGAAGAACAGTTGACCCAGATAGTCGCAGTCACTTCCAGAAAAACACTTGAAGATGATCGTCATACTGTTATCTGCACTTTTTCTCGATGTCATCGCAGGTTTGATGACTGACTTGCTTATATATCAGATTGATGTCTTAGGTTTCAACAAATAAGTAGGCTTCAAAAGAGACCCAAAACGTCGAATTTGAGTTAAAGGGGCTCCGTCGTCAAACAGTAAACAAATCCGTAAACTTGCACGTGTCGCCGATTATCCATTGTTCATCCATTGATCTATGCAGTTTATTTGGTGGCTTCACCCAAATCACCAAAAAGTAACCGTTAAAAATCCAATTATATCCGAGCAATTATAGAAGATATGAATGTTTGGTTCGTTCCTTAGTGAAGTACAATGATTAATGCCTAAACAGCAACTTTCATTTTGAAAAAGATACGAAAATCCTGTGTGATATCGCCTTTTCAAAACACTGCAAAAATCATCGTTTTGTTTACATTTTGACGACGGAGCCCCTTTAACAAACTGGTATGATACAGAAAACAAACTATTGACGAACACAATCTTCTGCATATCGGTTTCTAGATTTGATCAAATCTGCAAAATGTTTGGATCACCTACTTGCTCATTTCATGATTTACATGATCCATAACCATCTTTCATCTAATTAAGTTTTTCCTGTACCTTCCTTAGCGGACAGCCTCTTTCAAGGAGACATCAAGCTCACATTGGAACAACAGCAAGCCGTAGGAAACAATGGAAATACATTCAATGCCATGAAAACCTCACTGTGGCCTAAAGTCATACCGTACGACTTCAGCCCGGAAATTGGTAAGGCTCTTTATAAGCCTTCTGTTATTACATACTGTTGTCTTAAATTCAGGAAAGTTGTTCTCTGATTAAGATTGGATTCAACTAATTTTCACAACACCTTCACACAAGCCTGTAAAAAAAAATTTGCCGTTCGCTGTCAGTGCTTCAACCAGAATTATAAATGACTTTGATTGCTAATCTTCACTTCGGTCTGGCGAAGGAGGCACATTACGACTCCTGCGATAAGTTTACCATAACTATAGCCAATCTACAGGGTGTCCCAAAAAATTGTGCCCCATTTGCCTAAAGATGGCAACAAAACGGCAAAAGATTCCCGCCAAAAATTTGCATGATGTTGCTCTTCAGATATTCAGTTAAAGTTTGCTACCATCCCCGTAAAAATCCGTTGAAAAATGATGAAGCTAACTTTATTTGAACACCAGAAGAGCAACATCATATAAAATTTGGCGAGAATCCTTTGCCGTTTTGTTGCAATCGTCAGGCAAACGGGCCAAAATTTTTTGGGACACCCTGTATACGTTTAGCAAAGTTAACGATGCTAAGCCAAGGAGAGTACAAATCTTCTCATACCATTCTTGACCTCTCTCAGCTTCATCAACGAAGGCAGTTGCTGCAATAAACGAAGCCATCACTGAAATGGAAAAATTCACATGTTTGAGATTCAAAAGAAAAGACCAAGAAACTGGATATATTCTGTTTGCAAACAAGGATCCAAAAAGGTAATTAAAAGAAATTGTTTCATTGACTACAGTAGTGTCCCGCATATAAGAAACACAAATTTAAGAAACACAGACCCTGATTTTCAAAATAATACCCCATTTTATAAGAAACTTGTTCAGGTCTGAAAAAAGCTCGTTTCTTATTTAAAAACTATGGATTGAAACCTTGGGATTTTTCAGCTTTCCAGTTGTATTGAACTGTACCTTTTCAAATGAAAAACATAATTCTGTATGCAAAAAGCACCTTCCTGAAATAACTGTAGCATTTTTTGGAAGTCAAAATTTACAAATACAATTCAAAATAATAATCATCAATAGAGATCATGTCTGGTTCAACAGTATATGTTTTTGTAATAAAAAACTTTACCCTGATTTGTAAGTTTATCTCATTCTATAAGAAACACATCAGACCTGAAAATTGAAAAAGTTGTTTCTTATATGCGGGACACTACTGTATGTCAACGCATTGTCAGCTATTTCGAATTACCTACTTGTATCAGCTTATAATATGATTTATAAAAAACTTAATATCCTGCCCAAATATGAGGTTAACAAAGCCTGAAATAGCCTTATCGTGTCACAAAACAGGGAAATTTGTAGGAATCGGAAACATTTATTTTTTTTTTAGTGATGTTCAAGTTTTGGAGGCGTTAGGCCTGTAAACCAGAGACAGAAATTATGGGGGAGAAGCAACTTGGGCAATTGACCCTAAATCCTACCAAAACGCCCAGAAAATGGGGAAATTGTAAATCGTAACTGTTGATCTTCAGCTGAAGAAATTTAGGACAGCTCATCCACGTTTGCAGTTCTAATTTAATATTGAATTTCCAGCAATGTTACAAAAATTTGTGTTATAGTTTGATGAAACAAAATGAATCCTTCTCTCATGGTTTTCCTTCCATAGATGTTGGTCCCCTTTAGGCTACGTTTCAGCATACAGCAGAGTAATCTCGCTGAATAAGTACTGTTGGCATCGTGGCATAGTCTTGCATCATTTAATGCACACATTGGGATTTGCACATGAAAATAACAGACCAGACAGAGATTATTTTGTTCAAATCATTTGGGATAATATACGAGAAGGTGAGAGATTGTAGATTTATCATATCTATGTATTATACTGTGAGATTCCTTGAAACTCTGAGTAAAAAATTCTTGAAATCCAAGGAATTCATAGTCCAACGAGATAAGACTTGCAGCAAACATATCTCCATGATGCAATCTAATTCAAGTTGACTTGGGTCATTGAATGAATATGCATCCGATATCCCGATGGTTTCAAGCCATTTCTATGGTTCAAGCTATGATTATGATCACAGTTCAAAAAGGGTTCAGAATCTGCCCTCTGTACCTGAGTCCCGAAGAATTTCGGAATGAAAAACTGTCTGACATCATGCACACACAGGAAGTTTAATTTTTCATTGTATAGAAGTATAATTTTAGTATTACAGAGGCTCAATTGATAATGTGGCTCCCAGAAAAGGTCGTGGCAGAGACTATTTGAAAAATTTCTTTAAAAGATTGAGGCCAGACAACCTCAGTGGTACACCATGAATTTGGCCGAATTCATAAAAAATCAAAATTTCTCCACCGAAACTAAGAATGGAGACAACAACAAGCAAGGAAATCAGAGTTGTTGAAGCACATATCTTGAACACATGAGAAACAATTTACTTAAAAGGGCAAGATTTGTGTACAATCAGAAAGTATGGGACAGCCCGCGTACGTGACTACAGCCTTGGTGAGTTTCATTGTACTGTTTTCTTGTCTATGTCTGTGGAGTGTGGTGGGGCTTTTGGTGTCCATTAAAACTTTCAAATATTCGGCGTTAGAAAAACAGAACAAATCATCCACTAAAGCTTCGATCACCAAAATTGTCACAGATACTTTGGATTACTATTCTCTGTGCAAAATCGCCATTAGCTATGTTGTGTTTAGCCTAAACACATTCAACGATTCGACAAGAAGAGCCACGCAGAGAGGACGGGTTGTACAGCCCCTGTAAATTTCTGATATTCTCCCAACAGAAAATCACAAGTACTTCTCCAGAAAGAATCCATTCAGCGTTAATTCAATGAACGTTCCTTATGACTATGACAGCATCACTCACATGGACCGATGGTACCTTGGCAAAAGAAAACCTTCTGGGAACATCATGGAAACAATTGTTGCACTCGATCGCAAAAAGAAATACTCGATTGGGCAGAGAAGTCATCTGAGCCAATCTGATATTCTGCAGCTGAATCTGCTCTATAGATGTCCAGGTTAAAGATATTTATTTCTTAATTACAGGTCAAATCTGCCTGCCAAATCCGCCCAAAACCCCCTGCCAAATCCCCCCAAAACCCCCCTGCCAAATCTGTTTTTGGAATTCACGATCCAATAGGATTATCCTCCCTTACACAACTTAGGGTTGGTCTCAGTAAGTTAAATTTCCATAAATTCAAGCATAATTCTAGGGATACATAAACCCAATGTGCCCAACAAACGATGGCATTGAGGACACTGAGCACTTTTTGTTGCTCTGCCCTTCTTTTGATGTTCAACGACAAAATCTTCTCGCTGGAATTGTTGAATTATTACGACCATTTGCACAAATCACCAATCTTTCAAACGATTCTTTGACACATCTTTTATTGTATGGTGATCAAGACCTTTCTGATGAGTTGAACAGAAATATGCTCGAGATAACTTTACGCTTCATCCACGAAACTGGTCGCTTTGATTAATCTATTGAGATTACAGCTATGTACTAAGCAATCACCAAGTCCTTTATCGTAAATAGCTCTTTCCTTTGTAAATTCTGTTTCACATCAGATGTCGGCCATTTTACCTTCCTAAATCAACAATTAAATGATTTGCACTCGTGACATCTTCCAACCCATTTAAACCCTGACCTGACATCTGATATGAGACAGAATCTAGTATAGTATCCATTAATCTTTAATTGTTTCGTAATGTGTCTGTATACAGTTTAATGTTTCATGTTTTTATATATTGGCCATGGGGTAGTCATTGTATTTCGCTCCCCATGGTATCGTACCTGTAGTGTTGTATAGTAATTTAGATAGGTATAGTAGAATGTAAGATTATTGTAAATTTTATATTTGAATAAAAAAAATTACATGTTGTCCGTTAGATGCGAAAAGATTGAAGGCCTACGGACTGTGAATTTAAAAATCATCAGCAATTTACTCGCGATGCTGCAATCTCTGCATCAGTTCTTAAGACAAAGATATGATTGCATAAGATAAATAAGGTAATGTGACATAAAAACAATTTGCTTTATTGATTAATTGATACAATTTTGACACTGTATCATGCTAAATTCGATAAGATATTTAATCTTCTTACTCTAAGCTAAAGCCAGTTTTCGATGTAAGGCTATCAGTTTATTCTGGGCCCAAAGATAAAAGATAGCTGTCTGCCTCTGGTCTTGGCTTATCCCATCTACTCACACCAATATTACTTTGCAGTCCTTACACTTTTAAAAATATGTATGGCTTTGGCTCAATAGTTCATAGTGTACAATTCATAGTGTACAATTGAAGAAGATCTAACAACATAAGAAAGCAGGCGTCAATTTGATCTTTTGAGCATCTATTTTATTCCAGTGCTGACTAGTTTCGCCAACAAGGGCATCTTCAGTGCAACTCTTCAGAGTAACCCTTTTTATGGCTTCATTTGATTCATGTCTTGATAAAATTGTTTCCAATCAGGCTTTACAAGACCTCCAAAAACTCTGCCACCAGCACCACCGACAACAGCAACCGTAACTCCAACACCTTCCGTACAAACAGGTAACTAAAATCCTAGTTGAATTTCCCATGTTTATTTCTACAGCTTTCAGGTTTCGTGGATAATAAATATGAGGCAAAGAGTTTGAGAAATGGTCCTGAATATTCAAGCAATCTTTTGACAAGAATTAAGTACTACATACGAGTTCGACAAAGCTGTCTTTATGATAATACCAAAGAAAGAAAGTCTTCAAATTAAAGTCCCTTGTTTAGAAAACATCTGTGCCACGAGTTTGACAAAGCTGTCTTTGCGACAAAGCATAATAGTTGGGTAGAAATCTACGGTCCCGAGACAACGTTTAGTAGACCTTGTTTTTGAAAGCTTGTTTTGGTATTTTACAGTATGCTCTACAAAATGAGCCTGGGTACCTTTTGATTTTCGAGGGGCATTGGCCGGAAATGACGTCATAAAACTGGCACCTACAAAATCATCTTTACGGTCATAACTTTGGACAGGTAAGTCGAATTCATCTAAGTAATGAACCATCCCGCGAGAAAAGCTTTCGATTGATGATGTACACTAAATCATATTTTGATGATATCAGCAGACTGAAAAGTTGTCACGGAACCATAGATTTCAACCCGACTATAAACCAAAGAAAGAATATTTTCAAATTGCTGTCCCTTCTTCAGAAAACATCTGTGCCTTACGAACAAAAACATTCAGTTGCCCATATGGTAGCAAGATGTGGATTGACGATGCTATGTATGGCCGCTTGACTGATAAAATCTGTGGTTATGGTGTGATAAGAACAATGAACTGTCGATCAAATGCTACTGATATTGTTCGCAAGAAGTGTCAGAACAATATGGTATGCAAACTCCAAGTGACAAATGATGTTTATGGGGATCCTTGTCCTGGCACATTCAAGTATCTGCAAATCTCCTACAGATGTACTCATAGAGGTAAGCAACTACTGGGCCGTTTTAAGCTTCGAGGTTTCCTGAATGCATGCTTTCTCTCTCCAAATTCTACCGTTTTCAGCAGATTTCTGTGGCTTTAGCTGCACTAAATGGCCTAAAGAATACGCCCTATATCCTTGGGAATAGAACAAGGAAAATCGTAAAGGCTCTTATCAAACAAGACCAGCTATAAGTACAACATACTGCATATGGATGATTGTATTGAAGACGTTTGTTATTTAGTTAGTTAGTTAGTGAATTAGTTAGTTAGTTAGTTAGTTAGTTAGTTAGTTAGTTAGTTACTTTGTTTGTTTGTTTGTTTCTACCTAGTATGCGAAGATAAGTGTTAGAAACACTAACAAAGTAAGTTTATCGAAGCAATGAAGACTATTTTCAAAATCATACAAATTCTTGGGCAATCAAAATTCTTGGGTGGTAATCAAAATCATTATTATCTAACAAGGACGGATGTTACAATGGGATCTGCTACTTTTGGTTGACATTTTAACACAATACGATTAGCTATTGCAGACAAAGGGAATTTAATGCCTGGTCGGTCAAGTCATAAACAAACCCAAAACAACCCCCAAATGTTGCTCTGAAAACCAGGTAGCTAGCTCGCTCGTTGTACATTCCAGAAATGGTTTTCAAGAATTAAAATCGAACGCGAGGAGCATAAATCCAAAGAAGGATATATATAAACTTCTGTCTTGGGCATTTTATCTTTTTGGTTCAGAAGCTGAGCAGTAAATGTTTAATTATACCCAACAAATAGGATAATTGAATCGCCTATCAATCGGCTTCTGAACGAAACAAATAAAATACCCGAGGCAGAACATTAGATATATCCTCCTTCATTGGATTTATGCTCATTTTTGCTCTTATAAACCATTTTTAGAATGCACAACGAGCCACCTAGCTACCTGGGTTTCACGGCAATTCTAGTGCATTGTTTTTGCTTATGACTTGACCAACCAGGCATTGAATTCCCTTTGTCTGCGATCGCTAATCGCTTTGAACTTGGATTTCAACAAAAGTAGCGGATCCTATTGTAACATTATCTGTCCTTGTTTTATTATTCTATTTTCATGCAAAATAAAATAGCCTTTGGAGCACTCATTTTCAAATATATTATAAAGTTTCAACTCAAAATTCACTCACAAATTTCGCTTTTAGTTGTTGCCTGCAATCTAAACATCAAAGAGCTGAAATGTCCAGCCGGACAGTTACTATACATAGCGGACGCAATGTATGGCCGGCAATCGATCTATGTCTGCCCGAATATTTGGAGTAAAGAAACAAATTGCAAATCTGATACCTCTATTGCTGTGGTGCGTGCCAATTGTCATATGAAAAGTTCATGCAAGATTACTGCCAATACTGATGCTTTTGGCGATCCATGCACAGGGGTGCGGAAGTACTTGGAAGTGAGGTATCATTGTGTGACTGCACCTATAATGTAAACAGAGAAAAACAATTAAAATCGAGTAGCTCATTTTTAAACACAATTTTAAGCAAAATATTGAGCTGTTAAGCTTAATTCATAAGGAAGTAGTAAAAGCTGAAATTGATGAATCAATGCTTGGAATAATATTCTGTTCCTTTTCAACAATTCAACGATACACTCTCTCAGGCAAGTCAGTGCTTCTACAAATAATCGATTAAAAACTCCAGGATTTCCAAATGTTTAATAACGACATAAAATATCCAATTTCAAAATAGACTTTCAAGTCATAAGAGATTACACATTCTCGGACAAGCAAAAACGTTCCAAATTCAGCGCTTATTGCCAAAATCCTTGACCAATTACAAATTTTCTGTTTTGAAAGTTCCAGTTTAGACGATCACATCTCAGGACGTTTAGCATTAATTGAAAGAAGAGCTTACAATAAGTCTGCTTACATTCAAAGATGTTCTCCGAACATATCTCAAAAATGAAGCCTAGCTGCCCTTCAGATATCACCCAACATTGTTTTTCACAGATCAATTTTCGTGATCATTAGCCAAACATAAGGTTCAATTTTCTGATCATAAGGGCAAACTGAGTACTGAGAAAACTACTACATCTCATAATCATACGCCTCTTTGCGTGCAAACTACTCACCAAAGAAAGTTGGTCTCTCGTATTCAACAATTTCAGTTCAAGTTCAGTTGAGATACCCACCAAATATCTTCAAAATTGACCAGTGCAACTCTTCTGTCTTCAAAAGTTGAGTAAATATGTCCTTAACCCTATCTGACCTGGGGGGGGGGCGGATTCCGCCCCCCTAGTACATTTTTGTTTACACCGTTTTCCACACATGCAGCAGGCCTCTGATACTTCGTAAGTTTAACTTTGTATCATAGAGCAATAAAATTGCAACAATTTGGACATTCTATTTTTAGCCTTGTTTCCATGGTAACCAATTTTTCATACTGCACTCTGTGAAAAACATACTTTGTATCTCTTTTAATCATGTTTAATTGGTCCAATTAAGTCTAAATTAAGAATTTATATATATTTTGATCTATATCTTTCGTTTCTTTATGAAAAATAAAGTTTCATGACCTTTTAGCAACCTTTCATTTATATGACGTCATATGACATCATAATGATCATCATGCTCTAGCAACAACAACAACATCGCTAATTGGATTATGATTTCAAATATTCATTGTTTATATAATGAACTACCTTTGTGCCAAGTTTGGCTGCCATATCTCTTATGACAACAGAGATAAACAGGGGGGCGGAATCCGCCCCCCCCCAGGCATTGAGTGTTTCAAATCACCCAGGTCAGATAGGGTTAAGGAGTGCATATTTAGTTTCATTTAAAGAATTCATCTCCCTATCCCTGCAGGGCATTTAATAAAAATGAAAGCAAACAAGTCTGCTCGTTCTTTGTGCCACTTAACAAATACGATAGATCGATTAGCCCACGAAATTCCCAAGTTTTATTTAGTAGTATAGTCTTGCCTTGGGACTTAGATCTAAATACGATCTCGAGAATCCCTACTGAGTTGGAAAGATGACGGTTTTTGGAAAGATCTCTTAAACATCGCTTTTGCAAAAAATCTTCGTAGTTTCAGTGGAAATTCTATTTTGATAGGTCAAGTTGTAAAAACTCTTTATCAACCGTATATACGCTTAAAGTCAGGGAGTTCGCAATAACACAAGAAACCAAAAGCAAGAAAAATTGCGTTCTGCGGTAATCAACTTCTGGAAATTTGGGTTACCAGGTATACCAGGTGAGTAAAAAAGAATTCCCGGGGAGGGGGCGTTTGAAGGGCTACTGCTCCCTGAATATATAAGCAATAATGTTTTGCAATATCTGATTGAATAGCCAAGATGTTCCAATATTTTTACAATTTTTTCTGGCTGAAATCTGTCACTCTGTTCACATTTTACAAGGGATTTTCTTAAAAGAGTCCATTCGAGAAACCTTACAAAACGTGCTAAAATCATGAGCAAGTTATATAGCAATGACTTGAGCACGATTTAGCACGTCCTATCCTCTTGTGGAATGAAAAGACCTATGGCCTTCCCCCTAGTATTCAAAACTTATCCAGGGGGATTCCATTGTCCCAAGATGACAAAATGCATGAAGGGAGGAAAACAAAGGGAAATTTTACTCATCGTTTTCATTCGTTTTTGCAGGTTTTTGGAAGGGCTTTCCGCAGAAAATCTCCCAATACGGGGAAAAATGGCTGATTAAAGCCGCGTAAATTATCAAACGTAATTGGACATATAGGGAATAAAACGAGACAGTTTTCAATAATATTGCTTTGATATTCAGGGAACAGCATTTTCTCAAACGCCGGGCATTTTTATTGACTCACCCGGTAGAGCAATTCAGATTACTACTATCCTGAAATGCCTCAAACAACAGAGATCAAAATAACAGAATCTATGCAAAATCGATACTGCTACAAAAACGTGGCTGGCTTCTTAAGTAGAATGTCATTCAAATATAATTCGCTACCTTTGATACAACCTACTCTATAACTAAACATTTGCGGAACCCGTTATCTACTGTCTTATTGCAACATCGAAAAGTTTATCCAAATTAACTTTAATTCCTTCAGTTTAAAAAAAGTTTCTCGCTTGAAGTAGAGTAGCTTTAACGATATTATGTACACTACCTTATTAAACTACCTCCAGCATAAAACATAACAACAGAAAATTGTAGGCCACCAGATTTGTCGTTTCAACATCGAAAAGATAGTGCAAACATGGTGCAAATGAAGAATAGCGAGGCTTCAAATGTGAAGTAGTCTCACTGATGCTTAGTAATCTCTCCAGCATAGCGTTGGTCCTTCACAAATATTGGTAATTTTCTAAACAAACTTAAATTTCTAGGCCATCCGATTGATCGTTTTAGGTCGACGGATCCATGTCACTTGTTAATAAAGATTTGGGAAAGCAACCATTCTGTGCTGCCGAGCGAATGGGCGACAAAACAATTGGCGGTTAGAACTTCTTCAGTCAGTTTTCAGTCAGAGAATATTTATATATTTGCTTTGCGGTGTTCCTACCTTTGAACAGTGAATATTTACTTTGCATACATGTTGAAATTGTTACCTAAAACATTACTTAATAGTTCAACCTAAGTTCGTGCGAAAAGTACGATTAAAATGTATCAACACAGCTACATCTCATGCAGTATGCAAGCGAGTTAAATTTGCACTTCTTAGAGCTACCTTAATCAATCAATAATGTAATGCAATTTGACATGAAATTCAGCGTCTCAATTTCGAACATTGAACCATTAGATTTAACAAAAATTGTTTAAAACATGAATTTATAAAAATACATCGATCTAATACATATGCAATGATGTTAATGTCTGGAATACCTTTTTAGTGACAGTTACCGCATTTTGGATGGCAAGGCTTGCCATTAATTGCTCTACATCGGCAGCCTCCAGATGTGTCACCGTTGCCCTGCAAGGAGAGAGACAGTCAAACGTCATTGAGCGGTGAGGCTTGACCAGACCTTTCCTGAATTCCGTGTATGGAGTGGGAAATAAACTATAATAGGTTTCAGATATCTAAAATGTGGGTTCTTAATCCGCTGGGTTCTTATACGTGAGTTTTTTACTGTAAAGTATCAAAATAACATTTTCGCTTAGAAAAGCAGTGGAAATTTGTGAGATATTGATTCAAGCGAAGTTTCTTTACAGTTACGTGAAGCCCCTTTAAATCATGCAGCGTCATAATCAAGAGAATATGGGGACTTACCTTTGGACCCCAACGTCTTCCTTTCGTTGCCCAACAAATTTCAGTCCTGCACATGCTGCATCGCATCCAGTCACATCCATCCTTCTTCTGCAAGATGACTTGACAATGAGGACAATTCATGGCATCTCCATTACGCAACATCTCCTAATGAAGATAAGAAAAACTGGTGAATGTAGAATACTTTCAAATAAACCATGAATAGATCAATAAATTGATGGATCGATGGGTTTGTCAACACATCAATCAATCAATCAATCAATCAATCAATCAACTAAGTAATCAAATGTAATAAGCTGCGGAGGAGCTTTTGCTAATTCTACCCTTCTAATAAACCGTATAGACTGATTACGATGAGTCCAAGTAATCGCTATTCAAAACGAGATTAATGCACCAAACCGAGACCGCTCATAATGGTAGTTAGGAGCGTCACACAGCCTTTCAATAGCGATAACTACGGCCAAATAATCAGTCTATAGACTGTAAGAGTCTTTCCAACATTTTCTATAATTTGAAGTGCCACTGTCATATAAGTTTCAGTACCCTTACGCAAAAGCTTGCGGGTACACAAACACATGGGAAAATTAGTCTGTGCGAAAGTGTCCCCATCGTTTTACCGATGGTAGATGGAATTCTTGTATGCAAAAGTGTCCGGCATCATTCCAGGACCACTTAGGATAGCGTGAAATGTAACAAAATTTTCTATCAAACATGGATAAAACAGCTTCCAAGAAACAAAAGCTAAAGCTTTGGGAAGACTAGGCCTATTCCGCTGTTATTTGCAGAATCATTCCCCTTGTTTTCCTGCAGCAAAAATTGCTGAAGTGGTTGATCGAAGTGACATCATTAAAGTCAAAGAATCAACCGACGTATGAAGTCCAAACAAAATGCTAGCAACAACTTACGTCTAGCATCTCTTGTGTTTTCTTAGCAGCCTCGTCTTGATGTGCCCTCCTTTTCAAATCATCCTGATACTCTTTACATGTCATGTTATCATGAATGGCTTTACATGTCAAGCAATTCCTCTTTTGACACACTTGGCATTCATACCAATTCACCTCATCTTCATAAATACACCATCCGCCACAATTCGATGTTTTGCAATGGAAACTATTGGCTGCTCTGTTTTCTGCAGCATTTACGCTTCTGTCCAAGAATTTTACGTATTCTTCTTCAGTTAGCAGCTAAGATAAATTGATGAAAACAAGATGAAATACAGTGTTTCCCTGTGATAAAACAGTGAACTGCGAAGCAGTATGTGCAGGCGGTTAAGGAGACAGTCAGAACAGCACATGACACAAAAACGCATATTTGGTGAGAAAACTATATGTTTCTTTTTGCGCATGATATAGGATAGGCCTCAAATCTTGAAACATGATTGCATGAATGGTTATTGGAAGCATAGGGCACAAATCTTCCAAGTCTTTAAAAAGGTGGGTGTAAAATTCTATGACATTTTTCTTTGAATTGAATGGATTAAAAGGAACTTATATGGTACTTTGCTGTAAATGTGCCGTGGCAATTTTTTGACATCTTGATTTTTTTTAAATGGCGGCAATTTAATTATTTCTAAAAAGTTCTTGGAAAATTTTGCAAAAATTCAAATCATCATAAATCCTAAACCAATAGAGCAAAAAATATATAACCTTCAAGAAAACCATAGTTTATGAAGGTAAGAAACCGAAATAATTCAACTGAAATCTGACACGGAAAAATTGATTAAACATTTAAAGGCAGAATTTTAGTTCGACGTTGCTTCGCAGGAAGGCAAATATTTTTTTCCACCATAGGAAGTTGGGAAAGTTTGTGATACATAATTCTATCTCAGAAACTCTTACAGTTATTGCTACCCATGAAAAGGTGCACATTATTGTAACGACAGTTTCAAACATGTTTATTCAAGGGCAAGAGCACAAAAGCTAAAATAAGTTGTCAAGTGTGAATTTAGCTTCAGAGCTTACCGCAGCGATTTCCTGTGCCGTTATTACTTGCATGCAATTAACATTTCCATCTGTGTGTGGACATTTAACCTCCGGATCTTCACTATTTTGTATTGTTTGTCTCAGACAGTCTCTGTAAAATAATCATTAGAGAAATTAGTGCACTGTTAAGACGGACCGGGGGGGGGGGTGGGTACCTGGCAATGCAGCATATGTCATAATTTGAGGATATCTTTTTGATATATGAAAAACTTTTGCGGCGTCATTTGGCAAATTTTTTGAAACAAAGGATACAGGTCTGATTAAGATAAAGCGATTTGAGGGTCTCAAGAATACATTTCACACCTTCCGTGCAGCCAACCAGAACATTTAGCTGTCCCTGTTTATTTTCATTTCATTGAGTGCACTCAGAGGTGTAAAGTCTATTCTCCAGAAAGGCAAATAGATAGGCCTTTTAGCTATTCTACAAAGGGGTCTGAATCGAGCGTTTTTTTTAAACATTTTTATACGCGACGTTGGATCGAGTGGCGTTTGAGCTTCTATCAGTATTGTGCACATTCGAAAATTCTACAAATCGTACCGGGTGCGCCAAAATAAACTATGCACGTTTGGCAGGCCACAATAAATCGTACACTGGACCGATTTTGAAGATTTATGACTTAATCTTTAGCAGAGAGCCTGAATTGGATTCTAGGACTTTTTGCAAATTTTTCCGTTTGAAATTTTTAGAGCTAGAAGCGAGTTTCTTAAAATTCTCGTTTTCGAAAACACTGAAAATGATCAAAAAACGTCGATCAAATTTTAAAAGAATCAACATGAATGAACAAAGAGAAAACGTTTTCAGGGTGATTTGGGGGTTTAGTACGAACTCTAGTACAGCAGCTTACAATTAGTCGATTTGTAAATCCCAAATCACCACAAACAAGTTATCTCTTTGTCCATTTATGTCGATTCTTTAGAAAACTTGATCTATGTGTTTTTATCGTTTTCAGTGTTTTCGAAAACTAACATTTTAAGAAACTCGCTTCTAGTTCTAAAAACTGAAAATTAAAAAATTTGCAAAAAATCCCAGTATCTAATTAAGGCTTTCTGCTAAAGATTAAGTCACAAATTTTCAAAATCGGGCCAGTGTGCGATTTATTATGGCCTGCCAAACATGCATAGTTTATTTTGGCGCATCCGGTAGTAAAATGTTGTTTGATTCTGATTCTTTTCAGAATAGCTAAAACGTCTATTGCATTGTCTCTAACGAAGAAATGAATCTGTTAATTTACAAAAATTTGCCCGTGCTACCATTCCTATGGATTTCATAAATTGAAGGAAACAATTTTTGAAAGATAATTGACGAAACTGACAAATAATTTCGTTAGCACAAAAACAGGACTGATCAAAGACTACAAACTTTGATGAATCTTTGTTAAAGCTCTTTTTTCAAAACAACGACATTAATGTTGATTTTGAGATAGCCTGCGTGCAGACTCTATTGATTTCTTTTTAGAGAGGTTTCCCTTCCAGTAGAGTCTGCGCATCAGTGACCAAATCCTTGTTCTCAGTTTATGAGAAACGCCAAGCCTTTCATGATTGGCTAAAGATTTCCCCTTTGTTTGAGTAGCTTCAGTGACTTTGTTGGAGTCTTCTGGTATAGGATTGGTATGTGCACGAACAAAGGTAGCCAAATGAAAGCCAAAGAAAACCCTTTCGTGTATGGGTGTTTTGTCTATCCTATTTATAGGCGGCTCTATTGAATCTAATTCAAAGAGCTAGTTCCTCAATCGTGCGAGCCGCACGTGACCTAGAACAAGGATGTTGTCGCTGATGCGCAGACTCTACTGGAGGAGAAACCTCTCTGAAATGAAATCAGTAGAGTCTGCACGCAGGCTAATTTTGAGATGGTTCGGGATAAAACTGTGTCGAATCTGTGTATTTGACTCGTAAAATTGTATGTTTATTACACAAATATGTAGGAAAAGAACTAAAAAGCTATCATTTAAATCCGTATCATTTGACAAGTGAATAAGCTCCCCTCTCTTTTAAGCCTCTCTCTAGAGTCTCCAAAATTAAATAAGCCTCCCGGGGGCCTTATAGAGCTTTTACGGTAGATGGTTCTAAATACGTACTTGCAAAATACATGTATGCATTCCCTTAAAATCACTCCTTCCCCTTTCTCATACTCAGCGTAACAAATTTCACACTCAAATGCCTCGGCATTCGGTATCAATGGATTTTCGGCTGCTTTGACAACGTTTTCAAAATTGATAAATGCAAGGCGACGCTCTTCGTCTTTTATTTTCTGTTCGTGCTGCAAAGAAACGAGAGAGAATTAAGTCAAAAATGTATGATTTGTTTCTCTTTTTATTGTAAATATCCCGCATTTGTTATTGTACACAAGTTTTTCAACAATGTGGCATGTTTTTAGTTTTATTGCACAAGAAAGATATATTAAAATTAATGTATTTACTCCAGGGCCTCTTGCAAAACGGCTTCAGCTGCAGGGGAACCCCTCCTTAAATGAATTAAAATGATTAATGAGAAATCACTTGTTTGAAATGATAAATCGCTACAAAATTTTCACAATTCGATTATGACATCAATGTTTCCATCTTTCCATTCGCTCGCTTGTGTCAACGACAAAATAAACTTTATCTTGAGCTGCAGAGTAAAGTTGTAAACCTACCTGGGCAATTCAAGTGCAAAAGGTGCAAAGAACTTTGTTCTCGCAATTGTTAATCGATTTATAAAGCAGAATTAAGTTATTTTAGACATTTGTAGCCAAGCTAGAAGTGACAACAGAAAAATTAACGGGCGTCACAATATTGTTGTTATTCGAATAATTAGGAAATTTTCGAGAAATAATTTATTTTGCTATTGTTTTCGAATAGCCAATCAAATTCAAAAACGGCCTAGTGTATCCCATTTCATTTCATTTCATTTTAAATTATTTATACACAATATCCCTTCAGCATAATAAAACTACAAAAAACATACAATGCAATTAATCAATATATTTGTATAAACAAAAAGAAAAACATCGAGGGCTAAAGATTATATTGCTGTTCTCCCAGGGAGTTGTGTTTCAAATTGCTTTCAGCTCATCAAATGTATTTTTAGTTGTTTTTTGAATCGGCACAAGGTAGGTAGTTCCCTGATATTTAAAGGGATTTCATTCCAGACCTTAAGAGCTGAATAGGAAAATCCTTTTTTGGCATACTCCAGATTGTACCTTGGAATCTGAAGATCTCTACAGAACCGCGTGTTATAACTGGAGTATTGGGATCTTTGTTGAAATTTGTTCCAGAGATTTTCCGGGCTGAGTCTGTTCATGATCTTATAGGCCATAACTGCACGATCAAACGTGACAAGTTGTCCAACCTGAAGGAAATTATTCGACCATTCATCTTTTATCCTGGACGTATCGATCATGGAAATGGCTCTGTTTTGAAGACGTTGAAGGGACTCTTTTCTTGAATTAGAGAGGCTACCCCAGATTACATCTGCATATCGCATGTGACTTTCCACAAGAGCACGATATACATTGCTTAACTGAGATTGTGGGAGGATGTTCTTCAATTTTTTTAAAGATGCGAGACCTCCGCGAACTTTCCCTTTGACAGTTTTGAATTGTTCTTCCCAGTTAAGCCCTTCGTCTACAATGACTCCAAGTGATTTGGTTTTTTTCACTCGTTTTATATCTGAACCATTCAGTCTCAATGTATCGTGTATCTCCACTTTATTAGTTTTACGAGGGTGCCCAATTACCATATACTCTGTTTTTTGTGGATTGGCACTTAATTTATTTATCCACATCCATTCAGAAATATGGGTCAACTCCTCTTGAGCCTTATGAACAAGTTCTTCGACATTCTTTGATGTTAAGGTCACGTGAGTATCATCAGCATACATAGCGGCCTTTGAGACTTTCAAACATTTTTCAAAGTCATTGAGGTACATTATGAAGAGAAGGGGGCCAAGACAGGAACCTTGGGGAATGCCACATGTAACTGTCCTAGGCCTTGATTCATAACCGTTGGCGGCACAGTACTGCTTTCTGTTTTCAAGGTATGATTTAAACCAGTCTCCGGAAAGTTCTCGAATACCGTATTTCCTCAATTTTTCTAACAAAATCTTATGGTCAACAGTATCGAAAGCAGTAGTAGAGGTAGAGCAACGAATTCACACTGGGAACGAGGTTGGATTTTTACTCCAATAAACTTACATTAAAAGCGAGTTGTTCCAAGATAGCTTCTTGCTCCAAGCGGTGTCGTTCTTTTTCGTCTATCCGAACATCGGCAGGGATTTGATAGTCTTCGGGTCGATCGTCTCCACACATTTCACAACCAGGGCGCGTAGGAGTGTTCACATATGTGCAACGATTGCACTTCCAACCTGAAAAATACAAACAAGTGAGCATATAGGTACAATAATAATAATAATAATAATAATAATAATAATAATAATAATAATAATAATAATAATACAATTTATTTACGGTTGGCTAGCGAGATAGCTGATGCTAATAAAGGCCAACTCTACCCTATTTACAATGTCTGAAATTAAGCTATATTATACAAATGCGGCAGTTACATCCGGATCCCTTCCAACTTCTGACTTTAATTTTGAATTCATCATCGCTTTTCGCAGCTTTATATTGGTCTGGAAGCCGATTCCAAACCATGCTACCCCTATACGAAAGAGAGTCGTTTCCATATTTATTGGTCCTGGTTTTAGGAAGTTGGAGGAGATCGTTTATTCTTAAGTTATATGGAAGCATTTTTCTATTGAAGAACTCCCACAGAAAGGAGGGGTTTCCAGAAGTAATACATTTGTATACCTCTAGCATAAGTTTTTGCAAATTTTTTGCATGTGTTGTGATTTCCCCGTTCTTGTGTAAGAGTTCTTCAAAACTGGAGTCAAAATCATTTAGCAGCACTCTCAGGGCACGCTTATGAACCCGATTGACTTCATCGTACATTCATTTCTACCAAAAATGTATGGTTGCTAAATGCCTGAAAAATTCAATTCTTACGTGAACATCAATTAAATAATGAATAAATTCCATTTATGTATCCAAACTGCATATCATTGGAAAAAAGATACCGGGTGCGCCAAAATAAACTATGCACGTTTGGCAGGCCACAATAAATCGTACACAGGTCCGATTTTGGAAATTTATGACTTAATCGTTAGCAGAAACCCTGAATTAGATACTGGGATTTTCGCAAATTTTTTCATTTTCAGTTTTTAGAGCTAGATGCGAGTTTCCTAAAATGTTAGTTTTCGAAAAAGACTGAAAACGATCAAAAAACATCGATCAAGTTTTCCAAAGAATCGACATGAATGGGCAAAGAGAGAACTTGTTCGTGGTGATTTGGGAATTAAAAATCGACCAATTGTAATCTGCTGTACGAGCATTTGTACTAAACCCCCAAATCCCCCTGAAAACGTTTTCTCTTTGTTCATTCATGTTGAATCTTTCAATATTTGATCGACGTTTTTTGATCGTTTTCAATGTTTTCGAAAACGAACATTTTAAGAAACTCGCTTCTGGCTCTAAAAACTGATAACGGAAAAATTTGCAAAAAGTCCTAGAATCTAATTCAGGCTTTTTGCTAACGATTAAGTCATAAATCTTCAAAATCGGTTCAGTGTACGATTTATTGTGGCCTGCCAAACGTGCATAGTTTATTTTGGCGCACCCGGTACATTGTGCTTTCAGAACGTATACATCGCATCTGCTCAAATCTTGTCAGTTGTAAAATGGTAAATTATACCGGCTGAGTCAATAAAAAGAATCCCTGTTTGAAAAATCATCATTCCTTGAATATCAAGATGATGATATTGGGAAACATAACGTTTAACAGCAGAGATTTTCAAATGGACCTCAATATTTACCTGACTGAAATCGGCACTCCATTCTGAAGTTATGAGGGATTTTCTCCAGAAAGCCCTTTCGAGAAATCTTCAAAACAGGCTCAAAACAACGACAAAAATTTCCCGAGCTTTCTACCTTATCTCAATGAGTTCAACATATTCTGACATGTTTTATCCTCTTGGGAAGATGAAATCGTCCGGAATGATCTTTTCAAGCCCCCAGAGATGACATTTTCATCCCCCAAAGGGATAAAACGTGCCAAAGCATGTACAAGCCATTGTTATAAGGCATAGACATACGAGAAATTTGGTCGTGGTTTTATGCAGTTTTTGGAAGTTTCTTGGAGGGGCTTTCTCCAGAAAATCTCTTATAATTTCAAAACGAAGTGGCTGATTTCAGGCAGGTAAGATTTAGAATATATTTGAGCATGTTCACTACTGAATGACATATTTGCCAACATTATTGTCTTCATATCAAGGGATCTGTGGTCTTTCAAACTGGGATTCTTTTTTTTTATTCACCCGGTCGTTGGGTTGTGTTTTTCTGAAACATCCTGTAAATTTGTCCAGAAATTTGACCATTTGATAATTTTTGCTTAGCATTGCAGCTTCAAGATCAATAACGAGAAAACAAGGATCACTGTAGGAACAATTACATTTTGCAATTTTGCTTCAAAATAAACTTTATTTTAGAGCTATTTGTTCTTAACTTATTCCAATGTTCTTGATGGCATTGTTCAACAAAAAGGTATTGCAGTACTAATTGCACACGGCCGTTACTTGCTAGAAGGTTGCTACAAAGGCGTATGTCTCGTTTAAGCCCTATCCTGACCATACCCCCCTAGCAGCCCGGGGATCCTGCAAATGGTCTTGTTCACTGAGAACATGCATATTCCCAATAACCGTCCAAGCGAAAGCTCCTGAAATAGACGATTGCGCTAAAGATGGCGGCGAGGAATTTTTACCAAGATGCACTGCGTTCTATAATCGAATTCCTTCAGAATGGTTAAGGAATCTTTATCAGAACGCAATGCATCTTGGTAAAAAATTCCTCGCCGCCATCTTTAGCGCAATCGTCTATTGTCGAATGCCCCGGGGCCAGGGAGAAATCTATATTGAAATGCCCGGGGGCTAGGACTATTTTGGGAGCAAATACCCGAGGCTGTCCCGGGGGGATGATCAGGGTAGAAATTTAACGAGCCATAAGACAGTTGACCCTTATCACATACAACATGGACTGGAATAAATTTCACTAACCCTGCACAATTCTCGGAGGAGGAGGTGGAAGTTCAATCTGGTGTCTTCCTGGGGGTGGAGGTAGTGGGCGGTCTCTCTGTCGCACATGAGGGGCAGCGCTTCCAGAAGGTGGCGGTGGAAAAGGCACGGGTTTTCGTTCAGGGACAGGGGGCATGGGTTCTGCGATTCTTGGTCTCACGTCCTGTCTTGCTTCAATATTTACATATGGATGATGCTGAGGTGGATTATCAAAATGACGAATATCTGGGTTCAGTACTGGTGCATACAGGTCAGCAGGAGGTCCTTGCATTTGAAATCCAAACCCCGAGCCAAACCCTACTGGTGCAGTGCTGTACCCATGATGTGCTGGATTTAACGGAGGAGGTCCCCCCAAATCAAAGGCCCCTTGCTGATAATCTCTTGGGGGTAGATCGAAATTATGCTCCCTTGCGCCATCAACGACAGTTTGATCTTGCTTGATGGGTGGTGGGACTCCTGCTTCTTTTGCTGATAACAGATATAGGAATATTACTGTTCCAGTTGTTTGCACATCAAGTTGTTTCAAAGTCTCGTTGTCTTTTGGAAGACGTTTGCCAATGACCCATCTCTGAATTTTGATTGGGAATTCAAATCGTTCGAGTACCTAAAAAATGATATGATATGATATGATATGAATAAATATTTATACACGAAAATAAACCCTTCAGCATCTAATAATACATATATACAATCTTATAAAACAAACAAACAAAAATAATTTCAAAGGCAATGTAGTATCTAAATTGTTAATATTGCTGTTCTTCCAGGGGGTCGTGTTTTGAATTTAACGTTTTTGATCAGCCAGTAGGTGTGCTTTCAATTGTTTTTTAAAGCAACCTAAAAAATGAACATGAAGATCATAAATAGTGATTCCCGAATGAATAGGTAATCAAGAAATGACCATGATCAGCCATGGGTAGCTAGACACTGCTGGTGTTGGAGTTGATCAAAGCTTGCAAGCTGATTTTTATTTTATTTTTATATTTTCATAAAATTTACAATAACAAACAATTACAGCATTTCGAAACAACGGCAAAGGGAGCATGGAAATACATAACAACCCTAAAACATACAATTAACATAGAGACAAATATTACAAAACTACGAAAATGACCACAGTGGTGTCGCCCATTATGTCCATGTTTTCGCAAATATGAATTTGTCCTCAAAAAGTATAATCAAAAAGCCAACTAGCTAGTATACTTTCTAATCGGCCGTAATGGGCGACCGGGCATAACAGACAACGCCACTCTAAACATAAAGGAGGAAAGCTTTACACGAGAGAGTTAGAGCATAAGCATCAGATCCCCAAAGAGACCACACGAAAGCTGATTGTGCTACCATCAGTTCTTGTGGTGCGGGCAGAAATACGGTTAAGTTTTCAGAGTATTATTGAAAGTCTCCGTTGAACGAAGTACATTAAAATCGAAAAAGTTCGGACGATCAAACTTTCGGGCAAATTTTTGGCCGAAAGTTTCATTGTCCGAAATCCAGTGATGTCCGAAAGTTTTGAAAATAGAAAAAACAAATTTCTCCCATGCCAATGTTAAAAAGTGGAATACTGTCATAGGCGATCCTGCTTTCAATGTGATTTTCCACATTGTAGATGGTACCTCCTCTTTTCGTCTGCAATCTTGAAAACTGTTTTCAGAACTATCTCCAATGTTGAATACAGCATCCGAAAGTTTTTTGTCCAAAGTTGATTTTCCAAAAACTTTATTTTAATGTCATCTAACATCATTTAACTTTCAAGTCAAAGAAACGAGAGACTCAGATAATAAATTTAGTAATGTATGAAGCTGCCCTTACCATGTATTTCAACTTGCCAACCGTGGTATAAATTGGATTGACATCAAGTTTGATCGATATTGGCGAATCACTATGTTTATCTTCAACTTGCACTGTTATATTTATGGTATCATCAATCGCTTTCTTTTCCTCCTCTGTGTATAAAACTTGAATCGTCAATTTTGCTTTCTTTTTCGCAAGTTCTGTAGCTAATTCGGCTGTTTTCTCCTCGTTGCCTAGATCAATGGCCTCTGCTAGCATGTCACAAATGATATCTGCAGTGGAAAATAGGGATACAAAGTTAAGCCTAGATTCCATACAGTCATAAGCGCAAAGTAGCCTCACTACACAAGGACCCTCAACGAGATCTTTTGCGCCCCAAATCAACCAAAATATCACTTGTAGGTAGGAGTTTTTTCCTGTAATAGCTCGAAGAAACATTCATCGAAGTACTTATAGCCTATTTTGCAGCGTAGCACTTTGCAGGAAAACGACTTTTACGAAAAATTTAGTCGTGATTTTATGCAGTTTTTGGAAGTTTCTTGGAGGAGCTCTCTCGAAAAAATATCTTACAATTTCAGAACGGAGTGGCCGATTTCAGGCAGGTAAAATTTACAATATATTTGAACATGTTCACTATTGAATGGCATATTTGCCAACATTATTGTCTTGATATCGAGGGATCTGTGGTCCTTCAAAGTGGGATTCTTTTTTTTGACTCACCCAGAATCAACATACGTATATCATTGTTTTGATAGTTACAGAATGGGAGAATGGCAGCCTTTCAAACGGTTTGCATTCTTTCTGACTCAAACACGTGTGTAAAAAATACAACCCAGAAATACTGACCTACAGTAGCGATCCTTCCTGGTTCTCCTTCAGGAGATGCAGCAGCTTTCTGTAGTTGCTTGGGTTTTTCTTCCATAACAGGTTTTACCTCATTACTGTTGGCAACTTCGGGATTATTTGCTTTATCAGCCACATCATCCTTAGCAGGGAGGACCGGATCATTTGGTACTTTCTCAACTTTAACATCCACAGCTTCCTTTAATTTCTCTAGGGGATTAGCAACGATTTCATCCTCATTGTTTTCTTTTCCTTCTTTGACGATAATTTGTTGATGGGCTTCATTCACCTGATTTGCAATCTGTTTTAAATTTTCTGGTTTCTGTGGATTTCTTGGAGGGAGCTTTGGAGGAGGTCTTGGCTGTAACTTTACTTTTGGTTGTGGGGGTAGCTGTGCTGTTGAGATTATATTTGCAGGGGCAGTTTTGTTTAATCTGCTAAATGCTGGGATACTTTCGTATGGGTTTTCTTGAGTTGCTCGAAAGGCCTCGCGTGGGTCATGCATTGACATATAATCACCACTAAGATGCGGTGTAGTTTGGGGTCCATAATTCTGATTTACAGGTAAATAAATTTGTTGAGGAGGCAGGGTTGTTTGTTGCATCCTTAATTGGTCATACAAATTCCTGAATTGATCTTGCGTTACTGATTGCCCTTGTGCCTGAGCACCTTGCTGTATCCTGTCATATAACAATTGATTTTGAGGACTTGTCCCAAACTGATTTCCCGCATTGTAGTTTAACGGTTGTTGGCCAATATTTATTGGGAATTGGGAAGGATTCTCTGAATAGACATTGCCTGGATTCACAGCACTGTGTGAATTTGTTGAGCCAGGTGGATTTAAAGAGCCAATTGCGCCATCTAGAATAAAATAATATAATAGAATAAAATACCATCACAATAACAGAGAAATTCCATAGCAACAGTTTAAAAATGGGAAAACCGGGTGCACCAAAATAAAATGTGGCAGGCCACAGTAAATCGTACAATGGACCAATTTTGAAGATTTATGATCTTTAGCAGAAAGCCTGAATTAGATCTGGGATTTTTTGCAATTTTTTTCATTTTCAGTTTTTAGAGCTATTAAATTGGGAATCTCTCGTCCGTTTTATTGAGGAGAACTTTAGCACCTTGTACAGCACAAGATAGAAACAAAAATTCTTTTGCCAATTTTTGCCCCATGGCTGAAAACCTACAAACCCTCATGGACCAATCAGACTGCGAATAAGCGAAGAAGACAAAAGTTTAATCTTACCTACGTTCATAGTACGCAACCAGGTAAAAAAAACTGCTTGAAATTTCCGAATTTTTTTGAAGAAATCTGCTCTTCACATGTTGAGGTATACTTGTTTAAATGCCCATTCAAATATCTCACCATGTTGAGGATAATTAACTTGACAAGAAGTCTTCACATTGTGAGAAGAATTCTTGAGCCATATGAAAGAAAGACTGCAAATCTCTCTAACAAAGGATGATTCTAATATTCTTAAGAATTTTTTAGCATTCTTAGGCAGGAAAACCATGTTAATGTATGTTAATATCTATATCAGTTTTGTGGAGAACTTATTTTATGAATGAGTTGGTTTTTAGAAATTTTCTTACTTGCATTTCCAGTGAGAGTGCTGAGATATTGGGAAAACTTTGCAGCTTGTTCCATGCCACCAATAATTTTAAAACCAAAAGTCTCAACACCATTTGGAGTTACCACTCTGACTACATTCCACGTTGGATCATGGGGCGTTGGCTGGTAAACCACATTGCTCCCAAGAGTTAGATCAAGAATGGGCTACAAATAGAAAATATCATGTCATGTTTATAACACAAGGAGGGTGAAGGGTTTCTTTTTCTTAACCTTTATCTTTCTTACAGGCTCGGAAAAAACTGATGCCCAACTTAAATTCATAATTTTCAACTATTCATTTGTTGGTTAGATTATTGTCAATGGGTTTTTTGGAGTCAAGGGATGTATCAAAGCCATATTTACGACATATTGTTTACATTTCATATCAGATTAGCCTGCTGTTTAAAAAAACTTGCATATTTTTCAGAAGCATCTCCTAACAAATAACAACAGCAGACAGTAGAATTGCAGTGATCTGTAACAGGCTCTTAGTCTAATACAGGGGTGGCGCCAGGGGAGGGCTAGGGGGGCTACAGCCCCCTCGTCGTAAGCATCTAGCCCCCTCATCGGAGGATATTTTGGGTTCTTGTCGGAGGAAATTTGGCAAAATGACGTATAAAAACTGCATATTCTAGCTATTTTAGCCCCCCTGTTGGAAGCTCCAGCCCCTCTGTCGGAAGATTCCTGGCGCCACCCCTGGCCTAATACAGCACTATTATGTTATGTTATGTTAAGATTGACAATGCATCAATCTAATTTGCTCCAAACCATTTTTGCATTTTTGCTTTAAACCATTTTAAAGACTAAATGCTCTGAAACCAGAATGAAACCAAGCTGACATCACAAAAACGGATGAATCTATGGTATCAACCCAAATACAGAGCATCATGATCTGTTCTATGCGAGGCTTCAATGAGCATAAAACAAATGTGAATGCCCTGCAGCACACAGCAAAGCGTTTCCACACAGACAGAGCATCAATCCAATATGAAATGAAAATTCTTTGTCAGCTTCATAGGTATGTTTCCTTACCACATGATCACGTCCTGCAGCAACAGCCATTTTGTAGATAGGTCTAGCTTGTGCATTCATTTGATCCATCAGACACAATATGGTCACAGTGGAAACATCCCTGAATTTTAGGTACTCAAACTCCCGTGTTGCAGGGTTGTATTGTTGAACTGTTGCATTGCAATTGAAGATCACTTCTACAGCCATTTTGTTCCTCTCCATTTTATTCCTGTCAGCTATGTCAGGCTCAATTTTCACTGTTCTTTCTGTGCTGTTGAGCTGTGCTGTGGTCGATGTTCTTTTAGGCTGATTAGGTAGGCTTATTGCCACCGTCTAAGTTTGCACAGTAAAATACATTGAGTTCAGTGCATCAATTCTTTGATTTCGCTTCTTGGAAGCTTTTAGTACTACTTGACTGGCCTAAATTTATCTGCCCTTTGTTTCTGTTCTTGAAGTGTGGTTGGCCTAATTTCTGCTTCCTGAATTTGGATCACTGGAAAACACAAAATTCAGTGCACGAGTCCTTCAAACTACCTTCTTCTGCATCCAAATTTGATAAGGAAAAGATCCAAATGCTTTCCAATCCTTTAGGAAGCTCCATTATCTGCAATTTGCGCCTTTTTCAGAGTGGCAACACGGCATTACGTCACTCCAAATTTTCATTCTGAGAAGGAAAGGGAATTCCCGGGCATTGCCTCATTCTGAAGAAGAGATCTGCAGCCAAAAGAAATCAGAACTTCAGGGATACAGAGCCATTGAGAGGACAAGACAAGGGAGAACAAGCATCTGATACACCCACCACACCACAGCCCCATTATGGGCTATGGCCTGTAATTAGAATGCCCTTTTAGGTAGTTCTCCGTAGTATCATTTTCAAAACCGTCTACTTTGCTTTCGATTTTCAATGATCATTCAAAGGAGTTGATATTTTGCTCAGTGACTTTCAAAATAATTTTAAACTTACCTCTACAAAAAGCACTCATCTCACAACGCATGTCGCTGCTCTTTTGGCCTAATGTCAAAATCCTGCTTTCTTGTATTTGTAACCGAACTGCCTAGGCCCTCCGTGTCTAAACAAGGTTACCCTGCAAACTCTCGATTTTGCTTCTAATTCACTCGAATTCACCTTTGGGCATCTCTCGACAAATATCCTCGGGTTGACGTTCCAATATGGATTTCCCTTCGACTTATGGTGCCTCTCCAGCTTCATTCCAATGCGGGCCTATACGGCCTCGCTGTCAACTGAATTCTTTTTTTTCTCTTATGAAATCAATCTCTCTAATTATAAAGTGACTGGGTAAAATCATTTAATATGTAAATTAAGGTGCCAAAATCACCAAAAACTATTAAACAGAAAGGAACATAGAATAATTTGATTACAAAGTAAATGGGTAAAACATTTAATTTTAAGGTCTTGAATAATATCAGGCCTTTCGCAAAGCAATTTTGAATCCTAGTTTCTCGAAATATTGTTGAGGATAAGAGTGCCATTTTCTAGCGACCTGGGCATGTTCTCAACGAGACACTGTCGACTGAATAATAAACAAAGAGCTTTGGTGCAAAATTACAACTTT
This sequence comes from Aurelia coerulea, assembly GCA_039566865.1. Classification (NCBI taxonomy): domain Eukaryota; kingdom Metazoa; phylum Cnidaria; class Scyphozoa; order Semaeostomeae; family Ulmaridae; genus Aurelia; species Aurelia coerulea. Next base: position 2,535,939 of record CM076948.1, read on the forward strand.
GCATTGCATTGTGGATATGAAAAGCGCGGGAACATGGGCAGGACTTGTAGCGCAGCTGCTATTTCAGATCTCACACTGGAAAGAAATCATCTAGTATCATGTCCAGTGTAGTGTTACTCTGGTATCTTCCAGGGCTGATCCAAATAGGGGCTGAAGGCAGATTGCCTCACCCCCAGAAGGCAACTGTCAGAAACTTTGACTCCGTGTTAGGATCCTTGTGAAGAACTACAGTGCTACTTTCAACTTTCAAAAGATTTTGTTGGAGAAATAATGCATTGAACATTAATTTATCAACGTTCCAGGATAAATTCAAGGATAAATTATGGCAGAATTATCCAATCTACAACAAATTTGGCACTCATTTTGTAGGTTGCAAAGGTCCATTGCAAAGCGAGGCTTGGCTTCAAAATTGTGTTCTCACACATTGTGTTGTTGATGTTGTTCTTGAGGATATTATTGTTTGGAAATGGAATACTTGATTCTTTGTCCCAATAATTAGAGTTTAGCCAATTATTGGCTGAGGTGTCATTGTCACGTGGCTCTGGATTTCATTCAATCGGCTTGCTTGCATCGTTAATTTGTTCTTATGAACTAAGCAGATCATAGCCATTTTACACAACTTTAGGATTTTTAACGATAAATATTGAAGGACATTTTAAGCTTTTTACATTGTATATTGATAGTTTTTACTTTTCTTTAATTTTCAAGCAGGGCCCTTATTCGCAACAGTTCTTGAAGTATTGACAAGGTTTTACTCTGTATAAATATTTCTCTTATTGTTATATATTATCTTCACACGAATCAGATCGACGAGTGTGTGCGACGAAACGCGTCCTTGGTTATTCTACGTTGCTCTTTATTGCAGCTATTAACAATTTTCTCTCCTTTCAGGGTCTCAGATTAATTTCTTGTTTCTCTTGCAAGATTTAACCGTTTTCTCCCTAGTTGCAGGTTAATTTGGTTATTATTCTCTTACAGGAATAAATCTGGTGTCGAAGGTTGCTTAAATATGATAAGTCCGTTATCTAAGGCTATTTTCTAATCCGAATTATAACTCGGAGAAAACAGAACTAAACAAAGAAAGTCTTGTTCAAATATCTTTTTGAGTTTTGTTTCTCATATATTTATCACATCACACATCTTAAATATATGTTTATATTTGTAAAATCTTTTAAAACATTTCTGTACACAGGATATTCACAATATATCAACAAACCCACACATATATCTACATGCAAACATCACAATACATCTTATTTCGTTCGTACACCGGGTGAGTCAAAATAAATATCCAATGGTTGAAAATCAAGGTGCAAGCCAAGTTATTCGATTTAAAACAATTCAAGTGTTCTAATCTGACTTAGATTTCAAGTGGATTTTACTGACGTGGGGGCAATCTCCATAAATCTTTGGGTGTCTCATCTATTTGTGTATATTCGTTAGAGTCAATCATCTGCTGTAAGATGGAGGGTGTTCTTCTTTCAGAGACCTGTACAACCTCGTCCCCAGGGCCTTTTGTCATAAAAAGGCCCTGGGGACGAGGTTGAGACATGTACAACCCGAGTTGTTCTTTTCTTAAATTTAATGTATATTTTTCATTTATATAAGTGGCTGCCTAGTTGGAACTCGATGACATCATGTTCTTTCCAGCTGTGGCAATATTTATATTTTGTTGTAGTTTAGTTGCTTTTTTCAAAAAAATATTTCTGATCAAGTGTAAATGAAACTAAATGAGACTCCTCGTACTATTTTTGGAATGGCCCGAGGTAAACATTTTCAATTATCTTTTGTTTTAGAGCAGGATAAAACATCAAAATGACACAAAATCTTTAAACTCAAATAAAGCCCGAAGTTATAGCAGATGCTTGCTTTTTCAACCAGTGGAAATATTCTTCATACACTCGGCAGCCTCAAAGCAAGGCACATAAAAAAGGATGCCCAAAGCGTATATCTCTTGAAACTTTTAGTCATGTACTTCATTCCAATTCTGGGCCAAACTATGCAAAAGCCTTCAGCAAAAGCAAAACTGCTATTTACTTTTTTGACTTCATCACGGTATCAATAACTAGCAATGATAAAATAGGCTTGCCTAAAGCATTTTAGCCTATAATCCTCGACAAAAACTCTTGTCACACACCAAGTTTTTAAGGGTTTTTCAACAAAAATCATAGTGCCTACTATTTAAGCTGACTGTTGTCTGAACCGCCTCCCCCAGATTTACTTTTCCGTTTTGTGACAAGGCTTTTGGCAAAGATTGCAGCCATTTGTACCAAAGAACAACTTTCTGTAAAAGCTACGATATTCAGGGACCGCGCAGCGGTGCTATAGTGGGGGAGGGGGGCTGAACGGCGAGCGCAGTGAGTCAAAACTTTTTTGAGACCACGCCCTTTAGAACAACGGAAAACGCCCCTTTCAAAAAAGACTTGCGTCTTTACGTCTATATTTATATACAGTTCGGTATAGAAAAGATTTCAATTACTATGCAAAATTGTCCATGGTTGACACATAAATTGTATACAAGTTGTTTTTCTTCGTTGTCATTGATCTCTTAAAAGTTTTTAGGCCTATTTTTGAAAAAAATGTGGGGCTTTGGCCCCCCTAGCCCAATGGCTGCGCGGTCCCTGGATATGCTGGATTGCCATCGAAGCTTCCCAGGGGCGGATGCAGCCTGAAGTTGAAGGGGGGAATACTTGCAAAGATGGCGTCAACGATATAATGGAAAATGAGCGCGCCGAAGGCGCGCGAAAATTTTTTTGACGCTTTTAAAAGAAAATTCTTTGATTTACTACTACCAAGCCATCAGTCTCTTCTTACCAGTCACAGGGGGTACCCAACGCATTTTGGGTACTGGAGATGTGCCGCCCAAATAACATACTTTTTGAAGATTTTAGTATAAACAAGGGTTTGCTTTTTTCTAAATTGGCATAAAATTGATTTGGGTGTCAATTTTCAGAATTTGGTACTAACATGGGTTGGTATCTTATTCCTTGAGAGAGTAGGCACATCCCTATCCGCAAATACGTCAAGTACCAGAAGACCATCACAGTCAATATCACATCACTACAACAACAACAACATAAAAGCACAAGCAGGCCTCTCTTCTCAGTTCGATATAAATTCCCCATCTGTATTCATGCATTGTTATTTTCTCTAATTTGTAATGCAAGTGTCTCAAGTTCTTTATCAGGAACGTATGCTTTTCGTGCTGAAGGCAATGGAAAAACCATTTTGTTAATTTGTTTCTTTATTTCTCTGAAAGAAAGATAATCCGAAGTGTCAGTTTGAAGAAGTTTATCAATATCTTGAAGGGGAAGAGCAAAATTAAAAGAGCTCCATAAAAAAGCAATCAAGGAGCACTTGAATGATCGGAATGAATTCTTATACCTGAGAGAGAATTTCATGAGAATAAAATTACCGACTTTGTCCAACGAATTTTCGAAGGTCAGTTCGTATGTAGACTTGCCCCAAGTCTATTTCATCAACTGTAATAAGGGAAGGGAAAGGGAAGGGAAGGGAAGGGAAAGGGAAAAGCGAAAAAGCAATTTGTTTCGTAATAGAGCTTTCCGGTACTAGACTTATTACAGTTGACGAAACAGACTTGGGGCAAGTCTAGTTCGTATGTTAACTACACAATTTAGAGGCACGGTATGAATTTTTTTCCCTCATGCGACCGGTCAAAACTCATACTTAAATATTCTGCATGAAGAAAATGGCACTATATGCTCCTACCATAGGGAGCTGGCTTTGCCCTGCACTCCTCACCTTTCAAAACATAACCACTAATACAGTTAGACGTAGAGCTACTGATATTTGTCGGTATACAATTGGTGGTATACTGTCCATAGCAGATCTGAAATATTACATGCAGTTGAAGTTGGAACTCGATCCAAGGAACTTAAGTGAGTTAGGCATGAGGGCAACAGGTACTATCAAGTTATTTAATGATCTCATAATATGTTTTGTTAATATATACAATATGAAATGAATTGTACATGAGATACAACTAGATAGGGTACTTCTGCTTGACCTAGATATATTTCAAAAAATTTCCTGCAGGATGTTATGAATGGCACATTTCCTGCAATCGCCCGGTCACATGGTCAGATGAGCTTTCATGGCCTTGTTTACAGGGGACATCTAATTTGAGACAGACTATACTTTAGTCGTTAGATGAATGTGTGTGTCTTAAAATCACGAAAAAATTATTACCAAATTAGATCAGTTTAGAGATTTAGGACACAAAATTTCAAACCGTTTTCCGATCTACCACCTGGCATGAAATTTGAATCAACTTACCTATTTGATGGTCTTGTTCTGTCTAAGTACACTAATATTCTTGATTGTATTAAACTAAGCTCTGAAGACGACTTCTTTTCATCATAAACACGTTTTCTAAACCATGGATGTTTTAATGCATCTACTGCTGTGATCCTCTTTGATGGCTTCACCGTCAACTGAAAACGAAAATGGAAAATGGAACCGTTAGACTATTCTTTCCTTACCAATCATCTTTTGGTGTTACTTGTACGTGCTGGGCTCCAAAACTTTAAAGAGATGCAACATCAGCAACTGTTATTAAAATAAATTTTCTAATTAGTTAAAATTGGAATCTTGGACTTAGTTTTGACAAAAAAGAAACATACCGAGTGAGCCAGAAAAAAGTTCCCACTTTCGAGAATTAGTAGCACCACAAGTACTTCATGGATTTGTATGATTCAAAATCCAGCTAAAAGCTAAAAGATGAAAGTATTTTTGTGATTTTTGTTGTCTCCTTACGAGCACTGGAAATATAGGTAAATTCAACTTAACAAAAATTTCATGGTTGCAAAATGACTGAAAAAGGGCCTAAAACACTTGATCAAATCGTTAGGACTTTACTCACACAGAACATTACGCACGGGCGTTTCACCTCACTCAAGAGCTATGAGACATAGATTCTCAAACAGATACTAAAGATTTTCAATCCCATGGCAACAAATGTGCAGGCGATATCTTTCAACCATGAGAAGTTGTATTTTTTCTGTTGTTCTAAGCGAGTGTCCTGTATGATTTGTTCAAGTATTGTAGGCCTTTTTCAGTCATTTTGCAACCACATAGTTTTTCTAAACTTGAATTTACCAATTTTTCCAGTGCTTGTAGCAAGGCGAGAAAAATCACAAAAATACTTCGATCTTTTGGCTGTGAAGCAAATATTGATTCATTCCAATCCATCTAGTACTCTTGATGCTATGAGGCATATTTGCAAGAACGAAGCAGATAATGAAACAAAGGAACAAACTATATAAATAACCAGCAAATGTGGAAAGGTAGGACGTTGCGCAAAAGCAATCTCTAGGGGCCCTCCCTGCAGCCTAACTACATTTTTTCATATAATAGTTAAACATGACATAAGACAGCTTTGATTAAAAAGAGTCCACTGCTACTAAATCCTCTTGGGTCTTGGTTGCCTCCGTAACGTCATAGAACCTAGAATATTTACCATTTCCCTAACCAGATCATGCGCCTCCGTAGTGATAGTATTCCAATGTTTCTTTGGCATACTGTAACAACCCTCTTCAATGTTCTTTAAAAGATGTATGTAGTTATCACACCAAAAAGGAGGATAGCCAACCTGTGAACGGAAATCAAAACGTCCGTATATTTCATATGCAAAAGAACAAAGGGAAATTTGGCAATAATAGGTCTAATAGCATTTGATTGACATGTCAGTGCAAAGAGACAGGCGATCTTTAAAGGCACATTGTCGTGGCTGTGATTGGCTAGTCGTAATGTTGAAATCATTAACAAAGGATTTGGCCTTTGAATAATTACCAAGCCATTCTGCTTTTGGGTCATACTTTGTTTCGAGAATAAAGGGAGTCAGATCCTTAAAGGAATTTCAGTGACAGCGAAATTACTGATGCCTGCCTAATTATATTCTGTTATATTGTCTCATTCACCCAATCAGCGAGAAGACAGTGTGCCTTTAACAAAGGGATTTATGTGACCGATTAGTTAAGCCAAAAATAAAAATATCTCAAGCCGCAAGGATACAGCAAAACCCCGCAAACGAGAAAAGTTTTTGAAAAAGGCACCCAAAGATAAGAACCACAAGCAGACTGATATCTTTCCATGTTCTTCTAAGATGATGCACTTATTAAGAACAACTAACCTTAAGGGACCGTTCATTATTTACAGAGGGGTTGGTACTAAAGAGAAATGTTTTCTTGTCCAATAAGTCTTCTTACCCAACTCTAAAAGTGACAGAAAAAACATCTACCCAACAATTTTCAGATTGAAAAAATTTTGCCCAACTCCTACCTATAAACATGGTTTCAATGTCAAACGATGTAAATCATCAATTCAATACTGTAAATACTGATGACAAAGATGAACAAAGTAGACACTGAAAGTGAAATGGATAGTGTTGATGATGTTGATGATGACATTGATAATTTTGGACTTTAAACATTTGGCATTAATTGGTGGAAAAATTTTGTTTTCCCAACCTTGAAAATACATGAAAAAATATTTACCCAACCTTTTTATGTCAGAAAATTGCTCTTACCCAACCCAACAGCTTTGTACTCATATGAAGGCTTTTGGAATAAGAACTTCACCCTGAATGCGCAGGAAGAGCATCATGTTCATAAGAACATATTCAGTCTGATTTGAAGAAAAGTATGTCTTTTTGCGGGGTTTGAAACGAAACATAGATGTCTAACTAACTCAAGTTGAATACGAAAAGGGGGTATTAAGTGAATAGAAAAGTAAACATCAAAAGTAAAAGGTTCAAATGAAAGTGATAAGATGGTATTAAATAGTGACTAAGTTAAAATGAAAAACTTTTGTCCGAAATACATTCCATCTATCTTGTTCTTGTAATCGACATTTCAACTCATTTGAGGATGTGACGTCTTCGAATTTTTAAAATCATAAACCAGAAGAGTGACAGACTTTCGCTTGATACCATATTGTAGACATCGAGAAACTATGGTTTTCTTTGAAATTATTTCAAGTTCTGTCAAACAGTTTAGAAATTATGATGGTTTTAAGTATTTTTGAAAATTTTTCTTAAATTCTTGAAAAAGAAGAAAAACACTCTAATTCTGAAAATATTGCAGATTTCAGAAAATTCCAACGATAGAATTATAGAGAACTAGCTAAAGTTTCTTTGAAGTCATTCAGTTCAAAGAAATAGGTCACGGAATTTTACACCAGCCTTTTTAAAGATTTGGAACCTATGCTGATTTTGATGACGCAAAGTTACTCATGCATTGTTATATTGTTATTCGTGGGCATTTTCCAATGACATCTAACTTGAGACAGACTATTGCTTTAGATTATCTTTTAAAGAATATCCAATCAACCAGTCAAAATGACGAAAAATGGTTTTCTTTGAAATTATTTCAAGTTCCGTCAAACAGAGAAGAAAAACACTCTAATTCTGAAAATATCATCATCACTTGGTCAAATGAAAGAAAAACATAAGGAAACTTACCAAACAGAAAAATAGAATGACACCTAACGACCAAATATCATGTCGTAATCCTATTTGAGATTTGTCTTGAAGCGATTCAGGTGACATGAACATATCTGTGCCAAGAGGATCACATTCCACCACATTTTTACCATCTGAAAATAATCAATTAGTAAAATCAGAACAGTGTCAAAGGAAATTTCTATTTTGAAAAATTTGAACTCTTTTTAGCTTAGCCCCAGGGACCCTATCTCAGCTTCCAGAAAGTTTTTGTTAATAATTGCACTAATTTGTACGAAGTGACGATTTTTGCTGAGATGGAATTCGTCCTATCTTCTTTCAGTGTCTTTTAAGCAATGATAAACAAGTAAATAAAGTAAAAAAGGCACTTTGATATGAATTGAATAGACCTTGTAGCTATTCTGAAAAAGAATCTGAATCGAACGATATCTTGATACATTTTGCAGAATTTTCGAATGTGCACAATAGTGATAGAAGCCTAACGCCATTCGATCGAACCTATAAAAATGTATAAAATATGGCTCGATCCAGGTTCTTTTGTAGAATAGCTAAACGGTCTATTAAGCACAGTTCTGTTTAATTCATTTCATATAGAAGTGCTTATATTTTACGTTATTTACCGGTTTATCTTTGTACCATTGCACTACCCGCAACCAGAGGCATTTTTTTCTTTCAAGCAATTTTTGTTAAATACTATGTTTCTTAACAATGGCACAAGAAACATTGATCCAACGTTTTGCATCTAAATGTCCTGTTACACTTGGGGGAAAACAGTTTCAATTTAAAATCAATTTAAAATTCATTTCCCTTGTCTATTTACAGCCATTAGGCCAAATTTTTGGGCCCTCTCAAAATCTGATCATCTAGGTTTATGACTCATGGGGATGAGATGCAAAGAATGCAACTTACCGGATATTCTTCGTGCCAAATTAAAGTCAATAATCTTCAACCAAGGAGCGACATCTGGATTTGCAGGTGTTGGTCTTTGTACCCAAAGAATATTTAAAGGTGATAAATCCTGAAAAATGAAAATTTGTAAAGATGAAACGTCTGGCTCTTTAGATGTCTATCTTTTTACAATAATACAGCTGGAACGACTGTTAGATTTTGCAAGTCCTTATTCAATGTACGGTTTTGCCTCAGACATGGCCGTACACAGTTCAAAATATCTAGGGGGCAAAGAGGGAAAAGCTGGCGGTTATCAACCTCAGTTCTCAGCAAAATTAGGAACATTATAAACACTTCAAACGAAAAGGAATAAAAACAAAACATACTCTGTGCACAATACGATGTCGATGACAGTATCCAATCGCTTGAAATAGCTGTTTCATAGTTACTTGAGCATCCGATTCTGTGAAATTTGACCATCCAGCAATGCCATGTAGAAATGACGTCCCGGGAACATACTCTAACATCAATATCGTCGAATCACGCTGCCTAATGACGTTACATAGTGACACGATATAAGGATGGCGTCGAAGGTCTTTCATGATCTGGAAGAGAAAGAATTAACAAAATCAATATTATACTTGAAAGGTACAGGAAAGCAGACACATTTCGAAACATCGGATACATCATCTAGACTAGCTACACTAGTCCCTCAATTTTGCTGTTGTTGTTGTTGCTGATGGTCAGCTCAATTAGCGACAAATCAGCAGTTCTAAGGAAGATAGGCGACATTCGTATTTGGCACTTTGCGCACAGCGTTTTGCTTTGTTCTAAAGAGCATACAGAGATTGTGTAGCCAGTATACACATAATCAGAGACACCATAGGTATTTTCCTTTTCTTAGAAAACCACTTCTAATGAACACAATCATCAGGTTGTGAAAAAAATTAAGAAAATCCAGTAATGGGAAAAATGTAGCAATCAAGCAATCAATCAATCAATCAATCAATCAAGCAAGCAAGCAAGCAAGCAAGCAAGCAAGCAAGCAACCTATATTTGCTAGCGCAGATTATATTTCTGCAAGCTATACAGCTGATGTGGGCCTGCGGCACTGCGGCTTGTACCCTGAGAGTTACCTCTAAGTACTCATTTACCGACCTCGAAAGGTTTAACAGCTGAATTGGCTGCTCTCTTGTGTTTTGTAGTTCCGACGACGAGATTCGAAGCCACACGGGTAGACCCCACAAGATTCGAAACATTGCTTTTGGCCACACCACCAATCAGTATGGAAACGCCCCATAATTGAACGAACGGCGTTTTCGGCAGCAAAAAGCAACCCTGATCGTATTAGGTTTAAAAGAAATTCTTAATTACGTAAAAAGGTAAATGGAAAAACATTACGATTATTCTTATAAGCTAGGATATTCTGGTCTTTATCCATTTTTTGTGATTAAATATCAACAGTGGATTAAAGGGAAATTTTTGTTTAAATCTCAAATAAGGTTTTGGAGATAAAGCATTTTGATTTTATTTATCCTTTAAAAAACATTACAAAATGCATTCAATCTCACTCTTAAGTAAATGTTTATTCAACCCAAAGACATTTTGATTCTCAGAATTTCATAAATTTATCTTTCTTTCTTAACTTTTCTATCAGGATTTTCTGTCAGCTTTGCTCTGTAAACACGAGGCACGTAAAAAGACGGCCTACGCGGTTGGCGCTCTCAGAACTTCTGTAGATGAGCTTTTCCTCGAGAAAACTGCTATTTAATGAACCATCCTAAGCGGAATAACTTTAGCGACAAAACACATATTGACAGACTTGTTTACAGAAAGGCTAGAGCAGAAGTAAAGCCAGGCATAGACAGTGCAAGTTAATGGTACTTATGACCAAGGCAAGAACTGGCAGGTTTTTAAGCAAAATGTTAGACGTAGCATGTACCTGGCGAGTAAAAAAGGCCCAGGGTTTGAAAGGCTACTGGGGCATTTTACCAAGATGCATTGCGTTTTAAAATGGAACTGACAGATGATTATATTGAAGTTCTGTAATCAAACGCAATGCATCTTGGTAAAATGCCACTTGTCGCCATCTTTAACGGAATCGCCTGATATCCTCAGACGTGCCAACACTCAAAAGGAAGTGAAATCCTACAACTGAAAACGTCTAGAATCCCAGGACTTAGTTAAGCTAACAACAACTCCTTCAAAAAATCACTCCTTTGATTTGCTTGTGGTCTAAGTATATCGGAGATGAGCTAGCATAGTGTCTAGATTGTGGAGCTGATCAACGTATGTTAAAGCACGTAAGCCATATCAAAATATATGCTTGAATGCGCAGCTCAGTAGCTAAGATATAGGCCTTCACAAAGGTTGATCCTATTTCAAGGGAATTTCACGTACAAACGACTGTAACAAATAATAGCTTTAGACGTGGAGACTAAACTAAGTTCTTAAATATGAAGGGAATAGAACTGTTGCACAAAGGGTTGTTATATGATGTAACTCGGTTTATAAACGATGGATAAGGAAATGGCATGCGTTTTGAAGGCAACATTGTTAATCATTTTGCTATAATGCAGAGCAAACGTTGTTTCCCCCATCAACACTATGGTACCATTGTATCGTGAGGCTTATGAAATGAAGATACTTCAAGGAAGAAACAAAGATCTGTGCTTGACTAATATCACAGGTTCTTAGCGAGTGTTCCTTCCTCAACTCAACTCCACTATAAATAACTCCTTGCTCTTGTTCATTGAAACAGTATTAAAGCAGAGACTCTTAAAGGGACCTTTGCGACCAACATGTTTTGCACGCACCATCGCTTTGTTGTCGGCCATTTTAGTAATGAAGTTTTGATCTTTTCCCAAGCAAATTCCACTAAAACAGAGTACTATGAAAGCAAGCATTACAAAATTATTACGTTATCAAAGCCATAGGGTTGGAAATAGTTTCTTTCCCATGTCGGTGATTCCGAAAGGAATGTGCTTATATTAGTTGGCATGGTAGTATTACCCCTGACTGATGATCCATTAAATAGGAGCATATGAATTTCTGTCATGAATTGGCCTATGAACGGCTCAACTACTAATATGGCTTATGGATCAATACTCGGGTAATCTGACTGATAAATTGGTCCCGGTTTTTATTGAAGGCCTAGACGAAACATAACTTGAACTATGTGTCGGTGCAAAGCTAAACTGATTATTAAAAAAATTGTTTCGGGGATTCATGCAGAACGAGGATGAGCTAACCGTGGGACCGCGGAGCATAATTTCGATTGGGGGGCTAAAAAGCAGGGAGAAATCTGCGGGGGTCTGGGGGCGAAGCCCCCAGAAAAATTTTCCTGACCACGCCCTCTACTTTGGCTATAAATGCGACCAACGCCCTTTTCCTACCAAGACACGCCTGGGAAAAGATATTCTTTTGTAGCATGAAGCATTCCAGCAGTGTCTAACTACCCATGATTTAACCACTAAATCCTACTGTAAATCGCGACAAAAGTGGAAAAAAGTTTGCAGTTTATAAGTGTACGTCTAACATTTGATAGCGAAGGCTCGGGGACCACGCAGCATCTTTTGGTATAAAGGGAAAGGCCTAAAGGAACGCTATGCTTTAGTCTAATGACGAAGTTAAAAATCTCTTTGAATTATTTCATTCTAAGAAATAGATAATATGGTGACATAACATAACACTGCTATACTTTCAGAGTTAAGCATTTTAAACACAGCAGAACCTAACAACGCAACATTGAACATTTATTCTGAGTAAGTTTGTATCATCAATTAATCTACATTTTAATAAAATTTCCCTAAATTTCGTATCCTGTTCTCGTTTCTATTGATGAAAATAGTTGCAACTTCGATACTGTTTATTCTGTCTGTCCTATGTTTGTGATTATGAAGGATTGCTAAATTGTTGAATCCTTTTTGGGACATTCTTGAGCGAAGTCAAGTTTTTAGACCCTTGCTAAAGAGAATGATCGCTCGCCAGTTGCACTTGTTGCAGGGTTGACATGACACTCAGCGCACTCGGCAGTTTACAAATTTGGACAATTTCACCTATTAGCAATCTTTGAGCAACTGGAAATTCTCTTAAAAACATCTAGATATCATGAAAGCAATCTATCTTTACATCTTTTACTAAAAGTTTGAATATTTCAAGCTGTGGTAAGAATAGTGAAATTTGTATGTCGTCGGCATAATTCTCCTCGACGTATTTCATTTGAGACGAAACATCGCTTGCATTAACGAAGTTAACCAGAAGAGATCTAAGGTTTCTTGAAGAAATAAAACTGGACTGGTTGAACCTCTCATTGATTGCCTCAACAATGAGATCCAATAAATTCTTCTGTACTGATCCTGCTCTGTTTCAGGAAAACTCCCTGACGCCGTACCTATTTCAAATCGAACAGGTACTCGAAAAACTAGAACATCAAAAAGCTATATCTTGGAAATTATTGGGGGGGCTAAAGCCCCCCCAGCCCCCCCGGCTCCGCGGTCCATGAGCTAACGTCAGTGGACCCTAAAATCGCAATGAGAGCGAGATTTTTTCAGCCGGTTTTGAGTTATGCTCTCTCTCTCTTCCGCGTGGAATATCTTTTTTGCTGCTGTTGTTAAATTTTTGTAGTTTCTGTCGTTGTTGCTGTTGTTATTATTGGCCTCGTTATCGTTGTTTAGAAAGTCATATTTTCTCTGCTGTGTGGAAATATCAGCATTATGTTGCTGTTGTTGCTAAATACTTTGTTGTTGTTGTTGTTGTTGTTTTGAAAATCATTGCTTTTTAGGTCATACTTTATGGAGCTGTCAACTTTATGTTGCTGTTGCTGATTATTGTCGTCACTTTTGATGTTATATTAAACTCATTGCCTGACAAAATATTATCTTTAAACAAAATTGGCAAGCATTTTTTAATAAATGGAAGCTACAGGTCACTTCACTATGAACAGCTTGAATTTGCAGGTAAGATGATTGGGCCTATTTAACCATTGACCAGCGTGCAATCATCAATTGGTTCTGTTGTAATTGACTTCCTGTGAAAGCAATAGATGGTGCGACCAATTGAATAGGTTCCAAATAAACAAGTATTAGGACTTACACAGACGAGCATGCTCTCTCGTTGCAAGCAATTAATAGCCTGTATTTTATAAGAAATCTGGATCAGACCATTATACTACAAGTTTCCTAATTTCTTAATTTGTTGCTTATTTTTCAAATGCTTTGAAATAAGCAACATGATTGTCCGTGAATGTAGGCGTTTAATAGGCTCCCCAAAAGGGTAAAAAAGGGCCCAATTTAGAAGTGGACAGGGTGCACAATCAAGAAATACAGCGTGCGATGTCCCATCCGATACAAGGCACAGATTTGTCATTGTTCTCGAAAACAACGATCAATGTGTCACCCACATCAACTACTGAATACACTCAATATATTTCAGAACTCGTTCCTTTTAATTTCACAATATTTGACCATTAGAATAAGCAGATTTTCATGAAAACGAGCCCGGAACAAACCGCATTTCCATCAAGTTTAGCAAACACAATTACTAAATCGAAACAAAGGTCATCCTAGTACACATATGCTCTGATTTTTCCATTAGTTTTAAGTGACACAATAAACAGAGCAAATGGCAGAACAGCTGAGTGGCTGATCGCATGAGTTCAATCGCACGTTGACATGCTAGAGATTTGCATCTATTTGAATGTCAAAGGCTTTAAGGAACGTTTACGAGGCTCGTTGTAATCAGCCCAGAGAACGTCTGTGCAGTGGCCTTGAGGAGGCTCGAGCAGGCTTTTAGGAATGTTTAGGAGGCTCGTTGTAATCAGCCCGTCGGTGCAGTGGTCTGGAGGATATTCAGAAGGCGGAGGTTGAGATAGAGGTTGAAATAGTGCGATAGAGGAATCACATTATGTTGTTGGAGAGATAATATGCAGTAGGTCGGAGGATATTCCGTTATTCGGAGGGATAAAACACAGTAGGGCGAGGGGTAACATGAGTTAAAAACAGAACTTAATAATTAATTCAGCCATAATCAGAAGCACATTCGTCCTGGAAATACCACAAGCATCATAATGCAATTCTGAATCCAGTTCAGTGGTTCGAACATGTATGAATGATAGCAAACACATTTGTTTAATTGCCTTGTTGCAAAACATATATCTATGCACGGCATTGTTATCAAACGCGCTTGAAGGGGAGGCAGTATTCCGTAGTGGATTTCAGACTTTTACAAAAGTTGTTCTCTTATCCGTATCTCTGGAGAACGTTTGACGTAATAATTGTCTTTCAGTAAAGTAGAGCGAATCTTCAAGGCTTTTTTGCAGCATGAAACCCAATGTTTAAAATCATATCTGATGGTTTTGCAGTTTAGGTTCTAAAATAGATTCACGATCCCAAGATCCTTGAAAAATGAGTGCTTTAAACCATGAAAGATGAAAAATCAAAACTCAGCTCCTAATTACGTCGTACAAAATACCGATACTGCACCTCTAATACGTGCCCTTTTCCATTGCTCAGTTCTTCAATCTTATAACGAAACAAAATGTTTTGACAACTTTGAAGTCGAATAAATCTATCTAATCTGAACTTGAACCTTTATTTTACTTGAACATCTATTTCTTTATTTGCTTCTGTTTAGCAGTCTTCCCCAGCCGCAGCCATCCTTCTTTCTTTAGATTTCGCATCAATTGATTAGGTTACAAATGTGTCCCTGGGGGAAAGCAATTTCAACAAAAATTGTTCTGTTTTGTCAATGTTAATGAATATACTCTCTGGGGGACTCTCTTGATAACAATCGAAAGATCGTAATATGAAAAGAGATTCGTAGAAACAGACTAAGGATGTTGCAAGCAACCCCGGGGGTCTACCTTGGAGAAAAACAACGGGGATGTGCCTGCCAAAAGAAAATTTTACGACCTTGTCATGGAATAAATGTTTGAAAACATAGTACCTGTCCTGGATAATACAAGTGTCTTTTGTGAGTTACCTTAATTTTGCATGTCAAATCTGACCTGTCCTGGGAAAAAAGCTTTAATGAACATACCTGTGCCGGAATAAATACACAAAAGGTATAACCCTGTCCTGGAATTTTCTTCCGAAAATGGGGCCCTATTGGCAGGCACATCCCCGGGTGCTCAATGTATTAAGTAGACCCCCCGGGCAAGCAACGAGCAAGCAAAGCAGAAATTAGGTTGATAGGGAGCTGGTAGCAACCTCACAAAGATAAAAAACAATGCGAAACATAATCATACCTCAATTTCATTTTCAGCTTCCCACTTTAGCCGCCTATTTCTTTCGAAATCCATGACTTTAGCAGCGAGCAACTTCCCATCTTGGACTCGTTTGCAAAGCAGCACCGTAGCAAAAGCTCCTTCACCCAAAACTCCTTGCCAGGCATAACCCTCAGCTGTGATGCCTCGATCCATGTTCCTCATAGTGAAAAGAGAAGATGCCCCGCTCAGCTATTTAAGCCCCTTGCAGCCCAATTGATTATGCAGCCTCCCTTGTGTATGCTACATTCTGAGAGCACTTGCCTTTGTTTTGTGTATCCCCTAAGATAACACAGCTTTGACTTTCATTGTGAAGAAGCCTTCAAACGGGCCGGTAAAGATCAATTCAACTTCTTTGACCTGTAAGAAACAGGACTTAAATGATTAGTTTTAAAATCCTAGTATGTACACTCTGAATTTAGATGAGCCACTTTATCATTATAGAAAAACAGAGTGACTCTTTTGGGTTTCTGTGAAGAGAAATGTTCCTCCTGGAAATCATATCTGTTACTGTAAAGATGAATTTAATGCAACAAAATTCCGGGGGTAATTTAGAAAAGTAATTCAGGGAAAATTCACGTAGTAGAAAATAAACCCTCCTGGAAAACATAGTATGTCGTTAACTCTGTGTTAGGTACCAGAAATTAAAGGGGGTATGATAAAAAGCATTTGATTGTCAAAAAGATGGTGCTATGCTACATGTTTTTGACATTTTACCGTTGAAATTCGATGCCTTACAACTATTCTAGAGGGATCTGTAAAATATGTCTGTCTTTTAATTTTATTGAATTTCGAGGCGAAAGATCGATCTGTGTACTAAGGAAATTTGTAAACAGAAAGAAACGAAAGCTGACACTTACAAAATACGCTACAAAAGCTTTATTAAAGATTCGTACGTCATATAAGAAATCCTCTTATAACACAAGGATAAACACTTTCAATGACAAACGTGATTTGCGATCAATTTGTTGCCTGTGAATAGCCTGGATACTTTAACATTTGGCTTCCACAAAGTTATGTTTTGGAAGAGGAGGACGCTGTTTTGTTGTTATGGAAACGTTTGCTGTCCTGTCCCCCTGTCCGAACCAAAGAGGGTCGTAACTGCAAATCAGGATGCAAGACTTTGAGAAAACTTTCTCAGACATGCGATTAATTAGATCTCTATTCCATGAATTCAGGGCGATTTTTCAACACGGTTCTTCTGTCATTGTATGATTCAACCACGGCAGACCCACAGCCTGTGGAAACACTGGGCCTATTCCTCTTTTTAAACTCCACCGTAAACCAAGCCTAAGAGAAGTCTTGCTCTAAGATAAGTATGTCGAGAAATAGCATTTTGAAGCGAAGGCCGTGTATCACTTTTTAAAAAAGGTGTATGATATATTTAACGATAGGATTTTTAGAAATTTTCACGGATTTTTCTTGGAAACAAAAGGATTTCTGCCACAGGTGTACGAGATTTTTACAGAGTAATACGCCCTTTAGAAATTTTCACGGATTTTTCTTGGAAACAAAAGGATTTCTGCCACAGGTGTACGAGATTTTTACAGAGTGATACGCCCCTCGTTTTGAAGTGCATTTATAACACTACCTGATACCATTTTCCTCTTATGAAATAAGAAGAGCAATTAAAGAATCATATAATATCGAAGAAAGGATCATTTTCGGGAAAGTAAGGAAATCATAATTCTGAAAGCTGACCACATTTGTTAAAAAACATTTGCAAAAATCAGAAAAGAAATCCGATAGATAAAAAGTTTTATGCTGATACAAGATACAATCAATAAAAGGCGCTAAACGCAACAGATTGAAAAACAAAATTATAAATTGAAGATTTACTGTTCTCAGGAGATTTCCAGGTGATCAGCACTTCAAATCTTGCTACTTTGAAGGTGTTAGCTTATTTCGATGTACGTCAACCTTTTACTGTTGATACCGACCACATGTCGAGAGATAATGGTCAAATAACACGTTTTACGTTCATCCTAAGTTAAGAAAATGGTCGAGTTTCAAGTGAGTAGCGTAGAAGGCACCCGGGGGGGGGGGGGGGGGGGGGTACTTGACTAGGGAAGTGACGGGGGTGTGCAGAAAACCGCTCCACACCCTGCACCCTGTCGCATAAAAAATAGGCCAAAAGTATACCCTGTCGCATAAAAATTTTGCATCTCAAATATAGTGTAGAACGCAATTTTTGCTTGTGATACCCTGTCGCATAAAGTTTTGACCTATTATAATACCCTGTCGCATAATTTTCGTTAGAAAAGGACACCCTGTCGCATAATTTTTACCGTAAAAGGACACCCTGTTGAGCGGCACATCCCGTCAGGTCAAGTATGGGAGTACTCCCCGGGAGAAGGCATCACGCATTGGTAACGAGATTCACAACACAAAGGGCAGAAAGGGTTTTTTGGCCGAGCTGAACTTTAACAGACGTATTCTCATTGGCTAATTTGAAATTGAGAAATATATTTCCAAGAAATCCAAGGATAAAAAATAAATAATTTTTTGAGAAACTGGTTCATAAGAAACTGGTACCAAGATGACCAAAACTTTAAGAAACTCTAGTACTATGTCGGAGTAGTAGTAAGAAATCGCTAATATGTTGTTGAACCGTTATTCTTGGAGCAATAAATCGTTTCATGTTTTGAATGCAATAGAACACTGTTTACTCCAATATGATGTTCCAGGAGAGGACGGGGGTGGCTACTTCACTATCTAATCACATGGGGATGTGCGCCCGTTTTGGGGTGGTTTTTGGCCCGAAAATTATGGGGATATGATGTATTTGTTAAAGAAATATTCTAGGACGGAATCATTTTGTTCTCTATAACCTAATGAAAATTAAAATAAACTGAAAGTGGGTAAAGGTTGCAAAAGAAAACTTAGAAGTTTAGTACTTTTAGTCGAGGAGGGGTGTATCACTCTTGCGAAAAGGCGTAAGAGATTTTTGTAAACAGTAGGATTTTTACGGCTTTTTTACGGATTTTTCTTGAAAACAAAAGGATTTTTGCCAAAGGCGCGTGAGATTTTTATAGAATGATACCCCTCACTTTTAGTATCTAATTATTGGCCAGAATTGTTCTCTGTAATGTTGCAAATAACATAGCTATGATTTAGTTTAAATACAATTGGTGACCCAGTCCCAGCCAAATCGTCAACTCAAGGATCATAAAGGAATAATAAAGTTGTCCCAAAAATAACGAAATTGTCTCTTTATTAATAGGTTTGCCTAACAAGTTTAGGAAATTCATATTAAAAAGAAAGAGTCTCTTTTTTATCATGAATTTTCATAAAGAATTGCATATAAAATTGTACATAATTTCATTTCGGTGAAAAGAAAACCGTTTCCTTATTAGACATCCCACTTTTAAATTGTACAATCTTGACAAGAAATCCGGACAAACCAGAATCTATTCACAAAAGAGTTCGAAAAACATGTGCCATAAAGCGACGTTATCAAACGGTAAAATTATCTGCAAACCACATGTAATAACCCAAGGGTTAAACTTTTAGTTAGCATTGAAAGAAATAAGACATGCTATTTTATGATAATAATAAGAATAATAATAATATGTCGAATAATGGGACTACGAGGCTTGCAGCCTATAAAACCCTGAAGTTGTATTTGCGTTAAATGTTCTGGGATTGAATTGTTTTGTTCTCTATAACCTAGGCCTAGTGAAAATATTTAGCCTGTCAAGTTTAGCCTGTCTTGGTTACAATTAATATGTTCCTTTTCAAACATGTCCCTAAAGCATAAGCATTCGGGAAGATCAAATCTGGGGGGGGGGGGGGACAGCCAGTCAATTGTTTACCAAGTTTTTGCCCGTCTTAGAATGGATTTTTGCCTGTACTGAAAAGGCTGATTTTTGTAAAGTTTTCTAAGATTGGGGGGGGGGGGCTGCAGCTGCGGCCCTCCCAGCCCTCCATGGCTCATATGCTTATGCCCAACCTTATGCCCTAAAGTCCTTAGCACATAGAGAACGAAAGTGAATAGATTCTCCGAGTTGAAGAGAACAAGGACGTTGTTTATTTCAAATAGCCTAGTTTGCTTCTTTGTAAAATTAAAGATCCTCAGTAGTGTAGCAAAATAGGCCTATGTCTTGGGAGCTGGCTAAGAAAAAGTTCGATGGAATTCATTTTGGGAGCTTTCCTAATATCATCAGGGTTACATATAGTTTTTTATGGAAGCTGTATGATGAATTGATCAAAGCGAATCTAACTTTGAAATAAAACTGCTAACATTCTGAATATGTCCATGAGCTTCTCTCACTTCGAACAAAACAGCTTATAAATATCAGTGTAAGTTAAAGCTTGATCATTAATAATTTTGTAAAGGACGTGTGCCAAGTGGCTGTTCAGAATAGCAGTGTATTTATTCTACATAATGAAGTTTAGCCTGTTTTGGTTGCAATTAATGTGTTCCTTGCTCATCTGGTGCACAGAGTTAAGCCATTATGTGGCTGGCTAATTAATTAACTTTTCTTCATTTTGGATGTTAAACTGTGGTGTTGGAGCGACTCCATCGATCTACGATACCACAGAATAAAATTAAGAGGAACGAGCTCTCCCCACTTTCCCATAGTCGGTTTGTTTTCTTTGAGAAATACCATAAAATACAGTATTCACCTCCCCTGAATTAAGACGATTTAAGAGTGCTTCAGGGGCTCCGTCGTCAAACAGTAAACAAATCCGTAAACTCACACGTGTCACCGATTATCCATTGTTCATCCATTGTCTTCTGAAGTATATTTGGTGCCAGAAAGTAACCGTTAAAAATCCACTTATATCCGAGCAATCGTAGAAGATATGACTGTTTGGTTTGTTCCTAAGTGAAGTACAATGATTAATGTCTAAACAGCAACTTTCATTTTGAAAAAATAAGAAAATCCTGTGTAATATCGCCTTTCAAAAAACTGCAAAAATCATCGTTTTGTTTACATTTTGACGACGGAGCCCCTTTCATGCTGACTTTGTAAGTCCTGCAGCCACCATAGATGCAAACCACATATGTTTTTGCCAACTAAACCTTTACTACCAGCTCACAACACATCTTACAAATGATGCCATGCGCATATTCCTTAAAACATTTGACGCACGATGCATTTTGTAATGCCAAATCAGTGCCAGAGAACTTCAAGAGCAGGCATGCTCCATGCAAGTCTATTTCATTAACTCCGTCAAGAAACTAAAATTAATAAAATTGTACTTGCGGAGGACTCTGCGGAGGAGGGAGCAAAGAGGAAAGCAATGTTATTCGCTCTCCTCTTTTCTCGCTTTCTCCTCCGCATATAAAGTTCAATTTCTTTTACTTAACCTCATCTCTGAAAAGAAATCAGTAGAGTCTGCACGCAGGCTAGAAAATACTTCCTGTTAGGGTTACCAGGATTTTACTGAATACGAGTTGTTGTGCAAGCCTTGTTGCCAGTGACAAAATGTGAATAGCCAGTTAGAAATATCTCAAGGAGTCCTTCAACTACCAAAATGGAACAAGTGTTTCGAATCGGAAACTTAATAGATAGTGAAGTGGGTTTTGCAGTTTGAATGAGCCCCACCATAAGTAATATGGAAATTTTGGATGACTGCAATCAAACTGGAAGGTAAAATGGGCAAGAGATTGTCTGGTAAAACTTTAAGAGAGATTTATAGACAACACGTCGCTATCAGTCTTAATTCTCTTTAATAACAAGCATCTCGACTTCATTTTGTAACTCACTCCATCTTGGTGTTAAGAAGTGATCCAGCAAGCATTCAAAAAAGTTTAATTGTTATGCAAATTATAAAGAGCGAGTTTTAGGCGCTGGAAAAACGATAGGATGAGGAAATTTTGTCTATGTACAATTATCCTAATTTCACAAAACATAACTGTGCAAACTTATCCAAGTTACAAAAAACACTTCTTACAAAGCAGGAAACTTGTCGAGCAGAAAAAAGCTTAACCAAATGGAGCTATGGATATAAAAATAACGATAGTTGGTAATATCAAGTTTATCTTTTAATCTGATATGAGAGGTTTATGATTCAAAGGTGACCGAATAATCAACTGGAAATAAGTAAGAATTTCACCAATCTTCAAAGAGCCAGAGTTCAGATAAATTGGTCGTCTTAGGGTGGATTATGGAGTGAAATAAGTAATTGGGTACATATTGCAATTCTTCTGGTTGTTCGTAGTCATTCGATTGCCTCGTTAAAATCAGGGTATCCTTGGAAATATAAATCAAGGTTAGAAGATTAATTAAGTAAAATGAAAGGAATTGATCATTGGAAGAAAAAAAGTAAGTTTGCGTGTGTAGATTGTGTTGTTTATTTGACTCGTTTACCCTTCAAGCAAAATGCATGAATCTCGACCGTTTTCTAATTTTACTCTATTGTAAAGTTAATCAATATGAGCGAAGGACAGCACTCTCTGGTTACCATTGCCTAGGAAAGACGGGAAAGCGAGACTCGTTTTTCTGTTTCTCTCTCGCAGAAGTAATCCCTCGTAGAAATAAAAAGACTTTCTCCAAGTCTATCCGAAAGGCTCACAAGTTGAATAACAAGAGTTTCCGCATATATTCCTATGTCATTGGTCACAGAAACTAAATAGGACCATATGTTACCCCCCCCCCCCCCCCTCCCCACCGGTAAGGAAGTTCAATTACGGTTCTTTCTTGGTGGAATAGTCCTTGAAGTTGGCTGAAAATTCTGTCTTAAACCAGGGCTTGAATGAACGCACAGCTCTCAAATCGGATTAAAAGAAGAAGAAAATCTCATTTGTCCAGCAGCCTAATGTCTATCTACTTCTAAGTATAAAGGATATCTGCGACTAAGCTGGAACAAGTTGGAACAAACCGATATGTTGCTGTACCAGTTCACTTTAAACTATTAGATCGCAGAAGAGAGTTTTGGCAGGTACGGGATGTTCTTTCTCTCTTGGAAAGTGCGGAGGGCTAAACAGGAGAATAGGTTCCAAATCTTTAAAAAGGCTAGTGTAAAATTGAGTGACCTATTTCTTTGAACTGAATGACTTCCAAGAAACTTTAGCTATTTCTCTATAATTCTACCGTTGGACTTTTCTGAAATCTTCAATATTTTCAGAATTAGAGTGTTTTTCTACTTTTTCAAGAATTCTAGACAAATTTTCAAAAAAACTTAAAACAATCATAATTTCTAAACTGTTTGATGTAACATGAAATAATTTCCAAGAACACCATAGTTTATGAATCCCTACAATATGGTATTAAGCAAAAGTCTGTCACTCATCTGGTTTATGAGTTAGAAATTTGATGACGTCACATCCTCAAATGAGTCTAAATGTAAGATACGCTGTAATTTCGAAAAATATTCAAAATTTCTGGAAAGTACAAAGGTAGAATTATAGATAAGTATCCAAAGTTTCTTTCAAGTCATTCAAACAGAAGAAATAGGTCCCTGAATTTTACACCCACCTTTTTACGCTGAGAAAAAGATTTGGAACCTATGCTGATTATATGAGGATATCGAGATAAATAGTCAAAAGGTAAGTTATGATCAAGCCAGCAAAATAGAATTCCACTGCAAAGTCACTAAGACTGCAGTATCTAACGCCTATCTGAGAAAACCCTCCTTGAATGAGAAGAGTCTTAGGAAGGGTTAACATGTGGAATCTATATGGTAGAAATGGATTACATGCTTGAAAGTCAGTAGTCTGCAGGGATGAAGAGGGGATTACGAAAATAGTAGTTTACCCGTAGGAGCTAAAAGTATACAAGCTCACTTTCTACGAAAAATTTGATGGAGAAATTATCGTCTCAAGATACATATGATATAATATGGTTTGAGATTTTATATTGAAACGTTTGCACATAGAATAGAACGTTTGTATTTTTATGATATATGATATCATTAGTATCATGGAAAAACACATTGTAAATTCTTAGAGACACATTTCAATTTCCAGGACCCGCCTGAACCGCAAACTTCGTTCGTGAGCTTCTTATAGATGTGTGGCAAAGAAAGGTCCTTTGGAAACTCCGACTGCGTTAAGAAGCCTCTTAGCTTTTAAATATATAAGTAGTCGATAAATGTTTCGTCATATCAGTTGAGAAGGAGTGGTTAAAATGGGTTGAACATACCAGTAGGAGTGGGCTTGCCAAAATCTCTCCCGTGTGCCAAAAAACCTTAAAAGTTACAGCTGCGAAGGACGGAAAAGCAGTACCTCTGCGAAGGAGACAATTAAAGCAGGAGAGACTTGTATAATCATTTGCCTCATGAAAAAGTAAGGAGGTTCTCTGAATTATTGGAAAGTATATCATCTCTTTGCTTAAAGCAATATGCTTGACTTCTATTGGTCAATTTGGGTGCTCCGTCGCTCCTTCGCAGAGGTAATCATTTATTCAATCATTTAGCTTTTTTGGGTTTTAGGTACACGGTTTGGGTTTTAGACTTGGGCAAGTCCAAAGTAAATGAAGCAAGTCAGCCCATTTTTTCAGCATTTGACAAAATCTAAAGTCTTCTGTCTCACATTGGATGTCAGACCAACATAACAGAAAAAACCAAACCTGTGACCATTAACATAGAGGAAATTGGCCGAGGGCGTATCGAATTACTCCTCCAGAAAGTTTTTACAAGTTTTTACAGGACAAAAGAACTTCAAGGCTGCTGGGCAAAATGACAAAATACATATTTTAATAAAAACTTACAAAGATTATGCTTCACCTGAGGAAAATCTCTATTTTTTCTATTTTTCTTGCTGTGGAGGAAAATCTCTATTTTTCAGCGGAGGAGGCTTCATTACCTCATCCGTAGAACTATATAAATTTTCCTCCACAGAGGCATATAGCTGCGGCGATCAAGCCCCTAGAACTATGATAAAAAGGAACTCCAAAATGGTACATGAACTGCTGTTAATCCATGCAAAATGACAATAAACTTACCCTCTTGCTTTGTGACGATGTCTATCGTTTTCCTTCTGTGGTGATTCCTGAAAGACTTGAATCAACTATCGGCTTCTTTGTTCAGCTGAAAACAAAAATGAAGCGAGGATTAGAATCAAAGTTCCTAATTGTGACCACTCAGGAGCACGAGAAGCAATTGACTCATCGCTGTCAATTCTCCGGTTTTGTAGTAACCTTGTTTTAACACGAGCATATTATGTGGTGTGTGCACATGGAACAAGAGAGTGTGCAAAGAGCTCGGATTAATTCTGGTTTCACGAACTTTGATTAGCTCTTAAAAATCTTCAAAATCTCATACTGCAAACAGCTTGACGTATTTAGCTTTAACACACATTGCTTTTAAATGAAACACTGGTTTTACGTTATTTATAGAAATTCTTAACCCTTGTACAGAAGAGCCAACAAAATTGATGATAAGTTTTCGATTTGCGTAGGAAGCTAGCAATGTCTTTCTGTTTGGCAACCTGCTCAGTCGTTGGTTGTCAACCGGAATCAGGCGGTCACTATTTTTGAAACAGTCTGGACAAACATTTGCTCATCAGTAAGTGTTTTCTATACGGCTTACACAATTCAGCCTTTTGCTAAAAATGAACAATGTACTTTCATATTTTTGGAGTTTACAATTGTTCATCAGCGAAGATTATGCTTCAGAAAACGTTGTACCTTTTCCAGAAAAAAAATCACTGCGATACAAGTATGCGATCCACAACATACTGCATAAATTCATCTACTTTCTCTTGTCTATCCTGCTATAACGCATTGCCAGAATAGTGGTTCAATTTGTTGTGCTGCAGTGAAAATTGCTGTTGTTATTATTCCTCAAAATCTGTGTCAAAGCAGGTCTAAAAGGCTTAGAGATAACGACATAAATCTCCCCGAAAATGATTATGCTAAACCAAAACTTTACCTCACTGAACATTTCACCATAGTCATGATTCAACAGAAAGTATATCTTCAATGTTTAAAATCACAGGAAAACTCGAATTGTATCTCATGTACACACTGCACCTACAGCAAAATTCTCCCAATAAAACGATGCCTAGTTTGCATCAATTTCTGGTATTACCTTACAAATTTTGTGATCTCAATTGTGGCATTACCAAATCACCTTAAAACAATAAATTCTGTGAGCCATATGTTACGGCAGTGACTAAGAAATCAGCTAATATAAGCCAAGCGTATTAGATGTGCCGATTTTATAAGGTGAATGAAGTGCCGCGGTATTTAAGCCACATGAGGCCTCTCGCTTACTCTTAAAGTGGTGCATTGCTATAAATCTTTTAAATAGGCTTATGGCCTAATTTTGACGATGACCTGGTTGGAAAATGATACGGAGGACGGTAGCAAGATAAAGCAAAGGCTACATTGATCTAGGCTGAACCAAGAACTTTCAATGAAAAGAGGGTGATTACAAAGCTATGAAGGCCATTTAAAAGATCCATTTCAGTAGTGTTAAAGAGCCATCGTCACCTAAGGTCCTTTGCGCGCCGAACTATAGCTCCACAGTGCAGTAGTTAAACAGATAGAAGAGTTTCACTCTAGTTAATTTGTAGAAGTAGAAGTAAAATGTAGAAGAGTTTCATTCTAGTTAAACCGTTCTATCAGTTAAACTACTGCACTGTGGATCCATGGTTCCCGCTTTGGTAAAATTTGATTTTCTGACAGTCTAAAATTTAAGCGTGCCCGCAAAGGACCCTGGGTGACAGTGGCTCCTTAACCATGCGGTCAACCTTTCTTACAACAATCAGAAAGTTCTGCTATCCATTCATATCTAGAGCATGCCTTCCCCCCACAAAGGTTAAAATTGTCTATGAATCTGTGTGCTGCTGTAATTCCAAGTACATAGGCTGCATTTCTTAATGATTAATAGAGAGGATAAACAGAATGCCCCATCAAGTAGCCAACAAGAATCTACTTCGCTAAGACAACAGCCTCCTTAACCATGCAACTCTGAAACAACGCCAAAATATTGTGACTCGCCAAAAGCAAACTGAAATGAACTGAACTGACTCTATCAAAGACCAACTTTTATCAGCAAACCAAGACTCTGCCAAAAATTAGTACGAGGGCGTACGTGAAAATTTTGACGAAACAAAAAGCAACAGGGACTCATACTCTGGTTGAAAAGAATTGGCCTAAGCTTCCGCATCTAAACACCTTGACCAAGTTTCTCCAATAAACAAATCAAAAAGGTAACGGATAAAATTGAGTGAAGATAAGAAAAAGAAAGAGTTACTTACAATAATATATAAAGTTCCCATGAAAGTTAACGCAGATCTGTAGAACCAAAGCGAGAAGACGTTTGCCATGCCATCCGCAAAATGTTCATGGATCAAATCATGAACATATGGATTTTATCAAATGAATGTGTATGGAATAGGATTCCCAGTCGCGTAAAGAAGATTAAGGATAAACACACCAAAGAAATAAATTCAAATCTTTTAAAATCTACAAATCTGGCCACTCAAAGATTCGTTAATTCACGACATGAGTTTCAGATCGTTTCCAACAAATTCTTAATTATCACCCATGTTATCCTTTTCTAAAAATCTTAAGCTTCTTAATTTTACTTAAAAACTAAGCTCATGCCTTCAGACCCCAGTAGGAGATTCACTCTAGGATTTTTTGCCGGGCCTAGCTGGAAATGTCATTGCATTAGTCACTCTGTCTAAAAGATGTTCTCGTACGATGATATCAACTTGTTCATGGCAAAAAATTTAGGAAGAAAGCTCGAGTTTTAAGTCAAAAATTACTTCGTGAAATCAAAGTTAAATGAAGTTAAAATTATTGACAAATGTAGGCAGTTGATCAAGATTTTGAACCCCGTTAGGCGACAGATGACTAAATATCTTGATCGTGCTGAAAGCTGAAAGAACAACACAATCTTGATTCAAAATCTTTCGGTAGTTTGAAACGTTTCCAGGTGATCTCGACCTCTTATCACGATTTTTCGGGTTACTGCTTCTGTAAAAGGCGAAAAACTTTATGCCAAACAGAAGTCTGTCTATTAATCTCGAAATCATTTCTTACATACTGGGCAAACAAATTCCATAAAAATCTTGTTTATCAAGAACGCTTGATAAATGTTTTTCAGCAAAGTGAAGTGGAAATACATATTTTTCGAACAAATGTTCTTAAAACCACCCCAGCTGGTAGACCTTTGGCGGGAAATTCACAGTTTTAAACTGAGCTCCTCTGATGTAAGTAAAGCGTTCATTGTGCCGAGAAAAAGGAAAACAGTTTCTACGAACATGCTTCACAATAAAAAACCGGTGACCTGAACAGTGTTGAAAACTTACTAGAAACATCAATCAACTGCGAAAATTCACAAAATAACCTTTTCAGATTCATTGACCAACCTCCAAAAGATTAAGAACGTTTAGAAAATATTTTACCAAATATTTAACAAAAACGAATATTTCAAATCTTTTATCATTGCCAGGCAAAGCAATGTCATTGAATAAGATTTTGTTGCACGTAAACTGCGGCAATGAAGCAAAATAAGCAAAAAATATATACAAAAAGGGATGACCTACCATTCTCGTCGCAGTCCGTGGGATGTGCTGTTCTTCGCTTTTATTTTTCACAACTTCGAAGATTTTTGTGGTCTTGCAAACTCTCTTGTGGCCTAAGAATGTCTCTATTGGTTTGGTTGCTTTTCAATGGTATCTGAAGAAAATAAATAGATTCTATAAGGAACTGTGGGTAGCAAAAATGTAAACAACTCTGTGTTACCCTATGGGAAGGAACGAAAGATTTCAAAATTATACTGGTTGTGCAAAATATATTTCCTTGTCTAAAGAAGAAAATCCATATATATTTTCGGCTTAGCAAAAAAGGACGGCCATTTTTAGGTCTGAGCCTACCGACTACATTCTTGGAGAAACGATTGTAATAACAAACAGTTGCATCGTAATTTCTGAAACCCAAACCCCCTTTCAATCCTCCTTTTCTGAAAAATAAAAGATTTTAAAAACTTGAATATCAATTTTCAACATATACATTGGAAACATGTTGGTTCTTACAGTTTTCCCAAATGACCGCAAAGGCTTAAAGGCTTCAAAAAGTGCTGGACCTTCGTCAGCATTATACCTTAGCTGCGATTCGATGATGAACAACTGGTGAAAAGCACGATATATAAGGGCTGGGCCCATTGCATGGTTTGGCATGGAACTGCCAGCCCCTTCTATTCTTTTACCGTTTGCATTTCATCTTCTTTGTTTCTTTTGTGTGTGTAAAGTGGATTTTTAAAGTAAGTACAGTTCTTGATGGAGGCCAGATGACCTTGTGTTTTCCTACACCAAGAACGGTACAGTATTTATGTTTATTAGTTATTTTCAATTTGTCAGAAACAGAAAAGAATGAGCACCTATGTTCTGTACTGCTTGCAGGCGGCAACATCTAAAAAACAGATCCTTGGAAATACCGAGGGGCGATACTGTGTGAGATAGTTGCAGTAAGTTGCAGTTACAAGCGGAACCCTTTCATCGACACAGATAACAGCTTTAGATGGTTCAGAAGAAAATAAACAAGAGACAAGGTATAATACGATGGCTTGTTGTTCCCTACAAAGTTTCAGATATAAACATCAGCGTTTGATTGGATAAAACTGCGGTTCGAATATGACCGTTGCGTTATTCCTCAAATATATAATTCTTTATGAGAACAGAAGTCTATTTTATTGCTGATTACAATTTCTTTTCTCTTTTAATAAGCTAGGAGACGCTAGTTTATAAGATTACGGCCTATCTAGATAGTTAAATTCATCTCCAAATGTTTTGCGATAAAGATTCGGACATGTTGACGCGAACGAGGCAACAGTTTCATTCGAGGTCAAATTTTTGTTAAGATTATATATTAACTGAGAGAAAGCTTCGACCAAAAATCTGTCTACTTTTCGAAACTGTTAAAGATGGCGACATTAAGTAAGCCAAAAGAGTCTTATAAAAGGATTTTCAATGATTCCTAAATTTTGCTTGTCAACTTTAATGCTCATTAAGAGAATGTTCGAGTTCGATCAAAACAAGTCACGGAATGCAGCAATCTATAAACATAGGCCATGTCTTTTGGTCGTCTGAAACTCTGTTGGGTCAGGACATATGGGTTCAAATCAAATAAGAAAATCATGATTTTTTCAATGCTTTCCAAAAATTGGAGGTGGATTCCCTACAAAACCAAGCATCGTATAGAAACTATCAATTTCGCAGCCAACACGTATGTTTTACAAGGAACTTTACAAGAATTTGAGGCAGTACTGCAAGATCCTTAAAATGATCGGATTTTGAGTACTCAGAGTTTCTTGCGAGTTACTTCTGATTCCCATAAGAATCTTCATGTTTACTTCATATGCTCTCATGAAGATTACAAAAGAAAGATTTTGAACCCTTCCCAATGTTTCAAAGTACTTTATGAGGAATATTACAAGAGAAACCAGTGAAAATGAAGTAAAAATACGCTAAGGATTATTTTAACTAAAATAAATAGTTGCTTAAAGAATTTCTCCCAGCACTGGAGTTTCTTAAGTTTCTAGTGCTCTGAAAGTTGAGTTTCTTGTGAGCAGTTTGTTATAAAAATATGTCTAAAAATCTCGTTTCCTAAGGACGCAGGTGTAAATTCGTTCAGCTGGAGAAATACATCTGGTTTTGCAAGGAGAGAACGTTCTTGGGAATCTTTTTGAAAAAAGGCTGAGATACTTAGCAATTACGAAACATTGCCAACATGTTTGTTATCATAACAAATAAGAACATTTTCAATTTCTTTCTACTTCAGAGGTTGGAAGTCGCTCGGAGACACAGCGGGATAGAAACAAAGACAGGTAAAACATCTGCAAAACTTTCTTCAACAAGAAATTACAAGCAGTCTCTTTGCACTTCTTTGCACCTAGCTAACAAGGGCGAATTTTGCCAAACAAAGGACGTATGTCTGATCAAGACAAAGCGATTTGTTAGCCTCAAGAATAGATTTCACACTTCCAAAGCAGCCAGCTATAATGTTTTGCATTTTTTGTTTATTTTGATTTGAATGAGTGCACTCAGAGGTGTCAAATCTATTCTTATAAAAGGCAAATCACTTTGTCGCCTCGGAAACCTGAATCTTTTGTTCTACATATCCATCCTGACGATTGGCTAAGTGGTTTTGTTGATCTTTCAAAACAAAACTTTTCACGTAGCAAAATTCAAAGTCTCTGTAGATTTAAAATGCTACTTTTTGGTTGATCTTTTCACTTACCTTTAGAACTCTCGGTAATACAACAAGGACAGATTTGGTAAGACAATAGCACGCGTTATTTTTGATTGACACAACAATTGAAAGCGATTAGCGATCGCAGACAAAGGAAATTCTTTCAACCAGTAAGTCAAAACAAGCAAAGACGCAAAAGTTTCTCTGAAACCCAGGCAGCTAGCTCGCTCGTTGTGCATTCCAGAAATTGTTTTCAAGAGCAAACATGAGTATAGATCGAAAGAAGAAGGATATATCTACACATCTGCCACGGGCATTTAACCCTATTCTACATGGGGGGGGGGGGCAAAAAAGGCCCCCCCAAGCATACTTCCTGTAATTACTTTTAAACTGAGCATGATAAGACACTGGAACTTGGGTGACTTTTAATCAAATTTAATATTGCATCAAATTAACAATAGTTCATTGTTATATAATTGGTCACGTGACTATGACATGCCCATATTCGGCAACAGGTCTCTCAGAAAATCAGTAAAACATGCATAACTTTTCTCGTACACATCTGATTTCGATGCAATTGGTACCAATCAGTTTGTCTTGAAGTCTACTTTCATTTGATATATAAATTTTTGTATTTTGCTGACATCAGCAAAATTTACGATCTATGACGTCATACTTATATATGACGTCATATTTATAATAAACATATGAAATAATTAGTGTATTATGATCAAAATTGACTAATTAACAATTCAAGATCAATTTCACATCGTTTTAATTGCTAAAAACCTATTTAAAATGCCTATAAAGCAACAACTAACTTGTTTAGGTATCAACCATGACTTTGATTGACAGTTGTGATAACAATAGAATTCCAAAAATAGAATTTTTGACAGTTTTCATTAAGAACAATCAATATGTATCATATTTATAACTTTAAAGTTATTTATTGACTATTTTTGGTGGAAAATATTACGTTTTTAGGAGGAGAGCCAAAATCAGCAAATTTCCATTGTTTTTCCGTTGCCTAGCAACGGATCATGTGACTAATTAGCATATGAATCTATTTTTAGAATCATAATTGCTTGGTAATCATGTGTACCAAGTTGCGTTGCCATAGGCACTACGGTTGCTTAGAAAATCTGGGGGGGCCTTTTTAGCCCCCCCCCATGAGAAAGTGGTGCTTGATTTACCCATGTAGAATAGGGTTAATATATTTGATTCAAGAGCCGATTGGGAGGCGATTAAATTGTCTTATTTTGTTGGATGTAATTGAAACACTTACTGCTCAGCTTCTGAACCAAAGAAAGAAAATGCCCAAGGTAGATGCGTAGATATGTTCTTCTTCTTTCGATATACGCTCACGTTTGCTCTTAAAAACGATTTCTGGAATGCACAACCAGCGCGCTAGCTACCTGGGTTTCAGAGAAACTTTTGCGGCTTTTTTGTCTTCAATTTATCGTTGAGAGAATTTCCTTTGTCTGCAACCACTAATCTCTTTGAATTCAGGTGTCAACAAAATAATCTCAATCTCATGCCATTGTGTTACAAAATCTGTCCTTGTTCGGTAATGCTGTGTAGCCGCTGTGTAGAGTAGTGCTGTGTAAGCTATTTTACCGTGGACTGATTACTTACTCTAGAGTACCGAATAATCGCCCCCCCCTCTTATCAATTTTTGAAAATTTTCCAATCCCCTCACGGTTATTCCAGCCCCCCTTTTATTGTTGTTTTTGCGATAACTGGGGGGAGGGGGGTCATGTAGCGAGTCTAATCTTACGGAGCCCTGGACAAAGTTGAGCCCTGCAATTGCAATGGAGTTCTAGACCCAAGACCCCTTTGCGCAACTCCTTCGTTGGTGACTTCAATAAATAACAATTGTCATACATTGAGATTGCAACTAACTCCCGCAGCACCCGCTTAGCCTTGGTCTATTGTTTTGTTTTACATAAAGCTACGATTTAAAGTAACTACAGGACCATAACATTTTTAAGCCTATAGACTATGTAACCGCCCAGTTCACCCAAGCTTTGTGTAAAGCTATTACGGTTTGCCTATCCAATATCTGTATATGTAAACCTGTTATTTTTGCCACAAAAACCATAATGTTATGTAACGCAGGGTCGTTGGTGAGGGTATTCAATGAGATGCTAGACCATTTTTTAGAAGACTTGACTACAGGTAGATAGTCTAGTTGACGGAGATACATAGCTAACTCAAGAGCTGCATATCCATGTCTGAATCTGAAATTAGCTTATTGTATTTGACGATTTCGACACGTGGCTCCGTAGCTTCCATTTAGGTCATACACGTATTTTTTTATAAGAAACTAAGAATTTGAACCAGAACTGAAAGTTTCTTAAAATTATCAGATTTTGAGTACTCAGAGTTTCTTATGAGTTTCTTAGAGGTTCCATAACAATCTTCATGTTCACTACTTGTGCCCTCATATAATAATAATATAATATATGTACCTCTTCTCCATTTCGGAGCAATTACTACTTTAAGACTACTTTGCACAAGTGCAGTGAGAGTAGTAACACGGGTTTTTGACTGGTCTTGCTTTAGTTCAGAAAGCAAAATTGTTCCACACATTTGTTTATGTTACTTAGTAATTTTAGATTATTTCCCTGTATGCTACATATTCTTGGTAAATCGTTGTTTTGGAAATAGGAGCATTCCCACAGGTGCTCTAAATATTCCTCATGTTCTCCACACCTTCTGCATAAAGCGCTTTCACGTTTTCCTTTGTAGTTTGTCTTTAATTCAGTCATGTTTAATTTTAGTTTTAGTAGTTTTGCACCTTCGTTGTGTTTAATATACCGTTTTAGACCAAATGAAGTTTTTTTGATAAATCTCATTTTTGTTTTATTATTTTGACTCATATCATTTTCAATGGATGTAATTATTTTTTGGTTTATTAATTTTTTCCACCCTTTGGTTGTCAAGTTGCAAATTTGTTCTTCCGTTAGATCAATGTTAAGGTTTTTTAAATCTTCCATAATTTGATTATACCAGCAATCTACAAAGTTTAGTCGTTTTTGTTCTTCGTACACTTGTTTCACAAGTCTTGTTTCTTTCATATTTAGTATTTTATGCAGATATGTAAGCCTTTTTTCCTTTATTCTATATTCCATTGGTTTGAGGCCACATTCATATAATATGCCTTGGTATGGTGTTGAAATTGGGAGACCATTGATTATAGTTAAAGCGTCCTTTTGTATGTTTTCAAGTTGTTTAAGTTGTTTTTTAGAAATTTTTGACCACGTTTCACACGCGTACAGTATTTTTGGTATTAATAAGCATTCTATGAGTCGTATGCTTATCTCCAAACTTTTCTCCTTAAATGGCACTTGATTTACTAAGAATTTTATTTCATTAGTTACTGCTTTTGCAGAGCTTCGTCTGTTGCTAATGGTTTTGTCTAACGAATTTTTATTATCTTTTAAGTCCCCTAAATACTTATACTTTTCAACCTCTTTGATTATTTCATTATTTAATTTCAATTTTATTTCAGTACTGTTATGTTTTGTTCTATCAAAATGCATGTGCAAAATTTCACTTTTCTCCAAATTAAAGTTTAACAAGTTTTTGTTTTGAAATTCTTCTGCAATATTAAGCATTTCTTGCATTTTTTCAATTGAAATTGATGCTAGTAATATATCATCCTGATACAATAACGGAGGAATTATCATGTTTCCAAAACGTATTCCTAATTTTTTTGTTATTATTGGCTGCATGCCTTTGTCAATGTGATTGGCACAGATTGGGGCTGCCAATATTGTTCCTTGTTTCAGGTTCTCATCAATTTCAACCTCCTTTGTCATCCCACATGGGGTCTCAATTTGTATAAAACCTTTCTTGTTAAGTTCATAAATGCTCCTCAAGCATTTACCATTTATTCCACTTTTAAATAAGTCCAGTAAGCATGACTTTAGAAAAAGTTTGTCAAATGCCTTCTCTAAATCAAGAAATGTAAACGTAATATTACACTTAATGTATTTGTAATAGTCATTAATTGCCTCCCAACATTACTCAAGCACCTTACGAGTAATATGATACCGGAAACAAGCGAAAGTAAAGTAAAAATGTGTCAAGGATTTTCTTTATCAAAGTAAATAGCTTCTTAACTTATATTCTTCCAGTACTGGAGTTTCTTAATTTCTTGGCGATCTGAGAGTTGAGTTTCTTATAGGCAGTTTCTTATAAAAAAAACACGTGTTGTTGTTTTTCAGACAGTCTGAAATTGTAGTGTGCCAGTAAAGGACCCTGGGTGACAACGGCTCTTTAACAAAAGAGAGGATGAAATATCATAGCCGTAAATCTGACGTATTTGATCGATCTTAATCCAGAATAGGAAATTACAAAACTTGACCCTTGCTCTTTCCAATAAACGTTTAGTCACTGTTCAAAGGCTTTGACAACAGTGTCCTCCTCCTGCAAACAGCGCCCACTAAGTCCAGTCACTAAAACATTTATAGAAAGCATGTAAGCAGTAACCTATGAAGCTTGAATGCCCGATTAATCAGTAGACTGTGCTGCGAAAAATCTAAATCCTAAAGAGAAAGAAAGCGTGGGGTTTTCCTATATGTTTTTGGGATTGCTGTGTTTATATCTACCGGGTGTTCCAAAAAAGTATTCCCGTTTAGAAGATCACCAAAACTCGATTATGAAACCTTTCATACATGTAATAAAGAAACCCAATGCTCCCTCCCGGTTGTCACCAAACTGGCTGCATGGCAACTCGTGAACTTGAGCAAACGATGTACGGTTACACATTGTTGGTATTCAAGAACCAATGAGTGCTCAATCTCCTACAAGAGTAATGAGCATTTACCCATAATGAAAGCCATCATAAAAGTTTCTTTTTGGAAAGTTCCTTCTCTTTTATCAATTGTATTGTATCAATTGTATCTTGTATCTATAAAAACTGCTCCCTTGGTCTCGTTGAAGATGAGGTACATTTTCTCCTTGTATGTCCCGCCTATAGCACCGCTAGATCGGACCTTTTTTCACATACCTCGGTTGAGCCCCTTACGACGAACTTGCAATTCCAGGAGATAATGAGCTCTAACGATAATGAAACAATAGCCGCTCTAGCATCGTACCTCGTTCAAGCCAACCATATTAGGGAAACTCTGGCCAGATAACACCATATGGATGGATTTGTGCCTGGATATACACACACCCTTTACTTAACGTTTTGAATTTATTCACATATTTTGTTCCTGTTACATTTAATTTGGTTGATTATAGAGTTTAGTTTTCTTTAAAAATTAGTTTAAATAAATATATATATAGATAGCTGCCATACATAATTTTATGTAGTGCATAATAGCAATTATGATGATGATGATGATGATCAATGATCCAAAATATTTCAAAGATGATAAAATATTTTCTTTACTCAAAGAGTATAACATGACAAGTTGAAAAACCTTATTCTGAGCTATACTCTTCAAGCAACATCGTAAATCTTGCCTAAGAACCATCAGTTTGAAACGTTTCATTATCCTGTAAGTCTACAATGATATTTTGCTTTTTTCTGACAACATTCATGACCAAACTAGAGCTGATCATACAAAAAGAAATAAATCTGGTAAACATCAGTGCTTTTTGCAGTATGCTTCAAAACCAAGCAGCCCTAAAAAGCTAAATTTGCTTATTTTAAACTGACCACAAGATCGGCTATACTACCTGGAAAAGAGATTTGGTCTTTGATCTACTTGCCATGTGATCAAACTTTGGTGATTTTCCAACAGGTGTACTTTTTGGCACACCCAAGAACTTTAGTCTCAACTTTACGTATAGTTTATAGGGAAAATCGATTGAAACGTTTGGCACCGCTGTCATGTCGGACATTCTAAAGACTATGGCCATCACCTATCTTGAAAGAGGTCACGTGACTTTTTCAATTTTAAATTGCCCTGGTTTGATGGAAGATGATGTCATCTTGCACGCTACACACTGACGATTGCTTTAATATAGAGCAGGAGTTCCTCGAACAATTCACCAGTAATGCTTGTATGTATGAGCGAACGAAACCATTTCATCGATCTTCGAACAGGGAAGTCAAACAGAGATCTTCACGTATCACGTTTGAAAAAGTTGTTGCACAATATCAGTTTCTCGTAAAAACGTATATAAAAATGCAAAGCTGCCTTCATTTACTTGAAAAGGTTGAATAAAACTAAAGAATTGCACTTACAGTTTCCTATGCAAATCCTCAGTCCCAGTAGCCTTGTATGCTTCTTCTGTCTATGCACCTTTACTGCCTCTTTGCTGAGAATATTAACACCACAATGATCAAAATATTGCAACGAACAAGCTGCAATCTCCTCTCAGTCCCACGATAAAATAAATTTCCTACTCGTGAAAACTGTTCTTGTTGCAATCAAAGGGCCAGGGTTTCCATGAGTCCATGCCACGTTAACTTTCCCTTTCAGAAGATCGATATCAAAGCAATCGAAAGGTTGTAATATACGATCTGCAAACTCTTCTCAATCTAACCATAAAATAATTTGCTTCTTTTGAAAACTGTTCTTTGTCGTTAAAAGGCCAAGAACTGGTTACTTTGTTCCACGTTTGTTCCACGTTAACTGCCCTTTGAAGAGCAAACGAACAACCCAATAATCCAAACTTTGCAATATACGAGTTGCAAACTCTTCTCAATCCAAGGATAAAATAATTTTCTTCTTGTGAAAACAGTTCTTTGTTGCTAAACGTCCACCGACTGTGTCAGCTGCTTATGATCCTAGCAAAAGAAAGAAAACAAGGTTCTTAGTTTAATCTCGTTTGATATGACATTGTAACTGTTTTAAGGTCTTACTTCAGAGCCTCGCTACCAAATGATCGTGAAACCGCACAACTCGACTTAAAAAACCTTAAAAAATGTGCTTTTCAAAATTATCGGGCTGAACGTGCTGATTACGTCATTTCTAACGGGAAGCAGACATGAAGTAATACAACCTGGAATGTCATCGAGTCACGGTGGATTTCCAACGATTATCGTCCTGCCAGCTGACCTGGAACTGGGAAGGGCCGTCTCAATAGAGTGCGTTGGCAATTTCGATTGTTTTTTAGCCCTTCCCATTTTGAATGCGACAGCATAGCGTTCGGGTTTGCCTTCCCCTTTTGCTTCGCTTGTACACAGCAAGAATTTCCATCCCTCCGCCCTCCCTCCTCGTGTTCTTCATATCCAAATTCTAGGGACTGTGGAGCTACGGTATGCAAGGGGGCCTTTGTCAAGAAGAGTTTGAAAGACAAAGCGTGTTGTGGCGCAGTGGTATAATCCACTGACTTTGCAGCCAGAACAGTCAGGCGGACAGGGTTCGATCCCAGGCAGAGCCCCATCACTTGAGCGTCATGACAAGGGGTCGCGGACTCGATTAGGCCTATTCTATACTTCTGCAATCCCAGTGCTTGGCGCTAAAAACCGCAACTTCACATTCACCATCAAAGCAAGCACTCTAGCAGGTGAAAGGATTTTATATCCTCAGCCCCATATCAGCTCGGTGGAAAAGCCCTGTACGTGATCCTGCAATACACCATATGTGTAGATTGAAAATAGATAACAATAATCAAATCTTAACTTATCTTACTAAACCATTTTTTTGTAATACTGTTTTATATAAACAAAATTTTAACGAAGTTTAACAGGATAAAAGAAGCGAGCAGGTACAAATAGATTTTATCGATTGAAATAAAACATATTTTTAGGTTCAATTTCTGTCAACAGCTGCCAGATTTTATTGGCTTAGAAAATTTCATATGTTGGGAAAAAGCGAAGATGGTGGATATGATAATGAGAACCCAAAATCAATTTACGTAATGGCAGCGAAGGCGAAGGTGAAGTTGCGGGTTTTAGCGCCAAGCGCCGGGATCGCAGATGTAGAATAGGCCTGATCGAGTCCACGACCCCTTGTTATGACGTTCAAGTAGTGGGGCTCTACCTGGGATCGAACCCGGTCCGCCTGACTGTTCTGGCTGCAATCTCAGAGGATTACATCACGTCGCCACAACACATTCAAAACCAACACAGTGGAAAAAGGGGTACCGGGATAAAAGGAGGTTCTGCTTGCATGGTATCAAGCTAGAGAGCTATGAAATAGAACAATGGCCAAAGCCGTGTACTTTCCAATGATCCTTTTCGCTTGAAGTAAATCGATAAATCAAATGCTTAGGATCATGGGGAAACAAGGATCATGGGAAAATGTTCTCGTAAGCTATCTTTGCCGTAGTTTGCTAGATACTTGCATGTTCTAATTTTTCCTGGCATTTGCAAAAGCAAAAAAGACAAATGTTTAGACGACATCAACAAAACTCTTGCTATACTATGCGACAGACCGTTTATTAATAATATGGGGTTGGCGATGGACGAGAAAAAGCTTGGGTAATCAATTTTCTAGTTCGTTGGAAGTTGTGGTAAAGATTATTATACCCGAAAGGGGGGGGGGGGGTAATAAACAGACAAAACACCTTGCTAGTAAGGGTTCTCACTTTGGTGTCAACCTGAGCCATAAATGATGTTCGGTCCATAAATTCCAAACAAGTGGAATCGCTAGAGAATTTGATAGCGATATTCTTTCGAAGTTTAATTACTTGAAGCATTCTAACTTTTGCGGACGTTCTGAAAAAGGACTTTCCTGTTAAAAGCAAAATGCAAAGCAACAAGTCATTGTGACCATGCTCATAACAGCTAACAGATAGTCATGCAGATTTCTTCAAATGCAAAAGCGGTTTTTCGAAACGAAGAAGATTGGACAGCCTGAACTTGAAACATCCGAACCGAGGGGTGCATCACTCTTCCGAAAAGGCGTACGAGATTTTTTTAAACAATAGGATTTTTAGGGATTCTTTACAGATTTTTCTTGAAAACAAAAGGATTTTCGCCAAAGGTGTACGAGATTTTTACAGAGTGATTCACCCCTCGGTCCGAACAGCCTCATTTCACAGAAAGGCTCTTTTGTAAACGATTTTCAAAACAAGGCTTGTTTTGCACATAACTGATTTAACGCTATTACGCAACTCTCCTTTCATGAGAAATTACCCCAAACGAGTAGCTCTAACTTTTTGGGGATAATTTGTGGGGAACTCCTAGCCCAAACAAAACTTATCAATTTTTCATACATTGCTAGCTCTCTGATAAGCAATTTCAGGAATCTGCCAAGACATTGGCGAAAGTTTTCAAAACATACTTACCACTTGAAGAATTGTTCTCGAAAGGATGTTTTTCAGGCTTGGCTTTCAGAATATTTTCAGCTTTCCGGATAGTAGAATGATAAAGTTAATAACAACGACATTTGATTAGCTTTGGGACTTCTATTTGTTTTCTTCAATCGTCATGTTAGGCAATGCAAAATTGTGTAGAATTGGAGAATTGAGTCTTGCTTGTTGTTATGAGCTTGAAACTACGTTAAAAACCTAAAGGAAAAGCATTTATCAAATCAAGAATGATGTTTCTAGGAAACGGGGAAATAGTAAAGTCTGTACGAAGGCTAGGAAATGCTGCGTACATACTCATAGATTCATAATTCACATTCATTTGCTGTTGTGTTTTTCGTCGTATTGCGGTGTTTCTGCCTTCAAATTTAGGAAATGACGACCAAACTACAGGGGGTTGTGACGATATTTACATAATATAGGGGGTAAGTCGCATTAAAATGAATTCTGATTGTGAAATTTTTGGCATTGAGTTTTCTTTCCATGAAATTTTGAATATTTGGAGTCTCAAATCTACGTGCCAAGTTCTTTTAAAAGTTGAAGGGTCTGTTTCAACCTGCATGCCTTCCACATGCCATCTTTCGGTTAGCCTTGTTTGTCGCCATTTTAACGACTGTACCCTTAACATTGTTCCCTGGAGAAGATATCGTACGTTTTAACACTTTAAACTTTTAGAGGAATAGCAATTAATTCAAATCAAAAATTTTTGGGAAATTTTCAAAATAAATGCTTTGCCCTCCTGAAATGATGATCGGCTTTCAGACTAGCATCTAAATTCTGGCGACGAACGCATAGCAGGGTCTAGCAAAGCATTGCATGCGAATAAAGGCATCCTTCAAACGAAATCGAAACAACAACGTCATCGTACGACTCCCAAGGATTCCAGTGACATCGATCTTTCAATTTTCGATTTTCGAAGCTCAATTGCCATGAGAATAGAAGGATTTGGCGTGATCTCGCATTGATTTGTGGATAATAATAATGAAAAGAGAAATGGCTGGACGCTTCACAAGATTATAAGTGAATCAATCAAAATTGCTTGGAGTAGCTATGGGGAGGCGACGAGGATGATAGCATTTTGGAGAATAATATCCAATTATACGATCTAAATAAACAAACTGTAGTCAACAAGGGCAGATTTTGTAATACAATAGCATGAGTTTCTTTTGTTAACACCTGAATTCAAAGCGATTAGCGATTGCAGACAAAGGAAATTCTCTCAACCGGCAATTCAAAACAAACAAAGCCGCAAAAGTTTCTTTGAAACTCAGGTAGCTAGGTCCCTCGTTGTGCATTCCAGAAACTGTTTTTTAAGGGCAAACATGAGCATAGATCGAAAGAAGGAGGATATATCTACACATCTACCGCGGGCAATTTATTTCTTTGGTCCAGGAGCTGAGCAGTAAATGTTTTGATAACACCCAAAAAAATAAGAGAATTGAATCGCCTCCTAAACGGCTTTTGAACCAAACAAATTAAATGCCCACGGCAGATGTGTAGATACATCCTTCTTCTTTCGATCTATGCTCATGTTTGCCCTTAAAAATAATTTCTGGAATGAGCAGGGAGCGAGCTAGCTACCTGGGTTTCAGAGAAACTTGTGTGGCTTTGTTTGTTTTGAATTACTGGTTGAGAGGATTTCCTTTGTCTGTGATCACTAATCGCTTTGAATTGAGGTTTCAACAAAAGCAACTCGTGCTATTGTCTTACTAAATCTGTCCTTGCTACTGTAGTCACGAATTGGTTTATTTTAGAGAAAAGTAGTATGCTAAAATCGAGCGATAAATGTTAGATCCCTTAAAATATCATTGGATAACATGAGCAAGAATATGATCTCAATTTTGAAGGTGAGTAAATTCACAGTGATTCATCCAGTGAACAGTCTAAAGGCATATTTGGAAGCCAAGAAATTGCAAAAGATGTAAACCTATGTTCCGATATTATCAGACGTTACCTCTCAAAATTATGAAAAAGATTCTTAAAAACTTCTCTTGAGAAACTTGCAAAAACATCTGAAATTCTCCATCATTTTTCAGCAGAACAGTAGTCTTAAATAAAATAAATTGATTGTAAAGAAGAGGAAAGTAGAATCTTAACAATAAGAAAAATATAAAGTGAAATCGATTTCTAAATGTTCTTATACTCCTGAGATTTTGGACAACATTTTGTCAACTGACAACTTGATAAGGCCAAAAGTTTTGTCTTTGAATCTGCAAAACAAAACTTTTGAAAGAGAAGAATCAAGATTTTGTGCTCCTAATGTGTAACATCAAAGGCTGTCTTCTCTGCCCTCTTTTCTCATAAGGAGTGGCGTTCGGCGTTCTAAATGAATAATTTGTAAATATATTTACACTTTAAACAAGATTTAAATGTTCTTGCTTTAATGTCATTAAAAGTTAGCATTAATTGTTGCGAAAACCGACAAATACGGCAAGAGACGCATCTTTTTATCAAAGGAGATAAAAATCTGATCCGAATTGACATAATATAAACAAAGTGTTAATCTGAACTCAGAGTACCTTTTTAAAGCTTTAAAAACTTCGGCGCTATATATCTTAAACTTCGTTGAGGATTTCCTTTCTGGTTAAAATAAACATGAATTTCCGCAAAAAAACCATAACCAACTTTGCAACGATATAATCTCCTTTCAGATCAAAGCGAATTTGACAGTCAAACAACATATGAAACCATTATGTTGCACATTTAATGCACACCGTTCCCGTCACGGTGTTAGTAAGACTTCGAGCCAATAACGAAAAATGTGCAACTTTTATTCGACGTCAAAGGAAAATCTGCTTCTGATACAGCAACGGGAACGGTGGATACACATTTAGTACACACCATTCCCGTCACAGGGTTAGTAAAATTTCGAGCTAACAACGGAAACTTTACAACTATTCTCGACGTCAAGGGAAAGTAACAGGAACGGTGTATCCACATTTAGTATGTATACACCGTTCCATCACGAGTTGAGTAAAGGCTTATTTCCAGTTCGTCGAATTTTCCGAGCGGGTGGAATTTCTATTGTATGCCAGACAAAATGTCGCTCTGGAATTGAATACAAAGTTACAGCTGAGCAACCTTTGTCTAAAATTCTGCCTGGTCCGAAAATTCCATTTCTAGCCAAGAACGGAAAATTTGGAACTCCTTTCGAAATCAAGGGAAAATTTGCTCCTTATGCAGT
This sequence comes from Aurelia coerulea, assembly GCA_039566865.1. NCBI lineage: Eukaryota > Metazoa > Cnidaria > Scyphozoa > Semaeostomeae > Ulmaridae > Aurelia > Aurelia coerulea. The sequence continues at coordinate 2,579,069 of CM076948.1, forward strand.
AACGGGAACGGTGTACACACATTTAGTACAACACAAAGAGTTGAACGAATACAAAAACATAAGATATGTTGAAATTAGCTTCATGACTACATTGGGAACGATCGCATTTCTATGTCAACGACCAGACTAAATCTAGACTCTGAAGTGCATTAACCATCTAGGAATGCACATCTAGACTTCAAGATTTTGAGAAAGTAAGCTTGAAAATAAAATTACTTGATGCAACAAATTCCAGGAGCGTTGCACATTTCTAAGGCGAAACAAAAGGAAAACTGTGGTCAGGAGGCAACTGTGAACGGTTCTCAAAAATGACCTCTTTACCCAAAGAAGTTGTTTCTATTTTTAGTTGTTTACCAAACAAGCAAGATAATCCTAACGCAATAGATTTCTCACCATAAACGCTATCAGTGGTGTTTCAAACAAACAATCGATCATTGTGTTTCAAGCAGCATAATGTTTACAGTAACTTGAGTTGAGGCCTAGTTTAAACATCTTTTTTGCCGTGTCAAATCAAACTGGATAGGAATTAAAATGGTTAAAGTTGCCATTTTTCAAAATGCACAAGCGCAATCGCTGATCACACGTAAAACCGTGGACCATGGCCCAAAATTGATTATTTAAACGCGGCAGAAATAAGACGTTTAAATCAAGTTGTTTTTCTGTCGTTTGTTTATCTATTCAAAGGGAAGGTGAATTGCAGTGTGGATGCATTCTCTCCACTTAGGCCAAACTTGATTTTAGGACAGTCAAAAATTGCAGCGTGCCCACAAAGGACGCTGGTGACAGTAGCTCTTCAAATATAAGAAGGTACAGCTTTCATACACTGATTACAAGTTCGTAGTTGTCGCTATTAACAGACTGATGTCAAAAATGTTGTTGTTGTTGTCGTTGTTGCGATAACTGGGACTATGTCGTGAGTTTACAGCTTTCACAAGTAATTGAATCAATACTGAAACGCCACAGCGTGCATGTAGCCTTATAGCTTCACTGCACATTGAATTCTTATGACACAAAACTCAACGTCAAATCGTATGTCTGTGTTCACAGATATTTTTGATCCAGTTTGCAACTGCTTGTTAAATGAAATAGAAGAATGCGTTGAGGCTGGAAGATAAATCAAATTGACATGATCAGGGTCAATTAATGGTCAAAAATGTCACAAAAAGATATCGTTTTTGTGAAATTATGTGACAGAGAGATAATAAACATTTTACTTTATCAATAAACCAATTAGCAAATACATCTAACATCGCAATCAAGTTAGGATTAGGTTGATTGTTAGATTGAGTGTAAAGTAGCGTTTATTTTTAATCTAACCTCAACCTGGTTTCATAGTTCTTCGTACTCATTTCACAAGACATACTTCAATGACATATAACATGCTGTATCAACTTAATAACAATTTCAAGAACCAAATGGCCAAAAGCCAAAGAATCTTGCAGTGTAATGCATGGAAAGGTGTGATTCATTTGGTCATTGAATCAGACTTTGGAAAGAGTTACATCAAACCAATTGGCATATAGCACTTGGAATGGATAGTTGTCATTCACTATGAAATTTGTCAAAAGCCAAGAGTATAAAGCATAGAAATGTATGTCGTAGCTAAAAATCATCATAAAATATTGTGCATCAGCTGAATGTGAGAATGAGCAAAGTTGGTTCTTGAATCCCGGTTCTTGAATTATAGGTATCCAAGGTTGGTTCTTGAATTCTGGTTCTTGAATTAGGGTATCCAAAGTTGGTTCTTGAATTCCGGTTCTTGAATTAGGGTGTCCAAAACCTTGAATTAGGGTGCTCAAAGTTGGTTCTTGAAGACCAAACCATCATATATGCACAGTGTATGTGAGAATGAGCGATAAGACACCAAGAGTGTATAATAGTGTGAAATTTTCATCAGTAGCAAGCCACCATACCTACTGTTTTCGTGTGTTTTGAAATTATTATACTAAGTAATAATCCACCTTATCGCTCGACCGTTAATTCAAAAATATCTCAACATTTAGCCACCTTAAATACAAATCCACATTAACCGTAAACCTCAAGGACATCTTGATCCAAGTTGTTTCGATCACTGACCAGCGATAAAATGGCTCACTACTCAGTTAATTAAAATCGGTTTGTTGTCATTGTCTTCGAGCACAAAAATTTTGAGAAACTCGCTTGTGGCTCAAGAAACAAATGACTATAAGATTTGCAAAACCCTCCATCTAATTCAGGATTTTATCCACAGATTGCTGCAAAGATTTTCCAAATCGGTCCATCGTACGATGTATCGCGGCATGTCAAAAGCGGATAGCATTTTGGTGCAACCCAGTGGCGGACACTTTGCAAAATATTGGGGGGGGGGGGTGAAGCAATTGTTTCAGTTGAAAGAATTGTTTATTTCTATTGTTTTTGAACAAAAGATGTTTGTTCTAGCCAACATTGGGGGCGACCGCACCCCCTAGCCCCCCCCCCAAGTGTCCGCCACTGCGGCAACCGGTATATCGTTGGAATATTGTCAATCGGCTTCGAACACATGCTTCTGAATAACTGCAATGAATTTGCTCAATTTTCATGACAAAGTGAGAGTTATTTTGGATCGTTGAAGGAATTTCTAAAGAAGATGCAAACACCCTTTCAAGTGTATTATCTGGGATGCAATTGCATGCTACTCATTATAATATGCATGAAAATTATCTTAACCTCTTTCATTGCTAAATTAACTGCTAATCGACTGCGGAAGAATTCTCTGCTTACTAAAATACTTAGGGCATGCATCAACTAACCATTGCGGATCCACAACACTGACATTACGCATGTAACATTTAGATGTCTTTACAAGTTCTGTGTACACTAAATAGGCCGCTTTGGCTCGAAATAATGTCGATGATGGATGAATACTGACAGGCTGTTTTTGAACAATCGTTTGATACGTCCCATCCTTCTGTAACTCTGCGCAAGAAGTGAACAATCCAGCGGCTAACGAACGTCGAACTTTTGAGTAATCTTTCCCGCAACTGGTTAGCGTAATTGTGTGTCTCTGGCACAGTTCTCGAAGTTGTGTGCGGACTTTGTGAACAGTCTTCATCGCTCTGCTGTTGATAAAATGTTCATTGCACCATTCTGGGCTGCCTTTTGCGTGTTTATGCGCTCGAAAAATGTTCAGTAATGTTATATGATCGCCCTCAGAGGACATGAATTTTTGACGAACTTTATTAACTTGTTCTCGTTTATCAGACGGTGAATAAGTTAAAGATTCTACAGATAACAATGCAACGATAGTTACCATCTCCTCTGCGCAGCCTTGATCACGTGCAGCTAGGATGCATTTTGAAAGCTTGGGATCCAATGGGAAATTTGACATCAACTTACCGTTGTCTGTTAGCTATGAAGATAAGATTAAATAATTCGTTAAAATGTCTTCAAGGGATAAAATGGTAACTAGAGGTATTATTATTATTATTATTATAATCATTATCAATATATTTAACGTTGGCAACTTATAATAACTACAAAAGCTAATTCAAGCCAACCATAGGTGATCCAAGACAAAAATTTTCGGTGTTAAAATGTCGAATAAATCAAGAACTGTTTTGTTCAATTTCTCAGAGCCCTGGCCTTCGACCAGTTGACATCTGCTATCTCCACTGGTCACTATTTCCAACATCAGGTTATCTCAAACGAATTTTCATTTCCCGTGCTTGATTCGAATGAAACAACTATCCGCTGTCTTGAAAATTAGCAATCGTGAAAAACTGTTGATTGCTCTCAAAATACATGATAGCTGATGTCAACTGTACTTCCAAAAGAAAACAAGTAAGACAGAGGAGGTAGCCATGAACTGTAGTGCAATGCTCGCAATGCTGTAAATTTAACAATATTCTAGTTGTCTGCAGAAAGAAAAGCAACCACCAACTTGTTTCAAACGATATAAAACAAGGTCGTTTGCATTTGCCTGGTTAGCATGGATCGCAACAATCCTATCTATTCTTTTATTTAAATGTAGCTTTTCGTAATTTGTATATTTAGTTGTATTTTAGGTTTATGTGCTTCATGTGATGGACCTGGGGTAGTCAGGATCTTTTGCTCCCCTTGGTATCGCTTCTGTAATATTGCGTGGTAGCTCGTTTGTAGTCTTAGGTAATTCGTAAATTGTAAATTATACATTGAGTTGAAGAACTAAATAATGTTTCATATCTCTGTACCAATGAGAAACCGGTGAAAAGTTCTTTCTGAAATCTCAAAATCCAAGAAACGATGCAAACTACTTAAAACAAAGGATCAATTATATATAGCTTAGCCTTTAATTCTAAATGAATAGAGCTCCAACAGCTGTTCAACTTGGTAAACATAATTTTGGGATCTGGAACTTGCACCATCAGAAATAACTGTCTAAAAACCTTGTCCTGAATATTAACAGAAAACACTTTCAAGCTAGCAGATTTAGAACATAAACAGGAAAGAAATCTAGTTACTGTACCTCTTGGCTTTCAACTGATTTAACAGCTCCTATAAGTACCAATTCTTCAAGTGCATTTTGAATAGCTTCTGCTGCTGGGGGATCCATGAAATCAAATGCAGGAATATCAGTTATTCCCATTGCAAGTAAATTGAGAATGACACTGCTTAAATTAGATCTTTTGATCTCTGGAACAGATGAGTCTGCCATCGCTTTGAATGACTCTTCTGTATACAGCCTGTAGCAAACACCTGGGGATTCACGACCAGCCCTTCCTGCCCTCTGACGAGCTTGAGCTTTTGAAACAGGCTCTGTTATCAACATGTCCAATCCACTTTGTGCGTTGTATCCTACAAACATTGAGTTATTAATTTAGATATTTTATCTTTTTTTTTAACACAGTTAAAAACTCAACAAGATACAAAATACAATATTCTGTGCCGTCCATAGCAGAAGACGTCATCTGGTTCTGGCTATGAACGGCACTATCTGCAAGGTGTCCCAAAAATTGTGCCCCATTTGTGTGGCTGCTGCGGAGGAGCTGTAAACACTAGTAAACAGTTTTGAAATGCAAAGAAATGCCTGTATTTTCTTGGCTTCATACAATATTAATGATATTTTCTCTCATATTTCTGGTACAATGTAGACTTGCCGCAAGTCTATTTCGTCAACTGTAATAAGTCTATCTCAAAGTCTATTTCAATCATTTTTCAATCTATCAATTCAGTTTAAAACAGACTTCTGTCTTCTTTTAGCAAATGGATTCATTTTGCGAACCCTCATATTGAGATCAACTTACTAAAAAGTACCGGGTGTTCCAAAAAAGTACTCCCGTTTCAAAAATCACCAAAATTTGATTACACGGCCGATCTTCAATTTTCTTTTTTTGTCAAGTAGATCAAGAACCAAATTATTTCCCAAGACATAGCTGATTTTGTAATTGGTTTAAAATTGAGCAAATTTAGCTCTTTTTAGGACTACCTGGCTTTGAATCATACTACAAAAAAGCACTGATGATTGCCAGATCAATTCATTTGCGCATGTAAAACTTCTAGTTTGGTCATAAATGACAGAAATAGATGCACACTATCATTGGAGACTTCAATGATGATAAAAAATCTGAAAAATTGGACCCTTAGCAAGATTGAGTATTTTCCTTAAAATTATAGCTCAAAATAAGGCTTTTCAACGTGTAATTTGTCTACCTTGCTGTATCAAAAGCGAGCCTTTTATCATCTGTGAATATTTTTGGGTTTTTGACAAAGCAATTCAAAAACAAACTTTTATCAAAGGTTTGACAATCAATTTTTGGTGATTTTTTAAACAGGATTACTTTTTTTGGGAAACCCAGTACATTCCTTGATACCAACAGAAAAAAAAGTCAACTAGTCAGCAGTTTCTGTATTGTACCGGGTGAGCCAGAAAAAAGTTCTCACTTTCTAAAATTCGTAGCACCACAAGTACTTGATGGATTTGAATAATTCAAATTCTATTTAAAAGCCAAATGATTTAAAGTATTTTTGTGATTTTTCACATCTTCTAACGAGCACTGCAAGTATAGGCAAAGTCAACGTTACAAAAATTTCATGCCTTCAAAATGACTGAAAAAGGGCCTAAAACACTTGATCAAATCTTTAGGACTCGCCTCACACAGAACGATACTCATGGGCGTTTTACCTCTCTCAAGAGTAATAAGATATAGATTCTCAAACAGATACTAAAGATTTTCAATCCCATGGCAATAAATGCTCAGTCAATATCTCTCACCCATGGGAAATTGCTTTTTCTCTGTTGTTCTGAGCAAGGAGTCCTTCATGACTAGATCATGTATTTCAGGCCTTTTCAGTCATTTTGCAACCGCAAAGTTTTTCTACATTTGAATTTACCAATTTTTCCAATGCTTGTAACAAAAGTGAGAAAAATCACAAAAATTCTTCGATCTTTTCGCTGTCAAGCAAATATTGATTCTTTCCAATCCATTCAGTACTCTTGATGCTATGAATTGTCAAAAGTGGGACCATTTTTCTGGTTCACCCGGTATATCAAGTAGATTTACAACTCAATATGTTTCAAGGTAGGACACTTACCTTTCACTTTGACCATTCCAGTGTCTATAACATACTTGACACCAGGTATTGTCAGTGATGTTTCTGCAATATTTGTTGCTAATATTACTTTACGATGACCTTGTTGAGCTGGACGCAAAGCTTTCATCTGCATGGCTGATGGCAAAGCAGCAAATAATGGGCAAACTGTCAATGTTGGAAATTCTGTAAATAAATTTACATATTGATCATTATATCCTACTGTATACAAGAAACACAGTACAAGCCTTGCACACATCTAAATCCTTTTCCTGCCTAAGAATTCTTCTTTAGAAAAGATTACAAACTTTCATATGGCTCAAGCATTGTTATGCCTACTTTACTGCCAGTGAGAATGTGAATAAAACTGAGGTGTGTCACTTGATAATGATTAGCCATTAGCTGCTCTTGTAATCCAAGCAGTTGGGACAAAAAGAGCCACAATCCCTTGTGAGGCAGTTCTAACATTTATGAAAACTAAATTTAGCGTAAAAACTCTATTAAGCCCCTAGGAGGCTTATTTGATTTTGGACACTCCAGAGGGGAGGGGGCTTTGAGGACAACTCCAGGGTTGGTATGATTGATGATGAAATACAAGATTTTTTCCCTAAAAGTCACAGACATATTCAAATTGGCGACCAGACTATAGTGACGTCATAAAATACTTAAAATTTTGCCTCAGAGGGGAGGGGCTTTTTAGAGGAGGAACTTAACAGAGAGGGGGCTAAATAAAGTTTTTAAGGTAAATCTAAACTCACTGCCATCAATATGATTTGCACAGTCTGTGATCAACTTTGAAAGTGTTTCTATTTCTTCTTGTCCTGTCAGGAATACCAGGATATCACCTCTGAAATAAACAGAAGGTGATCAAATAATGGTTTTATACAAATGCAAATAGTAATTTTTATGAACAGCTCATATTTCTTGCAAATTTCACACTGATTAGCTCTAATACAAGGACTTCTATTAAAGACAAAAACAAAATACATAGTTTCTAATAAAGCAATGGGCAATCACAACATTTTATGAACCTTTTTTGATAGTCTGCATAGCCACATGGAATATAATCTTTTGCTTAGACTGCTAATGAGAAATACATTAATGGCCCAAAGACCAAAAGAATTCAAAACTTCAAAGCATCAAAACATCTTGTGGTGGGAGATGATGATATTTCCCAATTCTGTTGCACAACAAGGTTTGTGTTGCAAGTGACGTGCAGCGTATCTGCATCAACTTCTTCCTTTTGCAACAAAACTTCAGGAGCATAAATTGCAACAAAACAATTCTGGAAATGTTGCACAAAAGTCCCACAGTGGCCCCTGACCTTAAAAGGGCTCAATATCTGCAGAAATGTGGGAGATTCTTACCCAGGTTCAAGTTGTTGGTGCATTTGTAAAGTAGATACCAAAGCAGCTTGTATATAATCAGTTTGCAAATCAACAGTGTACATCATCTTTATAGGGTGCCTCCTTCCTTCCACATAAACAATATTTGCATTGTTGAAATATCTGGCAAAATGTTCTGCTTCTAATGTTGCTGACATTATGATAATTTTTAGCTTCCCAGTTTGCTTGTGTTTTCGCAATTTCTGCGCTTTTTTGATGACCCCAAATAAAACATCTGTATGAATGGTCCTTTCATGAGCTTCATCCAAAATTATGATACTGTATTTCATGAGAAGTGGATCTAGTATTGCTTCACGCAACAAAATACCATCAGTCATGTATTTAATTCTGGTTTTTGGGCTTGTATTATCTTCAAATCTCACGGTGAAACCAACAGTGCTCCCTAATAGAACACCCATTTCTTTTGATACTCTATCAGCAATTGTGATTGCAGCCACCCTTCTCGGTTGTGTGCATCCAATAATTCCACCATACGCAAGTCCTGCTTCAAAAAGATACTGAGGAACTTGTGTAGTTTTTCCACTGCCTGTTTCACTCATAATAATAATGTCATCTCCCCTGCGAACTTCTTCTATCAGTTGATTTCTTCCATAATAAATAGGCAGCCTCCGTCTTTGCTCTTTTAATTTCTTTCTGGCATCTTCAAGAGTTGGTTTGTGGTCTTTGTCATGCTGTTGGCCTAAATTTTGCTTGGGCCTAGCCACTTGCGTTTCAATTCGTGGCTTTTTAGCGCTTGGCGGTTGCTGTACATCGAAAAATGGGTTACCCTTCATCTTTTATGGATGGATTTTGAACCATTTGATATCTCTGATGCTTTATGATTCTTTTTCTTCGACGATCAACTCTAGGTTTGATTGCTGCGAAATTTTTGCCGCCATCAAGCCAGAAATCTGTGTCCACAGTCCACACGTGTTGGAAGACTGGGCAACGGGCAACAAGGAAGTGAAATGGAATCGAGATTGAGGAACATTTGACAGAAGAGGCTGGCTGCAATCTCCGGCCGACTAGTCAAGCCGTAACAGTAATATTTTTGAACTGCATCGAAAACAGACGGATATATCAAAATATATCGCCAAAGTTTATTTAAATTGGAGGGTGAGCAACGAATGGAGGTTGGTCTGATAAGACTAATAAGAATAAATTCCCATAAAGATCCTTGGCAAAATCTTAATTTTCCTTTGTTTACATCGTTATTTAGAGCAAATGCATGAGAAGAAATTAGCAACTTGCCAATTACCTTGTTTTCTAGAAAGCTCAAATTGAATAAATTTTTCCTTTCCCAGAAGCAAAACATCGTCTCTCCTCTCATCTATGGAGGGTTGTTTGCGTCTTTATTACAAACTGACATTTTCTTATCCTTAACCCTAAATTTCTTTCATATTAGAAATATTTTCGGTACTAACTGCTCTATTCAATATGGCCTTCATATTATTTTGTATGCCAACTTTCATTTCGAATGATATTTGCATTCAGTATGGCCTTCAGCGCAATACATCATGACAATCCAAACTTTTGTATGGCCTATCTATTTCGTATGGCTTCTTGTGCAATACGTCATAGAAAACGTAACTTTAGTATGGCCTATTGCGCAATCAGCTTCCTGATTGTGGTAGAATTTTCCATAAAATTCCCATATTTGGGAGAAACATCACCTAAAATTCTGGCAAAATTTCGGTAAATAGATGCCGTGATCCGAACAAAAACCGATATAGGTGAGGGTTTTAATTCTCGTGCACTTCTACCCTGGGTACCAGACTCTCTAACATACAAAACAGAGACAAACTCTTTTTTTTATGTTAGAAAGTCTGGTACTCAGGGTAGTGCACTTCTAAATTACACTTAAATTTCGATGTGCAAACATGGTGCAAACAAGCCAATACGGACAGAAAAATGATCAGCATGTATTTCAAATATAATCTCGTTTTATTATGCAAAAATAATCATTACAGAATAAGGGATACAGAGATACTATAATTCTAAGAGTTATCATTAGACAATATGTTATACAAATTCATGAAATACCATTAAATTTATCGAAATAATTAGTAGTATCGAAATAATTTTGAAGAAATATATTAATGGCAATAAATTTATGATGTGACAATGAATACTGATCTATAAAATAAATTATATTCTACCCAAATAACTTTTTTCTAACATCTAATATCAAACATGTTAACAGAGTAGTTTTGTAGCTTGATATGACACAAAGGCCCGCAGAACCTATCAACGTTCTGCCAATTTTTGCTTTTGTAATGATTACGAGCATGCTATTAAAGTTATAGGTGTTTTGCACCTTCGAACTTTCTGCCCTACTGATTTAAATACCCAAGAAGCTCTGGACCCAAAACATTTTCAGAAGTTTCATAAGACGTTAGCATGAGGAACTGATTAATTTTCAACAAAACAATTGTTCTATTTGTTCGTACGATACCTTCTTCATTCCTCTTATCGACAGAATTGGTCTTAGGGTTGGGGCTTCCAACCATTTTCACACAGGAGGGTAATCCTCTACCAAAGCATACTGTTAACAAGTAATTGTTAAGTCCTGCATGTTGTTTAAAATTTACTACTACAGCGTTCCTGCAGTAAAAATCTCGTCCCTTGGTTGTCGCATCACCAAGGAACGATAAATATTTAAGCTAACTTCTAATATGCTAAAACTCGAGATATTAAATGGCTATTAACGGAGTCTCTGTCTCGACCTGGTCTTAAAAGTCTATTTCTTTGTATGATTTTCTTCATTCTCTTTTCCAGTGAATGTCGTTTCGGTTTCTTTGCGTCGTTTTCTAAAATGAAGAAAAAGAATTTCAATGGTGGAAAAATATTTACCTTCCTGCGAAGGAACGTCAAACCAGAATTCTTCCTTCCTTTGTTTTATCAATTTTCTGTAGTCCCATATTTCAGTGTAGTCGATAATCCACTAGGAACTGAAATTACTTTTAAAGCTTTCTTGGATCACAAGACTGTAAATGAAAAGAGCATAATCCAAACATTGATTTTATTCTATTCTTTCCATCTTTTAGTCCCTCCTGTCTCTTTATGTTTTCAATCTTTGTTTTCTTTGTCATCCTATCTTCTTTCCATCTTTCTTTCTTTCTCCTCTACTTTTCTTTCCATCCTTGTTTTACAACCGTTTTCCTTTCATTTCTTCATTCATCCCCTCATCGTTTCCTTCCTTTTCCTTCCCTCTATTCTATTCTGCTTTCGCTCCTTCCTTCCCTTTTCTTCCTTGCAGACAAACAAGCTTCCTGCGCGCGAAGCTGCTTCGCGGTTTCACGCACTTTTTCCACCTCTGAAGAAATTATACTGTTATTCCAAGAAGTAGATAGCTACGAACAATCTTGCAAGAATCTATGCTTTAGGATCGTAACTAAATTCATCTCAAAAGATATATTGACTTCAATTGCTGCAAATAACAGCTGAAATGTTTTCCAAACTGCAACATTACAAACCCACCTCACGTCAATGATTTCATATACAAAGAAATCCTGTGACCAACTATTTTGTTTTTGAGGATTTTCAGAGTTTGCCTGGCATTTTATCTGAATTTACCGATTAAGTTTCCTACCCCTGCCAGTGGAATATCACTCCATGAAAATCACGTACGCCTTCGGCAAAATCCTTTCGTTTTCAACAAAAATTCCCAAAAAACCTATTGTTCTAAACAATTTCGTCTGCTGTTTTGAAAGAGTGGTAAACCTGTTGAAATTTAATGGAATAGAATCTGTAGGGAATACAAGAATCAGTTCCAAAAATAACAGAACTATATCAAGAAAAATCTCCACTGGGATTGATCTTTTTCACTCCCTCAAACAATAACAACAACAACAACAATAATAATAACAACAACAACAACAACAACAACAACAACCCTTACCTGATACACAAGCCTTGGCACATTCTTCTGGTGTTGCAAAGTTATTTGCATTGCCAAGGCAACCATTGTAATCTATTGATTGACATGTCTGTGTGTCAGGATTGAAGCTGTAACGTACTATTGATGAAGAGCATGATTTTGGGCTCCAAATTCGTTCACATACATCACTGTCTTTTGAATCTGAAACATCGCATATAAATTCAAAATTCAAGACTAAATAATTGCAATTTTGTCCAAAATCAAGAACGTAATATAAGAGCGTTTTTTTTCTGGGGTGATATTCCTACAAGGATCTCACATGGGTACAATATTCTCCATCGTTCCACAAAATTCTAGCCTGCGTGCAGACTCAACTATCCTAAAGTGTAGACTTTAGGATAGTTGAGTCTGCAGGCAGGCTACAAAATTCTAGAAAGGGAAAACGAGTACGGCAAAACTTTACATTTGCATGTTTCTTCACTTGGCAACCTCTCAAACATTATTTGCAACATGATGTTGCGAGTCTGTATTTTGTGAACATTCTATAAATATCTCCTTCTTGTCTAGTGCAACACTTTTTGCCAAGGGAGACTCTTTGCAAAACAAACAAAATTGAATGATCTCAGCAGCAAAGCTTGCTAGCTCTGTCAGTGTTCGATTTCCTTGCATGGATCTTCCAACAGTTTTACATAATTCGATATGTGTTAAGACTAAAGAGGGGGTGCAAGCAAGTTCTATACGTGATTTAATGCTTCTAGCCTCGCTAAGATCCCGATAATTTCGCATCGAATGCTATCAAGATAAAATCAGGAACTACAGGGTGTCCCAAAAAAATGTTCAAAAAATGTGGTCATGTGCCTCATTTGTCTGATGATTGCAACAGAACGGCAAAAGATTCTCGCCAAACTTTTGCACGATGGTGCTCTTCAGATGTCCAGTTAACGTTTGCTACCATCGCCATGAAAATCCGTTGAAAAATGATGGAGCTATGACCATCAGAACACCAAATTTTCCCGATCACTGAAACCAGCGGTCGGCCATTTTGTCTTACCATTTTGTACCGATAAATAGCTTCATGGATTGAAAATGAAACAGCAGCCTCCAATGTCATAGCTCTCGTGAAAATGCCGATAATCCTCAGAGAGTTCCACTATTTCTGACCTCACAGAAATTATTTCTTACCTCACGGGAAGATACGTATCACTGCAAAATAGTAAGACAAAATGGCTGACGCTGGTTTCAGTCATCAGGCAAATTTGGTCTTCTGAAGGTCATAGCTCCATCATTTCTCAACGGATTTTTACAGGGAAGGTAGCAAACTTTAATTGAATACCCGAAGAACAACATCATGCAAAAATTTGGCCAGAATCTGTTTGCGTTTTGTCGCAATCTTCAGGCAAACGGGGCACAATTTTTTGGGACACTCTGTATTTATATAAGGAATGGTATTAATAAACAAAATATTCTCAAATCAACTCACTGCAAAGTCTCTTGCAGCCATCGATTCCCTGTGACATATTTTTCTGCGCACATTTACTGAGAATTTCTTCAAGATACTTCTTGCAAGTCTCACTCTTCCCTTCTGCAGCCTCCACTTGAGTTTCGTATTGTAATGCGCTGTAACAAGGGCCTCTTTCTGTGACAGCCATGCAAGTAGCAGCTAAAGAAAAAAGATTACACTTTAGATACCTGTAAGATCGTTCGATGAAAAGTAAAACTTACAAACAAAACTAAAAGTTGATATGAACTCGAAATATAAGGATAAATATAATTAGCCTGAGTGCAGACTTAACCTTTCTACTGCGAAGGATATAAGCTCGTATAGAACCAATCCAATATATTCATTTTGTTGGGGAGACGAGTTACGGTTTGTTCGAGGAAACGTATATGTCCCCCCGCGCAGCAGGTTGATGCTCATGCGCGCGTCAGAACTCCAACAAAAAACGCTACTGCGCATGAGCATCGACCTACTGCACGGGAGGACACATAAGTTTCCTTGAACAAACCGTGCCTCGTCTCCCCAACAACATTGTACAAGATCTCCGACTGACTGCAAGTTGTAGTTTCTGGTACGCGGGAGTTTACTATAGACTCATTACATAAGTCTCAGCATCGCTCAGTGAATTGGATGGTTATCGCTCATACTGAGACTTATGACCAAACAAATCAAAACAGGGACTAATTTCAGGATTACCGCGGCTTTCCCGCGGACCCAATCACGTCGTAAGTCCAGGTTTACTATACAAAATTATTCATTCTGTTAGCAGCACAATATTTCTATCATTACTGGAAGTGCAAATAATTTCAGTGTCGTTAGTATTATCAAGACTGACGACGTGATTCCTTGTATTGGTTCAATGTTTTCAATCTGATAGCCATAACATCATCCAATTCAATGCGGAAAACTGAGACTCATCGTCGTGTCGTAAGTCTAACCATTATCCGCGTTTTTCAGTTTTTTCAACTCACGATAACAATGATACATTAATACAGTAAATAATACATACGTCTTTTGGCAGCTGACTTCTTCGCTGCTTTCGATCTTGTTATTTGAACTTCTGTCTCAACTCTTGGATTCTGGTCAAGTTTAATTTCCAATGCTGGTTGTTCATTCAACATATAAGCTTCATTATTCGTTGGGTCCATAGCTCTAAAAGTCGCCGACTCTTGTGGTGACTTCAAGAAGAATGTGCTGATGAAATTTGGCGAAAGAACGGTGGGCTCACCAATGCCGGACACTTCGAATATCTTTATGTCTTTATCTGCACGATTGATGAAATTTACTTTTCCGTACTTAATTCCTGCTTGTGGGGCATCGTTTGCTGAGTTTATTGCATTAGCCACTGAGCCTAATGAAAACAAAATAAACTCTTAAGAATCATTCAGTTCAGTTCAGTTCAGTTCATTCTTTACATTCTCATACATACAGATTAATAACTACACAAAATTACACTAAACAGAATTGAAAATACACTTTAAAAATTTTACAAAAAGGAACTACACGGAGACAAAAATTTGTACGTATAAGAATGATTTAAAGGAGGAGCTCTCTAAGTAGGTATACTAACGAGAAGGGAGCCCCCCCCCTTCTCATTCCCTCATTCCCTTTGAAGTCGAAAACTAAATGTGTGCCCTCGCTTCAACGAGCGTCCCAAACTCGGTCATTTATAGGCACAAACATACATTCAACAAAGCCTTCATAGAAACTTCTATGTTCCACCCAACAGCTCCTTCATTATTACATCAGATGAATAAAAAAAAGTGAAGCTATTTCTTGGGCTGTGGAATAAAAAGTACGTGGTCGATATTCAAAGCTAAGACGTTAATCTATCATTCAAAGGCTAACTTAGATGTGAATTTTTTGCTTGGTAAGATCAGTTATCTTTTAGACCCAGAAATTAGCAAAATGCTCGTAAGGGGTTTGTATGGGAACGAGAATTCCACCTTCGATCCTGGTCCGATTTTGAAATGTCAAATGTCAATCGCAAGTAAATCTTACGACCAGAGTGGAACGTAAAACTCTCTTGTTCATTCCCTTACCAGCATGAATAAAATTAATACACGTGTTTGGGCCTAAAATGAGTGATTTTACCAAACAAATTTTCATTTGACTGGTAGATTGTTGACATTTTAGTTCGAATATCGGCTAGGTAATTCTTATTGCACATCCAACCAAATGTTTTACCTTTCTTTACCCAGCCAGTAGTAACCACTACATGATGAGTTGCAAAGGAAAGAGACCAAAACACTCCTTCATAAATTGGATGGATTTAAAACAGCATAGGTTCCAAATCTTTGAAAAAGGCTGGTGTAAAATTCAGTGACCTATTTCTTTGAACTGAATGACTTCAAAGAAACTTTAGCTATTTCTCTATAATTCTACCGTTGGACTTTTCTGAAATCTTCAATGTTTTCAAAATTCGCGTGCTTTTCTTCTTTTTGAAGAATTCAAGGAAAATTTTCAAAAAGACTTAAAACCATCGTAATTTCTAAACTGTTTGACGAAACATGAAATGATTTCGAAGAAAACCATAGTTTATGAATGCCTACAATATGGTATCAAGCAAAAGTCTGTCACTCATCTGGTTTATGATTTAGAAATTTGATGACGTCACATCTTCAAATGAGTTGAAATGTAAGATACGCTTTAATTTTGAAGAATATTCAAATGTTTGAAAAGTCCAATGGTAGAATTATAGAGAAGTATCTAGAGTTTCTTTCAAGCCATTCAATCAGAAGAAATAGTTCATCGAATTTTACACCCACCTTTTTACGCCGAGTTAAAGATTTCGAACCTATGATATTTAAAACACTGGCAAGGAATGATTAGTTAAATGATCTGAAACAATCAATTAATAAACTTACCATTTTGACTTGCAATGACAATCCTTCCAATCTTACTTTTGCCATCAATGGTCAGCGATTTCTCGTTATTCAATAACAACTGAGCTCCATTATCAACAGCAAAAGCCTCAAGTTTACTTGACAACCCTTGAGTGACAGTTAATGTTATTGTTCCTGTTGCAGCCAATGGCAATGTTTTGAATTGTTTTCCATTCAATTTGAGCTCAGCCTCGACTCCAGCAGAGTTTGTGATTCCAATGTTTGAAGTTTCAGTTGGAGCCTGACCGCTGCCCACAGCGCCTTCTGCGAAAAAAGATAACAGAAATTTTCAAAAATTAGAAGTGAAATAGTTTAAATTTCAGAATCTTTAAAGTTGCATCTAACATAACAATCAGCCAAGATTCGAAGAGATTCCTATTCCGTTTTTTATATTCCAATAAAACATTACAATATATATTACACGCTACAAAACACTACTATAGTGTATATATTATACCGTACATTACTTACGGAATTACTCTACAATACAATCTTCTTGCTGCGTGCAGTGCAATTGTACAAAGATATACAAGTAGATAAAGTATAATATAAGCACTTTGATGCGAATTGAAATATTATTCTACAATAATATTACAACGATACCCAGAGGAGCAAACGGCAATGTCTACCCCGATGCCATTAACATAGAGATATAAAGAAACTAAATAAAATACAAGACCCATTCCGTTTATCAAATCAAAGGAAATTTGTTCGCGGATGATACCTTTCCCCAAAAATAGCTGTATCATTGTGTCTATCCTTTTCTGAATTTCGTCTCCCCTTTGCCATGCAAATTGTGCCAGTCAACTGAGATGAAAGTCATTTTGAGATTAGACTCTTCCAAGAAGAAGTCGTGTTTCAAGAAGACGCAAGCAGAATTCTCTTTGTTTGAAATTGAATCACGGAGCAAAACAAATTTCAGATCTGCTTATCAATCTCTGGAGACTTTGATCACGTTCTTAATATAAAACTGATGGCCTGTAAACCTTTAAAGACAGTCAATGTTCTATCAACATAAAAAGGTGCACCAGGAAGCAACAGTGAAGCATTGGTTCTCTGAGAGTGGGGTTCTAAAGGAAGAAAATCATGCATTTCGTAGCATCAAAAGAGTTAAATTTGCCAAAATGGTGGGTTTGGAATTAGATGAAAACCTACCTGTTTCATTTGCTTGTGCTGAGCCATTCTTTGCGCCATTATTTTCCGGTTGTATATCTGGTCCTCCAACTTTCACATTTGAGCCACCGAAGTTACCTAATCCATTTCCAGCAATGTCAGCGTATCTTCCCAATGTTGCGTAATGAAAGTTTTTCCTCGCGGATGCCCATCTTTGATCTGTTCGAAGAAAAAATTATCGTGAAAGAACATGGGTGTTAGGACACGGATGTTTTGATTACGTATTTATTTACTTTGTTTTTATCTTTGTCTTGTTTTCTTGTCTTGTTTTCTTCTCCGTTCTCTTTCCTCTTTAACTGATGTGTGCAACTGAATGGTTTAGGCCCAAATGCCTCGTGTTATTTGAATATATCTTCTTTGTATTCATGTGTCTTAGAGCGCCTTCGCAGAAGAAAGGTTTCAAACCGCAATGACATAATAAATACTTAGTATGTAGTATTTAGTGTAAGTATTTAGTATGGCATTGCGGTTTGAAATCTTTCTTCTGCGAAGGCGCGCTAAACTTTTATGTGGAATGTAAAAAATCAAAGAAGTTAATTCATTGTTGGATAATTTTCAGGTATAAATTACCTGGTCTGTGTATAATCATGACAGTATAGGCCATATTAAGATCAATTGAAAACACATCTTCTCCATTCATCTGCAACTTTTCATCCGTCCCTTTAACATTCGCTTTCAACTCTACTGGCTTCGTCCTCCCAATCGGTGTTGCAGGCAGCACAAACATCCCAGCAGTTGAGGCACTGGCACTAGTTTTATACATTGTTCCTGTGATCTCTGTAATCTCAGCCTCCTTTCCAGCAATGTTATTGTAAGCAATAGGAATGATTTTTAATTGGGTAGGGATTGCATTCGAAGTTAGTTTGGTTACGCCTGGTTGTGATAAGTCAACTGTTAGGCCTTGGCTTTTTTGAAGTCGTGCTTTGATTGCTTCCCAGTCATCACCTGAAAAACAATCAGCATTTGAAGAACTCACCCATAAAATCAAAACCCTGAATCCCTTCAACCAGTTCCTTTTAAATTTCTAATTTAACAAAAGACATCATTCCAACCTTTCAAACTTTTGTAAAAATTAGCAGTGTCCAAAAGAAGATATTCAAGAAATGTCTCTGTTAACCAAAGGTAATTTAAAGCCTAACTGGATTACAACAACCAATACTCTTACAGTAAGACATTGAAGTCAGCTCATTCTATGGCAGGTAATTCCAGGACTAAATATAGACGCTAAAGTGCCAGATTTTGACGTCTACTGTGACAAAGTCCTTATAAAAATCTTATGAAAATGAATCTTGTCGATGGAGACAAAAGGAACACAAACACAGCTCCTTTCTCAACAGTCGAAAGAAAGCTACTAGATTGTGGTGTATAAGAACTTTCGTAAAAGCAAACCCACAGGACAACTAGAACAGAATGCATACTACGAAGAGCATTTAAAAATACCTTTGTTATGTACAACCAGCCAATACGGAGACAACGCCTCCAACGCAACATCTAATTCTTTTTTCCCGTTAACATACAACTCCTGTGCACCATCTTTCATTGCAGCTTTGAACGTAAGCGGTGAGAAACGTGCTTTTGCCTTGACAGTCAAATTTCCCAACGCATCTTTGACAGGAAGCTCAACTTTTTGACCAGTTCCTGATTTTTCTTCGACGTAAACAAAACCATTGACGCCATTCGCAATAATGAAGTCTATTGTTTCTGGGATGTATTGCTGCTTGGAGCCTGATTTGTCTCTCAGGGATGCCTTCCCTGATGGAGGGCCTACATGAGCTGGTGGACTCATTCTATCTGCAGCTGCACCGTAACTGGATGGATACGGCCGCAAAGGGGTCGTGGAGGCATTAGCAATTCTTAATGCAGTGGCCTCGGTATTGATAGCAGCGGTATCAGGGCCGAGTCCCGAGCCATGTGCGGCAATGGTGTCATTTGTTGGTACTTTTCCAGCGAAAGCTTGCACACCTTTATACTGGTTGGCCGCCGATACAGCAGACTCCAATGGCTGGCTAGAAGCGGCAGTGCTTGCAGCAACCGGTCGTTGTTGTGATGGTGATGCCGATGCTGATACCATCCTTTGATATTCTACCTCCCTCGTTGCTTCAAATTCGAATCCTGTAGCAAAGGAAACAATTTTGATTAAAAAGAGATGATTTTGACAGTTTTTAAGCCTGTGACACAGGGAATTTTTGTATTAGATATTCCCTTGTAAATGTTTATTTGCAGATTGAAGGATGCCAATTAGAATAATAGGACAACTAATGTATTTATCTACCTATCGACACCACACTTAATTTGTCTTTGACGAACAGAAATTCCGAATACATGGGGCAAAGCTGTTTGAAATAGATTGTCTTTTATAATCCAGAGAAACTCAGAAGCCCCAATAACACTTTGTTAAGATGAGGAAAGGACCACATTCTTGCACAAAAAATAACTAATCTATTACTTGTATTAATACTCAATTCTAAAGGTAAAGACCAGAAAACATACCTTCTTTATGAACAATAATAATGGTATTAATTCCTTTTGAGTCGACATCAACTGGTAAAATTATTTGCCCGTTAAGCAGCATTTCACTTCCTGACGTAGTCTCAAATGCTTTGAACTTCAAAGGCTCCTGTCTCGCCCTAATCAGAAAGCCAAGTGTAGCAGTAGCCTCTTTTGGAACATCTAGCTTCTCTCCTGCACTCGAGAGTTCTTGTATGCGAATATTTGAGTTGGCTTTGTTGACAACTCTGAGCTGAAGTGCCTTCGCATCGTTAGCTGGATCGTTAGTGAGTGGGGCAGTGGTTTCAGCGACTTGAACAAGGCCTTGGTTTTCTGATCCGATTAAATCTAATGTTGCTGAGCGAGTGGGCTCCCAAGAATCACCTGAAGAATAGACAGAAAACTGGTATCAGAAAGATTCAAAGATCTCAACATCCATCATCGTTTCACACAAATCCTGTATTTAATCTAGCGATGCTGGGTAAAAAATCCTTCAGGTTGGGTATGAAGTAGTATTTTGAACGTTATTTGACGATTCAAAGTATGATCTGCGTCTGACGCTGACGAGAAATCTAGCTTTCATCTCATTACTATTTGCTTTTAACAGAAAACAGAATTTTGATAGTGTCAGTTTTAATAGGAGGGTCAGACCATCCGCCATAAAATACATGCAGTTACACCAGCTTACGCCAACGTGTCTTGTTTAAGCAAGGCACAGGGGTTGCACGTGAAGCGAATACCTGCTTTAGCTGGACTAAAACGTAGCTAAGATGAATAGGAGAGATCCATTTCAGCATTCAACAAACCTAACAGACCTATTCTATTCTAAAAGAACCAACATCGAACGACAATTTATCCATTTTGTAGAATTTTCGAATATGGACAATAGTGGCAGGAGCTCCAATTCCACTCAATCGAGCCTTTCGTATGAAAATGTATAAAAATGTCTTTCTTTCCAGACCCTCATATAGAATAGCTAAAAAGGTCTATGCTAAGATTGTTCATCGATTTGAACTGACGTTTCCAGCCATTTCACAACGAACCAAGTAATAACCAAATTATATCGAGTATCAAAATAACTGACCTTCATTTCCTACAACAATTATTGATTCCAACCCTTTCGCAATCTTGGGATCAATCAACAGCTCTTTCTTTCCATTTACGAACAACTCTGATTTCGTCGCCTTTTCATGGGCTTTAAATCGCAGTGGTTGAGTTCCACCTGATATAAGAAGCCCAAGGGTAGCTGTGGCATTTCCTGGGATGTCAACGTTTTCTTTCTTGTCTGTAACTTCTTCTAAAACGATCGTATTATTTGGTAGCATATTTACAGCTGTGATTTGAAGGTTGTATTTTTGGGCTGCTGTTTCTGCCGCTTTTTGCAAGCTCAGATAATCAGGGCTGCCAGTGTGAGTGAGGTTTGACAAAATATCTTCTGGGCTCAGGGTTTCGGATGTCCCACTGCCAGTTTGTAGTAACGATGATTGAATTTGCTGCCAGTTTTGGCCTAAATAATAACGAAGACAATTTAATGTTATTGTACGTTTCAATCTAAAATGAGATAATAACGATGATTGAATTTGTTGCCAGTTTTGGCCTAAATAATAACGAAGACAATTTAAGGTTATTGTACGTTTCAATCTAAAATGAGATAATAACTGATTATTCTGACGCACGACTCTAGAGTTTCAAACTTGCAGCTTTAAGTGTACTGAGAACTGTTACTGAGCAGAGTAACTTTGTAAAATACTACGGTAAAAATCTGCATAAAAAGAAAGAACCTGTGGATTAGAACCTCCAGGATGATTGTTGGCCAATATATTTGCATCATGGCTGAATGTAAAAACCATGATGCAAATGTATAGGAACCATATGTACAGAAAATGACAGGTTCTATTATGTGGGTTCTTACTGTACCGGGTAAGTAAGATAAAATGTTGGATGTTTGCTGACATATATATTTGTCATTTTCTCACCAAATTCCATAAATCATACATTTTGTGGTAGTAGAATGCCTAGCTTAGATGTGGTATGTTAGTCAGTTAAAAGTAACCACGCTATTCTGAAATAAATGGGCAGTTTTGCCAGCGACTTTCTCTGAAAATTTTGAAAAAATTGTCACAGTCTCGTCAAGACAATTTTGTTGCTAAATTTACAGAATTACCATAAAAATAGCAAACAGCTATAACAGAATGAAACTTTCATTATTCGTTGAAGAAAATTATGACTAATTATAAAATAATTTCCAGTTTCTTCACCACAAAGGTAGTGGCTAATTACGATGGTTGCGACAAATGAGACTCGTGCTACAAGTCTAAACTGACTCTGGTCTAAATAAAACTTACCATCATCATGGACGACCAAAATATTCACCATAGAGATATCATTCAAATCTAATGACAGGACTTGTTGTCCATTTACCAAAACTTGTTTGTTACTATCCTTCAACATAGCTTTAAATTTGAAGCCATCTTTCCTTGCACTTGTGGGCCTAGCAAGTTGGAGCATTTCGCTCTGCTGCACATCAATAACTTGACCCATAGAGACCTCCTCCACAGTGATGTCTTTGTGGAACATATTCATGATTATAAACTGTGACATCATCATGTCTGTTAACTTCAAATTTCCACCTGCTGATTCTTCCTTCCAGTCTTGTCCTAAAAGACGAAAATGTGGTTGCATGTTTATATCACTAGATTGGTTTAATCACGCTATTTCTCACCCAGAGTCTTCGTTTTGCAAAGTAAGATTAAAAGGGCTGTACAAGATTTTTGTAAACAATCAGAAAGTACGGGACAACCCACGCACGTGATTTGCCTACGGTTTTTAATGGCGGCCAGTTTCATCGTAGATTCTACGTAAGTTTAATTTCAGCGTTTTTCTTGTCTATGTCTATGAAATGTGATGGAACTTTTGATATCTATTAAAACTTTCAAGTATTCGGCGTTAGAAAAAAAGAACAAATCCGCTGCCACAGCTTCGATTACCAAGATTGTCGCAGATACTTCGGATTACCATTGTCTGTGCAAATCGCCATTAGCTATGTTGTGTTTAGCCTAAACACATTCGATGATTTGACACGCAGAGCCACGCAGAGAGGACGGGTTGTACAGCCCCTTTAATACATTCTCTCCGTTTTAGCAAGTCTGCTTGAGACATTATTTGTTGGGGAGACGAGATACGGTTTGTCCAATGAAACGTATGTGTCCCCCCGTGCAGTAGGTTAATGCTCGTGCGCAGTAGTGCTTTGGGTTGGAACTCTGCCACGCGCATGAGCATTAACCTACTGCGTGGGGGGACACATAAGTTTCCTCGGACAAACTGTATATCGTCTCCCCAACAATTACCAAAACTACGCATAGAGCATGCACGAACAATCTTCTTGTAAGCCTGTGGTACAATATTTCATTAAAGACAAACAAATAAAGTAAAGTAAATTGTAATTTGAACTGAGTTTTGATTTTGCCAACAGTCCTTAAAGATTCGGTAACACTTTCGAAATTTCACGAAACTGATAAATTTGTTCAACATTTTTAAAACCGGTTTATCACTTGAGCTCCAATCTCTCTCTAAAAATGATTTTTTTTAAGATGGTTGCCCTATCGCTATTGCATCTCACGTCTTCCATCTTCACAAGATTCCAATTTTTCTCAAAAAGAGAGGGCAAATTCACAAATTTAGGCGAAAGGAACGAAGATTTACAAAGATCTTAGCAATCATCATAGCAACTAGCTATGTGCTGCCCTGGCTTCCAATACATAACAAAATCATAACAAAATCGCCACTAGAAGTATACACTTTTGAAAACATATAACTGCAGGCAAGCAAATTATTGCAATAAACAAACTATGAAAGAAATAAAACTTTCATGTTCTTTTCCTACCTTCTTTGTGAACAATAATATTCAGTATATCACTCGAATCTTTGCTAGCATTCGCATATAAAGTTTTCTGTCCGTTAACGAGTAATTCTGCGTTAGTTTTCTTTGATTTTGCTTTCAACTGAAAAGGTGCACTAATGCCAAAGGACGATATTCCTCCTTGTACGATACTGCCTTTTACGATGTCAAATTTGAGTTTTGTTATAGCTGGTTCCTCTACAGTGACAATTTCTTCACCAGAAATATCAGTCGCGGCGAAATGTAATGTTTTCTTGTTTGAATCTTGTCCGTTAACTAGAGCTTTCCAATCTTGGCCTAGAATGATGATCATTGTTATCACTCAAGTCCTGATAATTGGTAACATGAAAGAAATATTTAGTAACAAGCCGAAGAAGAACAAAGGCAGATTTCCTAAAAATAGTATTTGTTGCTTCCAGTTTACAATATGATTATGCGAAAACGCAAAATCAATCATGCAGAACCCTTCAGTTATTATTATTCGCAGGCATTTTCACGTGGCATCTAATTTGAGACAGACTTTTGAGCTGGGATTCCATCTATTCACTTCAAAAGCAGAGAATTAAGTATTTGAATCATCTGTACAAATTTATGATAATTACAATACCCACTACTCTGCTTCTCAGATCGATACAGCAAGTTCTAGGGTCAAATGTCTCAACAAGCCTTTTTGCTTCCAAAATAACAACCTTGCAAAGATTAAACCAAAAAGATTTTGAGCCATGTATTCATATTTCTAGAACACAGCTGTCTTCATCAAGAAAGCTACTTTTAGCTCTGGAAAGAGCTGTCTGCAACTCGTTTATACGAGTTCAAATTAATTTCGAATCAAAAGTTGAAAGAAGACAATCGTTAAGCTTACCATCTTTATGAACATATAAACCAGGGAAAGATCCAACATTTCCAAGTTGCTTCAAATCAAGCACATATTCTTTCTGGCCACTAATCAATAACCTTTCTTTTCCTCCCTTTGTTACTGCAATATATCTTAATGGAGGTCTCCCATCTGATAATGTCATGGCAACTAAACCTTTCTCTTTATTCAAGATGTCAATGGTCTGGTTTGTTCCACTGATTTCTCGTACTGTGATGTCTTGATCTGCCATGTTCAAAACTGGAAACATTACTGAAAAAGAAACGATTGCTATTATCTTATAATCCCCCTTGTTTTAAATATATTCAAATCTATATATTGTGATGAAGGTCCCCTTGATCCTACATCATGGGCGTCGGGCATTGCGCAATGGGGATCTTGGATGGGAAGCAGTGGTGGCAGCAACTGTTGTCGTTGTTGTTCTCCCGGCCGGATCACCGTTGCTCGGCATCATGCGCTCACGCTTGGCATCCGACGTGAAACACACCTCAGTATTTACCAGTAGTAATCATTTATGTGCCTCTTCTTGTAATTGTATATTTAGTTGTAATTAGGTTGGATGTTTTTAGAGTCTAAATCTAAAAAGTTAGCAAAGTAAATTAAATCAGAATCAGCATATTTAAGAGCTATCTCATTTTTAGTCTGGTACTGAAACGCAAAATATTATGATAAAACCGAATTAGTTGGCTAGGAATGGATGTTTGATCAACATGCCTTTGCTCAAAATACGATACTGCTGGTTATAATTTCGTCCTCTTTTTCTAACAGGAATAAAGTAAATTTCATCTCTGAAATTAGTCTCTGAAATAAGCCTTTTGGTACAATCGCACCAAATAGCAATATGGCCATAAGCAATCATAATAACAATTTGGCGACTTTTCGAACAGTTCTACAAAATTTTGCCAGACGGTATTTAACTGCAAAGCTAAACAACGTCCAAATTACAAAATAGCTCCAGATTATAACATGAGCTTTCTTAGCAGCCAATATCTTACGGGCTATTTGATTTCAAAGTCAAAACACTTACTAGTAGGTCCGGTTTTCCCCGTCGTCCTCGTTGTTGTTGTGTTGCTAGCTGCTATTGTCCCTGTATTCGCCACCGCAGTTTTCGAAGCAACTGGAGCAGGAGCTACGTTTGCAGGTGGGCTCGCAGCGGATGATGCAGCAACAGGAGTTGATGATGTCACCTTTGCAGGAGCGGTAGATCCCGTTGCGGCTGACGCTGTGGAGGTGCTACCCGTATCTTTCCCTGTATTGAGAACGAAAATAAACTTGATAGGCAATATTTCAGTGTCAAAATGTTGATAGTACTATTTTGTCGCGCAGTTCTATTTATCATGTTCAATTCTTAGAACTTCAAGCCTTGAAGGCTGTTCCAAAATTCTTGCGACAGAACGGTATGTTGCGCACTCATACTCATAACATTTTCGAAAGACACTTATTAGCGCAGAAGGAAAACTTATGAGAAAATCAAAAGATGAAGCAAGACTTTCTACTGAGTTATGTTTTGAAACGTTTCTGTCTTACTTACTCATTTGACAACAAAGCTTAGTACAAAATTAAGCTTCATCTCTCGGTTATTATCTGACATTCCTTACCGTGACCAGTGCCTGACGAAAAAGATTTCAATATGGCTATAATAATCTCATTTAAAAAAAGATTACAAATTCACAAGAACCATGATTCGATAAAACTTTGTCCACGTTCCATTTTCCAACTTGTCTATTCCAAAACCGTCGATCACATTACAGTCAACTTTCAAATTAGCAATGTGTTATAAAAGCTGCCAGAAAGAACGGTGAAAGAAGAAATGGCAATCCAAATATGGTAAAAGCATTCATCAAATCTATGATTCGTCATTAGATTACGTGTTACTAAAATACATTTCAGAAAAATAAATTATTTCTATTCATTCTATCTATATTCTAAAATACAATATTTTAACTTCAATTTAACCTATCAGAAGCATTGTCCATAGGTTTGTAGTAGTAATGGTATCCAGAAGATTTTTACAATATCTTCCAAAATGAAGTAACAATCCGTCATTTTTCAAAAGGAAAAGGACCCATGATGAATGTCTAAGTAGAATATTAAAACTTTAAATACTGAGAGGAAGGGCAACAGAATTCTGATATTTTTTCTTCAAAATGTCTCTCGTAGCTTTGGAAGTCACGATATGTCAAATTTTTCTCTAATTTGGGACAAATCATTACTATGTTGTCAGCCGATATGGGGGTGATCCTAACCTAAATAATCTACTATATATGCAATTCAATCTAAAGTCGAACCAGTTAGTTCATTTGGTGGATTTCTCTTTGTAAAAGCAAACTTTTTGGTAAAAGCTACACATGTCTGTAACATCTTAAAACATGACCAGTGTAAAATATCAAGTTATTTATATCGAAAGAATCATCTTCATTGAATGACATCTGGGGTATGAATTATCTCAGGAACGCTGGAGAGGGGGGCGGGGGGGGGGGCATCGCTCCTCCTGCCCTCTCGAAAATGGTAGAAATTTTCTATTTTCCTATCGTTTTGCCGTCAAATTTGCAGTTTCGTCCCCATAAAAATGTACTCTGTCCGGCGTCCCTGAATGTTAATGTAAACAGTACTGTCTTAAATCTCTATCATAACACTTCAAGTCTGACAAACTCCTAAATGCAAGCGCTATGACCACTTCAAATTATCGAAGCTACACAAACTACAAATTCTTGAATCATAATCGATTCAAACATGAGAATAATAGGTCTCTTAGTTGCATCAATAACTACTTTTGACAATGATACATTTCACATATCATGTTTGAACCATCACAGTTTCTGAAACCACATTAAATTTCAACCAAATACAATTGTTTATCGATGCATCAATATTAGCCTTGGAAGGCTTGGATATATTAGTCTTTTATTAATCTTTTTCTCTCTTTCTCCATTTTCTTTGCTTTCTTTATTTTCTTTCTTTGACAGAATCACTTCTGTTATTTTATTTGGATCTTCACTTGCTTCCACTCGAAGGGAATTTTGCCCATTTATCAACGATGCTTTACTCGTATTGACATCAATTGCTCGAAGCACAATCGGCCCACTTCTTACGATACTGAATCCAAGTTTCGTATCGGCATGTGCTGGCACGAAAAACGGTTTACGAGCTCCCGTAAGTTCGACAAATTTCACTGCATTGTCTAATGTATTGTGAATACTAAGCATGATGAAACGCTCTACGCCATTTGCAGACGCCGGTTGCAGCGAATTCGACTCTTTGTTTTGTGTGTTTGCTGAATCACCTGATGGAACCTCGTTACCAGATGAAGTCTCGTTTCCGTTTTTGGTATCATTACCCGCGGTTGCATTTTTGAATGCGTTGGTTATCGTTATCAGGGTCTGGTCAGATGGGCTTTGAGTTGCGGTTACCAGCATTGTGACTTCTCCGTTCAATGACACACCAGATGTTCTCTCACCGAGAGTGATACCGGATAACAAAACGTAACCGGTGCTCTTGACAAAGAATCCGACCTGGCATAATCTATGCTCCGGAACAACAAGCGGGTTCATTAGATTTGCAACATCAAATAGAACGACCGGTCGCTTCAGGGTGTTGTTGATACTTAACATGACCGCGTGCATTTGTTCTTGTTCCGTTTGTACGGCTGTGTTCCGGGCAGTGATTGTAACTTCTTTTATGTTCTCAGCATCAGCCGGGAGGTAGACTCGTAGTTGTCTCTGACCATTCATTAGTATATCCTCAAATTGGGTTCCACTGGTGGCCTTGAAGATCAACGGCCATGTTTTCTTCACAGTCAAACGCATTGTTTTCAATTCAAAAGGCAGGAGTTTGATTGGTTGAATCGCTCCGGTTATTTCATTCACTTCAATCACAACACCAAGACTATTTCTAAATGACATGGTCACAGAGATCTCTTTTTCTTTGCTCTCTTTCTGCTTGCTACCAATCTTCTCCAGGTTTTTCTGTATTTCAGATGTCATGTTCAAGCGTGACTCGCCTCCTTTGTCTGTAGCATACGGTGACTGTTTTGCGGTTTGTTTGTCGTTACTCGCTGCAATTACGATATGTGCTTGCTTGTATATATCATTCTCTGGCTGTATCCTCACTTTAGGATACTGATTCAAAAATACCGTTTCACTTGTGCCTAGTATTGTTCCTTTCAAAATCAGCGAGCTGTTGTCACTTAAAGCGATGCCAAAATGTACTTGGGCTCGTGGATGAATTATAATGGGGTTGATCTTTCCGTTAACATCTTCGATCTCGACCCGGCGATCGACGTAACTCTGCACAAATAACATCAGGTATGAAGCTGAGGTTAAATTCGTGTATGCTTTCATGAGGGATTCTTGTTCGTCACTAGGCTCCAAGTTCGAGTTGCGCAGTAGATCTGGTGTTGTGCCAGCGGTCTTCTTATGGCCTTGGATAGTCTCATTTGTATTTTTACCCATGGTTGAAGTTAATTGTTGAGCGATTTCACTTTCTGCAAGAAAATCAATAAAGAAAACTCACTAACAGTTCATCGGCTCGAGTTTTTGGATAAAAAAGGGACAGAAATTTGCACAATAATTTTCCTGCATAGACCGAGTACTGTTAATGGGTTAACTGTATTGATTTTGTGATTTGCAGTAAGTGATAAAACTGGATAAATAAATAAATTAAAATATAAAATTAAACATAAACCATAAAGGAAAGGTCAAATCATTGCATGACCAAGTTACGGTTTTCCGTCGCAGCAAAGCGCAAAAATGATTATAATACAGTTCCTCTCTACTCGGTCTATGGGGAAACAAAACGATGAATTACAAAAAGAGCGGATAAAACTACAAGCCTCTGTTACGTCCTGCAAGTTAAAAGAACTGTATAGATAAGAACTTTGTCCAGTAAGGAACATAGTTGTGCAGCAAGTTTCAGTGGGATGGGAAACCAACAATTCAAACAGAGAAAGCCAAAACAGTCTCAATGATCAGCCTGCCACCTCGACCTATAAACATTTCAGTGCTCTCCATTCTAAATCTTTGCCGTCCAGGTGATGTTAATTTGGAAAAATAGCGTATAAAAGCCGCAAAATTTTCTGTGATTCCCTTATCTAACGCTGTTACCTTTATTCTTCATAAGCGAGGCTCGTACCTGCCAGATTGTTGCAGATGGCTCGCTACTGCCCTTGCTCGATTTGCATAATGACTCTGATACGTTTTTCAACTTGGATCACCGATCCTTACATATATTTTGAGCATGTGTCACACCCTAAATCCACAAATACTGCCTTTCGGATCCCCCACCATCAAATATAAAAGGATGTCTAAATAAAATGCTACTTACGGTCAGTAATTGTAATCTTTGCATCTGTTCCAACAACACTCAAACCAACTGAATAAACTCTTTGACCATTCAAAAGATAAAATGTCCCGGGGTTTTCTGCGTCTTCTGCGGTAATCTTCGCTTCATTGGATGTCGACGAGATCTTAAGCTTGAAGTTATCCTCTCCAGGGGAAATGATGAAGTTCTTTGTCTGTGTTGATATATTAAGTTTGACTGTCTTGTAAAGGCTGTTTGATATTTCGATGTTACCTGTTTTCCAAGTAGGAGCATTGGCTGAACCTCCTGAGGAATCGACTGCACCGATATCTGAAAAGAATAATCATGATTCATACATAGTCATACATTCTAATTTATATCGTCATCGGTAGTAGTATATCTGCTGCACTAGAGAGGAGTGTTAATTCTTGATAGGGAGTGACGTTAGAAGCACTAGGCTTAGACTTTGGAATAATCAGTACTCGAGATGTTAACATAGAATTTCCAATGCGTTCAATCACTTTACGAGTAGAAACAAATGTCCAAAAAAGCCATGATTGCATACAAAACCAAAATCGAAGAAAAGCATATCAAGATCGAACACTTTGAATTTTATTGATATCTCTTGCTTAGTCATTGCCAGCAAACTTTTGCAAATTAAAATAGAATGTGGTTTATCAAGGCATAGAAAATCCGTTTGTAGTTTGGCAGATCGAATGCACAACTCAAAGTTACGATGAAGCACAACTTCGAGCAACGTAGGAGAAATCATCTTGGTTTCAAAAATAAAAATGAAATGTGGTTTATCAAGGCATAGAAAATCCGTTTGTAGTTTGGCAGATCGAATGCACAACTCAAAGTTACGATGAAGCACAACTTCGAGCAACGTAGGAGAAATCATCTTGGTTTCAAAAATAAATTCTTACCTTTGGCTAGATTGACGTTGAGTCCCTTCCCAGGATCACTTGATAGCCAAATATTTGCAGGGAATTTGACTTCTTTTCCTGCTCTGTCAGTAACAGTGACCTGAGAAACAATAACGAACAATTCAATTTCTTGTCCATAAACAATTTACAAAGTTGCTACATATAGTGTACTGAACAGGGCCCTACTACTCAACGTAAACAGGCATCAAATTGGTCTTTTGCAATTTTTGTCTTTCTGTCCATGATGACTGGTTTCGCCCACTGAGGCATCTTCTCAGCAACTGATTAATTTTTAAGCAACAAACTCTCTTTCTAGTTTTATGTGCGTATGAGATATTTTCAGTTTAAACGTATCATTTTTATCCTTAAAAGGTAAAATAAGGTTCTCCTCGTTGTGGTCGGTTCCGTTCTTGGTGTTGCCAACTAAAATCGTTGTTGCAAGGTGTGTTTCGTGAGTCATTACAAAGTCGTAACAATTCATTTCAATTTCCTTTAGATCCCTGAACATGAAAGTATCATTCTATTGACATTCAGTATGAAGAAAAGTTTGTATTTCCTAAGGATTTTAAAAATAAAGGAAGATATATTGAAATCAAATGAACAGGAGTAGATATTCACCTTTTCAATAAACCAGTCAGGACTATCTCCAGTATCATCAGATCTCAACTGGATTTTCTGCAGATCACCAAGGTTTCCGGTTGTTACTTGGAATACGTCTTTCCTAGAAAAGAAGAACGAAATCAGTCAAATCAAGCACCATTTGCCATCACATTCACAACTAATATGAAATCAGGCAAATAAAAAACAAAACACGAATACAAATGCAAGAGCAAACATAACACTAAGTTTTATTCATTTAGATGGAATACAGTAAATCCCCGCATATAAGAACCTACAAAAATAAGAGCCAGGAGGCTGTTTTTCCTAAATTATGCACCTTGTAACTAAGAACCTGTTTCAGTTTGATGAAAAATATGTTCTTATTGCAGGGGTAGCAAGGTTGATTTTGGATTGTCGTTATAAGTTTATTTTTGTCCCAGTTGGCTGTTCAAGTTTGAATCTCCTCCCCTGCTGTTTGCAAGCTTAGAATCAGATATTAGGTACATAAGAGCCTTGCCAAAACAAATAACAGCGCTGAACATCTTTGGCGAAGATTCTAAACGGCCTACACGAGGCACCCTTTGAATAAGAACCTTTATACCTTGAAATTAGTCTTAGGACCTTTAAAATAAGAACCTTTTTCAGCTTGACTGTCAAAAAAGTAGGTTTTTATATGCGGGGATTTACTGTATTGCGGCAACCTCCTTAGGCACCATTATGATCCTCGTTTTATTGAAATGCTAAGATACACGAGTAAAAATTGGATAGTATAAGTTTTGCATCTGTAACTGATACGGATGCATCAGAAAGAATGCTTCATTACCAGTCTGGTAAAATATTCAGTAAAGTCATGTCCAACTACATATCATCGACTCGTTGGCCATAATAGCCAGCCATAGAGGAAAAACTGAACTGTTTGAGAAATTCTCCAGATAGTTCCGTGGTTAAATTTGTTAGCAGGACGAAATATTGGCAAAAATTAAATTAGTCGTATTTGCTGTTGTTTTTTGTCGTGTTGCGGTGTTTCTGCCTTTAAATTTAAATTTGTTAAGACGAGATTTTCGAATGCCTGGGATAACGTAAGTACTTACTCTCCAGGCCTGAAAACATCTTGATTTTGTCCACTCAATTGAATCTCATCTGACTCTCCAAGAGATCCATATAATTTAATGTAGACATTCGCATGAGTTCCTGCAGTTTCACCAACGCCAGTCAAAGTTGTGATGTTGTAATGTTTATCTGTAAAGACGAACGAATCTTATTGAAGTGTACTGAAAGAAAGGTGAATTAAGCTACTCAATAAGGTTTAAGCAATTTTGCTTGGAGATTGTTCCTAAAATGCTTGAAATAATTCAAGATATGTGGACAAAATTCGTCCTTTATGCAGCTCTAGAAGAATAGCAAACTTTCTTCCTCCTGAAAAGCACACACTGTTGTTTAGTTCATCCAATAATTCTATCGTTTAACTATTGAAAAAGGATTTTTTTCGGAGAAGTATGGAGTAGAAACATTTGCTACTACACCACGGTAATACCTGCGTATAAGAATCTACAGTTTCGAAGCAGCCTGGGTTCTTGCACAATGAATAGAATGGATTGGGTTTTTACAATGGGGGTCTGATTTGACAATTTTAGCCCGTTCGTTTATTGTGTTTTACATAAGATTTTCAATTCACTCACCATCGGCATTGTTCAATGAAACAGTCACATTATAATTTGGATCAGTCGTAGGCTGCACTTTGAAAGACTTTTGCCCATTCAATTCAATCAGTGATTCAGTCTCTTTGTCCTTTGCAGTGAATACAACTGGTTCATTGATTGATGACTGGATCTCAAGAGTGGCCTGGGAGCCAGGATATAAATCTACTTCCTTGTTTGCCATTGGGATGTTGGTTTCTGCTGTTATGACAACAGTCTTGCCTGCGAAATTTCTGAAGCTGACTTTTGCATTTCGCATTTCACCGCCTTCTCCAGTGCCTTGAGGTAACGAGAATTGTGATTAAAATCAATTCAAAACAGTTTGAAAAAGTAAAACTATTCTTTGACATATTTTGATCATTATCACATATTTCGTATCTTTCCTCTACGAAAATGGAATTTGAGATTTGTCCATAAGCTCTATGGGCTCTGGTCAAAGAGAAAACAGTTCAACACTACAAATGTTTGACAAATTCTTTTATTTCTAACAAGAAAAAGTAAACAATTATGAAAGAAATTCATCAACAAAATTAGCTCGTCAAGTAATATTGCCAAAGGGCTGCCAAACAAAGAAAGTTTTCTTCATATAAAGATCGCAAATTTGTAAAAGAATGTTTGAATACTTGGCAAGCAAGCTGTACCAAGAAATAAAGTAAACTTGTCTTAAAAAAAAATACCAGCATATGTTGGAGAGATCTGCAAATTGATAAAAAAATTCAAAATCCAAAATTTACCTAATTTCTCTTTGCTGCACTCCTTGGCTTCATCATTCCAAATCGTGTTAGCAGGACATTGTTTCTTTTGGGCAATTCCACCATTACAAGATATAAAACTATATCGATCGGCAGGGTCTGCAAACACTCCGTTGGCTTCAGGACAAGACACTGAAAAGGAAAGAGAAAATTCTCCTCATTTCACAACATTTCTTATATACACGTATTTTTTCTTATAAGAAACTGCTTATAAGAAACTCAACTCTCAGATCGCCAAAAAATTAAGAAACTCCAGTACTGGGAAAATGTAAGCTAAGAAACTATTTATTTTGATAAAGGAAATCCTCGACATGTTTTTACTTTACTTTTACTTGTTTCCTGTATCATATTACTCGTTAGGTACTTGAGTAATGTCTAAACATTGTAAAGGCTTAAAAAACCTTGTTTTGAAATGTTCACGAGGGCACAGGTAGTGAACATGAAGATTGTTATGGAACCTCTAAGAAACTCGTAAGAAACTCTGAGTACTCAAAATCTGATAATTTTAAGAAACTTCCAGTACTGGCCCAATTTCTTAGTTTCTTATAAAAAAAAATACGTGTAGCTACCAAAGATGGCTCGCTGTACATGCTAAGGTCTCTTCTATAGTAAAATAGCTACTAAAGTATTTGTAAGGGACGGCGTATCATGTAATCTAATCCAGGGCATATTTGATTAATTTCATTGAAATAGCCTACAGCAACCTTGTAGATTTAGAAAAAAATAAGATATTGCTCGATATTTCTTCTCGATTGTCAAAGATAGCCTCTTCTCAACAAAGTGTCTAAAACAAAACACTAGTACTTGTAGTAACTGCTACAAATTTATGGAAGAATGCTGCAAGAATTAGGCAAAGGACAGTCTTCCCAATACAGGAATATGAGATACTGGCAATAAGAATGCATTTCTTCTTACTAAGTTTGTTCTTACTCTGGCGTAGAGCAATGCCTGATTAAGATTAGTTAGTAACAATTTTGTCACCTCCTCCCAAATATATCAAAGATATCGTCTCTATAATTCACATGAAAAATGAGTAAACAACGCAACGTATCGTTCCATTCTACTTACATATAGCAGTAATTACAGCATCCAATACTGGTGCAGAAGTTTCAGTTGGTGTTGTAACATAAGTCGTTTCTCCTTCAATCAGCAATTTCTCTGTTGTTTTCGAATTCTTAGCAGAGAATGTGACCGGGAAATTTGTCTGAGATCCTTGTTCAACGAGTCTTAACTCAAGAGTCATCGATGGTTTAATAGGGTATCCATTTACACGATGTTCTCCCTTGTCCGGAAACAGTGTGACTTCAACTCCAGCTTTGTTTTCGAAATTTACGTTGATGTATCTGTCTGATGATATTGTTGTTGCTGTTGGGAGAAGCAGAGCTTTTAAGAGTAGGAACACAGGAAAATAAGAACAAAAGAACACCCTGGTAAGAACACAAGTAAAATCGTCAAGCAATATTGAGGGGGGGGGGTGGGGGTATCCCATAGTAAAAATAAATGGGGATGTGCTGCCCTGAAGGGTATACTAAGATCAGGTAAGATAAGATCAGGATTGAAATGATTAAGGAAATAACGTACTGTGTCCCCAATAGTACACAAAGATCTTTGTTGCCTCCACTTTTGTAATGTGCGTCTCAAACAGCGTACAAATACTAATGTACAATTTGGTCATTGCATCCGTTGCAGATTTGGTATTTGTCAAAACGTTATCATGTCCGATCACCAAATTACTGCTCTTGTCCGCAGTATGTCCTTGAATTTCTATTGGCTCAGCAACATTGCCTCTCTCTGCTCCGTTGAGGAACACGGTTAGGCCTACATCAGCCTTCCATGTGAACATGACGAAGAGCCAATCATTGAAATTGATGTTGGTCTCGACCTATGAAAAAAATCAGAATCTTATTTAATGACATTTTCGTGAAAATACGTCAGCTCACATCACCAAACATTCTCAAGATAGTACCTAAGAATTCGTAGCAAAAATTGGCGGTTAAGAACTGCCAAAGCAACTTTATAAGAGTGTTTGTAAGCGCTTGCATCTTTTACATAAATAGTATTTGGCTTCTTTTCATGCAGCTTTCTGGGTGGAAATACTGAAATATTTAGTACACTTGACTTGAAACAAATTTCTAAGCATTCCCGTTTTAACAGAAACGGCCTGTAAGCTAACGTTACTAATAACCAAAGAAATTTCACGAAGTGGATGGGTCGCTTAAGATGCATTTGCACGAACAGAGCAACATTTGCATTTTCCTCTGTAAATTCACTTTTTGGACAATGCGAAACAGTACATTGTTATCTTTAGCTGCATATTAAATATTTATTTAGGTTATAGGTTATTTTCACTAGTATTTTATGGCTTGAATTGTAATCAGATTAATTCAGGTTTCTATTGTATCTTAGTTTTGTACGTTTTTTTAAAGTGGTGGGCCCCTTGAGAATCAGCATTGCTGAAGGGCGATCCTCCTTAAAAATTTGAAATGAAATTAAAATGAAACTCAGCATGAAAGCAATGGGAACTTACCCTCCACATTTTGTTGTTATAAGCCACTTCGACATACAACTTGTTATTCTGTAAGTAGATTGTGAATCCTTGTCCATTATGGCCACCAGTATCAATGACGTATCTTGGCTTACTAAACTCCTTCGCAGAGTCATCAAATTTGACTTTCAAACCAACAGTGAATCCGTTCTCGCAGAGAAGGGGATTTGCAAAGCATTGTCCTGAAAAAGAACAGAGGTTTTAAAGCAATTATTACATACAGGCGTATCTCTTCAAAATGTCTGAGTTTCTAGATCTCAGTTCACTACACATGAATCTTAATTTCATCAGATGGGGTGTCCCAAAAAACTTGTTCGACGTTCGATTAAGACTGCGTTCACACCATGCAGGCACATTTTGAAAACGGTGAAAAATGTGACGGATAGGCCTCTCGTTCACACGAAAATGGCACATTTTTTGCCGGCATATTTTGAAAACGGTAGATTTTGAAAACAGAACTCTTTGAAAACAGTATTTTGCTACCGTCACAATTTTCACCGTTTTCAAAATGTGCTGGCATCGTGTGAACGCAGTCTAATTCTTGTAAGATAGCAATGAAATGCAATTGAGAAACCTCTGGTTTCAGCTGTCACGCAAAGTTTACAAGCTCGTAACTCCTTGCATTTTCAGCAGATTTGCAAAAATTTGGTGTCTAACATTAATTTAAAGGGGCTCCGTCGTCAAAATGTACACAGAACGACGATTTTTGCAGTTTTTTGAAAGGTGATATCACACAGGATTTTCATATTTTTTTCAAAATGAAAGTTGCTGTTTGTGCATTAATCATTGTACTTCACTTAGGAACAAACCAAACATTCATATCTTCTACGATTGCTCGGATATAAGTGGATTTTTAACGGTCACTTTTTGGCACCAAATAAACTTCAGAAGACAATGGATGAACAATGGATAATCGGCGACACGTGCGAGTTTACGGATTTGTTTACTGTTTGACGACGGAGCCCCTTTAAGATCTTATGAACATGGCACAGAGCCCGTTCTTTTCAAGGTTATCTTTCAGTACTTAATCAACGGCGAACGATTTTTTGGCACACGCTGTACAAGGGATCATAGTATTATTTGTCATTACGTTCTTCAGAAGTGGCAAATCCATAATAAACAAAACAGTCTTCAGAAAGATAAGCGGAAGTGACTCTGATGTTTAGTATTTAGATTATTGTAAAAATCATTACAAGAAATACCTTGGAAATCTCCAGCATTTAGATAAGCAGCTTCATCCTCCAAAACGAGGCCGCTGCCATCAACAACGATATTTCCATGTGTCTTCAAAGGTGGATTTGTTGGCACTTGACCGTTTCGTATGGTTGATAACGGCCAGATGTATGCAGGGTTAACTCCAGGTGCTGTGGAAAAAGACATTTCTTAGAGCTGTTATTAAAAGCCAAGAGAAGCTAAGCTAGCACCGAGCTATACGTGAAACAGCCTGGAGATTGCAAAATTTCCGTCATTTAATAGAAGCTTTTGACTCTTATACTAAATTGCTATTCACCAAAACATAAACATAAAGAGATAGTTATCGTTTATTCTTTCATCTTACTGTGTGTAATTTCATCACCGTCTTGAAACTTAATTTCGTCAAAAAACGTTGTTTCCAGAGGTGTTTTCACATCTTGATCGCAATAAACATATCAACATAACATGATACATTACTACTCAACGTACCTGGTACAGTAATCACAATATCAGTGTAATCACTTTGGCTTTCCGATGGAGTGATAGGCACTGGTTGATTGCAATAAACATATCAACATAACATGATACATTACTACTCAACGTACCTGGAACAGTAATCACAATATCAGTGTAATCACTTTGGCTTTCCGATGGAGTGATAGGCACTGGTTGATCGCAATAAACATATCAACATAACATGATACATTACTACTCAACGTACCTGGAACAGTAATCACAATATCAGTGTAATCACTTTGGCTTTCCGATGGAGTGATAGGCACTGGTTGATTGCAATAAACATATCAATATAACATGATACATTACTACTCAACGTACCTGGTACAGTAATCACAATATCAGTGTAATCACTTTGGCTTTCCGATGGAGTGATAGGCACTGGTTGATTGCAATAAACATATCAACATAACATGATACATTACTACTCAACGTACCTGGTACAGTAATCACAATATCAGTGTAATCACTTTGGCTTTCCGATGGAGTGATAGGCACTGGTTGATTGTTGTTATTCACTAACAAAGGTAGGCCAGTTTCCGCATCACTTGCATTGAAGAAGACAGGAGCAACAGAGCGGCCATCGGTTGACAAGTCAACGAGAGTAATCTCTAGGGGTTTGTTTTGTTGGATTATGAATCCCTCAGATCTTCCTTTATCTGGCACTAATAATACGGTTTTGCCAGCATCATTGTTGACACGAAGAATTGAGGAGTAAGCTTTGGCTGTATCTATGATGGAGAGTTTAGTTTAGTTCTTGATGAATTGAAATATCAAACATCGTAGATAAAGTCTAGCTTTCCAGTTCACATCTTTTTCGAAAAATAAACAGCACTGTGAAATTATTGCGGAGAAAGGCTTGGCCGTATTTGAGATAAAATAATGATATGTTTAGTTTGCAGTTCGCAATAAATAAACGTAACCAATATTATCGATAAAGTTCAATTTCTCAGTTCTGGTATCTCACGAGATAAACATCGCTATCGCTGTCAAAGAATAATGACAGAATTCTGCCTCACATGAGATCTCAGTTAAAAATGTTAAGAATAAAAACAGTCAGAATTTTGTATGCGCAATCTTGCGTTATCGTGCCTTGTATTGTTCCTTTCAAAATCAGCGAGCTGTTGTCACTTAAAGCGATGCCAAAATGTACTTCGGCTCGTGGATGAATTATAATGGGGTTGATCTTTCCGTTAACATCTTCGAAGGTCTTCACATCAAAAAGTACCACATCTGCACGCTTGTTTGAAATAGTTTTCAATTCCCTACATGCACAAAGTACAGTAGCTCGCAAGTGATGACAGCTCGCGCGACATAATCCATTTCAAATACCCTGGTCATTTCGATCGCAAATTAATGTAATCTGAGTAATTTGCGTTGTCACAAGTTTCTCCTAACATGCAATATGAAATAGGATTTAGCTTACAGTTCTTGGGAAATGAAAGTAAACAATATTTTTGATTAAGTTCAGCTTTCAAGTTTACATTTTTTCAAGAAAAATATCGCAGTAAACATCAACAACGAAATACTTACAACTACTCCAGAAGAACATGTGTACATTAACAACATCAGATTCCGGAATGAATTTATTGAAGGATGTGAAGGAGCTGATTTGCAACTTGGCATAGTAGAAGGAGGGTCCTCTGACGTTGCGAGCAATACTTAGATTTGGGTTGGATTCAATCACTTGTGTCCCTGTGATTGCCGTACCCGTAGGATCGGTGGCTTTAAGTCTTGCGTTGAAATAAACAAAAAGACCAAGGTCGTGCTTCCATGTCGCCACGAGGTAGACCCATTCGTCAGCAATAACCAAGCTTTCCGTCTGCAAAAAGATATGGCCAACCTTATATAAACTGCAGTAATAACTTAGTCAAACAAAAGCAATTCAGGCCTAGTTTAAACATTGCTTTTTCCCGTGTCGAATTGAACTGTATTAAAACGGCAGAATCTTAAACATCGCTTCTGCCGTGTCGGATTGAAATTTGATTTTCACGTTTTTCATACAGTTGCATGGGATAGCTTTAATTTAGAGTTGGAGACCCTATTTGAGTCGAATGATTGCTAATATAAGGCACAAAAGAAAATCAGTAACCACTGGTCAGGTTGGCTCAAAGAAGGTCCCAAGTTCTAAGTTGGGGCCTATCCTGTGGAACTGTGTAAAAAAGCGTAACAATAGACAGTAACGCTATACCGGGTGCGCCAAAATAAACTATGCACGTTTGGCAGGCCACAATAAATCATACACTGGACCGATTTTGAAGCTTTATGACTTAATCGTTAGCAGAAAGCCTGAATTAGATTCTAGAACTTTTTGCAAATTTTTCCATCATCAGTTTTTAGAGCAAGAATTGAGTTTCTTAAAATATTCGTTTTCGAAAACATTGAGAACGATCAAAATACGTCGATCAACTTTTAAAAGATTCAACATGAATGAACAAAGAGAAAACGTTTTCGGGGGGATTTGGGGGCTTAATACGACCTCCCGTACAGCAGATTACAATTGGTCGATTTCTAAATCGCAAATCACCACGAATAAGTTCTCTTTTTGTCCATTCCTGTTGATTCTTTGGAAAAGTTGATCGATGTTTTTTTATCGTTTTCGGTGTTTTTCGAAAACTAAAATTTTAGGAAATTCGCTTCTAGCTCTAAAACCTGAAAATGAAAAAATTTGCAAAAAAATCCCAGTATCTAATTCAGGCTCTCTGCTGTCAATTAAGTCATAAGTCTTCAAAACTGTGTACGATTTATTGAGGCCTGCCAAACGTGCATAATTTATTTTGGCGCACCCGGTAGATGATGCGTTCTTTAATCGAATCCCTGCAGAATCATTAAAAATTCGTCATTGAAATGTGGTGAAAAGTTAAGTTCCATAGGACTATCTTTAGTGTCATGTCTCTTGTAGCAACGAATTAAATGAACAAATAAAGAGACAACTAACCGTCCAAGTCTTTGCACTTGTTGTCAGTTGGAAATGTAACTTTCCTCCTTTCAGGTAAACAGAGATTCCACGTGAAGACCCGCCATGCGCGCCAGTATCCAAAACAAATCGAGCATCAGAATACCCTTTGACTGATTCATCAAATTTGAATTTTCCTGAGATTGAGAAACCATCTGTACACAGCCCAGGGTCAATCAAGCAATCTGATCCCTTCAAATGTCCATCAATCCAATCTGAAACCCCATTTAGTTCCAAACCTCCTCCTGCGACGCTTTGCACATCTCCGTGTACGTTCAAATTAGGATTGCCAAGGATGACTTTGTCCTTGTGTTCCAAGAGAGCGTATGAATGACTTGGTATGACTCTCAGAGCTAGAAATGGAGAGAAATAGTCTGTAAACACTTCAAGATGAATGGAGATTGATGAAGAAACCTGCAGAAGATGCTACTATGAATCCTGTGAACTCTGGAACCTAGGCACACTTTGAGAAAGAGCTTGACAAAGAAACCTGCAGAAGATGCCGCTGTGAATCCTGTGAACTCTGGAACCTAGGCACACTGTGAGAAAGGGACTGTCCACAAAAGCTTTTCTAGTTAGTGTGTTCAAAAATGCAGTTGAAATCATGAAGGAATATTCATAAAATAATTTTCCCCCACTTAAAG
The DNA here is from genome assembly GCA_039566865.1 of Aurelia coerulea. Taxonomy (NCBI): domain Eukaryota; kingdom Metazoa; phylum Cnidaria; class Scyphozoa; order Semaeostomeae; family Ulmaridae; genus Aurelia; species Aurelia coerulea. Next base: position 2,620,802 of record CM076948.1, read on the forward strand.
AGCTTATCAATCATGCAAGGGGACTTTTGTTAGACCACTTTGTGAAGATTTCGTCATGCAGCGTTTACAGCGCAAGATACAGTAAATACTACTGCAGTTTTACAAACTACATTCTACTTAAAATGCACAAGAGCGATTCAAGAAGAATTTTACTCCTTTGGGAACCCCTAAAATTAAAGGGAATCGGCAATGGTAAATAGGCTTGTGCATAGAGCAAAGAAAATACTCAGAAACAACACTGTCCTATGGCTATCCATTGTTCATGGTACGTGGCCATTTTTCTATTTCAATGTTTTGCTGCGTGCAAATGCAAGCTTTTAACCTTGCAAAAACCCTTAACATGTTACCAAGATTAGAAGAAAACAAATATACGTATTTATTACTAAGATTCTCGATGGACCTGAAAATATTAATCAGATAAACCATTGCTCTTACCTTGAGGGGTTACACTAACATTGTGTATGATGTTCTGATCCATTGACGGGTACAATGTGATGACAGCTGAATTATTCAGAAGTACTTCAACAGATAGCTCTTGATCAAAAGCCTTGAACGTGATTGGTTCTAATGGATCATGACTATCTATCGTAATATTAGCCATGAGATATCCCCTTGGTTCGATGAAATATTTACCACGGCTGCTTCGTGAAGGCACGATTTTTATTGTCCTGTCTAGTTGATTGTCCAACAGTATTACGAGGAAAGCTTTCCCAACTGTGTTTTGCTCTGGGAGAGCAGCTTGTTTAAACTGATTGGCTGCATCTGAAAAGTCACAATTACGAATATTAGACGATATTTAGGAAAAGCAAAACGTTTGAAATTGAATCTAGCATAGTTGCAATTCTTAAACGATATTAACTTAATTTGGCAGGAACACAGTTTAGCAAACCAAGCTGAAGACGGTGCAAATTTGTAATTTTTTAAATCTTCTTAACTTTGAAAGTTAAAGACTTCCACATGACAAAATAGTAGGTGAATATTCCCTTTGTCTAAACTGAGGCTCGGAAAATCAAGGAATCTTGGACAACCAAGAATGAAATAAGGTTTTAGCGCACAAGTTCAGCAAAGAAGAGAGCTACAAACTTATTGAGCTTTCCCGAACCAGGTAAAACAGGCAGATTCTGTAATACAATAGCAACAGTTGCGTTTGATTGACACCGCAATTCACAGCGATTAGCGACTGTAGACAAAGTAAATTCTCTCAACCAGTAAATCAAAACAAACAAAGCCGCAAAAGTTGCCCCGGAACCAGTGGGGCAAACTCTCGCCTTGCGCATGCGAAAGGTGGTTTCTAAGGAAGTTATTTGCTTATAACGAAAGAAGAAGAGTAAATCTAAAGATCTGTCTGACAGATTTTGTTTCTTTGATTCAAGAGCTGTGTGGTAATCGTTTCATTTAAGCCCTAAATACGCGAGAATTGCAATGCCTTCTGCTTGGCTTCTGAATCAAATAAGCAAAATTCCCCTGGCAGATCTTTAGATTTACCCTTCTCCTTTCGTTATAAGCACATAACTTCTCTTAAAAAGCACCTTTCGCGTGCACACAAGGCGAGAGTTTGCCCTACTGGTTTCGGTGCAACTTTTGCAGCTTTGTTTGTTTTGAATTACTGGTTGAGAGAATTTCCTTTGTCTGCAGTCGCTAATCCCTTTGAATTGAGATGTCAATCAAAGCAACTAATGCTATTGTATTACAGAATCTGCCCTTGTTTAACCAAACAACTTTAGGTGAAACCGTAAAACGCAAGACTCCTTTGAATGTGGGAAGTTCAGTTATTTAATAATTATTTTTGGCCACTTGAGGATAAATTTTTGCATATATTTTTGATAGAAACATCTCAGAATTTAAATATTTCACTTTGTCTATCATTTCATAAAAATTATACAGTGAACCATACCTTGAGCGCTAATTTCAATGTTCTGAATATTTGTCTCTTCCTCAGTTGGCTGTATGGTGTACGTCTGTTGACCGTTAATCAGCAAGTTATTATTCGTATCATATTCACGAACTTGGAAGTCATATGAAGGCTTCTTGGCTCCTCCTGGTGAATCAATTGATTTCTTTATATCAACGCTTTCTCCATTGTCTATATCTTGTGTCATTGGACTATCGTTTTCACTCCAAACCAAAGTGACTTTCTTACCAGCGTTGTTACTGACATGGAGATTGGCATAGAGCTTGTCGGGAACCAATTCATGGGATCGTGAATGACCCATCATTGTGCCTGAAACAAGACGAATTTTCATAGATAATTATTCATGAGAAATGCCAGAAAATTATTCCGCCCAGAAAAAATATTTTACATTTGAAAAATGATATATTTCCCTGCCCTTTCAGTTCTCTGGGAATAAGCTCATGAACTAAATTATTGAGAAATATACATGGCTCCCCGGGCATGGCTCCAAGATTGGTAGATTTTAAATATAATTTCTAGTTCCTTTTCGTTCACACTTCTTTGGGATCTCAGCCAACAAGTCTTCCAAGAGCCGAAATGATTTTAACCATTGAGAAGTTTCCTTTATTTCATTTCCTTGATAAATTTCATTTCATTCCCCTGGCATCCATGGTTTACTTGGAGCCTTATTTTGGGATTATAAAAAATAGTTTGAGAGGATACAGCTGCATCAACTTTCTTGACACTTCCCCAGTGAGGCATAAGTTTAATCTACGAGAATTACTTGAGTACATGCGAGTCTTAGTTCACACTGCTCCGTTTTTGTACGAAAAAGGAGAGGAAACCTCCGTTTCTGTGAAATTGTTCACACTGATCCACACAAAAACGCCACAAGAACGGAGGTTTTCGAAAACGCTATCAAAAGTGGATATCCACAAAAACGGAGGTTTTTGAAAACGCACTTGATCAGTGTGAACGAACAAAACGGATGTTTTTGAAAACGCTCCAATATTCAACAATGAGTTTCACAAATCCGGAGCAATGTGAACGCACAAAAAGCGGAGGTTTTTCTCTCCGTATTTGTTATGGCCTTAGTTGGGGAATGGCAACAAAATGCCCCATATACGAATTCAGCTAACAAGGAAGCTTTGAATTACCTGAACTTGCATCTCCCCCAGTGACAGTAACACTGACTGGTGCTTTTGTCTCTTTGGGTGTCACCATGAGACTGTCTTGTTCATTCATTTTCAGAATGGTCATAGTTCCTTTCTGGTAGGCTTTGAACTCAATTGGTCCCGGTGCAGACGAGCTTTGAACCGTGGCATCAAACCCTCCAGCTGAGCCTTTAGGGAATTCTTGTTTCTGTTCTTGTCCGTTGACGGTGTATTTGACTTCAATATCTCCAGCAAATTGGTTGATAACAGTGAGACTGGCATAGTAGGTTTTTACGGCACCTCCTGCAGCTCCTAGAAACAGTCAAATTTTATCTGAGTCCTTGAATAGAGGACTACTAAAATGCTACTGCAGTTCTTATCTAATAATCATGCGGGAATCCCCAGCCAAACTGATGCTTTGCTTGAATACCAACAGAGCCATGCAAATCTGGCGTCAACAAATGAGAAGCGAAGGCTACTAGAAAATTTGCAGTGTGCAACGAACTCTATCTGTATTTATGCTATTGGTTTCCTGGCTTTATGCAGACAGCTTAGAAAGCAACTAGTGACATGAAGATGACTATTCTTGGTGGCCTGTTATCATCATCCACCTCAGCACGGGATATGTTCTCCAGTAACTGTTCAGAACTACCAATCTGGGCCCGGTTGTTCAAAACTGGTATGAGGTTAACACTGGATTAAGACTGTGCAACGACAACAGAATCATGGGTCCAATCATGTTTTTGATCCAAGATTAGCGCTAATCGTGGTTTGAACAACCCGGCCTAGGCCTATGGCAGATTGATAAGGTTTTTGTGATGCTATGACTTAAAAAGTAAATCAACTGAATTAAGAGTAGCTTAGCTTGGGGCGACGGACTGGAGAAATCTACATATTGTCTGTTGGTTTTCATGTTCTCGATTTGTGAAATAATAGGAGCATAAGTAGCACGTGGCCCTTATTTTGTTATCATTAGGCTTCATTGCTATATCTCCATTCATATATTTCAATGTGTGTCGAAACTGAGATCTTCTAAAGGCCTTGAAGATCACAGAAATACATATCCTACAAAGTTGATGCTTGATAACAATTTAAAATCTTCCTCAAGAGCCAATATAGAATAAAATAGTAGCAAAATGCTACTGACCTCCAGCAGCGCCTCCTCCAGCTGTAACACTGACTGCCGACTTTGTCTCCGTAGGTGTCACCATGAGACTGTCTTGCCCATTCAGCTGTACAATATTACTTGTTCCTTTCTGGTACGCTTTGAACTCAATTGCCCCAGGTGCAGAAGCACTTTGGACGGTCACATCAAATCCTCCAGCGGAGCCTTTTGGAAACTCTTGCTTTTGCTCCTGTCCGTTGGCTGTATATTTGATCTCAATATCTCCAGCGAATTGGTTGATAACAGTGAGGCTGGCATAATAGGTTTTTCCTGCACCACCAGCACCTCCTGAATAAAAAAGGATTTATATCATAAATCGTAAAAAAGCATCTTCAGCTAAATTTACTTTCGATTCTATTTGTTCATACGCTAGCAGGTTAGTCAAGGAAGCTCGCTGATGTTAAGTTGTAGCCTAGTGTGCGACTATACTTTGACATCTTGAAAATCAAACCTCAGGTGCAATTTAGAATTCATGCTGTGAAATTTATCTTCTAGCGATCACTAAATAAAAAGTAATTGGATGAAAGCATTCGGACATTTACGGCTAAGAGAACGCCAGAAACATTCAAGTATTTCGTTATCTTCGGAAGAGAGTTACCAGTTTGAAGTGTATCTAGATGATTATTTCCGATAACAAACAATCTTAAACAAGACAATTAAAGCATTTTATTCACCTGCAGCGCCTCCTCCAGCTGTAACACTGACTGCCGACTTTGTCTCCGTAGGTGTCACCATGAGACTGTCTTGCCCATTCAGCTGTACAATATTACTTGTGCCTTTCTGGTACGCTTTGAACTCAATTGCCCCAGGTGCAGAAGCACTTTGGACTGTCACATCAAATCCTCCAGCGGAACCTTTTGGAAACTCTTGCTTTTGCTCCTGTCCGTTGGCTGTATATTTGATCTCAATATCTCCAGCAAATTGGTTGATAACAGTGAGGCTAGCATAATAGGTTTTTCCTGCGCCACCAGCACCTCCTGAATAAAACAAGATTAATATGAAAAATCGTAAAAAGCATCTTCAGCTAAATTCACTTTCCATTCGACTTGTTCATACGCTAGCAGGTTAGTCAAGGAAGCTCGCTGATGTAAAACTGTAGCCTAGTTTGCGACTATACTTTGACATCTTGAAAATCAAACTTCAGCTGCAATTAAGAATTCATGCTGTGAAATGTATCTTCTAGTGGCAGCTAAATAAAAAGAAATTGGATGAAAGCGTTCGAACTGGCCAAGAGAACGCCAGAAACATTCAAGTATCAATTGATGTCAAGAAATATTCTATCGAATTTCACTATTTTTGCAAGAAAGTTACCAGCTTGAAGTGTATCTAGATGATTATTTCCGATAACAAACAATCTTAAACATGACAATTAAAGCATTTTATTCACCTGCAGCGCCTCCTCCAGCTGTAACACTGACTGCCGACTTTGTCTCCGTAGGTGTCACCATGAGACTGTCTTGCCCATTCAGCTGTACAATATTACTTGTTCCTTTCTGGTACGCTTTGAACTCAATTGCCCCAGGTGCAGCAGCACTTTGGATTGTCACATCAAATCCTCCAGCGGAGCCTTTTGGGAACTCTTGCTTTTGCTCCTGTCCGTTGGCTGTATATTTGATCTCAATATCTCCAGCAAATTGGTTGATAACAGTGAGGCTAGCATAATAGGTTTTTCCTGCGCCACCAGCACCTCCTGAATAAAACAAGATTAATATGATAAATCGTAAAGAAGCATCTTCAGCTAAATTCACTTTCCATTCTATTTGTTCATATGCTAGCAGGTTAGTCAAGGAAGCTCGCTGATGTAAAGCTGTAGCCTAGTGTGCGACTATACTTTGACATCTTGAAAATCAAACTTCAGGTGCAATTAAGAATTCATGCTGTGAAATGTATCTTCTAGTGGCAGCTAAATAAAAAGTAATTGGATGAGAGCAGTCGAACATTTATGGCCAAGAGAACGCCAGAAAGATTCAAGTATCAATTGATGTAAAGAAATATTCTATCGAATTTCACTATCTTGGCAAGAAAGTTACTAGCTTGAAGTGTATCTAGATGATTATTTCCGATAACAAACAATCTTAAACATGACAATTAAAGCACATTATTCACCTGCAGCGCCTCCTCCAGCTGTAACACTGACTGCTGACTTTGTCTCCGTAGGTGTCACCATAAGACTGTCTTGCCCATTCAGCTGTACAATATTGCTTGTTCCTTTCTGGTACGCTTTGAACTCAATTGCCCCAGGTGCAGCAGCACTTTGAATTGTTACATCAAATCCTCCAGCGGAGCCTTTTGGAAACTCTTGTTTCTGCTCTTGTCCGTTGGCTGTATATTTGATCTCAATATCTCCAGCGAATTGGTTGATAACAGTGAGGCTAGCATAATAGGTTTTTCCTGCCCCTCCAGTTGCACCAGCACCCCCTGCGCCTCCGATTGTCACACTGACAGGCGATTTTGTCTCAGCTGGTGTCACTTTAAGAGAGCCCTCTCCATTCATTTGAAGAACATTAGCTGTCCCTTTTTCATATGCCACGAATTCTATGGCACTTGGAGCTGAGGCACTTTGGACTGTCACATCAAATCCTCCTGCTGATCCCTTAGGGAATTCCTGTTTCTGTTCTTGTCCGTTCGCGGTATATTTGACATCAACGTCTCCTGGGGATTGGTTGATGACAGTCAGACTTGCATAATATGTCTTTGCTTGACCTCCAGCTGCACCTCCTCCCCCTGCGCCTCCGATTGTCACACTGACAGGTGATTTTGTCTCTGTTGGTGTCACTTTCAAAGAACCATCTCCATTCATTTGAAGTACATTAGTTGTCCCCTTCTCGTACGCTTTAAACTCAATTGCTCCAGGAGCTGAGGTGCTTTGGACTGTCACATCAAATCCTCCAGCGGATCCTTTAGGGAATTCCTGTTTCTGTTCTTGTCCGTTCACGGTGTATTTGACATCAACGTCTCCTGGGGATTGGTTGATGACAGTCAGACTTGCATAATATGTCTTTGCTTGACCCTCAGCTGCACCTTCACTCCCTGCACCTCCAATTGTCACGCTGACTGGTGATTTTGTCTCTGTTGGTGTCACTTTCAAAGAACCATCTCCATTCATTTGAAGTACATTAGTTGTCCCCTTCTCGTACGCTTTAAACTCAATTGCTCCAGGAGCTGAGGCACTTTGGACTGTCACATCAAATCCTCCAGCGGATCCTTTAGGGAATTCCTGTTTCTGTTCTTGTCCGTTCACGGTGTATTTGACATCAACGTCTCCTGGGGATTGGTTGATGACAGTTAGACTTGCATAATATGTCTTTGCTTGACCTCCAGTTGCTCCTCCACCTCCTGCACCTCCTATTGTCACACTGACAGGCGATTTTGTCTCTGTTGGTGTCACTTTCAGAGAACCATCTCCATTCATTTGAAGTACATTAGTTGTCCCCTTCTCGTACGCTTTAAACTCAATTGCTGCAGGAGCTGAGGTGCTTTGGACTGTCACATCAAATCCTCCAGCGGATCCTTTAGGGAATTCCTGTTTCTGTTCTTGTCCGTTCACGGTGTATTTGACATCAACGTCTCCTGGGGATTGGTTGATGACAGTCAGACTTGCATAATATGTCTTTGCTTGACCTCCAGTTGCACCCCCACCTCCTGCACCTCCACCTCCTGCGCCTCCGATTGTCACACTGACAGGCGATTTTGTCTCTGTTGGTGTCACTTTCAAAGAACCATCTCCATTCATTTGAAGTACATTAGTTGTCCCCTTCTCGTACGCTTTAAACTCAATTGCTGCAGGAGCTGAGGTGCTTTGGACTGTCACATCAAATCCTCCAGCGGATCCTTTAGGGAATTCCTGTTTCTGTTCTTGTCCGTTCACGGTGTATTTGACATCAACGTCTCCTGGGGATTGGTTGATGACAGTTAGACTTGCATAATATGTCTTTGCTTGACCTCCAGTTGCTCCTCCACCTCCTGCACCTCCTATTGTCACACTGACTGGTGATTTTGTCTCTGTTGGTGTCACTTTCAGAGAACCATCTCCATTCATTTGAAGTACATTAGTTGTCCCCTTCTCGTACGCTTTAAACTCAATTGCTCCAGGAGCTGAGGCACTTTGGACTGTCACATCAAATCCTCCAGCGGATCCTTTAGGGAATTCCTGTTTCTGTTCTTGTCCGTTCACGGTGTATTTGACATCAACGTCTCCTGGGGATTGGTTGATGACAGTTAGACTTGCATAATATGTCTTTGCTTCACCTCCAGTTGCACCTTCACTCCCTGCACCTCCAATTGTCACGCTGACTGGTGATTTTGTCTCTGTTGGTGTCACTTTCAAAGAACCATCTCCATTCATTTGAAGTACATTAGTTGTCCCCTTCTCGTACGCTTTAAACTCAATTGCTCCAGGAGCTGAGGCACTTTGGACTGTCACATCAAATCCTCCTGCTGATCCTTTAGGGAATTCCTGCTTCTGTTCTTGTCCGTTCACGGTATATTTGACATCAACGTCTCCTGGGGATTGGTTGATGACAGTTAGACTTGCATAATATGTCTTTGCTTCACCTCCAGTTGCACCTCCACCTCCTGCACCTCCTATTGTCACGCTGACTGGTGATTTTGTCTCTGTTGGTGTCACTTTCAAAGAACCATCTCCATTCATTTGTAGTACATTGGTTGTCCCCTTCTCGTACGCTTTAAACTCAATTGCTCCAGGAGCTGAGGCACTTTGGACTGTCACATCAAATCCTCCAGCGGATCCTTTAGGGAATTCCTGTTTCTGTTCTTGTCCGTTCACGGTGTATTTGACATCAACGTCTCCTGGGGATTGGTTGATGACAGTCAGACTTGCATAATATGTCTTTGCTTCACCTCCAGTTGCTCCTCCAGAAGCACCACCAATTGTCACGCTGACTGGTGATTTTGTCTCTGTTGGTGTCACTTTCAAAGAACCATCTCCATTCATTTGAAGTACATTAGTTGTTCCCTTCTCGTACGCTTTAAACTCAATTGCTCCAGGAGCTGAGGCACTTTGGACTGTCACATCAAATCCTCCAGCGGATCCTTTAGGGAATTCCTGTTTCTGTTCTTGTCCGTTCACGGTGTATTTGACATCAACGTCTCCTGGGGATTGGTTGATGACAGTTAGACTTGCATAATATGTCTTTGCTTCACCTCCAGTTGCTCCTCCAGAAGCACCACCAATTGTCACGCTGACTGGTGATTTTGTCTCTGTTGGTGTCACTTTCAAAGAACCATCTCCATTCATTTGAAGTACATTAGTTGTCCCCTTCTCGTACGCTTTAAACTCAATTGCTCCAGGAGCTGAGGTGCTTTGGACTGTCACATCAAATCCTCCAGCGGATCCTTTAGGGAATTCCTGTTTCTGTTCTTGTCCGTTCACGGTGTATTTGACATCAACGTCTCCTGGGGATTGGTTGATGACAGTTAGACTTGCATAATATGTCTTTGCTTGACCTCCAGTTGCTCCTCCACCTCCTGCACCTCCGATTGTCACACTGACTGGTGATTTTGTCTCTGTTGGTGTCACTTTCAAAGAACCATCTCCATTCATTTGAAGTACATTAGTTGTTCCCTTCTCGTACGCTTTAAACTCAATTGCTCCAGGAGCTGAGGTGCTTTGGACTGTCACATCAAATCCTCCTGCTGATCCCTTAGGGAATTCCTGTTTCTGTTCTTGTCCGTTCACGGTGTATTTGACATCAACGTCTCCTGGGGATTGGTTGATGACAGTTAGACTTGCATAATATGTCTTTGCTTCACCTCCAGTTGCACCTCCACCTCCTGCACCTCCTATTGTCACACTGACAGGCGATTTTGTCTCTGTTGGTGTCACTTTCAAAGAACCATCTCCATTCATTTGAAGTACATTGGTTGTCCCCTTCTCGTACGCTTTAAACTCAATTGCTCCAGGAGCTGAGGTGCTTTGGACTGTCACATCAAATCCTCCTGCTGATCCCTTAGGGAATTCCTGTTTCTGTTCTTGTCCGTTCGCGGTGTATTTGACATCAACGTCTCCTGGGGATTGGTTGATGACAGTTAGACTTGCATAATATGTCTTTGCTTGACCTCCAGCTGTGCCTCCACCTCCTGCACCTCCTATTGTCACGCTGACTGGTGATTTTGTCTCTGTTGGTGTAACTTTCAAAGAACCATCTCCATTCATTTGAAGCACATTAGTTGTCCCCTTCTCGTACGCTTTAAACTCAATTGCTCCAGGAGCTGAGGCACTTTGGACTGTCACATCAAATCCTCCAGCGGATCCTTTAGGGAATTCCTGTTTCTGTTCTTGTCCGTTCACGGTGTATTTGACATCAACGTCTCCTGGGGATTGGTTGATGACGGTCAGACTTGCATAATATGTCTTTGCTTCACCTCCAGTTGCTCCTCCAGAAGCACCACCAATTGTCACGCTGACTGGTGATTTTGTCTCTGTTGGTGTCACTTTCAGAGAGCTATCTCCATTCACTTGTAGGACTTTTGTTGTTCCTTTTTCGTAAGCAATGAATTCTATGGCACCTGGAACAGAAGCACTCTGGACTGTCACATCAAATCCTCCAGCGGATCCTTTAGGGAATTCCTGTTTCTGTTCTTGTCCGTTCACGGTGTATTTGACATCAACGTCTCCTGGGGATTGGTTGATGACAGTTAGACTTGCATAATATGTCTTTGCTTGACCTCCAGTTGCGCCTCCACCTCCTACACCTCCTATTGTCACGCTGACTGGTGACTTTGTCTCTGTTGGTGTCACTTTCAAAGAACCATCTCCATTCATTTGAAGTACATTAGTTGTCCCCTTCTCGTACGCTTTAAACTCAATTGCCCCAGGAGCTGACGTGCTCTGGACCGTCACATCAAATCCTCCTGCCGAGCCTTTTGGGAATTCTTGTTTTTGCTCTTGTCCATTTAAGGTATATTTCACATCAACGTCTCCTGGTGATTGGTTGATGACAGTTAGACTTGCATAATATGTCTTTGATTGGCCTCCAGTAGAACCTGCAAAGGATATATCAGAGATGAAACTCATGGCTCTTTGATCTTTTCATTCGCTGAAAATCTGTTATTTCCAGAGAATTAAACGAAGGAATGGATCGTGTTAAGAGCAACTTCATGTTGCATTAAGCAGTAAAACCATTCTGTTAATGCTGTATTTATACATAAAATTGAAGCAAAATTGTTAGCTAAAAAGGTAGAAAGTACTATTATTTAAAACAACTCTGGGAGTGTTATTAACTATTTCAAAAATATAACAAAGTCGGTTGATTGGGCTTGCTTGAAAAGCGATAGTTTGCAACTCGGTCAAAGGGAAAAACATTATTTTAGGAGAAAATCTTGGAAGTTTGGCAAACAATATTTTCTTGTAGAAAGGAACTACAGTTGAAAGAAAGCACTAGATACTTCTTAACAGTTCTTGTATGCAGGGCTTTACTGTATCTTAAAATCATATTGATAAAAACAGAAACAAGTGTCTCAGTCTTACCAGATTCGCCAATAATAATATTCTCAGGGGTCTTTACTGCCTTTGGTGTAACGAAAATACTATCTTGGCCATTGACTTTCACTGTGGTAGTTTTTCCTTCAATATTTCCTTTAACTTCAATTGGTTCAGGAGAAGATACATCCACATCATAACCCCCTGCAGCATTCTTTGGTGCTAAGTGTTCTTTTTGTTGACCATTAATTTTCCATTTTAGCACGACGTCCTCTGCCATGTTATTCGTTATCAAAAGGCTGAAGTAGTAAGTCGATGCAGGCTGTGTTCCGCTGCCTATAGAAAGAACAAGAAGACAAGGGTTAAAGTTCAGTAAAGTTTTGAATGCGCTTCTTAGAAAGAAGAAGAACACGGAAGGTCTGTGCTAAGTTACTTCAGATCACAAGTACAAGTAAGAAGACCAGTGCACAAAAACCTTTTTTCAGTAATTTATTTTAAGTGGGCTGAAAGGATTTTGTAGCTATTTAAAGCTCATTTAAGCCCACTATGCATGCCGCATCCAGCATGGGACCCCTAGTTTAACGTCCCTTCCGAAGGACGCGGCAAGCTGCAAGGTCAGGCTCTTAAAAACAATTTCTGCAATGCACAACGAGCGCACTAGATATCTGGGTTTCAGAGAAAACTTTGCAACTTTGTTTGTTTTGAATTACTGGTTGAGGGAATTTCCTTTGTCAGCAATCGCTAAACAAACGCTTTGAATTCAGGTGTCAACAAAAGCAACTCATGCTATTGTGTTACAAAATCTGTTCTTGTTAAAGAAAAGAGAAATCTAGGTTAAAACATACCATCTGAAATTTGCAGATATTTTGTCTCTTTAACAACTGACAATGGCACATCTACAAAATCAGCACCATTGATCTTCAAAGGATTACTTGTCCCTCTTTCATAGGCCTTGACTGTCACAGGTTGTGGCATTGTAGAACTCGTAACAACAGCTTCCTTCATTGAATTACCGCTTTTCCAGATAACCAGTTGCTCTTCTCCAGTTACTCCTTGCCATTTCAATTCAGCATCTTTGGCTGCGTTGTTTGATACATTGATCGACAAGTAATAAGTCTGTTGATTTGCTTTTCCTAAAATCAATGAATATGGCTTTATCATTTGACCTGAAAGTTTAACGACGCGTAGCTAACCTTGATCCTTTGCGGCCCAAAGTCGACTTTCGAGCTGTATGAAATTTGTTTCTGGCCTAAATAATTTATTTCTTTGTTTCCATTTGGCGCACAACGGATCATAGTTGACAATGGGCCTTTAAAGAAAATAGACAACATATGGCTCAAATCTTTAAAACGGTCGGTTTCTGGCTTTTTGCTGTAAATTTGCCGTGGAAATCTATTGATATCTTGATGTTTTTCGAAAGGGCGGCATTTATCTACGCACATGTGAATATCCTCAAATACAACAGGCGAACTATAAACTATCCATACCCCTTCCGCGGGGGGGGGGTTAACTTTGTGAGTTCCTTTAACAGGAACTTATGATAATCTGAACAACAATTTAGAATCAAATCCAAACGTACCTTCTCCAATATAAACAGGAATATTGATTTCTCCGATTGTAGGGGTAACCTTGACGCTATCTGTCCCGTTGATCTTGACAATAGTCGATGTTCCTTTTTTAAAAGCTTTAAAAACAACATCTGCAGGTTGAAAGGAAACAGGGGCACTTAACGTCGAAATACTGCCAACAGAACCCTTAGGAATGTCTTCTTCTTGAAGTGTGTTGTTATTGAAATAAGAAATTGTGACGTCGTCAGGTGACTGGTTAATGACGGTGAGTGACACACTGTATACTTGCCCAGGTGCATCTTGTTGAGTTTCACCTTTAGAAATACAAAGAAATTGAAATTATCATAAATTGACACGTGCACGGGCTAAGGAAATAACTCACTGGTAATATAAGGTACCTTTAATGGAATATAAATCATTTAAGAAAATAATATGACATTTCAAAAGACAGTGTGCATCGAAAAACATTTTTGGGTACGATTCCTTATGAAACTTATAAAAAAGCCATATTAATCTTGTATACTTTTGCAAACAAAATGACGTCACAGCTCATAGCTCTGCTCAAAACCCATAGCTCTGCATGGTCCATGCATGCATAACCGATCATTCGATTAATTCCTGAACTGTTTCACCTGACATCTATTTTGAGACTGAGTTCAAGTAAATTTTCAAATGCCACAGGGTTGTTTGTAATTCCATGCTCCCTGTGGTATCTTTGTGCAGTATTTTCGTACTTGTAATAGACCTTTTAGCTATTCTGCAAAAGAGCCTGGATCGAGCGTTATTTCTATTCATTTTTATACGCGACGTTCGATCGAGTGGCGTTAGAGCTTCTTTCACTATTGTGCACATTCGAAACTTCTACAAAATGTAGCAAAATATCGTTCGATTCTGATTCTTTTCAGAATAACTAAAAGGTCTATTATCTTATGAGCATATAAAAAATGGCATCATTTCTACAAGCTATGCCTTACTGTAAAGAAATACCATTAAGAATTCCATGCTCCCTGTGTTATCCTTGCGTAGTATTTTTGTATTTTTAATTAGCTTATGAGCATACAAAAATAGCATCATTTCTACAAACTATGCCTTACTGCAAAGAAATACCGTTAAGAATTACCTGATGTTATATCTCCTAGGTATATCGGGTACGTTATCAAATTCTCAGTTGGTGTCACCATTAATGTTTCAGTTCCATTTATTTTGACTGCAGTTGTAGTGCCAGCTTTAAACGCATTGAACTGAATTTGAGCAGGCTGAACGTCACTAGTAAATGTAATCATTACAGTCCCAGATGCTTTCTTTAGAAAGCTGTCCTCCTTAATTTGTTTATTCTGAAGATACGATAAGGTGACATCGTCTGGGGATTTGTTGACGACGGATAATGAGACGTAGTAGGTCTTGGTTTGACTTGGACTTGGCTTTGTACCTGAAAGAGATGGGATTGACGTTGAGGGTTCTTATTTGACGAATGATAAGAACGCAATCAGAGCTTGTTGATACCTTTCGTTCATGGATAATTTAGCTGGACAAGCTGTGAGGCTGACGAGAAAAGAAAGAAGAGACCCTATAGGAATAGGAAATATATTTGAATTCCATCTGGGCTAGAAAAGGTTCATTGTTATTTGTCCCAAATCCTAATATCATGAAAATGGTATTATACCATACCAAATCCTAATACCATGAAAATGGTTCAGTGATAAACCTATGCCAAATATGGAGAAAACCTGCAAACCTCAAATGAGGTACAGTAAATCCCCGCATATAAGAACCTACTTTTTTGAGAGCTAGGCTGAAATAGGTTCTTATTTTAAAGGTACTAAGCCAAATTTCAAGGTATAATGGTTCTTATTTGAATAGTACCTTGCGTAGGCCATTTTAGAACCTTCGTCAATGATTTTCAGCCCTATTATTTGTTTTGGCAAGGTTATAATATACCTAATAACCAATGCTAAGCTTTCAAACAGCAGGGGAGGAGATTCAAACATTAAACGCCCACTGGGACAAAAATGAACTTAACGCTGACAATCCAAAATCAACTTTGCTACCCCTGCTATAAGAACATTTTTCATCAAACTGAAACAGGTTCTTAATTACAAGGTGCATAAGTTAGGAAAAACAGCCTGTAGGTTCTTATTTTTTTAGGTTCTTATATGCGGGGATTTACTGTACATGGAATTTGAAAGGCAGTACATTCCTACAGGCCTTCCCTTTTTCCTCCGCAGCTCCCAGTTAAGGCCTCTCTGCAGCTCCCAGATAAAGCCTTTTCACAAGCTAGGATAATTCCCTATAGAAAAGTCGTTAGCACAACGAGGCAAGAAAATTTCTCAGGAGAAGGGTTGAAAAAAGCAAGTAGTTTGCTGAGGATAGCGAGGGGGCCATTCTTCGGCGTTTCTCACCCTCTTCAAGGGTGTAATAATGGCAGCTCTGATTTGAGCCTAAGACGAGCCTAAGAGCACATTTTACTTAAGGATTTATAACTCTGCAACAAAGTTAGTGATACTGATAAGAAAAAAACCAATGTTGATTTAGCTATTGACGGTTAACATGAAAATATTTTGGGGTATTATTGGGTTGAAACTCTTGGCGTTGGAGTTTTCAAACGTTTATACAGGGTTTTGGGACGCCTTGTCATTGACGATGGAGTCTGCGTTTCAAACGCCAAAATTTTTATGAAACGTGTCTCTCCTAAATAATTCCAGATCTAAAAAAAATTAAGTGTATCTGATCAGGTTCGCCTCCCTAGGCTTGCATTCACGAAACGTTTGTATTTTCACACATTCATAAATCAGCAAAAATTGACGTAGCGTGTGTCAAAAATAACATAGAATAGGCTTTGTAAGCTACAAAGTACTTTTGAAAGGAACGATTCAAGTTTCAAAATTCACAGAATCGAGATAGCTGTTAACACAAAAGAGCTCACAGGGAACGAAAATGAAAAGGAAGCATTCCACGTTGATATGATCAAAGAAAGCCCTTACCTTCTCCTGCGATAATAACAGACACTGGTGTTAACTGTTCCATGGGTACAACTACAAGATTATCATTCCCATTAAGTTTGACCACATTGGTAGTTCCCTTTTCAAATGCCTTAAATTCCATAGCTGCCGGTTGTTGGCTACTTGTAAAAGAAACTGAGATGCTTCCTTGGCCGTTCTTAGGCATATCCTGCTCTTTAAATTGGCCATTGTCAGAATAAGAAATTGTGACGTCTTTGGGAGATTGATTGTTTATGGACAATTGGACATAATAGGTCTTTTGTTGTATTTGTCCAGCACCTAAAACAAAGGATATATAAGATTCACAATAGGATAAACAATATAGTTATTATCAATACAATATAGTTATTTTTATTAAATTGTATGTAGTGGAATTTAAAATATGAAACTGAAACTAACATGATTCCAAGAAGTGACACACTGTAGAAAAACGTGCAACAGACCTGAAAGGATCAAGGTGTTTTTGCACCCACCTATTTAGCATGGAAATCCTGTAAAACTTGTTCTATTTCAGGAAATCCAGATTTTCTAATGACAAAATTTACTACGTGGAGCATTTCCAAAGCGATACAAAATATCCTAATTACAAATCCACAGAAAAGAATTAGCAAATGGGCGTTCTTTGGAATGTCCAATAGAATATTTCAGTTTCAACGACCTCTTGTCTCTGAGTTGATATTCTTTGTGCAACAGTTAATTGGTGCCACAATCTTGCATGCCAAATATTCAAAATAGAGAATTGTTAGAAAATGTTCTTCCAGTTCCATGTTCAGATGCCTTAATGAGTCGCTCAGTAAAGTAAAGCACTAAGGTCCAGTTCACACTATGCTTCCTTAGAGAAAAACATCCATTTTTGTGAAAGTGCTCCCACTGATTCTCACAAAAACAGCTAAAAAACAGACGGGTTTTCGAAAACGCTGTCACACGTGGATATCCACAAAAAATGAAGCTTTTTGGAAATGCACACTGGACAAATGTGAAAACACAAAAACGGAGGTTTTTGAAAACGCTGCAACATTCAACAACGGGTTTCACAAAAGCGGAGCAATGTGAACGCACCAAAGTAGATATTTTTGCCTATCATTTGGTGATTAGGTGAATCAATGTGAGCGGACTAAACGACTGTTTTCCCTCCGTTTTTGTACAAATAGGGAGCAATGTGAACGGGTAGCTTGGACGCATAAAAACGTTAGCAAAACGGAGCAGTGTGAACGGGGCCTAAGATTCAAAAGAGAAAACTCTTAAACTTACCATCTGTGATGGTCAAGAAAGTCGGTTGTTTCATCAATGAAAGTGGTACATTAACTGATTCTATGCCATTAACCATAAGAGCATTGCTTGTTCCCT
Organism: Aurelia coerulea; assembly: GCA_039566865.1. Taxonomy (NCBI): domain Eukaryota; kingdom Metazoa; phylum Cnidaria; class Scyphozoa; order Semaeostomeae; family Ulmaridae; genus Aurelia; species Aurelia coerulea. The sequence continues at coordinate 2,638,367 of CM076948.1, forward strand.
TCTCAACAGCGGTGACAACAAATGGCTGTGGTAATGTGGCACTTGTCACAACACCCTCTTTGGCACCATTGGTATTCTTTGCAACAGTTAATGTCTCTGGACCTGAAACACCTTGCCATCTAAGCTCTACATCCTTGCTGGCTGAATTTGTAGCGTTAATTGCAAAGTAGTATGTTTTCTTGTCATCAGCATCTATGAATATAAAGCATTACTGTAAGAGTTCGAGCTTTTCATATATCACTGTAACGAAAATGTCCTTCGACGTTGATTTGTTATTCGATTCATCTTATGCAAAATTGCCGATTAATCGATTAATCGAAGGCCTGAATGTAATAATTACGTCATAGGCAGGAACAAAGAATGGTAGCAATAGAATAGAATAAAGGGTCCATTATAGACAGAATAATGGAATAGTCGATCAGTATCTTCAATGGCATTCAAGTTTCTTTTCAAGATGGTCTATGAACATTGATTATTTTCTCATAATCCATCATGACTGAAGATCGATTAGTGACTTAAAATCGATTATGTCAGCAAAGACGATTATTATCTTCAATCTATTACTCGATTATTCGGCACTAATCGATTAATCGGTTAGGCGAAATGGAAATAGATCAATTGGAATCATTGATTAATCGATTAATCGATGCTCGATGGACAGGCCCAAACGAAACCTCGCATCATGAAGAGAATGTCTAGTTATATAATTCCAAAATATTGAAACTTTAACACGAATATTACCTTGATCAGAAATTGTAATTTCTGTGAGTTGTTTCGTCGGTGTAGGATTAACAAGGACGGATTCCATATTATTTATTTTAATTGGATTGTTCGTCGCCTTGTCGTATCCCTTGATTTCTGCAGTTGCTGGCTGGATGCTCGTCGTGAAAATAATTTCTTTGCTTACAGTTTGACCAGCTGCTACATCTATATCAACGGGCCCTTGTGGTCCTTGCAACTTCAATACAGTGTCTTTAGCTTCTTTGCCAATGTTTATGGCACGGATTGAGAGATAGTAAGCGTTGCTGGGTTCAGTTGTGCCAGCTAGAAGATAAGAAAGGGTTTATTAGAATTATGAACTGAAAATGAAGAGCAGTAGGATATTTACACGGAGACCGTCCTTCGTAAGGGACATTAAACAAGGGGTCCTATGGCTGGATGCAGCATGCATAGTTGGCCTAAATTAGCTAAAAATACAAATCCTTCCAGCCCACTTAAAATACTGAAAAAATTAGAAGTAATCCGATGAATAGATTTCAGCAGGCTTGCTGAAATGGCTTGCAAACTTTTCTTATGGCCACGTGGGTAGACATAGTTTTTGCTCCCCGTGGTCTTGTTTTAGTAGTAGAGTAGAGTAGACTGTACGTATAGTAATTAAGTAAGCATGTATTGTAAATATTTAGCAGAATGTATTTAAAAAAAACTTTTCTTTCCAGACTCAGTATCAGGTAAAGCAAAAAGTTCTCATCACATATCAGATCCTGATTTCATCATTATCTGGTAAGGTGCAGTAAAGTCAACTCACACAAAAAGAACATTCCTATCCTGAGCTATCGTCTGTATCAAATTAGATGTCACCTGCAAATGCCCACGAACAACAACAATAGATGTGTTTTGCTAAGGAATTTAGTTTCACATGGTTATGAATCATGTGGTTGAGAATCTATCTATTATTATCTAATAGCTAAACATTTATCCAGCCTACTCAAAATAAAGTAATGAATGAAAAAAGCCAATAAAATGTGACAGTTTTATTAAAAATCACAAAAAATATATTAAGCTATCGATCATTAAAATTTCTTTTCGCGTATTTGTATCTAAGACCAACTAAATTTAATGGTGATCGTTGTGTTATTCCTTTGGATGATAATATATCTTTATGGTATGTGAAAAATTCATAATCAATGTGCCAGGCAGAATAATAATAATATAATAATAAACAATTTATTCAAAGTTGGCAGAGACAATAGCATGAAGCTAATTAAGGCCAACCGTACAAATATATAAAAAAGTCTAATTACAAAAAACCTAGATTTGATATAAAATTCTTACACAATTTACAGCTGAAGTCAAAAGTTTTGATGGACTTGGTATTTCTAGTTAAAAATCTCCAAATGTTGGGACTCTTTGATTTCTCTTGGCAGAGTATGCCATAATTTTTGACCAACAAACCTGATAGTATCAATGCCCTATAGATTCGTCCTAGCTCTAGGCAAAACAAGATTATTACCGCCACGAAGGTTATATGGCACATCTTTGGCTCGAGAACTCGAGCTCGGATCACTACATAACACTACTGCGATGTAATCAAATAGAGCAACCAGGTCTTGATGGAATACAGACAATTCTAGCTCTTCTAACTCTTCCAAAGAATCTACGTTATTTGCAACTGCCATTCTATAAGAATAAAGTAGAACTGATTTACGTACATTGCCCGATATTGATCGTCACCAGTTCATCAACATCCTTGGGTGTAATTTTAAGAACTAGAACGGAATTTAACATCAATGGCTTCTTAGTTTCTTTATCAAGTGCTGTGATTTCAACATTGGGAGGTTGTTCTGTGGATGATACCATGGTCTTGTCTTCTGTTGAGCCAGGATACACCTCAATGAACTTTGGCTTTCCTTCAAGGTCCTTATAGTAGGCCACGGCAAGCTTAGAGCCAGCGTTGACGAATTTGAGGCTTAGGTAGTACATCTTCAGAGGCTTCTCTGAAACTAGGTGAGATTAGAAAGGTTGAGTCTCGGTAAAGCAATGCTACAGACATGAAATTAAAGGCAATTCGGCAACAGACATGCATTGAAATTGTTTTGGTTTTTGTGGATTTTATTAAACGTGAGAAGAAATTTGGCCGCGCAGAGACGTGTTGCAGACTTGAGCGTCATCACAAAATTCTTTCCATGCAGCATGAAATTAGGCCATTTCTATAAATAAGGTTGCAATACATGCCGGTCGCCTAAGAGCTTTCTACGGTACAGTAAAGTAAGTACCGGCAAATAACTTGTCCTCCAGTAGTTAAAGAAACGCACATAAAGAGGCTTCTGAAAAGACAATGGCTAAAACAATGGTTGATTGTTTTCAAACAACAGGCTATAATTACACACAGTGTTTGTTATTCACAGTGATGGTCATTTCTATAGTGATAGTAAATCCTCACTAAAGAATATAGAGGGCCCCTTGAAAATCAGCACTTGCTGAAGGGTTACCCTCCCTAAATATATGAAATCAATCAATCAATCAATTCAATCAATTAATCAATTAATCAATCAATCAATCAATCAAGAATACGAACTTACTTTCGCCTAATATAACGGTAACCGTTTCTTTGTTTTCTTTAGGTGTTACTTGAACGGATCCCTTAGAATTCACAGGAATGGAAGCATTTGTCTCCTTCCCAGTGGCTGTTATTTGCGTTGGTGGTGGTGGCATCACAGAGGTAAACATTGTTTCTTTGGCTTGTTGTGAATTCGGAGGAACATCAAAATTGAAATCTTTTCCTCCTGGTTCGGTCCATTTTACAACCGCTGTTTGGTTTCCTTTGTTGATGAATGTCACTGATAAGTAGTAGATTTTCGTTGTCATTGGTACACCTGTGGAGAGTTATTTACAATATACAAAGGCTGGTATTTATGTATGTATGTATGTATGTATGTATGTATGTATGTATGTATGTATGTATGTATGTATGTATGTATGTATGTATGTATGTATGTATGTATGTATGTATGTATGTATGTATGTATGTATGTATGTATGTATGTATGTAAAATTTTGCCATCAAAATAAATAAACCTAGTCATAAAAGAAAAGAAATCTAATTACAATATCTATAAATTTAAAAAAATTACAGGCAAAAACTACATATCTAATTTAATAATCTAATTTAAAAACGCTCCATGGTTAAAAATGGCAGGGATAGCATTAAAAGGTCAATGCGACCTTGTTTCCATAATGGTCCCTGGTATGCTGTTGACAAACGAATATTTCATGCGATCAAAAATTGTTCGTATAATCACAGGGAAACCTGTTTTCGGCTTTCAGTAAAATGATTAAATTCTCTTCGAAATGGTCCGGCTCAATATTGATATACTTACTACTAACTGATATACTTTCACCCTTTCATTGAATTAACATTCTTAGCCCTAAACCCCAAACCTACCCTCAGCTATCTTAACTTGTGGCTTCGTTTCCCGATGGTGCATGTTAGAGCTTGTTTATATGAAGGCAAACACCTCACCAGCCAGATCAGGGGCTGAAAGGCGAGGTAATTTCAGCCACTGTTTATATGAGATCTTTTACCTCGCCTGTTAGCCCCGGGGCTCAGAGGCGAGGCGCAGTAAAGTCTCTTTTCCATGAAATCAGAACGAATTTACCAATAGGAATCCACGGAGAAAGCCAATACACCTCGCCATACCGGTAGTGTTTCGCTTAATATGGAAAAATTTCACCTCGCCCAGGTGAGATTCCACCTCTGGTGAGGTGGGATCTCACTATACCGGTAATGTTGCGTTTGTCATGTAAAAGCGAAATGAAAATACGAAGGATTCTTTGGGAAGCCCCGAATCTGGCAGGTGAGGTGTTTTTCCTCATATAAACAGCCTCATTTTTTCGTAATAGTAGTTACGTGTAGTTTTATGTGGTTTCATTTTATTTAATTCATGCAATGGACTCAAGTGTAGACGTTTTCCTTCCAGGGGTATCACCTCTGTAGTATTGTAGCGTAGTTTGCAGGTATAGTGATCAGAAATATGAATTGTAAATTATTACTTGAATATTAAGAAAACATTTTCATCCTTCCACAACACGTTATGGCACGTATTGTCCTACAGTAAAAACCCGCACATAAGAACCTAAGATTTTGAACTCAGCCTGTTTAGGTTCTTATGCAATGAGGCACATCCAGTACTAATCAGGGTGTAGGTCCTTAATATAGGGAAATATGTCAATCTAAATCTTATTTGCACTCTTTGCGCTATCCATTTCAACCCAATCTTACCCAGTTTACCCATGCAGACCCTGCCTATCACAGTTCTGTAAGTAATGGTTTGGAGTTCATGAAGGAGGTCGATTGGCAAAAATGTTGCATTTATTTCCCAATGAATGAATGAAACCCTTTATTAAGAACCTAGTTAAGATATCAGCCTGAAATGGTTCTTGTTTATTGGGTACACAATATATTATTTCAGGCTGTAGGTTCTTAATAGATGAAGGTTCTTATGTGCGGGTTTTTACTGTATTGGAAGCCTTCCAATAGGACAATACGTGCCATAACATGTTGAAGTTATTGCTGTAAGGCGGGAATACTAGGAAAATTTTGTTGCGGTCTTACACCTACTTTGAAGGTTTCTTGGGGGGCTCTCTCTTGAGAACATCCCTCGAAATTTCAGAATAAAGTCAGGTAAATTTGCCGATTACAGTCAGGTAAATTTTAAGATTTGTTTCAGCAAGTCCACCATTGAATAATTTACTAGCCAATACTATCGTCCTGATATGCGGGGAGCATTGGCCTTTCAAACGGGGATCGCCTTTTTTACTCACCCAATAATAAAACCAAAGCATACATACCCCCTTTGTTGATAACGATTCTGAACGGAGACATAGGAGTCAAAGTTGGCGTGACCGAGATCTCATGCTTTCCATTCAACAGTAATAATTCATGGGCCTGCTTCTCATGAATCTTGTAAACCAGTGAATCCGGGGTGACAACAGTTATGATGGAATATTTGACGAGCCCAACACCTCCAGTTGGAAGAACCATCGTTTCTTGTTCACCCTTGTATGTGATGTTAACTGGTATTCCTGCTTGGTTGATAATCTCTAAATTCATGTAGTATTGCTTTGGACCAGTAGGAACTGTAGGAGCTGCGAAAATAACAAATGATAAATTGAGTAATTGGATAGAGGCAATTGGAACTTTCGAACCTACTAAATTAACGCAATGTTGGCATTGATTTAGGAGCATTCAACGCAAGACTTTAAGCACTTTAAACGACTTTTGAAAGTACAGAAAGATGGATGTTGCTCTTCGACTTACTTTACCTTGGCTGATCTCTCCATCGAGCCATAAATGTCAACAGAAACATTTATACAGACGACACGTCACGTGATTTTATCAATTCACGCTCGAAAATGGAAATTTGAGAGTATCTCGTTCATTTCTCGAAACATGTCAACTCTAGAAGCTTCGAAGCTGTTCATATCATTTCAGAGCTTTTGCAGATAGATAGGCAAACCTCAAAAAGGAATGTTGACTTCAAAGAGTCGAGGAGCAACTTACAACTGATGGAGTACGTGGCATCGTGTACAAAACTATCATCACAAGGGCAACAACAAAGAGTAACGGGCTTGGCCACAACATGAGCTGTTTTGTTGCAGAAGTATGCTGTGATGGCGACCGGACAGCGTAGTTGTGATACAAGGCGAATGAAACAGGAAGATAGACACGATTAAAGGTAAATACATTTGCCTTCTTAGCTATTGCACGTGCAAATTTCGACAATTTCAATACATTCTTAACTCTTGCCCAGCTCCTTGTCCATGAACACAACTGTTAACCCTGCTGATTTCCATATCATTTGTTAACATTCACTTCGATAATTATCGAAGCCTCACTACACGTGCTCGAATTATGAAAGCTCTATGCTCACGTGCATCAGTGATGTATAAATATGTTTATCAATGTATAAATTATAATATACAGTTAAGCCCGAAAATATTCATACCTATGCCAAATTTGGAGTATTTTCAATCGTTATATTTGCTAACCAGTTCACAAGATATTTCATTCCTTGAAATGTCTCTTGTAGCACTTGTTTCAGCCTTTTATCATATTCTTACGAAACTTCAGCCACAGTAAAATTGGTCCTCAAATAGAACGATGCAAAATACTCAGAATTTGGCATAGGTATGAATAATTTCGGGCTTAACTGTAAAACCTTTCTGAGTCAATCGAGAAAACACAACAGAATAGCTCTTGACAGACAAAGTTGGCGTGAATTGGTCGCCTATGTGACGTGTTATGGCAATTGAAGAAAGAAAAATACGTACGTGCATCAGTGATGTATAAAATATGCATTGGTCCCTTCATTCCAATCGTGGGTGAAAACTGATAATCTGTTTTACCATTCAAATAATACTGCTGCGTAGTGTATTGTTTATTTGCCGTAATTAGATAATTTGGTATCACCGTCGTTCTTAAAATATAATGCATTCGATAAGAGCTGTTTTTTAAGACGATTCGGTCCCGTTTGTTGCCATATTCCCAGTATTGAATGCTTGCAATGTCAGATGCGTTATTAATGAACATCAAGTCGACGTAATAGTCCTTCAGCTCACCACCTTTTTCGCCTGGCAAAAATAACAGGAGTTTATTAAAGCCTTAAACATTCTTCTGGTTGCGTGTTCAGTAAGAAGCCACATAAGAGAACCTTCGATTTTCTGTAATAGGCTGATATGGTTCTTAATGCATGGTTATGATGCATTACAGGAAAACAGCTTCGATAGGTTCTTAAATCGTTTCTTAAATTGTAGGGATTCTATGTGCTGGAAGGACAAATAATTTTACTTTCACATTGTTGAGATTGGTTTAAAATGATTGACTTTTTGTGCTCTTCTACTGTGCATGTATTTCAATGATCTAACATATGTACCTGGGTTCACATCAATGTTTCAATGTTCATTAATCTTTTAAACGAGAGCCTGCTTCATTTGCCAGGCTGAAGTGGTCTTATGTATAAGGTGCTTAGCTTAACTGGCCAAAGATCAGCCTGGAGTTCCTTAATCCGCAGTTTCTTTTATGCAGGTTTTGCTTGTAGTGAAATAACACAAAGATAGATATTGATAGACACAGTACCGAGTGTCCCAAAAAATACTCCCGTTTGAAAAATCACGTTTGTGAAAGGATATACAACAGAAAGTATCTAGTGCTTTGGCAAACATTAAAAGCAAGCAGATTGATGAAAATCAATATGACAAATGAAAAAACGTTCAATTTTTGAAGGTCTACAAGATGATAGAAAGTTAAAGTTTCTACCTTGTATGGATTACGATTTAGAAATTTGATGAAGTCACAACTTCAAAACTAGTAGAAGTTTTGAAAGCATTGTAATTCTGCAAATAGTGATAATATCAAACATGCTTTCTCTGGGATTGTGAGAAATTACCTAAAGAATCCTTAGATCAATTCAGTTGATACCGGGTGAGCCAGAAAAAAGTTCCCACTTTTGAAAATTCATAGCATCAAAAGTACTGGATGGATTGAAATGAATCAATATTTGCTTGACAGCGAAAAAGATCGAAGTTCTTTTGTGATTTTTCTCGCCCTCTTATGCGCACTGGAAAAATTGGTAAATTCAAATTTATGAAAACTTCGTGGTTGCAAAGTGAGTGAAAAAGACCTAAAATACTTGATCAAATCATAAAGGACTCCTCGCTCAGAACTTAATTTCTCATGGGTGAGAGATATCGTCTGCACATTTATTGCTATGGGATTGAAAATCTTTAGTATCTGTTTGAGAATCTATGTCCTATTACTCTTGAGAGAGGTGAAACGCCCGTGTGTATTGTTCTGTGTGATGAGAGTCCTAACGATTTGATCAAGTGTTTTAGGCCCTTTTCCAGTCATTTTGAAAACGTGAAATTTTTGTAAAGTTGAATTTACCTATATTTGCAGTGCTCATAAAAAGACGAGAAAAATGACAAGAATACTTTGATCTTTTGGCTTTTAACTAGAATTTGAATCATTCAAATCCACGAAGTACACGTGGTGCTACGAATTTTCGAAAGTGGAAACTTTTTTCTGGCTCACCCGCTAGAGTAATAGCACTTCATATGATTGATTAAAAATTTTGCAAAGATTCACCGCTTTTGCTGGAATGAATAAGAACTGTAACCGACATTTCTGTTCTTACCTCTATTTTTAACAATATAAATGTTGTAGTCAATTTTTTGACGCGTTGGTTGCATAATAACTTTTTCAATGCCATTGACAAAGAGTGGTGTGCCACCAGTGTCCGTTTCAGCAGTGACCGTGTAATTGGCAGGGACTCCATCAACCATAACAATTTTAGGAGTGCGTTCTTCGGTGCTAATACCCGTTTTCAATCTTTCGCTGTTAGTTCCAACACCATCAGTGTAGATGACTTTTACAAAGCTTTCAACAAAGTTGATCAGTCGCATTCGAAGATAGTATTTGATCGGTTCTTCTGCTGTTGAGAGAGATAATCAATCATTAGGACTTCAACGGAAAAACATATACAGAGAGCCGATACTATAAGCACAGTAAAAATATAATAGCATCGAGCACTATATTGTATCACACTCTGATGATAACATAAGTTTGAAAGGCCTCAGTGTGCCAGTTATTTAGACTTGTTTCGTTCGTTGCATCTGCCATTTTAATACCATATTGTATCAGAATAGAGAAATGGACGCAGCGCTATTTCGCTCTTACTCCTAGGTGAGCCAGAAAAATATACGCAGTTTGAAAGGCCACTGCTCCCTGAATTTCAAAGCAATAATATTTAGCAATATTTGATTGAATAGCCAACATGTTCAATTATTTTTAGAACTTTCCCTGGTGGAAATTAGTCATGGTCATTCCGATCATATTTTACAAAGGAACTTCTCGAGAAAGTCTCTTCGAGAAACCTTTGAAAGGTGTCACGAGCAAATTTCCCTAATGTTTCTACCTTACAATAATGACACGCTGTCGTACGTACTACCCTCTTGAGAGGATGAAACAGTCTCCCCCCTAGTACGAGAAACTCATTCAGTAGGAATTCATTCTCCTAAGAGGACAAAATATAGCTAATATATGCAAATGTCATTGTTGTTAGGAAGGAAACCCAAGGAAATTTTGGTCGTCGTTTTCAATCGTTTGTGCAGATTTTTGAAAGGGGTTTTCTGCAAAAAATCTCTCATATCCACTGGAAGGAATGACCAATTAAAGTAGGATGAATTACTCAATCTAAATGAACATATCGGCAATTTAACAGGACAATTTTCAATACTATTGCTTAAATATTCAGGGAGCAGCATTTTTTCATACGCCGTGGGTTTTTTACTAGCCCGGTATATTCTAAATGATTTATTAATCTACGACATTATTTGCTTGTTCTCTGGATATCTTGCATCATTCGAAAGATTTTTAATACAATGATCAAAAATCGTTTTGTTGCGTGTAGTGCAATTGTACAATGGTAAACAAGTAAATAAAGTAAAATATAAGCACTTGGATGCGAATTGAAATATGCACGACGTTTCGAGCATAGCATAGGCTTGATAACGGGCTATGCTCAAAACGTCGCGCTTATTTCAATTCGTATCCAAGTGCTTATATCTTACTTTATTTACTTGTTTATCATTTTTAACACAATACCTAAATCTTAACTTACGTTTACACTCATCATTCTTGCAAGTTTGCATCTCAGTAGCTGGTCCAAGTCCTTGTTCAATGCAAGTCTTTCCACCATTTTCAGGAGAAGGAGAATCACACAGACGTGATCTGGTCTGGAAACCATCCCCACAAGAAACACTACATACCGTCCACGCACTCCAGGCAGAGTAGTCACCGTCAACTGCAAAGACAATTATAATTTATTATTTGATGTGTAACTGCAAGTTTAAAGGCTCTTGCATTACCAGCATGTATTGTACTCGTTTTTTTATATTTCGTGTAGTTCACGGATTTCATTTGATTAAGTCCATTGTTGCAAGCAGTAATCTGTCGCTCTTCTGGTCTCGGATTTATGACCTCACACCCTCAAATATGATAAATGCCACCTTTTTGAAAATAACCATACTTGTAATTTCATGAAGATACAGTAAGTCCCCGTATATAAGAAATGGACATATAAGAATCTGCAGCCTGCCAGCATAGAGAATATTTTCTCCTTTACAAGAAACCAGGCAGCCTGATTTTTTCCAGTTCCTGATAAATGATGCGAAGTTGAAAAAATACTCAACTACACTGCCGTTTTTCTGTATAGCTTCAGCACTAAAATTGGTTAAATCTGCTAAACGTTAATAAAATACAGTATTTCATTGCTTCATCCACAATCAGTTATTGGGGCATCCTTGTTTGCTATGCAGCACGATCCTTGAATTTAAATATGGTTTTCTGACAAGAAAGCATTACGTAAAGGAAGTTCCTTAATGGACATACAGTAAAAGAAATCTGTCAGCCTCATGAGAATAGTTTCTTGCATATAAGAAACCAGACAGCCTGATTTGAAAATTTGAGTTTCTTATATACGGGTACTTACTGTACTCATTAATTAAAACAGCTTAATTCATATAGACGAAAGAAAATCATTACCTGCAGGCGAACAGACTGTCTCTTCTCTGTAAGAATCAATATCTGGTCCAGTGGCTCCGCCTAGACAAATATGAGATTATTCATTAAGATTCATAACAGTACCCTTATCAATAAGAGCTGTGATATTTGTACCACGGTGATTAACTGATCAATTTATCAACTGGTCAAGTGATTGAGTGATTTACTTGGTGAGCAAATAGCAGGTGTAATAGTAGTTAGTCAGTTGGTTCCAGGAACACTCATAACAGTATTCTTATTGATCTCTGATATTTGTACCACTGTGATTAACTGATCAATGTATCAACTGATCAAGCGATTGAGTGATTATGCGATTCGACTTATTTGGTGAGCAAATAGCAGGTGTAATAGTTGTTAGTCAGTTGGTTGCAGGAACACGCATGACAATATTCTTATTAATAGGATCTGTTATATTTTTACCACTGTGATTAACTGATTAACTGATCAATTCATCGACTGATCAAGCGATTGAGTGATTATGTGATTCAACTTACTTGATGAGCAAATAGCAGACGTAATAACTGTAGGTGCGTTGGCTGCAGGAACAATCATAACAGTATCCTTATTAATGAGATCAGTGATGTTGGTACCGTAACGAACGGGGAAAAGCTTGTAAACGGGTGGTGGATTCATATAGCTTTGAATCTTGTATCTCAATTGCACTGTAGCACCGTCAGCAATGTCCATCTCGATGATGTCATCACGCCAAACAATAGATAAACGGCGCCCTGCTCTATTTGTGATGTCAGAACTGACGTAGGTTATCTGAGGGACTTGTAGAGCGCCCTTCCCTAAAAATAGATAAAAGAATGAGGCTATTATTTAATTAAATAGCATGACAAGATTTTCGAAGTATTCCAAAATGCATAACACATAGATCTAAAGTCGCAAATTAGATGTCGCGTGAAACTGCCCGCGAAAATTTTTTTGTATGAGAAATTTTGCGACATCGCAAAAGCTCTATTCTTAGATATCATTATTATCATTATCAATTTCTTTAAAAGTTGGCAAATAAATACAGTAGCTATACTGAAGCTAATTCAAGCCAATTAAACAGATTGCAATATGTTGAAAAAACTTTGTAGAAAAAAGTAAATATACAGAGTCGCAAAAACCCCACAAACCTACAAACCTGGTTTGGAGGAAGGTTTAAGCAATAAATTGAGGAAGGTTTGTGAAAAGAGACTAAATCTGGGCTTAGTCTCAATTTTTTGGCACTGTCAAATATTGGATCGAGAGAGGCATTTTGAGCCAAACTAAAGAATATTTACTCAAAAGTTTCCTGAAGATGATGGTCACCGAAAGAAAAGTTTGGAATGTATCGATATCAGATACTTACGTTCAGCTGTAACTGGTAGCACAATAATCAAGTTATCCTCATTCATTGCTTTCAGAACATATTCGGTTTGACCAGCGATTGGAAGCACCATAGTAGATCCCTTCATTGTTGCACTGATTGTAAATTGAGGTTCTTGTGTTGCTCTGAAGATGCGATACCAATCTAAAATGTCTTCTGGTGCAAGGCTAATCTTTTCATTCCATCCGAATTCAGAATAGTTGATAATGATATCTGCGCCAACTTTGTTTACGATTTGGTAATTGTAAGTGTACTTCTTTACCTCAGTTTGACGATTTGTATCTACAAACAAAGAATGTATCATTAGTCAAGCTAGTCTTTTTTTATTATATCAAGTAAAATCTAAACTAACTATAATACATTATTGGTCCCAACCACAGCGGGAAAAGACACGGGGTTACCTAGTTCCCACTGCAGATGGGACTTGCAAATTAAGGCACACAATTTCCACAAAGTAAAATGAACAAACAGATCAACAATCAAAACAACGAGAGACAAGAGTAAACAAAAAAAAAATCAACATTAACAACAAAAACCCAATCCAAAACCAAGAAAGGAAAAGAGAAACATTGGGTGAACATAAAAAAAGCTTTAAAAAGAGAAAGAAAACTTTACTAGAATCATTAGAATCACTTGAATCACTAGAATCACTAGAATTTACTAGAATCAGTACACCCAAGGGGAAAGCAGACTTGGCTGGGGTGTTCTCGTGGCAAGACAAAGAGACACAAAGTTTATTCAATTCTCTCCGTGGGATAAACTTTTTCCTTTATTAATATTCCCAGAACTAACTCACCGTGAAATTCATCTGGCTTTGGCTATCATCTGTCTTGCTTTAAACAAATTTAGTTCCTGTGTTGTTTTTTATGGGGAGGGCTATCTGTCGATTAGTTTATCTATTTATAGAGCTCCTCCTTAATCAATCAATCTCGAGTTCAGTTCAGTTCAGTTTATTTCATTTTAAAATTCCACTACATACAAATAAACAATAAATTACAACACACTATCACAACAATTTACAATAAAGAAATATAAACTAACAAAATAACAACTTAATAATAGATTTGCACGCAGGGAATGTTCAATAATGTAGAGCATCTTTAGTATTAGTTTGGTTTGTCAGATTATAGTTCTTAGTGTTTTCATGTAATTTAGTCGTAAAGTATTTATATTGAATTGTATTTAGGATCGATTGATAATGACTGAAACTAAAACTGCATTAAATACGTTAACATACCTTTGGTGGATGACAGTTCCAAAATAGTGAATTCCTCCCTCGATGTCGATGGCAACACTTCAGCATCGGCTTCATCGTTATTTATAATCATTTGGGCTTTATCGTCATATTTAAATGCACGGAAAAGAACCCCTGGAGGTTGAGGCACAGGCGTCCTCAACTCGTTTCTAACACGCATGATCGAGTTGACCTGAAGAATCTGTGATCTCTTTTCACTTCCAATTGTCCATTCCAAAACAACTTTAGTCTCATTGCTGACAACTTCAACGTTGTAGTAGAATATGTTGATTTGTAGAGGTGATGTTGTGTTTATGACGCCTGGAAGGTGAAAAGAGTGGTTATCAGTTGATATGACAAAATGTAAGGAAAAGCATGCAACCACCGGGTGTCCCAAAAAAGTATGGGACAGATTTGATTTGATCCAGCGATGTGAATTTAGCTTAAATCAATGGCTAAATTCGTTCAAAATGTTCCTCGATAGTCAACTTGAATATAGTTAAAAGTATACAGATTTAATTGCCTCCAGCGATGTGAATTTAGCTTTAATCAATGGCTAATCTCTTTCAAAATGCTCCTCGATAGTTAACTTGAACAAAGATACCTCGTTTAGTCCTTTGAGAGCAGAAATATTAATCTTGAAAGCTAAAATTTTGGTCCATCTCCAAATCCGAGTCTTGGCGTTTTGGCCTAAACAAATTCTGAAAGCACACTTAGCAATAAACACTTACCTTTTGGCTCTCTCATCCAATACCAAATAACTTTTGGGTCAGCTGATTGAGGAACTCCTTCAATCCACTTGGCAGGAGAATGTGAACTATTTCTTGATACAAGTGTTCCATATTGGTTGACACTTGGGTTCGCTGATGTCGTCAACAATGTATTTGGATCGTTTAATGACAAGTAAGGCATACGTTCTCTTAAACTCGACTTGATGTAATTCCATTGGCTGAATTTCTTTACCAGTGTGATGTCGGTTTGGTTGTTTTGAGTGTTTACAAAACTGTGAAAAAATATAACTTTTTAGTGATTTGAAAATATTTGAATTCGTCGATTCAGTAGCACGTATAATCTATTGTTCTTAAAAGTGCGGATGGGTGGCTGCTGTGCGGATGGGTCGCTGCTACCCTCTGGTTTTGGTGTGCTATCCCGATTGGGGTGGCGCATATAGCATTGGGCGGCGACTCTCTATCGGCGTGTGGGGGCCCTCTACTCATTACCGTGCATTTGTTTTCTCCACAATTTTCAATACTCGCAGATATTGTTGCCTGACATCGGATGTGAGACAGACATTAACTTTTTCTTAGTAGTGTTGTTGTTTTTTCCTTATGTATTGAAATTTTGAGTTGTAAGTGCCTTTCATGGTGGGAACTCCGATGACCTAGTATCTATTCCCGCCATGATAGGCACAGTAGCTGTTGAGTATTCTTCTCCTTTTAAATTGGTTAAAAAAAAAATGGATTCGTCATACTATGAATCATCAGCGAGGTCACAGAACATGAAGCAATTCACATTATTGTTGAAATAACTGCGCTTACTTTAAAAGAACTGAACATGTTGAAATGCCTTTACTGGGAATAGGAATTCAAAACACCAGGAAAGAGTTGAGCAACAGAAAATTTTCCAAATGTGTCCTTCTAAAACTACTACGACGATTTCTCCCTTTAAGAAACCGAACCCCTCTTTTTACCTCTACCTACCGTTCTCCCTTTATCTATTTGCCTTTTGTTCTCTTTTTGTTCTGGCAAAAATTCAGGGTCTGAGGTCCTTTTAAAGTAGTTTCTGAAAGACGGGAATCTACTGTCATCACAGCTAAATACCATACAAGATCCGACCACAAAAAGCAAGATAAATTTCATGCGAATCTGCTTGAAATTAGCCACTGAGAAGCAGCTAATAATGAGTAAGTAAAACTGCATACCTGTATGAAGAAGGCAATCTCCAAATACCACCATACTGCTGGCTGTTTCCTGCATCATATCTAATCTCAAATTCTCCGTCAACAATACTCTTAATACTGTCACCAAAGCCGAGGATCGAGAAATCTTGGTTCAACGCTGGTTTATCAGATGACCTCTTCAATATATTCTCATTAGTCCATCCAAGGGATGTCTTACTGGTCAAAAGAAGGGTCCAGCCACCGCCATTGTTTGTCATGTCACAGAAGGTTTTGAATGCATTTTCTCCATCAGATGACTGCAGTTGATATATGCCACTGCGTCGGCGCGAACAACGGTCGTAGAATTCACGGCAGGAGCGAATTGGCAGAGCTAAAATGTAAGAATGAAGGCATGTTTCTATCGTATGTGTGAATTTAGTATTAAAGTTAATTGACGGAGCAGAGTAGAGGCAATCTATAAATAGAACAAAGAAAGATATGCACGCAAGTGTCGAAATCATCAAATACAACAAGCTAATTTTAAACCTGCATATACAGCTCTTGAGTCAGCTATTTATCTCCATCAACTAACTTTAAGTTATCAATTATCAATTAATGCAGAGGATTTGCAGAGCACAATCATGTAAAGACATCATTCGCTCACAAACCTACCAGGTGCACCAAAAAAAATTTCAGACGTTTGAAAAACTGTAGTACCCAGAGGATTGGATGGATTTGAATAAATTAAAATTTGGCTGATAGCAGAAAAACCGAAATATCTATGATTATAGATTTCATGAATCCTTTCCTTGTTAATTTCTAATGTGATAAAATTTGCTGACCGCTGAAAAATAGGACTTCAAACAACACCATAAGAATGGTTAAGATAAAGAAATTGCAAAAAACTTACACGTTGGAGGCGTAGGAGTAACCCCAGGCTCCTCTGTAATTGGTTCCTCTGTTGTTGTTGTTGTTGTTGTTGTTGTTGTTGTTGGTGTTGTTGCAGTTGGAACGGGTGTAGTAGAAGCAACTTGAGTGACCGTTGGTGCCTGGGTCGTATTTACTACTGGTGCAGGGGTTGTTTGGGCAGCAGTGGTTGTTTGGGCCGCAGCAGTGGTAGTTTGGGCCGCAGCCGTAGTAGATGCAGCCGTGGTAGCGTTTTTAATGGGAGTTTGGGTAGTTGTAATCAACGGCTCCTCCGTAGTCACTGTTGTCTGAACAGTAGCATTTGCAGTTGTTGTTGCTGGACGTACGGTTGTCGTGAAAACAGTGGTCTCAGGTAGTGTAGTCACTTCTTCGGTTGTTGTTGTTGTAACAGTGTATGGAGTGGTTGATATAACGCCGATTGGAAGTGTGCCATTTGTTGTAGAGATGGACGTTGTAGGGAGGGTTGTTTTGTTGAGTTGTGGCCCCGAAGTGACTGTGGTGATAATTGTTGGTTTTGTTGTTCCCTCTGTTGAAACTGTTGTGATTATTGTTGTCGCTGTTGGCGTTGATTCTTCGACGATGCGAGTCGTTGTTTCGGTAATCACAGCTGGAATAGGACAAACATTTGATAAAATATGCAAGGTGCAGTGACAAGCAAGTGGAAAAGAGTTGCGGAGAATGACATTTTTGGAAACATCGTCAAATAGATTTGCAAGGAAAAGATAGACTTGCACTGTCAATCTCGAAAAAATGTTGCCTTTTTCACAAATGCCTGCAAGCGCTGCACCGATTCTTTCGCATTTACCCATCCACTGATCAGTTTCTCGAGTGTTTGTTGTCGAGAAGACTACCAACTTGGTGGAAGATATAGCCAAGTCTTTGCCTTCAAATTTGGCATATGTCTCCGTGAACATATAATGGCAGTGGTAAAAAAGTTTTATTAAAATCTTTAGGTTAGCGCAGTGGCTAATGAAGTTCTTCTTAAACCTGTGAAATATTTTGAAATGAGCTTTCTCCAAAGCTGCGAAAACAAACAACTGTGTTTAACATATCTTTCAATTGCCAAGAATATGGGTAATACCATACTTTTTACAGAATTTTGATCGACCGATTGGTTCCAGAGCAACTAATAAGTTTCTGGAGAGGAGGATTTCAGAAAACCGTCTTTCCGTGCTCATGGAGCAGAATGAAAAGTCACCTTAAAGGGGCATTCCTCAAAAATTAAATGCATGCAGAGATTCATACCGTCATCCCGATCGAGAAACAGATTATGTCAGCCCTCGGAAATCGTTTTCCTTTCCTCGATCGCACTTCTCAAATGCGAGATATGGAAGAAAACATATGGACGAATTTTATTTTCAATACCCTACCATTTTTAGTCATCGTTCTCGGCAAATAAAGGTAGCATATTTTCGTTATTGTCCGTCGGTCGGTTATCGGCGAATCTTGAAAGGCTCCTTGCACGTCGCTCGTTAAATTGAGTTTGAATGTCCTGTTGCATTCATGTATTCATTCATTCATGTGTCCACGGTCAACTACGCGCAAGAAAATTGATCGGCATTACCGAGAATTCTCGTTTTCTGTCTCGGATTCAAATTTGAGGATATGACTGAGTTCTCGGTCTCTATTTTGAAAAATATCTCTTTCATTTTTGGCCCGTTTGAACTTTATTCAAGCTGGAGAAACATTGGAAAATGTTTATAATGATAAGCATGTTCGTTTTAAAAGCAAACAACGCAGTTCCCCGATATCCGGTTTTTTCTGCGGAATGCCCCTTTAAATGCGACAACCAAATAGTGAGAAAATATCTGATTTGTCCATAAAACCCAAGTATCTCTTTTTCAAGAATATCTAAGTTACTTGTAACCAAGAAGGTAACTAGAAGGTAACAAGAAGGTAACTAGAAGGTAAACTAGAAGCAAACGATTTACTCACTTGTTGCCGTAGTTGTTGTTGGTGGTAACGTGGTTGTAATTGTTGGCTGTTGTGTCGTCTTTGCTGCTTCAGGTACTGGCCCTGGCTTTTGTGTAGTTGTCATTGGCACTGGTGTAGTGCTTGCGGTGGTAAAATTGCTAGTTGCTTTTGTCGTACTAGGAGTACTTGTTGTAGTTATTTTGCTAGTTGTTATTGTCCCCGTTGTGGTGCTCTGCGTAGTGACAGGCGCCTGGGTTGTTGGTGCTTTTATGCACTGTTTGTCTGTGCATGGCTTCTTCAAGCCCCATTTTGGGGATGGGATGCCTGTAAACAAGAGAAACGTGGTTAGATGTGAAAGACTGTCTTCAGACAATTGCCTAATGCTCCTTTTAGTAAAATCAAAGTTACCGAGTTACGTGAAAGAAACTGTGAAAGAAAATGCAAAATATTGAAACTCATTGTGGTCTAAAGCGATTCAATTCTTTATCTTTCAGCTCATATCAGAAAGTTGTAGAAGATTTCTGGAGAACGCACATCACATAAAGGAAATGGAATATATTAAGAAATTACATCTTTACAAATGATGGATCGGCCAAAAAAGGTGCTTGTTTAAATTCATTCCTAGTTGCATTTGTGTAACTCTTCTCATCTCATTTCCCTTTATCACTTCCTCTTTTTTTATCTCCTTGCTCAAATTTTTTACCTCAAAGTTAGTCCTCACCAACTAAAAAAATTCTACGTCGGGTTTTACATACTCAAATGTAAGAATGTTTATTCCTGAATTTCCCAGTAACGAGAAATATCAGATAAACTTACCATGAGCACAGGCTTGTGCAAGATTCAATATCTCAGGATGGCTCAAAGCCTTCGTATAGATATAGAACTCATCAACAAATCCCTTTAATTCCATGACTCCTGTATCATCTCCAATAATAGCAGCTTTGCCCCAATCTTGGGATAATGGACCAGAGCCGTTGACTGAGTGCACAAATTTGCTGTTTACATACAGCTTGGCTTTGCCTGAAAGTGAAAAGATGTTCGTCAAAAACTTATTTATCTAAATCTGAATCTTAATGGTGAAGATGCGGTTTTTAGCACCAAGCACATGGATATCAGAAGTATAATAGGCCTAATCGAGTCCGCGACCCCTTGTCATGACGCTCCAGTGGTGGGGCTCTACTTGGGACCGAGTCCCGTCCGCCTGACTGTTCTGGCTGCTATGTCAGAGGATTACACCATTGCGCCACAACACCTTATGGCTAAGACTGTTATTGATTCATGAGATGAATGTATTTACATTTGGCCAAACAGAACGAATATCTTATAGCTTTCAAAATTCAACCGTTTGAAATCCTCCTTCTTCTTCATCTTCTATAACACCAGAGCACCATTGAAGCCGCGCAGGTAACTTTTAAGTCAAAACAAGTCTGCATTGCTATGCATTGCTTCAAGCATCAGGATCTTTACCTACTATTTAAAGGGAGTCTGTCATGTATCTGTTTGGCCGCATTAAAGTCAGAGCTCAACACAACGGAAGTCTTTGTGAATCTGTGCATTTGGAATAAAGGAAGGCTGATCGTTATCACTGTCTACGGTCGTTGAAAGTCATTAGGATCAATGGCCATTCAATTCTTCTATTCTTTGGATTGTCCTTTTCACCCAATCAGATGCGTGACAGACTGCCTTTAGTGTAAGACAGACTTGATACGGTTTCGTATCTTCGTATTTCTCCTTCAGTACTCTTCTTAAAGTTGTTAGTCGGTTTTTACCTTTGAATACATGTATGTTTAAGAAGATGTTTAAAAAGTAGAAACAAATTAAAACATTTTTGTTTTGGAAAAGTGCTCAGAATTTTGCTGTTACCAGATCAAGAAATTTCTTTGAACAATCAAAACATGAAATTCTGCTTTCACGAGTTTCTTCTTAAAGGACATCCGGGAATTTTCTTCATTTACTTAACTTTCCAGAAAACGTACATAAATCAAGACAAATTCACAAAGAATTCAGTTCATAATGTCTGCAATGTTTCCGTTTAGCAACAGTTGTTTACTACAAGTCAAAGTTTAATCGGACAATAAGCAAGCATTAAGACACTTTTCAGAGTACAGCATAGGAATCCAACTCACCTTCGACAGAATCGTATGTTCCCGCAATATGTGCCCATTTGTTTGGCTTCAAATATTCATTCTGTGTGACCAACTTGAAAATAATGTTTTCCTTATCATCAAAATTTGCCCAGACAATCTTCCCATCTTCACAACCAAGATCATACTGTCCTCCTCCCACAGTGTAAAAGATCGACTGTCTTCCTCTTGTTGTGTTCAGTTTTATCCAAGCAGCAATAGTCACAGCTGTTTTAGGCTTAGGTGCAAACTTGTCGCCATCAAACATAACTTGGCCACCGATCAATCTCTCAGCCATTCCACAACTGTAGTTAGCGGCCATTCGCGTTGCAGCTCCAGTGCTCAAGCCGTGATTCTCGTGTCCAGATGTATCAAGCATCAAATCACCCTGATACTGGTCGAACTCAAGGTGCACTGCTAAATCCTTTTTTGACGGAGGGTTATAAGCTGTTTGCCTCCTCAGTTCAGCCATATTTGCAGGTGGCTTTGCAATTATACCACGACGCCTCGCCCTTACAATATTATTCCCCTTCAGAAATGGACCGTCAGGCACATAAGCTATAATCTTTTCTCCACTATATATTGGAACGAGCTTCTTGTCTGAGAGTTCTTTGATATGTTTCCATGGTGGGTATACTTTCTTTGGGATATAACCAGTAGCACCTCCGGCAGCATTCACACCTGTAGGAATAAACAATTTCATTTTACCAGCATGTAAGTGTGGATGTGGTTCTAAATCGTCAAAATACTTCAAAGGCCTTGCTAATAAAACAGGGGGTAACTTAGGGGGATCAGGAGTTGTGGGAAGAGGTGGTGTGGGTGTAGGGGAATAGAGTTTCGGTGGTGTGGGTGAGCCAGGTTTCGGGGGTGTAGGGAAGCCCGGTTTTGGAGGTGTAGGTGACCCAGGCTTTGGTGGTGTAGGGGAGCCAGGTTTCGGCGGAGTAGGCGAGCCGGGCTTTGGCGGTGTGGGTTGTTTAGTTGTTGGCTTTGGTGGAGTTGCTCCCTTAGGAGGCGTTGGGTTACCAGGGGCTGTCGGTTTTTTGTCTTCTGGTTTCGGCGTTGTAGCTCCGTTTGGCTTGGGTGTTGTTGGTGGATTTTTAGGATCTTCGCCAGGTTTGGTTGGCGGCACTGGTTTCTTGGGATCCTCGCCAGGCTTGGTTGTAGGACCTCCATCTTTTGGCGGCGTATTTGCACCATTCGGGGGTGGTGTTGGAGGTGGCGGAGGCGTTGGTGGTGGTGGAGGCGGTGTAGCTGGCGGCGGTGGAGGTGGCGGCGGTGGAGGTGGCGGCGGTGGAGGTGGAGGAGCCGCTGGTGGTGGTGGTGGATTAGCCCGTTGATCATTTGGCACAACATTTGCAGGACCATTTGCGGGAGGTGCTTGGCTTACAGCTGCATTTGAATCCGTACCAGAATCCTTAGAAGTCCCAGGGATAGCAAATGCAGCATTTTTAATGCCAATGAGTGCATTTTGTGGTAGCTGAGATGATGCTGGTGTTCCAACAACATTGACTTGTTTTGGGTAAGCTGGAGATTGCATCATAGCGAAGTATCTGTCTTGACTATCATGCTTCTTTGCAGGGCCTAAATGCTGAGCGCTAGAACTACCTATAGTGCCCAAAGGCTGTCCCTGCTCGCTATTCGTAGCCCTTTCAACAATCTGAGGCCCAAATATTCTCTCTTTAGCGACAAACTCTCCAAGACGTGGTGACTTATCATCAAGGCTACTGAAAGCAAAGTTCCCTTGCTTTTCCACGTCTCTCCCTTGCAGTGTTTCTCTCCCTTGAAATGCAGCATCAGATCTAGGAAACGTGATATGTCCTGGCTCGTCCAGACCACCCACCACTCCATAAACGCCGCTTGGTACTGCCTCTTGTGTTTGTTTATATGCATCAAATCCAGGGCCTGACGGAAAAAAATGACCAGCCGTGAGACGGCAGAAGGTTATAATTTGATATCAATGATTTGTTGATTGATTAATCGATGAACTTTCCTTTGCTTGGGTGGCTGTACGATCAGATGATCATACGCAAGGTTGATTTGCTGTTTCGTAATATCACGATTGTGAATGATCGACTGGAAACCTGGGTTGATTTGGATATGATTAATGGTTTGATGGACTTGATTATTGATGAATGAATCAATGAATCAATGAACCAATGAATGAATCAATTATTCAATGGATGAATGAGGCAATAAGCTAATGATTGTACGATTAAGGGGGTGAATAATGATATGATATTCAACTGATCTATTTATTTTAAAAGTAATCGTCTCTAGAGTGCCTCAAGTGTAAGGGAGCGGGTTGAATAGAAGACTCATAGCCGTATTGCGTTACATACATTTCATAGGGGCAGCAAGGTAGATTTAGAAACATAATGCTCCTCAGGGGACTATAAAAACAAGCTTTGTATTCATGTAAACAGCCACAAGGATAATTAAACAACAAAATTATGTGCATTTTGGGACTCCATATAACTAGAACAATACACCTTAAATGATGCTCAGTCGAACAAATTCTCTAGAAAACTTAGAAAAACTTGCATGCTTATCTACAGAAATTCTCAAGGACTTTAAAGTTGGATTATGTTTGCAGTTTAAGAAACTCTGAGAATTCGAAATAAGAGAAAGAGCTGCAAGAAGAAAACGTACTGCAAGATGAAGGATGTGTTTAATTGGCACCAATTCCGAAAACAGTAGACTCGGTAGACTTAAAATTTGTGTTTGATTGACTCCGAATTCTCACAACGGGAGATTTGGTAGGTTTGGAAGGCCTTCTAAACATTCTGCTCCAAAGGCCGAAAGTTCGACAGACTTTGGAGTGAGTCTCATTTTCATTGGCGAATTTTCATTTGCGCCATGGTGAGTCGAAACCTGCTATTTTAAAGATTTTTGGTGTTTAATTGAGAAATATATTTCCGTCTCCACGAATTCTATTGTTTTCAGATTTTGATAGGTTTAGAAATACCAATCAAACACAACCGTAAAAAGGTACCAACAACAAATATCTAGCATAAACATACCTGACGCATCGATGACAGATAATGATTCTCTGACTGGGAAGAGTCCACCGTTTGAACCTTTCTGAATTCCTTCAGCTAATGGCGTAACTGGATCATTGAGTAATGTTGCAAAATGGATCTGCAGCAGGACTTCGGTGTAGTGGGTTTGCTGGACGTGTTGTGGCTCAGGTCGAGGGCTAAATAGGAAAATAATTTCATAAATGTTTACATTTGAAGAAGACCTTTAATTCCGAAATTCATACAAGCGATGCTTAAAGGGGTCAAGTTCTCCAAATAGGTTTGTTTTGTTAAGTTATTTAAAGTGAATAACCTGAGTTAAAAGATGAGATCTCATAGATCTATAAATAGCCTATTGTATTTGATAATCCAGCTCGTGGCGAATGAAAGCAATGCTAAAGAAAACAGTAGAGGGATTAGGAGTTTCTTTGTTCTATTTATAGACAAGCGCTATATATCTCAGGTCATTCACTTTAAACCCAAAAATGGAGCTTTATAGATTGAAACTTAAACCTCACAGGACACTATCTCCGCATGCAGCAGAATGTGCACTTGCATGACTCAACTCTCGCCAGAGTTCGCGGTTTTGGGTGGCCTGACTTGGGGAGTCAAGATTGAGTTCTGACCATTTGAAGATGTGATCGTGCCACCTTTTTTGTTAGGCCTTTTTACCACAGCGATTTGAACGAAAGATGTTAAGCTTTTCGAAAAACGATGCCACATTAAGCATCCATAAAAGGAATGGGAAAAGGATCATTAGCAAGAGTATATTATGGTATATATAGCATATATAGTATAGTAAACTATACTATACTATAGTGTATATAGTATACAAGAGAGAGTATATTATAGTACATAAGTAATGATAGTTAATCACAATTAGATACAAATTTTCACAATTTGATAGGAATAATGCATGATCTGAATCACTTGCTTGAATATTAAGGAAGTCAATTGGCAAAATTACCTGAATGAAATAACTTCTGTTGATGAAAAGACATCTTCTTCTGGATACACCTCAGTTGCAAGCTGCAAAGAACAAGAAAAATCAGCTTACTTTCTTCAGCCATTCATTGCTTCGATGTATAATCTCAATATTTGCTGAAATTCAGCATCTCTCTTCAGTTTTGTAAATTCTTCGTCAAACTGAGATGATTATCAGCTGTTATAATCACTCCATACATTGATTTCTTTCATCGTCAGACAGAAATATATCCGAGCCACGTCTGAGATTTTCCAGTAACTTACAAAATCACTTAACGAAATTGACGATGCCACAATGTGCAAAATACTATGACTACTCCGCGGAATTACACAAAAAGAAGACGATATACATATGAATAATCACAAGGAAACAAAATGACATATAAAAAACCAAGCAAAGAACAATACGCTCTGTCTCAAATTAGATGTTTGGTGAAAAATGTCCGCGAATAACGTTTAGATATGCTTGTATGAGTAATTTTCGCTGTTGTGACCAGTACTGTATATAGAATATATCGTTAGCTCAAGAATGCGTCTATTCAGTTAGTTTGGAAAATTCTTATCCCTGTACAATAAGATTTGCAGCACAACTTCATTTGCAAGATGTGGACCTCTGAGATGGGTTTGCGGTCACGACTTGTGGTGGGCATGGCATCTAGAAACTCTGTATGAAATTTCAGGCAACTAACGACGACAAAGGACACTGATTGCTTGTTTGTCATACTCTCTGAGAAGAAGCCCAATGCCGTAAAATCTAGCATAGGTTCCAAATCTTTATCTCGGCGTAAAGAAATGGGTGTAAAATTCAATGAACTATTTCTTCTCACTGAATGGCTTGAAAGAAACTTTAGATACTTATCTATAAATCTACCGTTGGACTTTTCAGAAATTTTGAATATTTTTGGAAATTACAGCGTATCTTACATTTCAACTCATTTGAGGATGTGACGTCATCAAATTTCTAAATCATAAACCAGATGAGTGACAGACTTTACCATATTGTAGGCATTTATGAACTATGGTTTCCTTCGAAATTATTTCATGTTACGTCAAACTGTTTAGAAATTACGATGGATTTAAGTTTTTTTGAAAATTTTTATTGAATTCTTGAAAAAGAAGAAAAACACTCTAATTCTGAAAATATTGAAGATTTCAGAAAATTCCAACGGTAGAATTATAGAGAATTAGCTAAAGTTTCTTTGAAGTCATTCAGTTCAAAGAAATAGGTCACTCAATTTTACACCAGCCTTTTTAAAGATTTGGAACCTATGCTGTAAAATCTAAAACACCGAATTGCATGAAGACTTTCACATACCCAGTTGTTGATGCTGTTCCATAAATCAACGTAATCCTTGGTATCATTCTGGTTCATTTTGTCTGACCATACTTTTATTACGCCAAATTCAACAGTCATGGAATGACATGGACAGTGCGCTGTTGAAAAAAGATTGAGATTGATAATTTATAAATGACTGTTATTCGCCATATTTAGCTTGCAACATCATAACGGAAAGAATTATCTGAAAATTAAAACAGCTTACAGTGCAACGGTTGTTTGCGTTTTGAACAAACTCACACTCAGATTCAGATTCAGAATCGGAATAAGATTCGAATTACGTTTGGATAAAGATTAAGATGCAGTCTCAGATTCGCATTTATAAATTCAAAAATGTCTGTTATTCGCCATATCTAGCAAGAACCTCCATGAAATTTCATCTACAACAGCATAACGGAAACAAATATCTAATTAAAACAGCTTAAGAGTGCAATAATATTTGCATTTTGTTCGAATTCACATTCAGAGTCAGAATAAGATTCGAATTACGTTTGGATAAAGCTTAAGATGCAGTCTCAGATTCGCATTTATGAATTCAAAAATGACTGTTATTCGCCATATCTAGCAAGAACCTCCATGAAATTTCATCTCACAACAGCATAACGGAAACAAATATCTAATTAAAACAGCTAACAGTGCAATAATATTTGCATTTTGTTCGAATTCAAATTTAGAGTCAGAATGAGATTCGAATCACGTTTGGATAAAGCTTAAGATGCAGTCTCAGATTCGCATTTATGAATTCAAAAATGACTGTTATTCGCCATATCTAGCAAGAACCTCCATGAAATTTCATCTTACAACAGCATAACGGAAACACCCATCTGAAAATCAAAACAGCTTACAGTGCAACGGTTGCTTGGGTCTTGTTCAAACTCACACTCAGATTCAGAATCGGAATAAGATTCGAATTACGTTTGGATAAAGATTAAGATGCAGTCTCAGATTCAAATTTATAAATTCAAAAATGTCTTTTCTTCGCCATATCTAACCAGAACCTATACCTCCATAAAGTTTCATCCTACAACATCATTCGGAAACAAATGTCTAATTAAAACAGCTTAAAGTGGAACAACATTTTGCATTTTGTTCGAATTCACATTCAGAGCCAGAATAAAATTCGAATCGCGTTCAGATAAAGGTTAAGACGAAAGAGCCATTGTCACAGAGGGCTCTTTGCAGGCTTGCTATAACTCCAAACTGTCTGAAAAGCAAATTTGGCCAAGACAGAAACTATAGATCCACAGTGCAGAAGTTGAACCGATAGAACAGTTCAACTAAAGTGAAACAACTTACGGGGTGAGTGGCCGAGCGGCTTAAACAGTTTCCGTCAGGAGACTGAAGTTTAGCTCGGTCGAGTGACGTCAAACTCCGGATGGGTGACCTCGGAGGCTTAACTTCGCAACTCATCTCGCCGTCCTTCGGAAGGAACGTTAAACTAGGGGTCTCGTGCCTGGATGCGGCATGCACAGTGGGCTTAAATTAGCTTTAAGAAGCTACAAATACTTCCTGCCCATTCAAAATAAATTACTGAAAAAAAACCTTCCTATTGCACTGTGGTTGATAGTTTTCGTTCAGACCAAATTTGATCTCAGACAGTCTGAAATTGTAGCGTGCCTTCAAAGAACCCTGGGTAAAAATGGCTCCTTAAATGAGCGAATAGTATAAAGCAATAAAAATATCACCTTCTGGACAGCCTTGACCATCTGCTCCCTCAGCTGCTCTTTTACCATCAAGACAACAACCATATCTTGTTCCTTCGCAGCCACCGACAATCATACCAGGATAAGGCTCATGATTAGTCACGGAGTTGTCTTCTAAAATAACTGGTAACTCAGGAGGAGGAATGATACCTGAGAAAAGAAAGTATACTGTTTTAATACGGGAAAGAAATATATATTGATTATTACACAATCTGTTTATTCTACCGCAGTTCTGCAAAAACGACACCGTCAAAACCACGTTGTGGTTCATAGAAGAATTTCTTGTTAGCTATTCTACAAAAGCGCTTCTCCCACCGTTGTGCACATTCGAAAATTCACCAGATTTCTACAAAGTGAATAAAAATATCGCTCGATTCAGACTCTTCGCAAAGCAGCTAAAAAGGTATTGTATGAGAGTCTTTTGATGAATGAATGTAATATTTGTTTACAAGTTACAAGTGATATGCTAACATTTAAAATTACAACTACTGTCCACGGCATCTCTGTAAACTAAACAAAATCATATTCGTTTGTGCATAGATACCTAACATCGCCATCAACTGGATTTCTGCCAGGTGCAATATGTTGCACACACTATATTTTCAATTTGATTTGATTAGCTAACTCCGAGGCGTTGTTGATCAAATTGCACAGTCCTGTGTTGCGAAGCAATAGACATGTAGAGCGAATGATGTTTGGCACACAAAAATGGAACAATTAAGATTTACAAATCTTTTTCTTCCGGGATCAGAACGTTTCGAAGGAATTTAAGTGCACCGGCAACGAGGCGATCTTCGTCAATGAAATTCAACGATGCGAGTTTACAGAAGGTTTGGCATAAATTGTTCGCTTATTATAAATTGACAAAGTAAAACAAACTTCGCAATACCTTCGGCTTCAAGGACTCTCAGTGATCCCCTAATGACAGGCACTTGACCAATCATACCACGTTGTATTGTCTCATTCAGGGTGGGTACTGGATCATCGATAACATCGATGAAATGAAGTGTAGCGACGATTTGTATGTAATGCACTTGATGTGGAGTATCATTATCCAATTGACTGCAAAGAAGAAAACAGTTTGAATACAGGAATGTGGTAAAACTTTGAAATTTAAGTTCTGGTAAAAGATAAAATTCCTTAATTTCATGAGAAAATATAGTTGGAATACTACTATCCCTACTCTGGATCAGACTATTTTTTAATATTTCTTGGAAATTTGAGATTAAATTCAAAAACAAGAAAGGGAAGAAATTAAAGGGGCTCCGTCGTCAAACAGTAAACAAATCCGTAAACTCGCACGTGTCGGGGATTATCCATTGTTCTCTGCAGTTTCAAAAAGCGACCGTTAAAAATCCACTTATATCCGAGCAATCATAGAAGATATGAATGTTTCGTTTGTTCCTTAGTGAAGTACAATGATTAATGCCCAAACAGCAACTTTCATTTTGAAAAAATACGAAAATCCTGTGTGATATCACCTTTCAAAAAACTGCAAAAATCTGTTTACATTTTGACGACGGAGCCCCTTTAATGTTGCGTTTAATATTGGAAAATACTAAAAATAATTATCCAGGGTGCTCCATCTCATGAATCCATCAATAAACTGATTTGATACAGACAAACATGTGCTTTGAGTGATGGAAAAACCTTCAGTAAAGATTTATCTTCAGCTGGATGCACTAAATCATTGGAAGATTTCTTACTTGACTTCACTAAAGCATTAGGACATAGCGAGAGAAACTTAATGAAAGAAACGGGATAAAAACAAAAAGATAAAAACGTAAGTGTTTATCGATAATTACCTCAACTCGATAGTCGCTTTCTCGTACTGCTCATATCCATAAAAGATTTGCATGAACTGGAAACAGAGAAAGAAATAATCAAATGTCATTCTTTTACATTCAAGATTAAGAAGTTCGAAATGTCAACGAGTAAAAGGACTTCATAGGAGAACAGGGGTGATATGGTTTAAAACGGTAAATCTGAGTGGTACAAGCTGAAGACGAGTCAGTATGGAAGAGCTTTCAAATATCCTTGTACTAAAGCCAGACATGGGTGAATACATGCCGATATCCTGGGGCCTGAAACGGGAGAGATGGGGCCTAATATGAGGATGAGCTACATTACTGGTCTAGAAAAAGAAAAAAATTCAGTTGACATATATTCACCCCTAAAGCTAAAGTGGATATGGATGGATATTGCCGAACAGATATAAGATAGTGCAGATTGAAAGAAATATGGTTCATCCAGCAGGTATTTAAAAAGTCTCCTTGATTTTTCGTTTAGATTTATCAGCGTTGTTAGGATTTATCAAGGTTAATTAGAATATGCAAAAAGCTGTGTTTTTAGAAAATGATTTCCAAAAGAGAAGGAGCTTAGAAGAAAACAAGAGTGACTTACTGCATCATTCAGCTGATTGACAATTTTGACTCTCGGTGGGAAAGTTGGATCTGTCATTTTTGGGCTCCAAGCATTGATAATATCAAATGAAATTTTCAGAAAGGATCCGGGCACAACTGCTGTCTCATTGCGAGTAAGCTGAGGGTTTGTTCTATTTTGTTGCTGCTGTTGTGGTGCTAGTTGTTGTGGTTGTGGTTGCTGTGGCAACTGTTGTTGTTGTGGTGCTGGTTGCTGTGCTGGCAACTGTTGTTGTTGTGGTGCTGCTAGCTGCGGCAACATTTGATTTTGTGGCATTTTTTGTTGCTGTAGCAACTGTTGTTGTTGTTGTGGTGCTACTTGTTGTTGTGGTAACGCATTAATTTTTTGCGTCTCAGCTTTCACTGGGTACTTTGTCCCCTTTTGCGCAGCGATATCTTGCAATACTTTTTCACCAAAAGATTGCGCATCAATATTCGTCTGGTTCACCTGTGGCAAGTTATGTTCGGCTACCTCTTGCTTGAATGGTATCGTTAAATGTTCTCCGTGGTAAGGGATTACTTTAATAGCACTTTGGTCCGCTGTTGCCTCTTGTGGGCGTGCCTCTTGCTTGGCTGGTAATGCTATTGGCTTCTGTTTAGATGAGGCATCAAGAATACCGGGAACTGCAGCAGGCTCAATCGGTATTGATTCATTGCCAGTTACTCTTGATGTCTCGTTTAGAATTATAGGCACAAATGCTGTTTCTGGCTTCTTTGCTACATCAGAGCTGGGGCCAGATGGTTTACTGATTTTGATTTGTGCAATAACACCATACCCTTGTTTACATCGTGTTTCACATTCAAGTATGCTCATAAAATTATTTGCATTTCCTCCACAGCCAGTGTAAGCAAACAGCTCACATTCTTTCGTGACAATGTTGAAGTAAAACTTTGTGAGGTTCATGCTACATTTTCCTTGCATTGGCTCAAATGTGCACAATTTCTCTGAAACTACAAGGGAAAGAGAAGTTGTTCAGTGATTCTGCAAGCTTACCAATCTTAAAACTGACCGAAAAAGGAAAAGTCAAACGTAGTCACTTGAGGAAAATGAATTGAAAGTATTTAATTTCATTGCATTTTCTAAGATGCTTTAACAAAGTCATCAGAATCATCTAATGCATTTTAAATGAATGGGTTGAGAAAAAAATTCCCAGGGAAGGAGGAAAAACAAGAGTAGTGTTGGGTATTTTGTTCGTTGCTATTGGTTTTTCAATTTGAATGGCATAAATGGAAGCTATTTCAACACAATAAACTCTCCACAGAAAGATACCACTTCAGTCAGCGATGGTGGTAGAATAGGACAACATTGGAAACTGTATTCAAGAAACGAAACTATTTGCAGAACATTGTTCCATGTCTGTTCTCGTTGGTCTATTTCAAATGCTTACACAATTTTCATTAAGATACTATTTGATCGCTTGTCTTAACACACATCAAACAAAGATTACCCCATTGCGACAGTCATTTGAACCAATTTTCAAGAAGCGATAAATTTCAAAGACAGTATCTTTACCTTTCTTGCAGTCAGGATGGGAACCGTCAATTTTCCTTGTTCCAAGAATTTCTTGTCCATTTTGATCGACACACCAGCACTGTTTTCCATAATACAAATGTGTGAAACATTGTCTACTGCGATAGCTGCCATCAGGGTTGCATTCAGGGATGAAAGTGTCATCTTTGGTCAGCGGTGACAATGATTGTTGACGTTCTTTCAGGCAAGGTGGTAGTGCTGGAATAGATGATCAGGGAAAGTTAAAGGGCATATGTCATGAAGCTGATTGGTTCATGCAATACAATTCTCTCTATTGTTTATTACAAAGCACAGGATCGAGGCTGAATTTTCATTGCAATAAAATTCATGAAACAGAAATAAAAAGTCACAAAACAATAGAATTCCACTCCAAACTTTTTGTTGAATTAACCAATTGCTAATGTGACATATGTGCTTTAAGCTAGTGTAAAAGCTGTAGATTCAGTGACCGCTTGTCGCAAGTAGAGTGCCATGTTTAGAGAGGCGTACGATTCAACTACTCGTCTGTCTTTTCTTGTTCTTTGTATGGGCACTCGCAAGCTGGCTACTAATCTGCGTTCATGTGAGAGGCCTAGCTCTATGCTGCGTACCAGCAATGACCTGTCATTGTTGTAAAGTAATCAGCTAATAAACATATTCAATTTACAGGGAACAAGCAAGAACAATGACATTCCTTTTGATTCTAAAATGGACAAATCCCAGGTATCGAAAGCGATATTATTCCATTTCAAAACGGGAGCCAAGAAACGGCACATCTCATAAGAAACTGCTAGAACGACCCGGAATTTGAATAAAACTAGATCTAAATTATCGAGAGGCAAATCACTCCTCCAAAGAGCGTACGCAACTTAACACGGAATGATTTTCGGAATTATCTGTGGGACTTTTGCTAAAACTAAATACAAGTCTTTTTCATAACTGATTTGCCCCCTAGATAATAAAGATTTTTTATACATCATTTAATAACTTACAATACGTACTACTTATAACACTACTTACAAAATACTATACCCTACTACTAGAACAATAGGATTTGGAGCGAAAAACTACGTCTACCTCATGGCAACATAAAACAGGAAACACGAACATAACACTACACGTAACTACTAGAGAGAAAAAGAAAATTGATAAAACTACACGTAACTGCTACAAAAAGAAGAAAGAAACATTTACTTTTTAAGGGGACATATAAAACATACTACAGTTTACATTTTACTATACTTTCTAATTGCAAATAAAAAGGTTGGGCACAAGATTTAGGGATATTTAATGAAAAGGACCATGATATTATACGAAGCGTTCCGTTCTTGAAATATACAAGATAGTTGATTTTAGGATGAACTTATTTACATCAAATGGCAACTTTTTATCGCCGTACAAAAGAATCTGTAAAAGGACAGGATTTGGAACGTCAATAATTTCAAATGAGTGCAGCACCGTAAGGACACCAGCGACATTCATTTGAATTCATTTGAATTCAACAATAGTTACCCCCTTATAATCTTACCTTTTAGTGGTCGTACAGGCTTCACTCGTGCAACAACAGGAGGTCTTGGTCTTTGTGTTGGCTTGTTATAAAAAGCTGTCCAATAATCATTCGTATTATTTACTTTTCTCATTTCCAAGCAATGCTCTTCAGTGAGAGAATCATTAGCACTTCGTGTCCCTATGATTTCGAGACCAAGCTTATCAACACACCAGCACCACTTGCCAAAGATTTTATGGTTGTAGCATTGGATTGCCTTGTATGTCCCATCTGCATCACATTCTGGGATGACCATATCGAAAGATGTTGGTTGGGATGCTACCATTTTGTCGTATTCGCAGCCAGGGTAAGGTGCTGAAATGAGAATAAACAGAATTTGAAATTCATCCACAGATGTATTTTGAAATACACATTATTACTATTATCATTATCGACTTCTTTTTCGTTTTGAATTTACCACCTGGATTTGTCTTAATAATTGCAACGTCGATTTTACCTTTACACTGATCTGTCTTTTCTGAAATGGCCCTCAAGATGCTCGTCGTGGTACTAATACTAAAGTTCATAATAAAGCTGCATTTTCCAGGCAATGTTTAAATCACATTTGACTCACAAAATTAAAACAAAAAACCAGCCCAAATTTTGGGTATTCTCCCAAATTTGGCAATAAAAATCAAATTTCCGATAAGATTAGCTTTTCTATTTGCGAATAAGGGCTTCTAATAAAAATGTTTAGTTTGAGAGACTTTTGTATGAACTATTTTCAATCCAAAATTGCCTTAGTCCAAACTAAAATAATTACCGATAAGGTTTTGCATGGATCAACTAACTGCTGGAATTTGTTAAAATGTGTGTTCTCGGCTCCTCAAACTCAAAATGATCTCAAAGCCCGCTCCTCACACTCAAAATGATCGTGGTCTTCGTAACGAATTCGTTAATTGAGCAGCGTTTTAAACTGATGTCCTGAAACTTAATCTATCCAGATGGTTACACAGCTATTTTTAGACTTTAATTCAATCTAAGACTTTACCAAATTGTAGACTACTTACATTGTATCTTTGGCTTCTTTTTGCCACCAGAGACAAGATCAACCAAACTTGGCTTCTTTTTAGGAGGAACTGTCACATTTTGCGCTGGCTCTGTCATCTTTGTCAGGTCAGCTGGGTTCACTAGCTTCGAAGTAACAACTGGTCCCTCATTCTTGAATGGTAGCTTGTTTTCAGGTGCCGTTTCAACCTCCGTTTCATTACCGTCTGCCAATGACTCCAGAATCGACTCCAAGGTCATGTTATTGTTTGCATCCTGCTTCTGCGGGGCAGCAGTTTTAGGAATTTCACTTGCATAAACCTGTGGATATGTAGCCGATGCGGAGGCACTTATCAATGGAATGGAACCCGAGGATGCAGCATTATTTTGATTGTTTATCTGTGATGGAACGGGTGTTGTCTTTACTGATGGAGGTGTGATATGCTTCTCACCGCCATATGCTTGATTGGAATTGGCAGCACCCGCTTGGTTATATGATGGATAGACTGGGGCAGCTCCTTGTTGTGTAATGCCAGTGCCAGCACTTGAGGCAGCACCTGTGGCCTGGTTTACTGCGCCCTGTCCTGGAACTTGGTATGAAGTACCCTGAGGACTAACAACAAGCTGACTTGATTGATCAAGTGCTATTTGTATCTTCTGCTGTTTGTAGTAACCATAGAGTAAAGCTTCACGGTTACCTTGACCGCCAGTGTTACCTTGTGCTTGCGCATATTTTTCATTCTGTGCATAAGGCAATACGGTCTGATTTGCTGATCCGAGTTCGGTTGTAACATTGGAAACTTTTGGTGCCACGGTTGATAACGGTACTGTAACATTTCCAATTGCAGGCGGCAGTGTGGTTTGATTGACCGATCCGAGCTCTGGTGCTACGGTTGATAGCGGCACAGTCACATTTCCGGTCGCTGGAGGCAGTATGGTTTGGTTAACTGATCCAAGCCCGGTTGTAACATTAGATACTTCAGGCGCCACAGTAGACAGCGGTGCAGTCAGATTTCCAGATTTCGCAGTTGTATAATAAGGTGCAGCGGTCGTATTAACAACCGAGACTGTGATATTTGCAGCTACTGTTGTTTCAATAATCTCCGGTCGCTTGGTTGTGCCTACTTCGGTGTTATTAAGAATCTCAGTTGTCCAATTCGCTTGTGAAACTTGGGAAATATTTGCAGCAACGTTCAGAGTGTACACAGGAGCAACCGTTGTAAACGTAGTGTTAATAGTTTCAACTTGTGTGGCAGGCTTTTCTGTCATAGTAGCAGTTGTTGTTGTTGTTGTTTCGTTTACTTGGACTTGAGTCTCATTGCCATTGACAAGAGGCTGTGTAGCATTTGAGGATACTGAAGGAGCTTGTGTTACATTTAACGACACTGCAGGGGCTCGCGTTGTGCTGGCAGTCTCATACGATGCGGTCTGACTTTCTGTTTGGTTGTTTTGCCAGTATCCCTTGTTTTGGTTGTAATAAGTATAGTAATCAGTACTTGAGTAGTCATTTGAATTTGCTTTTGTTTCACTTCCATTAACAGCAGGCCTAGTTTCTGGCACATATGTTGTTGCCACAGGTGTAGCATTACTCTGCTGCGTTGCTTCTGTGACATTCCCTGAAACCTGAGGAACAACTTCGGTAGCAGTTGACGCTGCATTTGTGTTATTCGTAGCAGGGCTTGGTGTGGTCTGGTAGTAATATGGCACAGCAGTGGTGCTTAATGTCTCATTTGTTGCTCCATTTACTTTAATCGCTCCTGCTTTCGTAAAGTTACGTGCAGATTTTGCGGCTGCTGAATTTTGAATGGCTTCCATCTCCTGTTTTGTTATTTTGTCAAAATCCCAAAAATGCCACACACCATTGGCATCAAGAGTACCTAGACGTGCGTCAGATATTGTGCCAGTGTTATTCGCCTTTGAAGTTTGAGTTTCAGAGCTCGTAGCGTTTTCGGTTGTTGATGAAGTTTGAATGTCTTTCATCTGTTGATTTGTTATTTTGTCAAAATCGTAAAAATGCCATACGCCATTGGCATCAAGAGTACCTAGACGTGCGTCAGATATTGTGCCAGTGTTATTCGCCTTTGAGGTTTGAGTTTCAGAGCTAGTAGCGTTTTCGGTTGTTGATGAAGTTTGAATGTCTTTCATCTGTTGCTTTGTTATTTTGTCAAAATCGTAAAAATGCCATACGCCGTTAGCATCAAGAGTACCTAGGCGTACGTCAGATATAAGGCCACTGTTATTCGCCTTTGAAGTTTGAGTTTCAGAGCTCGTAGCGTTTTCGGTTGTTGATGAAGTTTGAATGTCTTTCATCTGTTGCTTTGTTATTTTGTCAAAATCGTAAAAATGCCATACGCCGTTAGCATCAAGAGTACCTAGGCGTACGTCAGATATAAGGCCACTGTTATTCGCCTTTGAAGTTTGAGTTTCAGAGCTCGTAGCGTTTTCGGTTGTTGATGAAGTTTGAATGTCTTTCATCTGTTGCTTTGTTATTTTGTCAAAATCATAAAAATGCCATACGCCGTTAGCATCAAGAGTGCCTAGATGTGCGTCAGATACAAGGCCAGTGCTATTTGCCTTTGTAGTAAGAATTTCAGAGCTCGTAGCGTTTCCAATACTGGTTGCATTTGGAGCAGGTGTGGTCTTCACCTCAGATGTTCCATTTTGTGTGCCAAGGACAAGAACTGGTTCGGTGACATTTGCAGCTATGGCTGGAGCAGCTGTCGTCTTTGCCTCGGTTGTTCCATTCTGTGTCACAGAAACGGCAGCTTCTGTCACATTCGAGACTGGTTCAGTGACATTCGGAGGTCTTGTTGGTTTTCCAGTTTTATGAATATTGACCAAGCTTTGCTCGCTAACATTCCACGCAGATCCAGGCACAAATGGTACAACTGAAGGCCTTACTTCGGTAGTTCCATTTTGAGTCGTTGTTGGTTCAGTAACATTTCCAACGGTGACATTCTGTGAGATCTTAGGATTTTTAGATGCAGTTGCATTACTAGAAGCAGTGACATTTTGTGTTGTTTTTGGCCTCTCGGTGAGAGTTTCATTGCCAGCAGCTACAGGCTCGGTAATGTTTGCAGCTACAGTCACATTGCCGGTTGCAGAACCATAATAGTTACCATAGTTTATGTTGATACTGCCACTGGAAGAAGACTGGGAAGAAGCTGAAGAACTTGCGCTTGAAGAGCTTGAAGAACTTGAGCTTGCAGATGCAGAACCAGCGGAATATGGGTAACCAACAGACAATGTGACAGGGGAGGTAGACTGGCTACCAGATGCTAATGGATAATTTGCATATCCTGTATTTGGGTATGTTCCAGAATAAACACCAGTTGCGGTTCCGTATTGTGAGCTTCCATCGTATGGGTAAGTTGCAGCATATCCCGTAGGCGCACCTGCTTGGGTAACCGTTTGGCTGCTGCTGGCCGGGTAAACTGAACTTGGATAGGTTCCTGTTTGCGTATATGCTTGTTCTGTGGCATTAGCTTTGATCGCTTTAGCAGCTTTAGTCTCATTCCTCATTGCAGTGTTGTTCGATGAAGGCTTAACTGTCCCTGCAGTTATTGATTCTGAGCTTGTCTGGTTAGCAGTCACAGCTGTATTATTTGAAAGAGGTGGGCTCGTTGTTGTACTTACTGGTTCGCTGCCGTTAGGGCTTACAACGTTGGAAGTGTTTTCTCCTGCTGGGACAATTGTAGGTGCAGCAGTTGTGAAAATCTCCTTCACAGAAGTCTCATTGGCTTCTGTGTGGTTTGTCTTAGCTGCCTTTGCTGTGTGTTCACCAATTGTAGAGTGATTCAGGGACTGCGGGGGGATGAAACCTGCATTAGCTGAAGGATATTGTGTTTGATTGTTTGATGCTGGATATGCAGTGGTTATAGGGTTTGTGTACTCACCATATGAGTACGCAGTCGTATCTTTCTGGCCTTCTGCAACTGCAGTAGCATTTCCTTCTGATGCGTGGTTTGCTGTGGTGCTTCCATTAGTGCTTACACTCGAAGCACTTCCTTGGCTTATATAATCTGGATACGATGATACAGTAGACTGGGTAATTACAGGTGCCGCAGTACTGTCAGGGTAGGTAGTAGACGATTCGTTCGTTGTTGTATGGTTCGAGCTAGGTTCAGTGATCACAGATGTGGTAGCCTTGTTTGAGGTTGGCTCAAGGACCACAGAGGTAGCTTCGTTGGCTGTTGTTTCATTCTTCGTTGGAGCTGTGGTTGTTTCCTTGCTGTAGTCTGGGTAGACAGCAGTTGTTGGCTGGGTAGTAACTGGTGTAGCTGTGGTGGTTGTCTCTGATCCAACATTCGAAGTTGCAGTCTCGTTAATAACATTTGAAGTTTCGTTACTGTTCACTTCACTAGTAGATACTGAGGTTGATGTCTCATTTGAGGTAGTTTCCTTAGGTGCCTCTGTAGATGCCTGTGTTGCATACATCGTAGTTGGTGGCTGTGTAGTGGTGACTGCCTGCTCTTGGGGTGCTGCATCTGTACTGGTAGAACTTTGCCCCTCACTAGCTGTGCTCTGGCTCACTGCCTCTTGTTTTGGAGTTTGCTCGTTGCTATTGTCCTTGTTTTGTGTCTCGACGTACATGAGTTTAGCTTGTGTCAGCGTGTTTTGAACGTACACAGAGGAAGAATATGGGTCCACGGCTGCTGCTTGACCTGGCTCTGCCTGTGGCTGTGTAGCATCATATTGCGGAGAACTGCTCGTTGCGTATTCAGAGCTTGGAGCTTTATTTGCAGCTGGTTTTGAGGTCAAATGCCTCGTTTCTGCAGCCTGCTCATTCTTTTGCTTCCATGCATTATCACCATAAGTTGTATCATAATAATTTCTGTATGAACCATAGTTATATTCCTGGTTTGGCACAGTATTCTGTTCCACATATTGCGCATTTGTCCAATATGCGGCATCCTTAACATCCTTGACTTTTGGTTTACTCAGCTTCGAATTTAGTTTTCCAAAATTATCTGTTAAACTTTGTGTATTGTTTCCAGTTTGAACTAACATGATAGTTTCATTCTTGTTCTTAGATTCTAAAGGCTCCTGCTTAGGCTCAATGCTTGCTCCTTCAACGATATGTTTTCCAAACAGATCGTCAATCGTTCCAGCGGGCTCTCCAGGAGCAGTAGTTGCAGCAGGTGGATTTGCAGTTGGGGCACCTGCAGGTGCAGCTGGAGTCTGTGCTCCTTGTGCTTGCGTGCCCATATTGATTTGACCTTGTCCAGCGGCAACCCCAGTTACTGAAGGTTCACCTCCGGCCGCTGGTGCAGGCGGTGGCTGAGTAGCTTGTGGAGCTGCACCAGTAGTTGGACCTGGTTGAACAGCTACTCCTGCAACTGGCGTTGGGGCAGCTGGGGTAGGGGAAGCTGGGGCTGCGGCAGTCGGGATTGGGGTAACAGCTGGTAGTGCAGGGACTACTGCAGGTTGTCCAGGGGCAGCCGCAGGGGCTACTGGTGGAGCTGCTACGGGAGGTACGGGTTTGTTGCCAAATAAATCATCAATTATGTCATCTCCATCGGTTGCGGGTTTTGCAGCAGGTGGTGCTGGGGCTGGCTGAGCAACCGCAGCTGGCTGGGCTGCAGGAGCAGCCGCTGGGGCCTGTGGGGCTGCTGCAGCTGGTTGAGCCGTGGGAGCTACAGGTGCAGCATCAGCAGGCACAGCAGCAGCCTCTGGTGTCGCTTCTTCGAGTTGCTTCTGCTCTCCAGGAACATGAACATCCTTTGACATATTGCCAATGGCTTTTGATAACTTATTAGAAGCATCTGTTGCATAGTTGCTTTTTGTTCCGTCCGAACTGAGTTTTTTACCGAAAATTCCATGCATAGATTCATAGTCAAAGTCTTCCAAAGGTGCCTCCGTTGCAGCGGGTTCTGGGGCGGGTTCTGGAGCAGGTTCTGGAGCAGGCTCCGGGGCCGGTTCTGCAGCTGGTTCCGCAGCTGGCTCTGCAGCCGGTTCTGCGGCCGGCTCTCCTTCTTTAGGGGGTTCTGTGGCTGCTGGTTCCTCTGCAGGCTTTTCTTCTGCAGCAGGCTTCTCCGCAGGTTTTTCTTCAGTAGCCGGCTCCTCCGCAGGTTTCTCTTCTGCAGGCGCCTCCTCTGCTGGTTTCTCCTCCGCAGGCTTTTCCTCAGCTTCATCCTGCGCAGTTCTCTGTGCACCAGTCACTTGAGTAGCTGTTTCGGACCCTGCACTATTATACAGACTAGATTCTTTGGGATTTTTCATACTAGACTCAGACACAACGTTTTGTTTATCATTCTGAGTATCAGTCCGCCTTTCAGCTTTGTCCCCTATTGTTCTTATTGGTTCATCCTCCTCCTCAGGTACTACTAAAGCATCAGTGTCCTCCTCAGGAACATCAGATCGTGATTGAGACAATTTCTTGTTTCGAACATATTTGATTCTTTCATCTGCCAAGCGAAAATAACATGAAATTAAAAACAATAACTAAAAAATTCTTAATAAGTATTCTAACAAGCAATTTTGCACTATGTTTTTTCAGTAATTTATTACAATTTTTAAGTGGACTGAAAGGATTTCAGCTATTTAAAGTTGATTTAGGCCCACTATGCATTCCGCATTCAGGCATAGGACCCCTAGTTTAACGTCCCTTCCGAAGGACGGCGAGGTGAGCTGCGAGGTCAGGCCTCCGAGAGGTCACCCATCCGGAGTTTGAACTCACTCACTCAATCGAGTTTAACTTCAGTTTCCGCCGCTCGGCTACTCACCTCACATGAACTGTCCAACCAAGAAAAGTTCAAAATTGGGTTTCGTTGTTGCAGTTAATCATTTATTATGATTTGATTGCTACAATAGCTAACATTATATTGAGTGAGCCAAAAAAGTTCCCGCTAATCAAAAGTCGAAAGACCAAGGTATTTTGTGATCTTTCTCACGTTTTCATGAGCATTGAAAATATACACAAATTCGATTTTACGAAAATTTCTTGGTTGAAAATTTCCTCATGAATTTGCTATGAATTTTCCAGCGCGGGAACTTTTTCCTGGCTCACCCGGTATACAAAATGAATACAAAGTCAGCTACCTAAAATCAAATAGCAAAATCTGTAATTAGCAAAATAACGATCTACCAATGTCTGTCAAGTTGGTTTGAGACCACGTTCAAGTTACTTTGACAATTACACTTGTGCCGTAAATTCTATCAGACCTATGAGCAAATATTAAACAGAGAAAATCAGTGATTAATCAGTGATTAATCAATAATTACCCGTCAATTCGTCGACGAGACTTTTTGGTTTATCGAACATTACAATATCTTCTCGTTTACTCATCCGCCGTAAACGGTCCAGTGGTTCATCATTTATAGCTAAAAAGTAGAAAAAATAACCGTCAGTTTTGTACATGAAACAGTGTTCATGAAACAGTGTCTCGAAAGTGGTTCTACCGGGCAGTGGCGTAACGGATACACTCGGGGCCCGTAGGAGTTTGGTAAGACGGGGCTCTCATGTTGGAAGGGGGTTCGAGTTGGTGGGTAAATTTTTGAAACCATGCCCTTTAACACCTCAAAAAATTCACGTTATGTTGAAAAGGAACTTTTTACATAAGAAAAATCAACATTAAATTTAGCACATTTATAGGAATTGCGTTTCAAAGCAATTGTTTTAAAAAGAATGTTAGTAAACATAATGCAAAGTCACAATATGTTATTAGGTGCTCTTGCTCACAAGATTAAAGTCTTGAGACAAATTATAGGGAATGAACGAAAACGGACTGAAAATCCAGTGTTATGTAAGCAGACTTTTAGCACAACCCAAAAAGCCAAATAGCAAAAAGCACAAAGCACATAATGCAAAAAATGTGTTGGGGGCCCCTTTTGATCGGGGGCCCTTAGTGCTTGAACTAAGGTAGCCTAAACTGCGTTACGCCACTGCTACCGGGTGAGTAAAAAAAGGCCCGGCGTTTCAAAGGCCACTGCTCCCTGAATATATAAGCAATCATATTTTGCAATATCTAGTTGAATAGCTAACATGCTCTAAGAATCTTTCCTGGCTGAAATCTGTCGCTCTGTTAAGATTTCACAAAGGACCCCCCAAAAAATGCCCCTTTGAGAAACCATGAAAAAACGTGCTAAAATCATGAGCAAGTTTCCCTGATGTGTTTACCTTACAGCAATGAATGAAGTGAGAAAGCTTTAGCACTTGCTATTTTCTTGGGGGAATGAAAAAGCCTCCCCCATAATATGAATAACTTTTTCAGGATTCCATTCTCCCAAGAAGACAAAATGCATGAATACATGCGAGTGTCATCATTTAATAGACCTTTTCACGGAAAGAAAAGCATGCTGGGAAAATGGGGGAGATTTCGAGATTTCGACACCACGCAGCTTCGAATTTCGCCAGGTTTTGCGAGGCTTATTTTCGCAACAAAACCTCTCTCCTAAGCACGAACAAAAATATTAGATATCTTTTGTGCATATCGATAGAATCCTTAGACTTCAGAGATTACGAAATAGCAATATGTTTTTGAATCTGCTTCCTCTAAATTTTTTTACATGACGAGAAAGAAACCCGAGGCAGTTTTGAAAATCGCAGAATCATGCTTAGGCCCTTGCGACCCGACGCCACATCTGGGCGCATAATTCTGCAATCCATTCAGGAAATTAAGTGAAATTTAAAATGAAAGCACTTCATTTGTCTCTGAAGTCGGATATAAATTTGCAGACTGTTGCCTAAACGCACACGAATGCAGGGAGGTCAGACAGCCCAGATCGCATGTCGTCCTTCCCATTGAAAAGTTTCTACTAAAGAACCGTCCAGAAACCGAGTTCAATTTTCCTACAAAGCAAAACGAAACCCTTTGATTGCCGATTTTTGCATCCAAATATTGTTGACAGATATATTTTCTACCATTTCATTGATATTTCTAGTAACCACCAATTTTGAAGTATCATCTTTTCAGAAACTTATTTTAGCTCGTAAATCCAAGTCAGGCCTAGGCCTATGGCTGTTCCTAGACTAAACAATGAAAACTGTAAGCGTCTATACAAGATATTTTGTGAGATCATTTGGGCATTTTCATCTGCTGTTTGAGCTAAACGAAAAGATTTAATATAATGTTTAGGGTTAACGTTCATTGGGCTGCATGCTCTTTAGAAGAGAAAAAAGCAATTCTTGAATTCATTTTGATGTACTTTTGGCTCGCTATTTGTGATCGTCTTGATATATTTTAGCACTGATCCTTTGTTTCAATGTAGCAACTAAAAGTTGACATGATTGAATTTCTACCGTTCTACGAGTCGAATATAAATGAAGAGAATTAAAGATCTACGAACCTCGAGCAACCTTCTTTCTTGTAGTAGTTTCTAAGCATATTTATGAGTTCTGGCACTCGAACATCATCAAAATGTTGTTTACTGTCTCTGAGGAAAGCGAGACAAATCAGAAACGATGACAGAAGTATTCTGCCCGTTTTGATGAACAGTGACTTGCAGCAAC
Organism: Aurelia coerulea; assembly: GCA_039566865.1. NCBI lineage: Eukaryota > Metazoa > Cnidaria > Scyphozoa > Semaeostomeae > Ulmaridae > Aurelia > Aurelia coerulea. The sequence continues at coordinate 2,682,093 of CM076948.1, forward strand.
AATCTATACTTCCACACAAAATAAATTTGAAGTTATTCCAGCTTTACATTCTTCGTAAAATATTTTTTTGGCTTCTTGTTGCAACTGTAAATCCCACCTCAAATCAAACTCGATTTAGAAAAAACGTGTAACAGAACTTTGGTCATGTGACAACTGCACTCCTTCCTGAACTTTTAGTCATTCACTGATTAAACAAAAATGGTTTTGATGAGAAAGCTTCTTTTTGAACATTAAACACTATCTCTATTAACTGCTTTTTTTTAAATTAATGATATTTTTATAGAATATCATTGTAATATTGACCAAAATTGTAGCAGAAGTATGGAAGTATAAGTTATAAATATTTTTAGATGTCGCTTAAAAGAGAAAGAAAAGTGTCTCAGCTCTTCTTTGATTGGGGTGTTTCTTGGGGGGGGGGGGGGGGGGGGTGAAAAGCTGTCTGAAGCATACTGCAAGTACAATCCATGGAAATCCCCACAATGATGCGATGCCGGCCGAGCGTTGGGCTGCAAACCAAACAATATCCACCTAGCAATAACGATCCTTGCAGTGTAAGTGTCGGATCACAACTCAAAATGAAACTGGTTCAGGATAACAGAGATCACGATGTAAGAAATAGTTACTTTTCTTCGTGTCATCCAATAAATATTTTTAATCCCCCTCCCACCATACAGTCTTTTTATAAGAATACTGTAAATTTTGTCCAGCCTCAATACTGTTAAGACTTTTTCGTTTTGAACCTGAATATATTCTTAGAATATTCATATCAGTCATGCGATTCTCTGTTATGAACATCGCAAAACAGGCAACTGCTGAAAATGGGACACAAATATGCGAGTTGAGGCTGACATATTCTTATAATATTGTGAAAAATTTGATGATTCTGGAAGAAACTAAGAATTTGGGCCAGTAAAATTATCAGATTCATATTTACTTCCTGTGCCATCCTTAATATTTCAAAACAAATCTTTTTGGAAGCCTTTCCACTTTTAGACATTACGTACCTTTCAAGTTCTATGATACAGGAAACAAGTGAAACTAAAGTAAACATATGCGAAGGATTTCCTTTACTAAAAAGTACTTTCTCGAGATATCTTTCCAGTACTTGACTTGCTCGGTTTTTTTGGCGATCTGAGCCGCTCTGAGCGTTGAGTTTCTTATAAGCAGTTTCTTACCAAAAATCTATGTGTAGTTTGAGAATTTAATTCTCGTTAAATAAAACATTATTATGAAATTGACAAAAATAGTAACAATAAAATAGATAATTTGAGAGGAAGATTAAAGCACTCTATTCTGTGATTAAAGCAGCAGGAAATTCATCATAATTTGGACTCGTGCGGTGATAAGTAGATGCAAGTTATACGCTTTTTGAATTATTTTTAGTACAAGAACCCTACAAAGACTGCAGACCCTTCTCGTTAAGTCCTTCTAATTCATGCAGATTAGCAGGTTCGTGAAACAGGAATATATTTTGAGGTGTGGCAACCTTCAAGGTCCTTGAACCTACCGTGAAAGCTCCATTAAGCCCCATCTCTTTTAAGCCCCCCTCTCTAATAAGCCCCTCCCTTCTGAGCCAAATTTTTCTTATAAGCCCCCTTCTCTATTAAGCCCCCTCTATAAAAATAAATGTACTATTAATTAACATTTTCCTTTCATTGAATGAAATAGTGAATAACTAAAAGTTCAGGAAGGAGTGCAGTTGTCACATGACCTAAGCACTGTTACACGTTATTTCTAAATCGATTTTGATTTGAGGTGGAATTTACAGTTGCAACAAGAAGCCAAAAAAATATTTTACGAAGAATATAAAGCTGGAATAACTTCAAATTTATTTTGTGTGGAAGTATAGATTGTTGCTGCAAGTCACTGTTCATCAAAACGGGCAGAATACTTCTGTCATCGTTTCTGATTTGTCTCGCTTTCCTCAGAGACAGTAAACAACATTTTGATGATGTTCGAGTGCCAGAACTCATAAATATGCTTAGAAACTACTACAAGAAAGAAGGTTGCTCGAGGTTCGTAGATCTTTAATTCTCTTCATTTATATTCGACTCGTAGAACGGTAGAAATTCAATCATGTCAACTTTTAGTTGCTACATTGAAACAAAGGATCAGTGCTAAAATATATCAAGACGATCACAAATAGCGAGCCAAAAGTACATCAAAATGAATTCAAGAATTGCTTTTTTCTCTTCTAAAGAGCATGCAGCCCAATGAACGTTAACCCTAAACATTATATTAAATCTTTTCGTTTAGCTCAAACAGCAGATGAAAATGCCCAAATGATCTCACAAAATATCTTGTATAGACGCTTACAGTTTTCATTGTTTAGTCTAGGAACAGCCATAGGCCTAGGCCTGACTTGGATTTACGAGCTAAAATAAGTTTCTGAAAAGATGATACTTCAAAATTGGTGGTTACTAGAAATATCAATGAAATGGTAGAAAATATATCTGTCAACAATATTTGGATGCAAAAATCGGCAATCAAAGGGTTTCGTTTTGCTTTGTAGGAAAATTGAACTCGGTTTCTGGACGGTTCTTTAGTAGAAACTTTTCAATGGGAAGGACGACATGCGATCTGGGCTGTCTGACCTCCCTGCATTCGTGTGCGTTTAGGCAACAGTCTGCAAATTTATATCCGACTTCAGAGACAAATGAAGTGCTTTCATTTTAAATTTCACTTAATTTCCTGAATGGATTGCAGAATTATGCGCCCAGATGTGGCGTCGGGTCGCAAGGGCCTAAGCATGATTCTGCGATTTTCAAAACTGCCTCGGGTTTCTTTCTCGTCATGTAAAAAAATTTAGAGGAAGCAGATTCAAAAACATATTGCTATTTCGTAATCTCTGAAGTCTAAGGATTTTATCGATATGCACAAAAGATATCTAACATTTGTGTTCGTGCTTAGGAGAGAGGTTTTGTTGCGAAAATAAGCCTCGCAAAACCTGGCGAAATTCGAAGCTGCGTGGTGTCGAAATCTCGAAATCTCCCCCATTTTCCCAGCATGCTTTTCTTTCCGTGAAAAGGTCTATTTCATAAACAATAAATGGTACATGGTATCTAAGGAGAGAAGAGCAGGTGTCAAGAATATCAAACAAAAAAACCGTTGATCCTGAAGGGGATTGTCTCGAATGACAGGTTCCTGTGACTTATGATCTCATTTTGATTAATTTTCAATAGATCAACGATCATTATGTTATGAAGTGTTATTCGTTATGTTATTCGTATAAAGATTCGTATTAAAACGAGGCTCAGCGTCCAAAGGAGGCTAAGAATTCGACATCTCTAAGTTTGGTGATCACTTCAGACGGAGAGAAAATTGAAAATTTTTGAAATACTTTTGATGAAACGATGGGAATAAGGATAATATTCTTAGCAAAGTTCACAAAGCAATACAAAAAGGTAAAAAGGATATAACTTCAAAGGTTTGCTTTCGTTTCTTGTGACCATTTGGGCCTTCGTAGATGATTCAGTCTGTAGTATGTGTTGGGCAAAATTGGTTAGGGCAGGGCAAAATGGGTTAACTAATTTTGGCTCTCTAAAACTGAGAAAAAGTACCCCTGTTTGCAAACTTTCAACTTTTCAGTTAACACCATTGTCAATGGCAGAAACTGGTTTTCTTCCACTACAACTTCACAATAACCGTAAAATCTATGAATCGCCAATTTGTCCCCATGTTGACTATTTCTATTACAGTTGAGCAATGGTGCCCTATGTTCTTTACACAAAAATGAAAATATGGAGGTACTAATCACTCAATGAAAATACTGTGCCGGACAAAACAGCTTTGCTAAATATGCCGTCCGGCTAACTGCACGATCCTGGAAGCAACCGATGAATGGATTACTGTGGCAAAATAGGAGCTTTATATGAGTTATCAAATGGGCGTTCACTGTAGGAAGAATGCAAACGGCGCTATCAATTACTATGATCTTATCTTACTCCTGCAAAGCAGCTTAACGCTCCGCAGTTACATCTAAAGTATGGATTAACAAACATGAGCTTTCTGTTTATCCTTGAATAAGCACTTTGGTGCCCACGTTGTTCAAGCTTTAAACACCCATTGGCAACCATTTGTGGCACCAAAGTCGAACTTCAAATTATCTGAAAGTAACTTTTGGCCTAAATTCACTTTGTTTTGAATTTCCTTCGGCACGCAAAGGATCACGGTCGACAATGTGTCTGTAAAGGAGGCACTCATTCCAAGCTTCATAATACAACTAATATTGTAGCAAAACAAAGGCGCTGAAAGTAATGGAAGGTGATGTCTTTTCTTTTCAAACTACCTACAAGAACTTGCATAAAATTAAATGAGAGTTTACATATGTCTCCTTATTCGAAGGGGGTGTGAATTCAAGGGAAAGTGCTCATTCAGGTATGGTTTCTGTCAAAAACATCGAAACAAGATTCTCATACCTTTTGGCAGTCTGTATGAAGCTGCATAATTACAAAGAAAGAAAAGTGCCAAGTAAACTGACACAGTTCGTATTTGATCCATATTTGGTTGGTTTCCCTGTGGTCTGTCAGGCCGATGACCGGCTAATGACACCACTTAATCTGAAAAAGAAAGAGATAAATTCAGATACAAATACATTGCTTCGCAGATATAAGATTCTGATAAGTTATTTTCAAGACATTTAATTCAAAGGAAAAGTTTATAGAATTTTACACCCACCATTTTAAAGATATAAAAGATTTGAGCCCTATGCTATGCTTATACTACGCAGAATACAGAATTGGTTATGCATCATTCAAGTAATTTCTACTGCAATTGATAAGGAAATTGAACTTGCTTCGTTCCCGTACTTAGCCTTGTCTATCTACAGAGTGTCCCAAAAAAATTGTGCCCCGTTTGCCTGAAGATTGCGACAAAACGCAAAAAGGTTCTCGCCAAATTTTTGCATGATGTTGTTCTTCGGATATTCAATTAAAGTTTGCTGCCATCCCCGTAAAAATCCGTTTAAAAATAATGGAGCTATGACCTTCAGAAGACCAAATTTGCCTGATGACTGAAACCAGCGGTCGGCCATTTTGTCTTACTATTTTGCAGTGATAAGTATCTTCACGTGAGGTAAGAAATAATTTCTGTGAGGTCAGAAATAGTGGAACTCTCCGAGGATTATTGGAATTTTCACAAGAGCTATGACATTGGAGGCTGCTGTTTCATTTTCAACCCATGAAGCCACTTATCGCTGCAAAATAGTAAGACAAAATGGCCGACCGCTGGTTTCAGTGATCGGGAAAATTTGGCCTCCTAAAAGTCATAGCTCCACCATTTTTCAACGGATGTTCATGGGGATGGTAGCAAACTTTAATTTAATTGAACATCTGAAGAGCACCATCATGCAGAAGTTTGGCGAGAATCTTTTGCCGTTTTGTCGCAATCTTCAGACAAACGGGGCACAATTTTTTTGGGACACCCTGTAGTTGCAGTTGTTATATCTTAAGCATACAATGTTCTCAGACATGTCCTCGGCTCTTGCACATCATGATTAATTCAACGAAATAATGATCGCTGCAGGGTCATGTAGTCCACTGATAACCAGTAAGAATCTAAGATTGTTAATAATTACCATGTTTTCATCAGCCAATCCGAGCAGCATAGCAAGCAACGGATCAACTTTTAAATCCCTTCGTTTTTATATCAGAAAATTGTTGCTAGGAGGCTGCTGATAGATGTAACCGGCTAGCATTTGCACTACCCCTTTTAAGTCATATGACCATGATTTAAGATTTAAGTATTATGCAACTCTTTGCACGTTAAAGGCAGTCTGTCATGCATCTGATTGGGTGATAAGGACACTACAAAGAATAGGAGAATTGAATGTCTGCTAATCCTACTGACTTTCTACGGCTGTAGAAAGTGCTAACGATCAGCCCTCCTTTGTTTCAAATACACAGATTCACGAAGGAATCCCTTGTGTTGAGCTCTGACTTTATTGCAGCCAATCAGACGTGCGACAGACTGTTTTTAAAGAACTCAAAAAGATGTTTTATCAAGAAATTTATCAGTTGACTTGAATTGCGTGGAAGCAAATCTTAGCCGATATTGTCCATCTGAAAACTCTTCAAATGATTTCCAAAGCTCGTCTTCAAAACATACTAGAATGACGCTATTTCTTGACTTTCACAAACTCAAATTCTCTAATGAAAGCGAGGACTGTTGGTAAAACTGCGAAGTTCAATATGATTTTGATCATAGGAAAATATTGACCATGAAGTTAAACATTTCCAATCGCCAAAGCAGCTTTCGAGTTGGCTTTGCTCAAGGACTTTCTTTCTGTAGTAATCACTGGAAGTACAGAAGCTCTGAGAAGCCGATAATTAAGAACAGTTAATCGTAATCTCCCGGTAAAAGTTCGCGTTTACGCTAAAAAAGGAAACACCATTGAATACCTTTACGACCAGCGTAAATTCCACGTCGCCAACTTCTATCCTCAAACCATCGGCGCAATACTTTACGACAAGATTTTCCAGTTGTAATTTCACAATATACAAATCAATCCTTATTTCGTAAAAATCGATGAATATTCAGATTCCAATACTGTGTTGATATCGTCACCTTGTGGGTCTATGGTCTATAACAATTTAACAAATTTCTATTGTTCATTCAGCTCAAGGAACCAAAAGATCGCCAGCCTATTCTGATTCAAATTTTAACTGACGATTATAAACAATTTCTTACCTTGAAACTCTTGGAAATCTCTGTGAGAAAATTGTCATAAATCCTTCATAATTTCTTCATGAATTCGACGTAATTTCTTTTTCCTAAGTAAAATGATATAAAACAGTTAAGCGCCAGTTGGTTGGTGAAACTCCTTGAAGACGCTATAGAGCAAATCCTGTACGATAAACTGAATAATAGATGAGATGGATACCAGTAGTGGGGTCCTGATCGAGCCCGATCTTTTTATCCCTGCAATAAAGATACCCTGAAAAGTCACACTAACATCAAAGATTGCAGGCTCAAAGATTATCGCTATTCAAATAAACTAAATTTCGTCAAAATTTCCAAGTATTGATATATCAGATGGAAGCTGATGTTGATAAGTGAAGTAGTCGTTTCTGACAAGAGTTGATCAGTAGATATTTCCGAAAGATGTATGCTAAAACTAGAGACATGAAAGATGAAGCCAATAAAAGCCACTCTGATCTTACAATGACAACAGGTGCGCGGTCAGTCCCTGTCAAATCTCATTCCTCTCAAATTGCGGGAAATTTTATTTACTACAACTTCGTAAAAACCATATATACCAAATCTTATTAATATTCTTGCCGTTAAAACACCCTTTATCAGCGAAAGTTTGGATGCTGTTTCCCATTTTTAAACCTCTGTCAATCGTCAAGGGTAATCAAAGATCACCATAGTTGTCTACGGTTCGCGAAACAGGTAATGCTTGCATCGTCCATTTTGTATCTGCCTCGTTCGACAAGCCTCCTTCAGGTGCTAAAAATGCGGGAAATTCAAAGCCATTGATCGAATCAATTTGGTTGAGAGGCTGCCCGTGTCAGTGTTGTAGGCTGCAGTCCTAAAGTGCAACAGAGTACTAAAGGTTGTAAAAGACTGGGGAAAGAGGGGAAGCAATCTAGCAGATCAAAATGTATGAAAGACCGAACAAGATTTATCTAAATTGCACCTTGATCTGAAAAATTTTCTCAATTCTTTTTACAGTCAAGGACTGAGATACAGAATTCAGCATATCTTTCCAAATAATCCATGTTTAAAGAATGACAAGTCCAAGAGTACATGAAAAATCAAAATGACAAATCCAAGAGACGAGTGGCTAACCCATAATTATATTAGGAAACACAAACGAGTGGCCTGAGCCATAATCATGTTAGAACGTTTCGGATCAATTCCAAGATCCATCATCAGCGTGTAAAAAGTGGGCGTAACTAATACGCCAGTTCCAATAAATTCAAGACTTACCTTATGTGATGCTATCATTTTCGGCACATTGGCGAGCCAGGGTAGTTAGGCCACCACTCTCCATGCCGTGACAACCATTCTTAAGTTTTCGTAAAAAAATCATCTTCAAAGTAAACTGAAAGATAAAAAATTTGAAGGAAACGATAACAACTGCAAAGTAAAATGATGAACAACAAGAGTTCCAGAGCCATATATATCATTATTGAATTTGCGTACCCGACTGAAATTTTTCTTCATTGGCCTTTTAGCCATTCAACAAAAGTGTCTGTATCGAGCTATGTTTTCATACATTTGCACGCGAAAGGTTCGACTGAGTGGCGCTAGAGGTTCTAACGCTGCGCTGTTTAACAAATTCAAAATTCATCAGATTTCTGCAAAATGCACAGGGTGTCCCAAAAAAATTGTGCCCCGCTTGCTTGAAGATTGCAACAAAACGGCAAATGGTTCTCGCCAAACTTTTCTATGATGTTGCTCTTCAGATCTTCAATTAAAGTTTGCTACCATCCCCATAAAAATCCGTTGAAAAATGATGGAGCTATGACCTTCAGGAGACCAAGTTTGCCCGATGACTGAAACCAGCGGTCGGCCATTTTGTCTTCTATTTTGCAACGATAAATAGCTCCATGGATGAAATGAAACAGCAGCCTCCAATGTCATAGCTCTCGTGAAAATTCCGATAATCCTCAGAGAGTTCCACTATTTCTGACCTCACAGAAACTATTTCTTACCTCACGTGGAGCTACTTATCACTGCAAAATAGTAAGACAAAATGGCCGACCGCTGGTTTCAGTCATCAGGCAAATTTGGTCTTCTGAAGGTCATAGCTCCATCATTTTGCAACGGATTTTTACGGGGATAGCAGCAAACTTTATTTGAACATCTGAAAAGCAACATCGTATAAAAGTTTGGCGAGAATCTTTTGCCGTTTTGTTGCAATCATTAAGCAAATGGGGCACATTTTCTTGGGACAGCCTGTATAAAAACATTGCTTGATCCAGACTCTTTCGTGAAATAACCAAAAGTGTCTGTTGACCAAAAAAGCCCAAATTTTTCTGTAAGAAAGCATAAAAATCAATTATTCCGTCGAATTCAGAGAAAATACTGACGGTGTCAGAGGTCGAACACAGATGCAGTTAGGTTAGAAACGCAATCTTCTGCTAGTGAAATCTCATATCGGGCTACCAAAGCGTTGAATGCCTTTTCAGGGTGTCACCAGCCCTTCCTCCAAAGGCACATTTCACCCCCTGTGATCCCATTTCTATCAAAAGCAAGTATCCCGTTTAGACTGATTATATGGCGGTAGTTATCGCTATTGAAAGGCTGCCGGGTCTCGGTTTGGTGTAGTGATCTCGTTTTGGACAGCAGTTACTGGGACTCGTCGTAATCAGTCTGTAGCCCGTTGCGAAAATTATGTGTCGTCGTACCCCAGGCTGCACGCAGTGGTCTTTATGCGGAGAGACATCCATCTGATATTTTTGAGTTAAAAGTTTGAAAGACAAGCTTTGATATGGAGTAAAACTTAGACATTTGTCCACTGAATTTTCTCTGATCATAAATACGAGAAAATAAATGATAGATTATTAGAAGCAAAAAATAATCGTAAAATTAATGCATTAGAAAAAAATTTAAGAGTAATTCTAAGTTCAAAAATTTTTGGACACTTTAAGGATTTTTCCTTTTCCTGGACGGACGTCCCGGTATGCAAAACCACTGAGTGCAGTACCTTGGTGGGGTGTCATATACCCTGCGTGAAGTGTTGAGGCTGCGTGTAGGCTGGCACTATCCCTAACCACCAAGTAAACAATCATTGCCTACGAAAATATGAAAAACCGACAAGCCTGATAAGAAAATGAAACGTTTTATTGCCACGTTCCTTTCGTCTTCGGGTTAATCAATGGGCCGAATGAGCGAATCGTTGGTTTTATGACAATTTCAATAGATTTTCAATTCATCAACCGGTTAGCAGGAATTTAGCACTGAGCATACCCGGTAAAACTGGTCGTAATCATTGAAGACAATTGTTACTTAACAAAGCGTATACATGCGCAACCTTGCTATTGTCTTAGGGCACGCTATTCTTGATTTGATAATACCTGTTCCCCTTCAAAATGGTCAATTTCTCCTCCGCAATGCACGATTCATTGTCTACCAGCCTTGTTTCCAATTGATTATTAACGTCTTTCTCATTACAGGGTCTCGACGCTTGGGAGACGTTCAAGTAGCATTGGAAAATCGCTCCTTCGAATGTACGATTGCTCCGTCACGATGTACAATTGCTCCTTCGCGATATACAAATCATTGTTTACCAGCCTTGCCCCATTCGATGAATAAAGAATAACACCTTTGTTCTTCCCGGCATTGACTAGACTCATGAAGCTGAGTCCTAGTAATCGCTACCACGCACCCCTTACTCGCTCATACTAGTATGTTAGGGTGGGTGGGTTGTATCGATTACTAGGACTCAACGTAAAAAGTAAGAAGTATTGGCAATGGGTAGGCGCTTGAGCACCATTGAACAACAGACCTTGTAGCCATTCTGAAACCAGCCTGAATCGAACGACATTTTCATACAATTTTGTGGAATTTTTTCCTTTGAAAACAAAAGTGATAGAAGCTCTGACGCCACTCGATCAAACCTCTGGTATAAAAATGTATAAAAATATCGCTCGATCCAGGCTCTTTTGCAGGATAGTTAAAAGGTCTAGATGAAGGCACATTACTCCTTCGCAATGCACAATTCATTGTCTACCAGCCTCGTTTCTAATTGATTATTAACCCCTTTCTCGTTACTACAGGTCTTCACGCTGGAGAGGCGTTCGAGCAGCATTGCTCCTTCGCAGTGTGAAACTGCTCCTTCGCAACATACAACTCATTAACTTTCAGAAATCTGATAGTTGCGCACAAGCAGGAATTATGAGAGGCTTGCACAAATTAGTATTACCTTCATCAATAAGCCCTGGTGTGTCAACTCTTGGGGTCCACGTGCAACCATGTATGTCTATGATCTCTGTGAGAAAGTGGGTTTAACATTTTTCAGTAAATCAAGGACAGATAATTTCATTGAAGTCTTTCATTTGATAAAGTTGAAATCTTATCTTTGTCCTTCTACTTACTGTATATGATAGCTCGCTCTTGATTTGTTTACTTTATAGAGAGCTCCTCCATGGACAAATGTATCAAAATATTTTATTAGACCACCAATTTTGGGTGTCTTCTTTTGCCTGGTTGGGTGCTTTTGGGCAGTGGTGGGATAATAGGGGTGTTGGTATTCTTGACATGGTTTTCATGTGGGGGCTTGTGTTTCATGTTGTTGTCCTGGATTGCCCTGTGGGGTGGAAGATGGTTTCTGAAGCCTATGCCCAAAAATGTGAAGTAAAGTCCTATCTGTTATCAAAAAAGGAAAAGAATAACTTCTGCCACCTAAATTGGCACAACTGGTGTACTTGGTGACTCAAAAAAAATGTCAACAGAGAAAATTTGTTACACAAAATACGGCAATCTACCAAAATCAGTGATTCAAATGTTCTTTGGTGGCTAAATGGCTAGGCTTCAATCAGCAGAGAACACTCCTCCTTGGAAACATAGTCAGCTAGAATTGCTCAAACTACCCTCCTTGAGAACATAGTGATGTTGATTTATCAGTTCCAGGTTAACTGCTTTCCTACAATCAAAACTACCCATTTTACCCTAGCTTACCCACTCTACCCCTGCATACCCTTTTATTAGACAAAAAATCAATTTATATTTAACATTGAAAATGTAAGAAATCCATAAGAAATTTTTGGCAGCAAACATGACCTCAAATTGAAGAAGCCAGCTACCAGGCCCAGAACCAAGTTTCTGACAGATAAATGTATACAAATCTAGACAAGCAAGCGTGTACAGGCTTAAGGTTACTGTAATGGTTCAGGCGGTGATTAAGAAACTCCGTTTACTACGGCCGTTTGTCAAAATATACCAAACAAACTTATGCATCATTCGCACAGAATTAAACGTAGAGTATCATAAAAATATATTCAGTTGATTCAATAAAATCGCGAATGATTTATTCTAGATTTTAGGCAAAATCGACCACCCTTGCGAAAAAATCTTTGTGTCCCCCAATGATAATCGTTGGACCACGACTATCTATTTACCAGAGACTTAAGGCCCTGAACTGCAAAACAGTGTCACAAATTTTTGATAAAAGGTACTGTCTAGAAATGATATCATTTTAAATTAATGTAAATATCTTAAATGTCTTTTTTAACTTTCAGACCTTTGTAAAAACCAGACCAGTGGATCTATCACAAATCGCTGACACAGTTTCGTAGTTATATGCATTGTGACTCTGTGTGCCAAGTTTCAAGCGATTCGATTGGCTTGTTGGGTACACAAAGATTTTTTATTACCCAACAGTACTCCGGAATTCTGTTTCGAGAAATCAGGCCTTTATCAAAATGAAGCAAAAATTGCAGGGAAATACGATTATGCACGAAAGGTCCAGCAATAAAGCTTAAGCGCGGTCTTGGTAAAGCATTATGTCAATAACAAAGCAGCACGGGATGTCATGAACATAGCTGCAAGGTCAAGTGAGTTTACTTAATCCCCTAATGTATATTCCCGCAAATTTTGAGAAACAGGGTTCCTCCCTTTAAGATGCTCAAAGTTCCAAGTAATTGCGGCTATTTCTGGAAGTGAGTTGGTTTAAACAGCACTCAAATACTTATACCATCAGATTATGACAAAAACGAAAAATCAAAAATGCTTCGTCTGAACGGTTACAGTAACCTTAAATAAAGGCAGATGTTGCTCCATCACTCAACTGCTTCATTCAAGGTTTTTATCAAATTCTGAACGGTTCTGCACTCTTTCCCCCAAATGGGAATCAGGTCAAATGCAGTTTAGCGGACACAGCTTCCAAAGAAAACAGAGGGTTGAATTGTATTACTAGAATTGATCGCTGATTGGCTTATTAAACAATAGCAATAAACATCCTGTCATCTGATTGGATAATGCAAAATTTGATTGTGATTCGACTGATTCACACTTGTAAGAGGACATCAAAATGTTCTAAACATGGCCTAAATCTGCAACAGGAACCGGTAATCGATATATCCTTGCAGCTAATTATTTTCAGGGGCTGCCGCCCCCAAACCCCTGCTGATTCAGTAAGTATACTTCAGTCTAAGTACTGATACATTTTACAACCAAAATCGGTAGAAAATTAAAACACAGGGAATGTAAAAAGTGTGTCCGCTAAAGTGCAAACTAGCCTGTGGGAATCATTGCCCAATCAAGAAACATTTTTCAAATTATTTGAAATTTGACTCAATTGGGCAGCATTTTCCCATTTGGGCAACAAAAATAGAACAAAAATTCCTACACTTCATCTACAACATATACAGCGAGTTTGTGTTTTCAAAAGCTGAATCCAAATACTTAAAAACATTTATTTACCGTACAATATTCTGAGCTGATACAGTTTTACATTTCGTTTCCCACTTGGTATAGGTAACCAAACCGTTTCCCAATCAATCAAGCAGAGCGAGAAATTTCCTTTGTTCTCTAAAGAAGATTGTTTCCTGCAAGTGCCATATTGCCTTGGGAAACGTTGAAGTCTCATCCTCAATTTGCAAGCATATTACCCATGAAAAGAAGGCTTCATGGGTTATGTAGGAAGAACAAGGAATGCATTATCTTACCTATACTTCTTAAATCATCTGCACACACCCATTGCCATCTCTGGTATTTGTCTGCAGGCCTCACATTTCAACAGCAACAACTTTCATGTTTCGCGCCAAAACAACAACCTCGTTCAAGAATATGAAAGTGAGATTTGCGTTAATCAAATTTCCGCTGACCAAAATATCTGTTGTTTGCAATGTATGTTGCACTCTGAAAAATTAAGAACTCGTTTTTAAGAAACAAATTTTTAAGATGGGTAAAATGGTAAGAAACTCTAGTACTATGCCTGAGAAGTAACAGGAAACTTTCAAAACTTGAATTCAAATATGTTATGGCAAAAACTGGGCAAACATGTAGGCAGAGAAATTTCTCAAGCGATCTTAGGATCTGCTTTCTCAATAGCCTGCGTCCAGACTACTTTCTCGAGCGATCAAAGGACCTTTGATCGTGGAAATTTCTCAAGCGATCTAAGGGCCTTTGCTTTTATGCTTGATTTCTACTAAATCGACCATGGAGATTCAAACTAGACTTGGAAACGTTTTTGATTTTCACCGGAATCGTCCATTTTGATGACGTCAATAACTGACACTTTTTACAACAAAAGTGGATGTAACTCTTTGCAGCAACCTCGTCCCCAGGGTCTTTTGTCGTATTGGGACGGAGACAAAATTTGGCTAGGAATGGTAAGACGGATTGAAGAGATAGACTTGGGGCAAGTCTAAGTAAATGCCAAAGCGTTTTTATGCTACTCAATTTTTGGTTTTTCCAATTTTCAAGAGAACATGTTCGCAGGTTCAAAGGCTACATCTAACGACTACCGTAAAACCTCTATTAAGCCCCCTGGGGGCTTATTTATTTTCAGAGACTCCAGAGGGAGACCTGAAAGAGAGGGGGGCGTATTCACAAAGTCAAGTCAAATGAAGAGGAAACAAATTTAGAGTTTCTTAGCTCTTTTACCATATTTTGCGGAATCCACATACAATCTTACAAGTCAAATACACAAAGTTTTATTCCAAACCATATCAAAATTGAAGTAAATGAACGGAGATACAGCGACATAATCTAAACTTAGCAGAAAAGAATGGCAGGCGCCACTAACCTTTCGTTTGTTTTCATCGATCAAGAACATCAAATACAATAGGTTATATTTAGATGGACCCAGTCCCCCTAGCTAAGTTGCTTTTAACCCCGTTGATTTACTTTAAAGGGCATATGTAATGAAGCTGATTGGTTCATGCAATACAATTCTCTCTCTTGTTTATTACAAAGCACAGGATCGAGGCTGAATTTTCATTGCAATGAAAATTCATGAAACAGAAATTAAAAGTCACGAGACAATGGAATTCCACTCCAAACTTGTTTCTTGTATTAACCAATTGCTAATGTGACATATATGCTTTAACATTCAAACTTATTCAGTCAAATAAACGGAAAATCTTTGGTAAAATTCAACATTTTATATAAATGGGGGGAGCTTTTTAGAGTGGTGGGCATACTTAAAATTTTGGGTTAGAAGGGAGTGGCAATTAGCCGTCAGGATAATGCCAAGTTTAATATCAATGACAAATGACAATAAAGCCGATACAGTTTTGCTTGTTTAGAAGGGAGTGGCAAATAGCCATCAGGATAATGCCAAGTTTAATATAAATGACAAATGACAATAAAGCCGATACAGTTTTGCTCGTTTAGAAGAGAGTGGCAATTAGCCATCAGGATAATGCCAAGTTTAATATCAATGACAATAAAGCTGATACAACTTTGCTTGTTTAATGTGTAAATTTGCCTCATCAACAAACGACTGCTGCAATTCTACCAATTCTACAACCAGCTTCAAGAGCCAATTCTCTCAGCATGTGCACCTGCAAAAAACTTGATGACCTCGTAAAGCTACCATTTTGACAGTTCAAAGACGGGTACAGCAATATAAAGTTTTTCTTGGAGGAGCTGATATAGCAGGATATGACTATTATATGGACCTCTAAAGTCCTTCGGCAGAATGAACTGTCAATGAACCTACTTATGCTTTATTTCTGCTGAATAAGAAATTTTAGATCGCTCGTAATTTTGGAAATTCTAGTTAGCTATATCAAAAGCTATATACAGTAATGTGGATGTCAAGTAGAGAGATTAGCAGCATAACGTCCATCAAAAATATCTTGAACTCAAGAGATAAATCAGCCATAAATTCTTGCGACCGAAATTGCATTCATAATCGACCTAATACATCAGCTTAACGAGAAGAAATTGCCGAACAATCATTCGTGGCCTGGATTTGTTCCTAGTATACGCTCTGATTCCGACGAAAAAGCTCACAGTAAAGAGAAGCTATAACTGAGAGGCACAGTTCTTTCGTCGTATTTTCGACACTCAGCATTATCGAAACAACGAGAACGTCTTGTTTTGGCATTTACCATCCCGGTTACCATCTCTCAGGTCTTAAAACGCAGAAAGCAAATCTATCAGAGAAAACCTGATCAGTAATATAGATATGTACCCGGTAGGTACAAGAAAGAATGACAGATACTTGCAATGAAGAATTGGCACGCTTGATGACATGACTTTCTTCAGATAGAAAATCGACTTCAGGAAGAAACTTGGACGATTCTCTCGAGGTTCGTTGAAGACAATTCTTTTTGCAGCAAAAAATCAAATTGCATGTTCTATTTTTTCATTTCATGCATAAAGTTAGCTGCAGTTACTGCAAGAGCTCAAATTGCCGGACTGATATTTGCATCTCGCGCAAGAAGTCAGCTATGTTGATAGAGGAACATGAGCATACGGTCAGTTGCAGTTTCTTTAGACGTCTATAAACTTCATCGTTACATACATCACGTAAACAATGCTATTTGAGGAATTGATGTACTCTGTCCTGTGCAATTTGGCCGTAAAGAGCAAGCCAACAGCCTGGCCCATAGGGGCTGAACACCGTTGCCGTACATTGCTGTAAAGACACCACTGCTGTTAAACCATGCGCGTGCAGCGCATGCAACGTATAGCATTCGATTGAAGATCACTGAAGATAGCTGATGAATAGATTTTGTCACTAGCCTGATATAACACGATTGTGAGACGTTTTATATAGATGATTGTAGAAGGCCAGAGCTGGAATGCTGGTCCATAGGTGCTAAACAACCGTAGGCTACATTAACAGGGGTACAAACAATACAAGGTAACATTCAATTGAAGGAAGATCGCTTGAAGATGGCTAATCAATCGCTTTCATCAGTTGCATGTTACAATGCCTTTGTTGGGCGTCTTAATCTATCAAGGGGCCAGGCTATTTCAATAGCAGTATCCCTCGCTTTGGAGATCCCTCTTATTGTAGCATGTAACGGAGTCCTGATCATCGCTCTTTACAAAACGAAGCAATTCAAATCAGCAGGGAATTGTGTGGTTATATTACTGTGTATTTCAGACTTATTCGTAGGGCTTCTATCAATACCTTTGATGGTCATTCTGTTTGCAGCGTTTTCTCACACGAGAAATTGCTGGCTTGAAATGTCAACGATGTTTGTCTGCCAGTTTAACAGTCACTTTTCTGGGTATATGACAATGATAATGGCGATCCAGAGGTACCTCAATGCAAACCCTTCTATGCTCCTTCGTCGTCGCTCTTCGATCATCGAAATGATGACGTCAGAAATCGGTTGCAAAATGATGACTTGTATTGCATTCATTGTTTCAATCGCGCATGGTGTAGTCACGACTTATAGTTTTAACTCTACCAAAAGTAACATTCCGAATGTCATAATGGTGGCTATCAATTTCATCGCAGTTACGACGGCCTATATTCTTTACGGTAAATTGGTTTGTGGAATCAGATTTCACGTTGCAAATATTGTCAGTCACGATTCACGGCCTCGCTTTGATTTAAACATCGGAAATACGCCAGAAACAACAAGGCACACTAGAAGTCATGCGCAAATCAGTTTCGTTGTGAATCAAGAAAAGATCGAAACGAGGCAAGATAACGCACGCATAGATAAAGATAACATCCGTACGAGACTCTCAACTGTCACCAACACGACGTTTGATGGTCCTTGCGTTGTTTCAAGCGATGGGTTGAAACCAGATGCAACTAGACGGGCTAGATGCAATACACTGCCAATCAGTTTTGATACGACACAAGAAACGATTAAACCGAAGCAAGAAAACAAGTGTGCATATGAAGATAACATCAATACGATGCCTAGAGTTTGTAACGGCACGAATCTTATCACATCGAAGAAAAAGGTCATTCCTCCGCAGGCACGTTATTATAATGATTTCACAAAGACTATTGCGCTAATTCTACTGTCTCTTGCGATCTGCACATTCCCGTTTTTAATCACCGATTTATGGACTGGCTGGTATTCATTTGTGGAGCGCACGAAGGCTCCTCAAACGGTTCGATACCTTTATTTTCTCTCGTTTGCCCCTGGGTTTCTGCATTGCACAATAAATGCCTTACTCCTGCTGTACAGAAACCGAGCAGCATCGAGGTATGTTAAGAATGCTCTCAGGCTAACTAAAAAAAAGTCCAGTGAAGGGAGTAGGGAAGTTAGATAGACCGTTCATTGACTGTGAGCGTTTGGAAAGACAGGGCGATTTGAGGCTTGGAGCTTGAGAGCTGCAGAGACGTAGAAACCGGGATGTGCCCCCCCCCCCCCAAGAATTTGCAATACACAAAAAAGTCCTTCTCATTTTAGGAAGTGCCCATTTAGCTTGATGAAACAAGTGCCCTTGAAGTGTTGTGCACAAAGTGGACTTTGCAATCAAAAGGCAACCAACATCCAAAGGAGCTGAAAAACACGAAATAACGAACATTTAATTGTAATTTGTGTTATGAAAATGAATAAATGTTAGCTGGATTAAAGTATACTTTGACTTGTGAAAGAGTTATTTCCATTGACATGAAAGTTATCTCGTTCAATGTACCTCTTTCCAGAAGTTTCGTGCTTTTGCATGCTTAAAAGACATCCTTTTTCTTGTTGACAGCCAAGTTCAGAAATCTTCGGTTCAGCAGAGTTGATGTTACTTGGAAAGTGGTAGTAGATGGATCTCTGTTTTTGTGCAACGATTTCTGTTCTTTCAATGAACGAGTCACTGGTCCTTGAGGATCTATTTACCAAAGATTTCGTCATAACTGCTTGATTGATATGTGGTGGGTACATGTCATAAAAATTTTGCAGTCTTCTGATGGGTGAAGATGTCTTCGAAGAACCAAAGTCATTCTCAAATGTTGATCTTCGACATAGATTTGGCACGGCAGGAAAATGCTTGGCAAAATGAAAGTCGTTGTATTCAGGAGGTGACCCAAGGTGCATACACATTTTGGCACCGTTGGCATTACCAGCATCTTCATGAGGTAATATGAATGGCATTCTCGGTCTGTTAATTGTTTTTCCAATTTCACAGCCTGCTGTATGAAAATCTACATTCTTTCTTCTTAAATCAAGCTGAAAATCAGCATAAGCCTCGCGTGTTTGCATCCTACATGGAAACATAACTGGGGGTTGCTCTCCAAATGGCACCCCGTTTACAGGACCCCCATACCACTGCACTCCGCCAAAAAGCTTCGAATTCTTTCGCTTTGATACCATTCTCTTTCTGAACTGGCCGCGCAAGAAGCTCTCCACATAAGATGGATGGACTGTCCAATTGTTTCCACGGCCTTGCATTGATGGGCCTATTTTCACAAAGCATTCATTCAATGACAGGTTATGCCGAACACAATTTCTCCATCCTTTCACCTTGCTTTCGATAGCTGGAAACTTTTCTTCGATGTATTCATAAATTTCCCCCAGAGTTAGGCGCTGTGCATGGTTACTCAAAATTGCCCGGCCTATCATTGATGTGTAAGAAGGGAGATTACGGTCTTCAGAGCGTCTTGACGACTCCTTCTTACTGGATGGTTTTGCTGGGGGTGAAGCATTTGTTTTGCTGTCATCCGAACTTGTATCGTCCATTTTAGTATCTTTTGCCAGTAAACTAACAATGCTAAATTTGGAGGAGTTCTTTGGTGCTTCTTTGCTCTTTGTCTCTGTGCTTGGTTTGGGCAGATCTTCTATTCTTATCAGTGGGGGACGAATGGGTGAGCTGGGGGGCTTTATTTTCCCTGCCTCGGCTTTGGCCATTACTAATGGGAATCGAAGAAGAATCCCCCCTGTGCTGTAGCAAGTGCTATCCATTTCTGTAATGAAACTAATATTTGAAACGGGCTTTGTAAAAGTGCTTTTTGACTACCACAATTTGAACGAGTCCTTTTCTGGTGTCTTTAACTTCTCAATTTCGCTTTGACTCTAGTTAGTCACGAGAACGAAACGTTAATCGGCACCTTGATCAAAGAGTACAAATTGATCCACTTCTTGTACGACGAAGTCAACTTGTCCACAATTGCCTCCTGTTGGGTTTCTTCGCTTTGCAAGTAAATGATTTCGCCAGTTTATTTGTGAGGGTCAAAAGTGATGTTGGATGCTTTAAAAGTCAAACTTTTAAGCAAAACTTACAAGTCTCTTCAATACACGTCTTTGCTTCTCAGTCGCATCTTCGAACTAACTACTATTATCGATCGAGCATGCGTTGTAGCTAAGGCGGACACGCTTGAATTCAGCTTGTGCCCGCTTTCGCTGGTTATTTTTAACGCATTTTGACACAAATATTTGGAACTGCATCGTCAACTTTGATGTAAACAGATCAAATGGTTATACAAGCAATTAACATAAAACAAAGGCCGTGTATAATTAGGATGGCTATTCATAATACATGACAAGTGCCAATCTACAAACATTCGTTAATTTTTCATAAACCACCTGAAAGTGTATAGAGGTCGCTACACTCTGTCATAAACAATTTCGTTTGCTCAATTTTTCATGCATCTTTGTCATCCTGAATGTCAAAGATTTTAAGAAATTGAGGCTGCCTTTCCACCAGCCCGGAACAAAAACGGGCTAAAAGTTATCCGTCAATGGAAACGCTAGCCTTACCGTGAAATCGTTTTTATTCGTTTTTTTGTTCAGTTGTTTCCACCAGTCGATTTTAGTCATGTTATCTCCTCTTTTGTCGTTTCAACTTTAATTTGAAGTGCCAAAAGTAGAGCATGTTGTTGCCGTTGCAACTGGGTCTAAAGCTATCCGCTTAGAGCGTCTCCACTAACCCACAGGTTGGTTCAAAGATACCCGGGTTAAAACTGATCCACTGTGAGACCCGTTTTTAAACTTATCCGTTTATCAACTGGGTTAGTGGGGACGAAACGCATGAACGGATAACTTTCAACCCGTTTTTATTTTAACACGGGCCAGTGGAAAGGCGGCCTGAAGGTGCTGTTTAAGTGGCGAAAGATAGCTTTGCGAGATAAGAATATATTTGAAAGATATTCAGCCTCTTTTGCATATACCGTGTGATTAAAGAAAAATAACTGCTGGGTGAGCCAAAAAAGTTAATATGTATGGCGGGCTGTGCAATTAAAGGCAAGTGTCTGATATTCTAACTGAAATGTTAATCTATCAGTCAAAGGTTAACTCAGATTTGAAAATTTGCTTGGTAAAATAACTCATCTTTTAGACCCAGAAATTTGGAAATGCTGATAAGGGGTTTGTGTGGGAACGAGAATTCCATGTTCGATTCTGGTCCATCATTTAGTTCCCATTTAAACTGAAGTTCTATTTCTCAAATTGGCAATTGTATTAACTTTAAATTCAATGGCAAGTAAATTATGGACCAGAAATGAGCGTGGAATTCTCGCTCCCATGCAAACCCCTTACCCGCTTTTTTATAATTTCTGGGTCCAAAAGATACGTAATTTTGCCAAATAAAATGTTCATATCTAATTTAGTCAATTGACTCATAAATCAAAATTCAGTTTTGAATATTGGCAGCATACTTTCTATTCCACAGCCTGCCAAACGTGTTAACTTTTTTCCACTACTCACCGGTAGTAAAGGATTGAGAAAAAGTTTGACCACATTTCATTTTATGTAAAGTAGCTTGTACAAAAAAATCATGGCGAAAAAAAGCGGGGACATAGGCAAATTTAACTATTTTCATGATCTTTCCAAAACTTATCGAGACGAAAACCTACGTATAAAAGCTTCTGACACATCGTGACACACGCTGAACCATATTTGGGCAACTGATCTACGTCAACAGGAGATACTGATATGTGATAGGCTAGAATTTGACAGCAAATGGCTTGGGCCATTGTTCTTTTGTATCCTTACATTCCTTTTGGGGACGAAACAACGTGGTCACAAGTAAACCAGTACCCTTTGGGAAATTATGACCACTAAAGTGTTTCTTAACTAATAAAGTGCTTCTCAACTAATAAAGTATTTCTTAACTTTTTAAGTGTTTCTTAACTTGAAGATTCTCCTGTTGATTTTATTTTTTTAATTTCTGATTATTTGTCAGAAGAAATTTATTTTGGCCTCTTGGTAATACTGACCACCTGTTGCGTTCTTTACGCCATTGGAAAGTATACAATTTTGCAAAATATGAAGTGTAAGTTCGACTTTGCATATAGCATCTAGTGCATGTGTTATTTGTAAATTTGGTAGAATTGATAAAATTTACTTTGCTAAATTTTTCGACAAATGGAAAAATGGAAAATGTTGTTTGTAAATGATCTTTGCCCTTATAGGTCGCCAAGAGAATTTGGTAAGAAAAAATCGACCAAGATCTATTCTGGTGGTTGCCGCTTCAAATCTTACACAATGTTACTGTGATTCCAAATTGCGATAAGAAAGTTTCCGACAAAATCGGTTTTTGTGATGAAAACAAAATAAAAGAGGTATTGAAATATTTCGCAAATGACAAGACAAAAATGTGTGAGATGTGACCAAACTCCAGAAAAAATCGTCTTCCATTCTTCTCTACTCATTTATGGACATC
Organism: Aurelia coerulea; assembly: GCA_039566865.1. Lineage (NCBI taxonomy): Eukaryota > Metazoa > Cnidaria > Scyphozoa > Semaeostomeae > Ulmaridae > Aurelia > Aurelia coerulea. The sequence continues at coordinate 2,704,560 of CM076948.1, forward strand.
GAATGATATTGATGTACGTTAAAGATGTTTAATCTTTCTGTAAAGCTGCAGTTCTACGAAAATATTCACTAAAAAAATTTTTGGGAAATTTCAGATTTTCCACCAGCAGTAGGCTCTGTAAGTTTACAATCTGTGCTCAAAACAAATTAGAGCTTTTGCTAAACTTGCTGGTATCAACATAAATTTATTTACAAGCTAAACATGCACATCCTTCAAGAACCGATAATCAAAATAGCACAGATGATATCAAAATTATTGACCAATCCGCGAGAGACAGCTCATCCCGGCTAGCTCCTATCGAGCATTGCATGAATATGTTCTTGTGGGGCTGTTGCAACCAAAAAGATCCTTGGCCTAGCTATAGCAAAAAGCGCGCGAAAATAGTTTGCTGACGCCATTGCACTTACTCCACTTCAAGCCATCCAAACTGCAACAGTTGATATTGAAAATGTTTCTTATAGTCAACTCTCTCTGAGCAAACACCTCTTTAAACCGGACATCTCGTTAATGCGGACACTACTGTACATTACGACTTAAATTACCGGCTGAGTAACAACAAACCCTGTTCGAAAGGCCATTGCTCTCCGAATAATAATATTCAAAAATATAGAATTTAATGGTGGACCTGTTAAAATCCAATTTAAAATTTACCTGACTGAAGTTAGCCACGCCGTTCTGAAATTATTCGAGATTTTCTCCAGAAAGCGCCTTCGAGGAACCTTCAAAGCGTGCCTAAAATTGCGAACAAATTTTCATAATATTTCTGCCTTACACAATGGAGTTGTAATTGACTTTCAGTCTCAAACTTAATAAAATTTGACAGGGCTGTAATGATCTATAAAATAATGAATGGTCTCTGCCCGGACAATTAAGAGTTAGCAGCTTGCTACCAGATCTCAAATATCTAACTATATCCAACAAGAAATCAGTTAGATCTGGACACCCCAAGGCAGAACCTACCGGGTGTCCCCAAAAAATGTTCTCCCGTTTGAAAAATCACCAAAATTTGATTACACGGCCGATCCTCAAATTTCTTTTTTTTTTGTCAAGTAGACCAAGGCCCAAATTATTTTCCAAGACAGCTGATCTAGTAATTGTTTAAAATGAGCAAATTTAGCTCTTTTTCGGGCAACCTGGTTTTGAATCATACTGCAAAAAACACTTATGATTGCTAGATCAATTTCTTTGTGCATGTAAAACTCCTAGTTTGGTCATAAATGACAGAAAGAAATGGGCACTATTGTTGGAGACTTCAATGATGATAAAAAATTGAAAATTTGGACTCTTGGGCAAGAGTGAGTATTTTGCTTAAAAACTATATCTCAAAATAAGGGTTTCTAACGTGTAATTTTTCTACCTTGCTGTATCAAAAGCAAACATGTGGTCATCTATGAATATTTTTGAGTCTTTGACAAAGCAATTCAAAAAGAAAATTTTATCAAAGGTTTGATTATCAATTTTTGGTGATTTCTTAAACAGGAGTACTTTTTTTGGTACACCCGCTATTTCTATTCTGGTGAAAAGACGTGGAACAAAAGTCCATTGGAAATCAAATGCGTTCCTAGCCTGCGTGCAGACTCTACTGATTCCCTGAAGAGAACCTCACTTCTCACTCAGAGTCTGCACGGCACGCAGGCTAATGAGTTCTACGATTACCGCGTTCAAAAGGAAACTGAAGGAATTCCTGCAAAATTAGCATCCTTCATGAAGCACGATCCATAGGAAAACCAGCAAATTTGCAAGATTTTAAAATGTAAATAAATATTTATTTGCATAGCGATAATCTTGCATTGTGTTAAAATATGATTAGATGAAAAATGAAATAAACAGAAATTGGGCATGCTTTAAAGATCTTAATCGAAATTTACTAAAACCCAATTCTCAACCTGTTTTTGACAGTTGGACTAAGCTTTCATTTTTGGTATTACGTCAAAACAAATAAAAGCTGCTCACAGGTACAAGACGCCTGAAAAGGCACCATTGTTCTTATCAAAAACGATTCAGGTTTGTTTTTAGAGAAGCGCCCGCGAAAGGGTGTGTTTGTTACGCAAATTTTCTGAGCGTTTTAAAAATGAGTTTTACATTCAACGGGGAACTGGTACTTAAACGCGTGTTTACAAATAATTCTACTGTCGTCACTGATTCGGTTACCAAACGATCTTATTCTATAGCTAGCTTGTAAGGCATTCTATGCTTTAAAACAAAACGATGTGTGCCAGTTTAATTTCTAACAAATACCGGGTATGCCCTAATGAGTTCAGGCATTTAAAAGACCCTAGTATATTTCATTTTTCATTTCACTTAGGGTAACCCTTCAGCAAAGGCTGATTTACAAGGGGCCCTCCGTCAAAAATCTTACAATTTAAGAAATTTTATCTTTATTCTTTATTTTATTCTAAATTGTTTACCCAGGGTTACAATTCAGTTTAAGTAACTGTTTTACAATGTACCCGGCAACTAAAAATAAAGCTAACCTAATTACAATGAAAACTAACCTCATTACAATATTCAACTAAACCTACAAATGTGCAATATATATTCATCAAAAACTTAAATGGAAAATAAAAATAAATGTAAAACCAGCCTTCCTTGAATCTAATCAATGATGAGCTTTTGAGCTTGGTTTTAAATGACTGGATGGAAGGGGCTAATTTAATATCAGAATGGAGTTTGTTCCATGTATCAACTCCGCGGAAAGCAAATGACTTTGGGCCATAAGCTGTTCTCATTCGAGGTATGGCTAGATCCAACTTAGTGTTGCGTAACACCCGATTGTGAAAATCGGATAAACGGGAGAAAATCTGACAAAGGCTGTCGGGTGCAAGTCCATTGCATTGGTCGAACTGCTCTGTCAATTCAACTACTGTACTGTGGGTCTATAGTTTCCTTTTTGAAATGGTAGCGTGTCTGCCCCGGGGGGGGGGGGGTACTTACTATATTTGTCCGACGGGGATGTGCCGTTTTTAGGGGTATCGCTTTCACCAATTTTTTCTAGCACAGGGTATCAAAATGAGGCAATTTTTCTAGAGCAGGTTGTCAAAACATGTCAAAGGGGAATATTCTGCTAGATCGGTTCGTTTTTCGATCAAATTTCATGTTTTGAGTATACTTTTCACCAATTTTTTCTAGAACAGGTTATCATTTTGAGCGAAAAATTCTGGAGCAGGGTAAAAAAAAATTTTTTCGTGGGCACACCCCCGTACAAATTTAGGTCAAGTACCCCCCCCCCCCGGGCCCTTTACGGGGTTTTTACGAGAATCAAACCAGGTTTCAAGGAATTATCTCCAGCAAAAACCATCCTTATGAGGGGCACATACCAGTCGGTGAATGCTAGTAACTAACCCCCGTCCCCCACAGAATTATGACATGGGAACTGGGGTATGCTGAAAAATTGAGACCAGGCAGGGACCAGGCCCGTTAGCTGAAAACGATCACAGGAACCAAAATGGAAATTCAAGCCCTGCTCATAACAGCAGTAGAGCGACACTCTTGTACATCTACTGAAGATGTACAGCCTAGTTGATTCTTGATGTAGTCCCTAGTGTTTTTATCTCTGTACAAAAATACAGCTGCATTTAGTGACGAGTTCATAAACATTGGAGAGTGGGCCAAGAAGTACAGGAATCTTGGGAGCTGCGGGGCCGCTGTTTTCTTTATCAATGTATAGTATCCAGTCCATACATCAAATGCTAGGACTGGGACATAGCAGACGGCAAAAATTACCATGATCAGGAATACAGTTTTGAAAAAAGCATCATAAACATTAGGCCCATTTGTGGATCTAGCTTTCATCTCGAGCTGGTTGGGTTGTTGTGGTTGTTTCTGTTTCCGTTGTTTTTGTTGTTTCTCTGGCTGCCATTGAGCCTTGTTCTGAACATGTTTCTTGATAGTGAAATATAAACGAAAATAACAAACATAAATAAAAGCCATGACGATTGTGCGCAAGAACATCATGATGAGATTTGGGATATTGCTCATGTTATCATGAAAGAAATACACTGATACCAATCCATGCAGTATGGACCAAATACCGCAAGCCGACACCAAAATACGCAATCCTGAACGTGATTGGAATGCTTTGGTGAGGATGGCGGATGATTTAGGGCTTGCCTTGATCTTTAGATACCTCTGAAACGCAATTGCCAGGATAATATAGAGCGACATATGACCATTAACTCCCCCAACGAAAACCAACATGCGCTCAAACCAACAACTCCGTGTGTCACCAAATAACGTAAACAACATGACAGTCAAGGGCATTGTGAGAATACCAGTGAAGAAATCAGACACGCTCAGGACGAAAACAAGAAATCTTGAACTCGATTTCAGCTGCTTGGTCTTGTATAAAGCGATGCAAACAACAAAATTCAGTAAAATGGTCGGCAATATCACCACACCTACGCTTGCAGCGACTGTTTTGAGTTGAGCTGATGATAAAATTATCCGCCATGCTACTGTTGTATAGCAAGAAAGAGTTGTTTTTGAAGTTGTAGTGTTATTCATAGTGAAACGAGCAACAAGTCTTCTTTTCCAATCCTACCTTTTTAAATTACAACTCTTGCCTGCTCTTGCCTTGTGTGCTCAATCTCCTTGAACAGCACAACAGTGAAGCATTTCAAATTTCTTGGAGAAGGTATTTTCCTCTTTCGAATCTTCTACCAATATCATTGTGCAAGTCATTAAACATATGCATAATCATTGTTGTTGTCTTTGTAACAATACCGATCCTGAGAACATGACATGCGTAGTCGTTGACTCCTTGCAAATATGCTTGGACTTGCTGCATATCTATCTTACAATTAGACCCTTCTTTGTTGGTGGCAAAGCCGTAAGGGCGTTGACCAAAATGCATTGCGCTCGACGGTAGTGCCCATGCAATGCCATGCCATGGTAGTACCATTTCTATGGGTGGTACCATGTAAAGAGAATGGCGCCCGTGATAAATAATACAAAGAAAAACCCGAACACTCAATCCTTTTCTTTGGGTTTGCTTTCTTTTGCCACGCGCTGGATTATCAAATACAATAAGCTATTTATATAAACTTATTCATTTTAAACGGAATAATAGAAGTAAAGGCATGGGTATTGTGGACACGATTTGTGTCGATCGTGTCCACAATACCTGGCCTAAATGTTACTAAATAAATGAATGTAGTTCGTCACCTTGCTCGTCTTCATTAATTTCAATTTCAGGATGAGTCGTTCGAGGGCTGCGACGATCTGGGAACTAGTTTAGAGCGCGGCACTGTTCAAAAACCTCAGGCCGTTATGAACTTGAGTAAGCAAGAATGGCTGCCGAGGCAAAAGCGCAGAGATACTTGTGAAATGAAGATGAGCAAGGTAACGAACTACATTCATTCATTTAGTAACATTTAGGCCAGGTATTGTGGACACGATCGACACAAATCGTGTCCACAGTACCCATGGTAAAGGTAATAAATTTAGTAGGAATAGACATGGATATGAAAGTCAGGGAATGCCAGTCAGACTTGAATGTCCACTATTTGAATGATAGACTGAATACAAGTTCGTAGATGATAGACTGGTTGTTGTTGTTGTTGTTGACATTGTTGTCGCTGCTGCGATAACTGGGACTATTTCGTGAGTCTATTTGAATGATATACTTGCAAATGTTATTGCCTTTCAACCGGGCATTCTCTTTTTTATTCACCCGGTATAAACTTTAGTTCCCGTACGCGGTCCGTACCCGCCTTGCTGATCCTCCGCCCTCACATCGAAGCAATAACGGCTGGTGTAAACTGCATAACCGAGGTTGCTTAAAGCAGGTTATGTTTTATGGCCAAGGGCTGCATGGCTGTACCAAGGGGCCATCTCATTGATGACGCTCAGTGTCAGGGGGTGTACTAGGTAGGTACTAAAGCTGCCGAATTGTTCTTGTCAAATAGCGTGCGAGGAGATATGAAAACTTGCCACGATTGAGATTTGAGATCAATTGGAATTCCACGTCAAAACCTTGGACATCAAAAATTGATGTTACATGTTTGTCAAAGTTTATCTTATGGAGGATGGGATAAATTCGATAATTCAATGAAAATTCGGAACATTTTGTCCACTTAGTCCATGTTTTTGAGCTAGAAAATAGGGCTAACATGAAAACGCAGACTTGGAAAACTCGAAGTTTGCTCCAAGCGAGGTTCCAAGACATCCAAGAGCTACAAGTCTCAAGTTTTTTAACCTGCAACCTTCATTATGCAACCTGCATTATGCAGATTACAACAGCAGTTGTATTATGAAAATTTAACCAGCCGTTGTACTTAGTAAAAATCTATCTTTAATTAAAACCTTTGTTGTTAGTGACAAAAGGCGTGGACCAAGATGCATTGCTCTTGACGGTCGTAGCATTTGAACAGAATCAAAACGTAGCAATTCAAAAGGAAGAAACGGTGTGAATAAACAGTTTAGTGGGATGAATAGAAAGAACGATGAATACCTTCGCGCAAACGCAAACGCCAAAAAAGCTGTTTCATTCCAGGTCTGGGATGGGAAGAGAGTCTCTTTTTTGTTACGAGGCTTCTGGATTATACGGCATCTTTCATATACATTTCGGGCAATCTATTTTTCACAGCGAATATAAAACCAACAGCTTTGCAGTGTTCAGTTCGTGATTCGGCAGCCATTTACAAGATTTATGTCAGAAATCAGTAGAGTCTGCACGCAAGCTACTCTCCCTTTGAAAATGTACAGATGATTGCTTTCATCAAGATAAAATAAGTTCCTTATTTTATCTTGTTTTCATTGATTGTACCCTTATTCAATCAATTTACAAAAGAGTGCATGTTATCTTTTATAAAAAAAAACAACAACAAATTGAAACATTCTAGTTAGCAACTTTATAAAAATTCTTCTCTCGTAATCTGCACAAATCTATTTCCGAATACGTAACTATGTTTTGCAGTTGCCTAGGAAGCTTTTATATTAATTTGTCAATTTAAGGACAAGACAGTGCCTTCTCGAGTCGTGTGCAGATGCTCTTTATTGAACTACAAAGTAACATCAGCTCACGAAATTAAAGCAATTTGAAAGATCATTTTTCAATCGCAGCAGCAACACGAAGATTTTTTTTTTAAAGAAGGACAGGACATCAAAGAAAGCGCCGTAGTTCAGGTAAATTACTCTGAAGAAACATTGAATGATGATGTGATATGAGGGCAAATTGATTCCTTCACAACTCAGTTAGCGTGAGTTGTGGACCCGTTGTGGAGATCCTGAATTTCCATCAAAAAGCTATTGTTATGAAGCTGAATATTTCAGGGGTAATAATCAAAGGGGAGATCGCTGCAAATTCAGCTGATTGAAGCCAAAGTAGCACTCCACGATCATTCGAGGTTTCTGTGCAAAGTGGTCGTTCTAAATCTCAGTTTTCTGTAAGTGTTGCTCGGAGAAATCATGGATGTTCATATTAGGTAGCAAGTTTTATGAGTGGACGTTGGCAGAGCAGTAAACAAAAGAATATCGCTTGCAAAGTTCTTAGATTTTACATCAAACAACAACTTCTGAACCTGGAAAGTTTCTGCAGCAAAAATCAAAGGAAGCCATCACCACTTAGTACCTTTATTGATGGACGCAAAAGTAGCATAGCAAGGAGAAATGTCAAAGAAGGATTGTTGCAGCTCAGCAGACTGGTGTCAAAGTAGCAGTCCACGATCATACAAGATTTCAATAAAATTGATTAATTTGCAACCCAGTTGTCTGTAACTGTTGGTCGTCGAGTGCCTGAAATTTTTCATCAAAACGCTTGTTATGAATCTGGAACTTTCTGGAGCAATAATGAAAGCTCAAGGCAACTTCACCGGTTGACATTAAGGTCATAAGAACAATCTTTAATCTAAATTGATATATTTACACTCAGTTTTATGTAAGCGTTGATTGCGGGGTTCTTGGGTGTTTTCAGCTGAAAAATACGCTATTCCTAAAAATTTCTGAATCAACGATCAAAGAAAGCTTACAGAGAATCACTTGATTCTCTAACGGAGCACAGGGTGGTTAGTGCAGTGAAACGTCAGTTTGCTACAAAAGTTGCTTCCACGAATTCCTGAATTTTCCACATCTTACAACAAAGTTCTGACCCGAAAATATCTGAAGCAGTAAACAGAGAAACCTTGCTTGCAAAGCTCTTAGATTTCGCATCAAATATCAAGTTCTAAGTCTGAATAAATTTGAAAAATTCTGGAGCTACAATGAATCAATCTGACATTTCAGTTCGCTCCCAAGACTGCTACAGTTTGATCGCATGGAGAGTAATTTTAACTCCTGCAGAGCGGAAAGCTGTTGCTGCAAGCTGTGGAGTGCTGATACTGCCAACGATGCTACTTAACTATGCTGTGTGCATCGCATTATACAAAACGAAGCAGCTCAAATCGATATCAAAACTTCTTATATTCGTATTAAGCGCTTCTGACTTTGTTACTGGTTGTTTCACGATTCCGGCGAGTGTTATTTTGTTTACAGTATTCGGAACGCGGAGATGCTGCTGGCTGGAAATGGCGACTGTTTTAGTAGGCCAATCAAATGGACAATTCGCCAACTGCATCATTCTCGTACTTGCTTTGCAAAGATATATGAAAGCACGTCCAAACAGTAGATCGTCAAACGCTTTGACGCGTATGCTATCAAACCCCGGGCTACGATACACGATCATGGCTTGCGGAGTTTTCTCGCTTTTACATGGACTCTCGACTGTGTTTTTCTTAGGTTTTGTATCGACTAGCATCCCAAATATCATCCTCATGAACGTCAGAATTCTAATAATGGTTGTAATCTATGTTTGTTATTTTCGATTATATTTTTCCATCAAAAAGCATGTTCACAACATCTCTCACTGGCAAAATTCACGATCTACCGAGATCTCAAAGACACCAGCATCCACAAAGACTGAAGATTCTTACAGCAGCTTCTTCAAAACGGTATATATCATTCTGGTGGTGTTCGCCATATGCTTTTTGCCTATTTTGATTTTTGATTTATGGACAGGAATATACACACATTTCAAGAAAGCCCCAGCTCCACATCTCGCGAGATTTCTCTATTTCCTTTCACATGCACCCTTTTTCATGAATAGCTCGTTCAATGCTGCAGTGTTTCTGTACAGAGATGGATCAGCTTGGGACTTCGTCAAGACAAAGTTCGACGAAATTGACTGTCTGGAGAAATTTCGCTCCCGTTCAGTTGATGTGAACGAAACGTAACGGATCTGAATACATAATCTGCTATATTCTTGAATCCACAATTCATGAAGGATATTTTCATGGAACGAAATATTAGGTACTGTCTAAGGCATGGTGATGACGCTCAACTGCCAAAAGTACGAACTACGTCCTTTGGAGTTGAGTCCATTACTTACCTTGGAAATAAATTGTGGCAGCCTTTACCGCAAGAAATAAAGCAACCAAACACCCTTCCTATCTTCAAAAAACAAATTAGATGCTGGAATGGTGAAAAATGCACCTGTAGGCTTTGCAAAGTATATATCCCGCAAGTTGATTCAACTCTGATTTTTCTTGTAACATATATTAATAGTTTTATTGCAAATTATGTATATTGTAAATAGTAGGCCTTAATTAGCTGTAATTTAGCTATTCATTTTCTGGCCTACTTTCAATAGATACTTAATAATTTAACAATAATAATAATAATTCTCACAGAGCAGCGCTAAAGCACCACAGAACAGTACCACCTACTGTATTATGGAAACTATATCCACGTGCCGAAGCCTGAAGCACGGGCGGTAGGAAACGCTGAATTTAGAACAAGCTTTATGTATGATACATCGAGTTATTCCTATTCTAATATATCATTTCATTCTTGATATATTGACTTTTTTCCTTCTGTGTCTACCTCTACTGCGAAGGCGTATTTTAATCCGATTGACATGACGTCAAGGGCCCCTGGAGCACTTATGCCACTCAAACGGAAACGTTTCATTTTACAACACTTGGTATTAGAATAGGAATAACTCGATGATCATACATAAAGCTTTTTCTAAATTCAGCGTTTCCTACCGCCAGTTATACTCATTACATAAGTCTCAGCATCGCTCATATTGAATTGGATGGTAAGAAAATAAAATATCAGATTAAAAATATTGACCGAATACAAGGAATCACGTCGTAAGTCTAACCGCCAGTGCCTGAACACAAGAAATGTTTCTTTATATTCTCATAAAAATTTACAAAAACAAACTACAATTACGATACCACCAGGACTAAACTGGTAAATATCACAAGCAAATACAAGAAAGTCAGAATTAATAACGCAAGATACATCTATTTGAACCAACTGACATTTTTTTAACGAAAATGTCAATTAGGTGATAAATAATTCAATCAATACGCCCAACTAGATATCCTTTGAAAGAAGATAAATCGTGCTTTCAGAATTTATGCGTCAAATCTATTCAAATATTATCATTTTCTTGAAGAATCTTGAATAAAGTTGGATTGCGTTTTTCTGAAACATTCTGTAGATCAAATGTTTTGCTCTCCAGCTACCACCTAGAGGGACGCTCCCATCTCAACTTCATCCTCTAAATCCACGGGCAACGTGAAGGTCAATGGTTGGCCTACCTTAATTTTTGTCCGTTATGGCCCAATGCCCAAAAATCAACAACCTTCGCAACATACACTAAAGCATGCTTAGCATACATTTGTTCTTCTTCTGTGTTCATCTGCTCGCGTATTATCGAAACTGTCAAGACACACTGCAAGCGATGCAGCTACGCGCCATCAGGATTGGCCTAAAATTTAAAATGTGCCTCCAGATTCTAAAATTTAGGCCAAAGAGTGATGGTGCGTAGCTGCATCGCTTGCAGTGTGACTTGACATTTTCGATAATAAGAGAGCAGATAAACACAGAAGAAGCACAAACATGGTGCATTCAACATTTAATTTATGCTTAGCATGCTTTAGTCAACAAAGGACTGGAGGTGTGTTGCGAAGGTTGTTGATTTTTGGGCACTAGGGCATGACGGACAAAAACTAAGGTAGGCCAACATTTGATCTTCACGTTTCCCGTGCTGAATCTGCATACCTGAAAAAATTGCCTGCGCATAAACGCATTGCTGAAAGCTAGTTCGGCGCATCGTTATAAAAAGACGTGCTGGGACTAAATAAATGACCAAAAATAACACGAAAATTGGATTTACTGCTCTTTTGAAAATTAACAATTCTCGCAAAGGTATTTCAAAGTGAAAATTCATCTAAACAGCTGCTCTTGTTTGTGTAGCTGAATCCATTTAAAATTGTCCTTTCGGTGTAAATTACAATATTATTTTTGGATGACTTATAGTTTAGAAATTAAAATCATTACATCTGCGTAAATCGGTGTTTTATAGAATCTGTAGCCGCTGTTGACTTTGCTGTCAAATGAAATTGATTGTCAAAGGAATGAAGTCCCAGACTTGTAATAACTTTTTCGTCTATGTACTAAAGAATGGGGAATTACTTAAAAAAAGCCTTGCAAAAGCTTTAATAAAAAACATTTAAACCACCTCTCGACTGACAGGTGATAATTTTCACAAAGGAATAATACAGAACAGAAACTGGTACAAGATTAGTAGCTGGTATGAGGTCAGGCGTAAATTTTCCAACAATTTGTATGAGATGAGGAAAGGGTATGTTTTCTAAGCTTGAGCAGCACTTCCCGAACTAAAACCTGGCCAATTGCAACCCTGGGGTAATTCTTGGTTATCTTTCTGGTCAACTAGCAAATCTTTGACTACTAAATTCTTTCAGTTGAGCCAGAAAAATTTCCCGCTTTCGAAAAATATTAATCCTTCAAATATTAATTCAAAACCTAAAGACAGAAATACTTTGTGAGTTTGCTCACGTTTTCGTGGGCCCCTTGTAAGCATTTCGTGAGTTTTACCACACAGCGGAAGTATGCGCATTACCTTATCAGACATAATATAAGATAGCTATAAATTTGTCAATATTTCTGGTAAACGCAATCTTATTTGAAACAGCTAGCAACTCGTTACCAAAAACTCAAGGGGTGCTGTCTTCAAATCAGACCAACGACCGAACAAACGCTTTCTGCGCACCTTTTGCACAAACGGCGGAGAGCCTAAATCCAGGATGCCCATGGCCGCCATTTTTGACCCGCATGATTTAACCTGCATTTTCTCAACCTGCATGACCTGCGTTTTACACAAGCCGGTGAAATTCCTGAAAAACATAGGGCCTAAATTACTTTATCAGATCGTATCGAATCTCCTGACACATAACGACATGCAAGGGCATTTCACCACCCGTAGGAGCAACGAGAAATAAATTTTCAAGCAAATGCTGACATTTTTCAATCCTATCCAATAATAGCAATTGGATGCAATCCCATAGCCAGTGCAGACGATATACGATATCTCACATCTCTCACCCGTGACAACTGTACTTTCATTATTGTTCTGTGTGAGAAGCTTCTTCGTGATTTGATCGAATGTGTTTGAGGCCTTGTTCTAGCCTGCATGCAGAGTTTACTTTCCACTGCGAAGGAGAGCCAAGGCGGATCTTGTTTAGAAGATCTGCCTTGGCTCTCCTTCGCAGTGGAAAGTAAAGTCTGCACGCAGGCTAACCTTGTTCCGGCATTTCACAACCATAAATTTAAAATTTTTGTGAAGTCCAATTTACCTATATTTTCAGTGCTTATACAAACGCGAGAAAAATGACAAAATACTTCTATCACTTGGCTATCAAACAGAATTCCATTCATTCCAATCCATCACGTACTCTTGGTGCTATCGATTTTCGAAAGTGGGAACCTTTTTTCAATGCAGAGCTCTGAAACGGCAACATCCCTTATAGGAGTACCATGGTCTACTATAAATACTTGGCTGCCCTGTAAATAGCTCACACTGAAGAAAATTTATATCGAAACGTTTGGAAGCATAATAGTTGTGTTTTTATATTTTCTGTTCTGCTAGGATTGAAGATGGTTTGTTTATTACAATGTCAGTGTTTGTTAATATCCAACAAGGACGCTTTAACTGAAACTGTTTTCGAAATCGTACTCTAGGCAGGATTATTTCCATTGACTCGATGAAGCAGCTCGATATCGCTGCGCTTGGATTTGCCAAAAAACAGCTTGGAGTAGAATTTTGATACTGCTTCGTCTCTACGCAAGAACAGGAATGCATTTACAGCACAATTGAAAAACAGGGTGCTATGAGAGAGGAAATATAAGAATCGAGGCAGATTTGGGGCTGCTGTCTTCTTAAAAAGGGTGTAATAGCCAGTCCATGTATCCATTGATATCACGGGCACATATGAAACGGCAAAAGCAATCAACACAAAGTATATTGTTCTAAAAAATCCATTGTACAGTTTCTTGACTTTCTCTCTCTGGTTATTTAGTGAAGTTGTGGCAGAAACATCCTGCATTGACTTGCTCTTGTCTTTCTTTTTCAAATATCGCTTGATCGAAAAATACAGGCGAAAGTAGAAAATATAAATGACGATCACGATGACAGAGCGAAGTACCATCAAGATCTTGTTTGGTATCGTTGACGTCACATAACCAAAGAAGTATACAGAAACGAGGCCATGGAAGATTGACCAACCAAAGCAAATCAAAACTACTACATTCAGACCTCGTTTTGATTCCAGCAAGCCCTCAAAGCAACTGTTACCTTTATTGAAAGTAGGCCGCACGTTGAAGTATTTTTGGATCGCGAGTGTCATGATTATATAAAGAGAAAAATGTCCATTTGTCTGCCCAAAAAACATCAAACCTCGTTCATACCAGCAATTTCTTGTATTGCCATAAAGTGTAAACAGAATGACTGAACCAGGGACTGAAATAAGTCCACTCAGGCAATCTGAGAAACTCAGCAAGAAAACCAGAAATTTCGATGTCTTCCCTAACTGCTTCGTTTTGTAAAGAGCAAAACACAAGGCAGCATTCAAAATCACAGTTGGAAGGATACAGAAAGAATAGCTGACACCAATGGCGAGATTTTGGTCTGGTGACAATATCATTCTCCACGCAACGGTCGTGTAACAAGAGGGCTTTTGAAGAGAATTTGTCTGTGTTTCATTTCCTGGTATGATAGGCCTTGTTGCATCGTATGATGTGGCATTGTTGTGCAATATGGAATCGTTGTATGAAGTCATCTCGAGCTCGGCGAGCTTCAGGCGAAATTATCACTCTCCTACAAACGATATTTCTTGAAGGGGAAGAAAGCCAAGAATAAGTATTCACACGAAGTTATTCGGTTTTGGTTTTTGCTTCGCAAAATTGCTCCAGTGACCGTATATTGCAACTGTTTCGATCTCTCTTTCAATACAATAACGACAGCTATGATCTCCAATCTTATAGACTTATAGCAGTACCACAGCTGTCAGTTTTTCTCGTTTCTTTCTCTTGCACACGCACATATACACAAAAACAAGTCCTAGGTAGCTGCCACGTAGGAACATCAGAGTGAAAAACAAATTATGTCTGCTTGTTTATATGTTTGCCAATCCCTTTGTGTTTCCATATGGTTGTTTCTTTGCAGCGATAGGCCCACCTCAAGCTGGCTGTTTCTCCTTACTCTTGGGTCGTGTCTGACTTGTTTCTCCTTTCTTAGCCAGCCTTTCTACTCAGATTTGAGTCTGAGGACTCCAGATTTGAGTCTGAGAACTCAGTACCTGTAAGACAAGACCTCGAGAAGTCTCTCAGTCAACTGCTCAATCTGTCTGTCGTCAAATCGATCGCCAGATTCCAAGAAATACTATCGCCTACGTTTTGAATGTCCTGCATCCTGTTGATTTTGGCATGATCGACTAATTTCTAATCTTGTGAGTTTCGCTTCCGCCTGACACAATAACTCACAAGTAATAAACATAGTATACACAATATTTAGCATCTTGAAACCGCGGTGCTTAAACTCTCAAAAGAGTAGTTATCAAAAGTAACAACAAGAGTTCATTCAGCTGTCCTAGAATTTCGTTTAATCAGTTTACACGATATTGTAGATTGGTTGCACGTCATGTATTGTTAGGATGAACTTCAAAGACTTCTCAAAGCCTGCATTTGTGCATTTTTGAAAAGATGACAGCACGTTTCGATCTTTAGAACTGCGTCATGCCATCTAGCCTAGGCCTAAGAGCAGACCGACAAAAGGCAGTTTTCTTCATAGAAATGGTTTTCTTTGACATGGTGATAGTATCTGCTATGAGGGAATAGATGATCTTCCATAAAAATCTTTAAAACACGGAATATGGAATGATGGAATGGAATGATGGAATAATGGAATGATGGAGTGCCCGTTAAAAATATGGAATTTGTCTCTTAAACGTCAATGGGAGGCTAAGTTTGCTATTAAATAACACTGTGCCGGTGAGAAAATAAAGAAAATCGAGTAAATATTTCGTTTTCGAGCACCATTCCGTGTTTTCTCAAATCATTCCGTGTTTTCTCAAATCATTCCGTGTTTTCAAAATCATTCCGTGTTTTCAAAATCATTCCGTGTTTTCAAAATAATTCCGTGTTTTCAAAATCATTCCGTGTTTTCCTTGGGAATCCCCGATTTTTCCCTTCTCACTTCAGTTCAACAGTTAAGTGCCCCTGGAGGATTATAATGAAAAGACTGAATTGAAACGCATTATATGTTTGTTCTCAAAGCGTGATAATGGATTTTCATTCAGCCACGCGATTTTCATAAGAAACTTGTTTATCAGAAACTAGCACTAGGGTGGGGGAAATAAAAGCTATCCCCAATGAGCTCACTTCTTTCTCGTCGCCGAAACCTCTGAATAAAAAAACTGCATATTCTTGTACAATAGAAAAGATTGGGCTTGTACAGATTCCCAAAAAACCAACAATGTTTTTGTGCCCATTAAGTTTGTGCAGCAATCTCGCCTCCTTCAAAAATTCTCTTTCGTGGCCTGTGATATCATGCGGTTGCTTTATGACAATCTGCCCTCCTTTCTTCCTCCCCGCCGAGTCTTGCTGTAGTGTGGCCAGAATCACAGAGCCAAAGCTCCCGTGACCAATCAATTGGCCTTGACTGATGTCGTCCCGTCGCAACTTTGGCAGATCCTCTCCAAGTTCATCATTCTTTAAAACCTTTTTTCGTGGCACTTTGAAATTGAAACTGCTAAATGCGGCCATGTTGATTCGCTTGCACTGCAGAAGACCAACAGCACGAGGTGATCTGGCGGATCTGGCCTTTGGGGTTTAGGCCCATTTGATACATTTCTGACATATTCTACAGGTGCTGTGTACTTTACAAATTAATTAACAAGGAAAAAGATTTGTTTAGGTCGGCCGTGATATGATGTGGTAAAACAGCTGTGTTGAAGAAAAGGGGATTCCCAAGGAAAACACGGAATGATTTTGAAAACACGGAATGATTTAGAAAACACGGAATGATTTAGAAAACACGGAATGATTTGAGAAAACACGGAATGCTTTGAGAAAACACGGAATGGTGCTCGAAAACGAATTATTTACTCGATTTTCTTGATTTTCTCACCGGCACAGTGTTATTTAAAAGCAAACTTAACCTCCCATTGACGTTTAAGAGACAAATTCCATATTTTTAACGGGCATTCCATCATTCCATTCCATCATTCCATTCCATCATTCCATATTCCGTGTTTTAAATATAGCCTTTAAGGAACTGGATACCGAGACATGAAACGGGAAAATTCACAGGCATCAAACAAGAATAAACGCCCTAAAAAGGCCATCCATAAACGCCCGTCTCGAACTCCATTACAAAATTGAAACAGTTTTAGTTTTATGTTCAAAAGAACTAAATAAAATCATGTATTCTAGTGACTATACTATGATAAAATACTCAATCCATAATAACTGCACTACTGCCAACTAAAAGCATTAACCAAAAGTAAATGGTGTGAAACTTGAGTAAGTTTTTCTTGACTTGTATAAGTCAGAACGGAGTTTGTTTAAGTCTGATTATCTTCCTCGAGATCGCTTAGGCAATCTGTCCTATACGCGAGTTTGAGTTTTGAGTACAACCAAAAATCGTTTGTCAGTTCATTTATCACAATTCTATTTCTAGAAACAGGGCAAAGAATTTTGTTCTTGCAGGAGTTATAAAATTTGGCTCCCCGAAGAAGATTTAGCCCATTGTGAATTATTTTACGCTATTTATCGTCAGCTAAGATACAAACTGACTTTGTATTGAGGCTGGTATATTACAGCACTCAATGACTGGACATTCAATGACATTGTACAACAAGATACAGTTTATCCATCGTTCATCAGTTTAATTTTTCTTCCTATTAGTCCGAAGCTAAGTATACCATTGGCAAGCTGAACAAAGCGCTCAGCAGCGCTCTTATGAATAATGACAATTGTGGAATAACCTTTTCATACATGTCGTTGGTTCTGGTTCTATCCCAATTTTTCACTCCAAATTAAAAGCCCATTTCATTTATTCATATGTCTAATTTGTAAAATTGTTGAGGCTCATCTGGTTTATCTGTTTGATCTATAATACTTTTAGTTTCTTTGTCTTTATCGGGGGCCTTGACCTTAACCCTACATACAATCATGTAATGTCCTTTCCTTTGTTTTATTCTGTTGTTCTGTAACCTTTTGATGTAGTAAATTCTACCGGGTGCGCCAAAATAAACTATGCACTTTTGGCAGGTCACGATAAATCGTACACTGAACCGATTTTGAAAATTGATGACGTAATATTTCGCAGAAAGATTGAACTTCCATTTAATCAAATTCTAGCATTTTTTCAAATTTTTTATTTCAGTTTTTAGAGCTAGAAGCGAGTTTATTAGAATTTCGTTTTCAAAAACACTGAAAACGATCAAAAAACGTCAATCAAATTTTCTAAAGCCTTGACATATGACATGAATAGACAAAAACAAAACGTTTTCGGGGTGATTTGGGGATTTAGAAATTGATTAGTGTAAACTTCTGCACAAGTGTTATTTCAACGATTTGCCTATTGTGAAATTCTGTAGTGGTTGCAGTAAAGTGCTGCCCCAAGCCATCCAAAGATCAAAAATTCAACAAGACTCCATGCTTGGGGCCTCATGATGCTTCCTTGCTTGTCTTTTTGACACGGGAATTTAATGAAATTACAAAGGAAAGCATTTCTTTATATCATTGAAAATAATGTTACATTCCTCCCAAGAGAGAACCAACTTTCGTACAGCAGATTACAATTACTCAATTTCTAAATCCTGGATCATCAGGAAAAAGTTTTCTCTTTGTCCATTCATGTTGATTCTTTAGAAAACTTGATCAATGTTTTTTTATCGCTTCCAGTGTTTTTGAAAACGAAAAATTTAAGAAACTCGCTTCTGGCTCTAAAATTTGAAAACAAAAAATTTGCAAAACATCCTTGAATCTAATTCAGGCTTTGTGCTAAAGACTAAGTCATAAACCTTCAAAATCCGTCTAGTGTACGATTTATCGTGGCATGCCAAAAAGTGCCTAGTCCATTTTGAAACACCCAGCAATACTTAATTGTATGGTAACTGTTTAGAATTGTACCTAGGATCGATTGATAATTAAATGTAACTGAAACTGCAATAAGACCCTGACATTCTTGTTCATCAATAAACATGAACTTTTATTTTCAAGGTTCCCATTTCACTCGTCAAAATGAATTGATGTTGCTGTTGTCACTCCATTCCTTGTAGCAATAAGATTTTGTAAAGAGATTCGGATGCAAAAAATAAAAAGATTTAGCACACTGAGGCCTTTCTGAATTGTGTCATCATCAGAGTGTGAATTTTGTTTTACAGTTTTACTTATACATGGTTATGATTAGGTGACAGATGGATATATTTGTTCACTAGTTTCTTGATGAGTGATCTTTGACATGCGGTTTAAATGCTAGTTCAATATCACATGTCCAGCTTTGAATAACTTGTCTTCGTGGGTTGATAAAAGTTTTGAGTCTTTCAGCTCCATAAAAATGAATATTTAAAAAAAAGGTTCCTTGAGGTTCTTATTTCTTTGTCCACATTTGTTTATGTGTTTTGGGAAATTGCAAGATGAAGTTCCCATACAAGACTCAGAAATGTGGTTGTTCATGTGTTTATGAAAGTTGGTTGTTTGACCTATGTACGTGGTTCTTTCTTCGCAGAGACAACAGCAAGATGCAGTATTAGTTCAGGATGAAAATAATGAGTCTACTACTTCCCAGTTATGGACTGAAAAATTTTTATCTATCACACAATTCACTATCTGATGAGCAATGTCCATTCAGCTCAATACTTGATGGAGTTTCTTTGGAATTTGTCTGTTGTTCAGTGCTTGCATGTTCCTGTAATATTTGTGTTGTTAATCCTGCTCTGAGGCTAACTTCATGTGTTGCTTCTAGCTTGACTTTAGGAGCTGCCCCAGCTTGTCTTGCTTCTTCCCATCTGCCAGCACATAGGCACCAACTATCCCCTGGTTTTAACCCTGGGAAGTAGTGATTAGGTGTTGAAAGGTCATTACCTTGTGCTTTTGTGTATTCAAGAAATTCCTTGGTCATCGTTGCACAAACTGTGTGTACGCCATGGTCCTGTCGGTCAGTACGGCAATATCCATCTCTGTGCCATCCTTGAATGAATAATGTTTTCATTAGTTCAAACATAAAGATGATAAAAGCTTCATCAGATGTGTTTTGACCTGTCAACCAGGGGGTGACCCAAGGGGCTGGATGTGGCAGCCCCCAAAATTGGAAAAACATGCAAAATGAGCAGTGGCAGAGCCACTAAGGGGAATGGGGGGACAAGTCCCCCCCACTTTTCTCTGAGGTCACTCTTGCAATTCGTCTCTTGGTTGAGAAAATGTCTTATGAGGGGTTAGGTCGGTATCTTTAGAGCTTGATGGATAAAGAAGGGTGTTTCCTGAGAGTAAAAAGGGCGTTTCCAGAATATAAAAAGGGTGTGGTCTTGAAAATTTTCCAGGGGGCTTCGCCCCCAGACCCCCACTTTCCTTCGTCCCCTCCAACTTTTTTGAAGCTGGCGCCACCATTGAAAATGACCCATATTCAGGCAAACATAAGCCTACCCAGTATACAAGAAAGAAAGGCAAGCTTTTCCATGAAAACCTAAAAATGCAACTTTGCATGCCAGGCATCCTCAACTTATACGTTTGGTATGATCAAGGCGTTGGTTGGCCCAGACCTACAAACAACAGGGCCTAAATTTAGGCCTTGAACCTATACAGTCGTCGTCACCAGTCACTCAGTTATCTGGCTGGCATCTATATACATACCCGTCATTGGACTTGTTGAGCAAGGCTGCAAAGGTTCTCCATAGATATTCTTCTGACTCATGGTGCTGTCAATCAGCAAAGGCAAGTGAAACAGCCACAAACAAACTATTGCAATAAAGCTTCGATGGCAAGGTGTCCTCATTTTTGTGGATGCTTCGCAGCGGCAATTATGGCATTGCGTCGCAGCTCCGAATGATTCTGGCGAGCGCCTAGACTGATTACGATGAGTCCCAGTAATCGCTATCCAAAACGAGACTATTACGCCAGACCGAGACCGCTCTTACTGGGACTCATAATATTACGGCAATATTTTTGGACTGACTTTTTTCACTTTTGAACGCCCTTGGGAACGAGGCTGCTATCCAAAACGAGACTATTACGCCAGACCGAGACCGCTCTTACTGGGACTCATAATATTACGGCAATATTTTTGGACTGACTTTTTTCACTTTTGAACGCCCTTGGGAACGAGGCTGCTATACACAGTCATGTACAAAGTATACAAGATGTTGACCAACGGAAACTGGAAGCTCAAAGCAGAGTTTCAAGGAGCTTGGCCGGACTGAACAAAGCCTTACGGTGAAGAATACCATGAAAACAGTTGGCGAAAATATCAAATTTTGTACGTACGTACTATTTTACTGCTTTAGCTAAGCATTAACTGATTTATTGTGAAGTTTTCAAATCAATGTGTTTCATTTGAAAACTACAAATGTTTGTGCTTTTCTGCCTAGGCCCTTATCGAAACGAGGCAGTCTTAGTCATTTCAAAATGATGGCGTTTGATTATGAGTCGTAGTTAGGAGCGTCCGGCAGTATTTCAATAGCGATAACTACGACCATATCATCAGTCTAGCGAGCGCCACCATTTAAATTTGGACCAGTGACTTGGATTGGACTGAACAGCACTTGTCCCTCAATTTCGCTTTTGTTGCCGTTGCTAATGACCAGCTCAATGAGCGACACATCAGTTCTACAATATGGTTCTAAGGAGCTTACAGAGATTGTGTAGCCAGTCCACTCTTGGACTCGCGTAATTTTTTCGATATGAAATTGGCTGTATGTTATTTTGGGGTTCTTTAAACTTAGCATTACTTTCCTTGGTTTTTGATCAATTTGCTGATATATTTTGCAGCCAAGGCAAGAGCAGTGTAACTTAGACTCTACTGACCGCTCCTGCGCTGTGGCAGTCGGACGATAGTTCAGCGGATGTGTGAGCATGAGAAAAACATGACATGGCATTCCATGCATCTGGAAATACGAGCTGCTTACAACAAATGTCATATTATTCCACAGGGGCATCAGTTTCGATATTTTTCAATATTCTTCTTTGTGTCTTTGTGTGAATAAGGAAAAGAAACAAATCAGAAATAAGACACAAAGAAGAATATTGAAAGATATCGAAACTGATGCCTCTGTGATTATTCTTCGAATTTTTATTCAGATAAAAATGCAATAATGATTTGAAGGAATCGAACATTTTGGGTTTATGCTCGTCACTTTTCACTTGCTTTTGATGGTAAGGTTTTGAGAAAATTTCTGTTACTTTCCGAAAATACTCCGAACTACGAGGCACAAATTTGCAACACGTAATTTTCCATGCGAAATTCAATCATACTATAAACTATTTACAATTCATCTTACAAAAAAATATACCATTAATGACTTCACTGAAATTTTCTTCGGTAGAGAATGATATGCCAAGACACTTGTCAATTTCGCTGAGAAAGCATGTCCCATACAACAGGAAGGGGTAATCAGAGAAGTATTTGGCTCAGTCTGCAGGAAAGTTTTCTCCATACTCTGAGATAGATCATCTCCGATTTTCTCTAAGATTGCGTTCACACGATACCAACCCAATTTGAAAATGATGGAGGATGAAGAAAAGGCCTACCGTAAAAGAAAGGCCGCCCTTTTGCATGAAAAAGGCACATTTTGCCGGCAGATTTTGAAAACGGTATAGAGCTTGAAAACAGACCTCTTACTTCCCAGCATATTTTGAAAACGGCATCGTGTGAACACTCCAAAACGATGAACACGGAACATTTTTCGATGCTTTCAAAACGAGGCTGTTCGGTTTATGAAGAGTGTAGGTACATTTCTTTGACCTAAAATTCTTGGAGAGATTGCAACGAGCTTATTACCGGCACAGTTTTCGCCATTTTCAAATTTTCCGGTATCGTGTGAAGCAATCAAATCGATCTATGGTCATATAGATCACCTGAGATCACCTATAATATCCAGAATTCGAATACTCTTCGTCTGACACAATTGATCCATTTTTCAAACAATAGCAACCGCACCCAGTTGCACAACTTTCTGTCTTCTGAAACCATTCCATCATATGGAAGGTGTGCCCTCCGTGACCACACGCGACACAGAAACTTAATAAACCTAAAGGGAATGAGATAATACTCTTTAGTTAGCAAAGGTTCCAAATCTATTCGTGTAATAGGATGGGTGTAAAAGTATATGACTTATCTATCTTCATTCATTCATTCATTCATTCATTCATTCATTCATTCATTCATTCATTCATTCATTCATTCATTCATTCATTCGTTCGTTCGTTCGTTCGTTCGTCTCTTCGTTCGTTCGTTCGTTCGTTCGTTCGTTCGTTCGTTCGTTCGTTCGTTCGTTCGTTCGTTCGTTCGTTCGTTCGTTCGTTCTTTCGTTCGTTCGTTCGTTCGTTCGTTCGTTCGTTCGTTCGTTCGTTCGTTCGTTCGTTCGTTCGTCTCTTCGTTCATTCATTTCAAATTCTTTATACAGGGTGAAAAGGGTGAAAAACCTCAGTTAATCAAAACCTGTTTTCACAGTGCACGTTGTAGATTGTAAAACAGGGTGCCCTGCGAACGGATTGAAATGGATTGGATGGATTGAAAGAAGCTTTAGCTGGTTATCTATGATTACTCTATGGTTGGACTTTTCAGAAATCTTCCATATTTTTTTTAGAAGTTACATCGCATTTTATATCTCAGCTCATTTGAGGACGTGACCTCATTAAATTTCTGAATGCTTAACCAACAGAGCGACAGACCTTTTGCTTGATACCATATTGCAGACATCCATAAACCATGGTTTTCTTGAGAACTATCCCATGTTTCGTTAAAAACTTTTGAAATTACGATGGTTTTAAGTCATTTTCAAAATTTTCCTTGAATTCTTAGAAAAGACGAAAAACAGTCTTTTAATGAAGCAGACGAGTTCAAACGGAGCAAAATATTGCATTTTCAAAATCAAACGAACACAAATCCAAGGAGGGAAATCATAGTCGTTTTAAGAGCGCTAAAATATCCTTGCTCTAAAAACATGGAACAGGAACCAAAACTCCCTCCCACAAAGAATGCTTCTTTCTTTTTGTCCAAAGAGTTTATATTTCCTTTCGAGTACTCTGTCAAACGGATCTCAATCAAAACCTGAGATTTAAACGCTGCGACTGGTATTGAAATATTGTTTGTTTGCGTTGGATTTGCTTCTCTATGAGTAATGAAAACATTGCATTGCATGAGACTGCACAGGCTCCATCTCTTGAGAGATTTGTGGGTATGGGATTTCAGGTGACGTTAACGATATTTTTGAAATAAGATTGGAAAGAGGAACCTGTTTCATTTTACTGTAGTCAAAGCCCCCACCCTAATTTCACTCAAAACCTTTCGAAATTTTAGATCTGTTCTTGGAGGATTTGGATCTGTTCTTCGAGTGGAGAAATTGGTAACTACATGGTTTCTTTCACAAGAATCTCTTCTTAGAAAACTGTTCAAGAAACTTTGGTTGCTGGACAAAATTTATCAATGAAATTTGTTCTTTTAGACCAAGGCCGTTCACAGAATAATTTCGCTTTATTTTCATTTGTTCTCTGTATTCTTATCATTGGAAAGAGGCATTTGAGTAACGTCTAAACAGTGATACAGATTCATAAAACTATGCAGCGAAGTAATTACGGCATGATTCCAAAAAGGGCAAATGATTCACAAATCAAGAATTTGATTAAACTGCTAAGAACTCTTGAGAAACTTTGAGTAATAATCAAAATTTTGAGGAATTTCAGTATTGCGCGAAATCAGGGCCAATACCAGCCATGAATGTAAAAGGAGACAGAGAAATGGGTACCAGAGCAAAAAATAGCCAAACATAAATTTTTTTCTTCATTTTTTTATATCTATATTTTTTGGCTCTGGTACCCAGGGTAGCATAGAAACAACAGCAACAGCACGATCTACAACAGCAACAGTAGTAACACCACCTTCTATAGAGACATACGTTAAAATCATGCATGCTACGACAGAACTAACTCGTCGGTAACTATTCGGTAATTGAAATTGAGCACCATTTTGCAATCCAACCTTTCAACCCACAAAATTAGTTAAAGATATGTCATATAATCAATATTTCCTGTGCCGACATTTATCCTGGAATGTTGATAAATTCATGTTCAATGGCTCATTTCTCCCACAAAATCTTTCAAAAGTGGACCTGTAACTCATAAATAATCTGACACGGAGAGCAAAAAAATTTCCAACAAGGCCTTCTGGAGAGTGTTCTACCCAAGACAGCTTGAGTCTTGGACCAAATTCGTAATTAATTTCTGAGAAAAACATTCATGAAATTGAATCAACTAAATCATCTTTAATAAACTAAATTATCTTTCTCACCTCTTACTCCAATTCTGCACACTGCACATTTGACAATAATTGACTTGCAAGTAACACATTGAGATTCACGTTGCGTTTGAGAGCAATTCGGACACTTTACTTGAACATCTACAGAAGGAAAGACAAATAAGGTTTTGAATCTTGAGAATTCGACGTTGGATACTACCCGATAGATTCGAAAAATTCAATTTCGTAGGTTCAAAAAGACTTTTAACTTCCTGTCAAGATTCTATTGATTTGATGAGCCCAATTTCATTGATAACAACGTCCCTATGTTAGCAAGACAATTAGATTCGAGGGTTTTATTCACAACACATGAACATGATTTTATATAAATTTATGTAGATATGTAGCTAGCTTAATTTCATTCCTTTTAATTTGCATATTTATTTAAGCACAGGACCCTAATAATAACATTACAGTAAAAACCCGCGTATAAGAACTTACCATTTTGCAAGTCAGCCTAACTAGGTTCTTATGTCTTGGGTATTTAGCGGGAAATGAGGCTGTTCAGGTTCTTATATTGGTTCTTATTTCATTCAGGGCTTCCACGAACTTCTTTTCTTCAGATTCAAACTTCAGGCCTATCATTTACTGTCAGTTCAGATCATTTGAGTTTATGAGGTATTATTCCCAACAGAAATTTGTGGAAGAATCAGAAGTGTCTATATAATCCAGAGAAAAGCTTTCAAAAGCTTCTCATCGGGTAATATAAACATTTTTGATTCTTCCACAAACTTCTGTTGTGAATAAGACCCCATGGTCTCTACAAATAACAACCTATTTCAAATTCCAGGCTGAATGGGTTCTTATGCGATGAGGATCTAATTGGAGAATTTCAGCCTGCAGGTTCTTAAAGGGGCTCCGTCGTCAAAATGTAAACAAAACGATGATTTTTGCAGTTTTTTGAAAGGTGATATCACACAGGATTTTCGTATTTTTTTTTCAAAATGAAAGTTGCTGTTTGGGCATTAATCCTCGTACTTCACTAAGGAACAAACCAAACAATCATATCTTCTACGATTGCTCGGATATAAGTGGATTTTTAACGGTCACTTTTTTGTGGCTTGGGTGAAGCCACCAAACAAACTGCAGAGAACAATTGATGAACAATGGATAATCCCCGACACGTGCGAGTTTACGGATTTGTTTACTGTTTGACGACTGAGCCCCTTTAATCCACTAGGTTCTTATACGCGGGTTTTTACTGTATGCTTGTCATACTGATTGATAGGTTATTCCTGTATAAAAATTCGTATACTATCATCATTATCATTATCATCATCACCATTATTTCTAGATTGATTACATTTTCGTAGCATAGTCGTAATGAGCACCATTTACAGGCCGATGAAGGATCAAACAGCTTGAGCCAACAATTCAATTCAATTTTAAAGTGTCTGTTTCTGTTGCGATAACTGGGACTATGCAATGAGTCTATAGTTTTCTCTTAAATAAATAGTTGAATCCATTTTTCCCGCGTTTAATATTAGAAGTATGTTTTTTTTTGGCTTGAGTAAAGCTTTCTAAAGTCAAAGTAGTACCAATCACAAGGAATAATGTTTCACGTCAAAATCTGTTTCAAATGCGAAAGAAAACCCTTTTTGCTGACTATAGCTCATACTTTCACCTTGTACGGTACCATATCCTAGGAGTGCCTGAAGTTCTTTACCAGTCTGATGCTCTATAGAAACAACCATACCTTTCATTTCCAAGCTGTTTCCTTTTCTGTCAGTCCTAAGACGGGCTTTGACACGGATTTGATTTGACAGGAAAAGCCATTTTTCAAAAGTTCATGTAGTTTTTGCAGTTGGTCGTCAAATAGGCAAAGAATTTTTGGCACTACATTTTGGTACGGTAAATTCTCTATTAATACAGTAAAAGCTCTATTAGGCCTAGGCCCCCCTGGGGCTTAACTAATTTCGGAGAATCCAGAGGGGGCTATTAGAAAGGGGGCTAAGAGAGGGGGCTATTAGATAGGGCAAGATGGATAGGGGGGCTAAGAGAGGGGACCTATTAGAAAGGGGGAGGCTTATTCACGAAGTCAAATACCAATTACATAAAAAAATATTTTCTATTTCTTGTACCCCACATTTTTGCGGAATAACATACAATTTTAAGAGTCATATACACTAATTCGACACAGTCTTTATCCAAAAGAATATCAAAATTAGCACATAATTTCGTTTAGCTAAATAAATGGACAATCTGTGGTAGCTTCAGGCACTTGATTGAAAGAGGGGACTTTATAGAGAGGGGACTAATATAAAATTTTACCTTAGAAGGGAGGGGCTTATTAGCGAAGGAGACTTAATCGTAAGGGGGCCTAAATAGAGCTTTTACAGGAAATCTAGTACATACCAAGGCCACGATGTGGTGAAGGTGATTCATCCACGTATTTCATCACTTCCGTTCGCTTGTTTAAGAAATTCCATCGATAAAGGATATCTGCATAGGCCTTTTTGAAACAATCATACTGTCTTCCCATTAAAGGATCTAGCAACCTACGGCAAAATAAATAAAACGTTGCAGATCAATGGTCAGATTTGCTGTAGACTTGCTCCAAGTCTATTCATTGGACTATCAGCATTAAAATGATATGATTACTCCTGCGGGGACGCAAGCTACTAAGGTGACACTGCGAAGGAGAAACGACTGCATTAAAGATTTTTAAAACAATAGAATTATTAGGGATTTTTTACGGACTTTCCTTGAAAACAATAGGATTTTTGCCAAAGGTGTACGAGATTTTTACAGAGTGATACACCCCTCATAAAGCCCGAGGTCTTAAAAGTACAGACCGAGCTTGCGATTACTACCTGATAGCTTCTACTTTTGACTTATAGCCTTTAGTCAAACGCATTTTGTAACTGTTATGTCGCCTGTTCATTGTAAGTCTCATTGGCCTAAATCAGTTTCTGTGGTGACAAAAACGCGTCCTTGTATCGTATTAGGCTGTTTTAACAACAAGGCGCGGACATCTCCGAAGGTTGGGACGCTCAGAGGTTTTTGGAGCATTCCAATTTTCAATCCTTTTTATCTCAAAAAACTGCTCATAAAGAGGAATACTCCTTGAAAATAGTTTGTGTTCTCCTGTCTCCATTGGTTATGAATATGCTCACATAAATAGTTCTTACTTTCCATATCGACGTTCTATTTTTGGTGGGCGGCCTTCAAAAGTGTAATTTTCAGGTTGTCAACTTCATAACAGAACTTACACAAAGCCCCAGGAGATTCCCAAAAATTTTGAAGTTGATTTCGCTTAGTAAATTACATCCTTGAACAAAAGAATTCTGGTAGCATCTTCTCAGCTCACGTTTTCTTGCTAAAATAGTCTAATTCAAGCTACGGGGAAACCGCGGAAAACACTTAGTTTTGAAGGTACAGTTAGTCGGTATAGTTAATCTACAAGATCTAAAATCTACATACTTGGAGTTCTTGCGATATTCATATTTAGCCTCATCAACTGATTCACTTCTTTCGACAATAAACGCAGGAGGAGACATACTGCCAGCTGCTGATGACGTAGAGGAAGTGCGGTATATTCCATAAGGAAAATCAGGGGACACTTGTGATTGGCTGTCTGAATAATTCATTCTTAGTTTCCTCATTGTCTGAAATAAATTCATTCAAATTATTATGTGAAGCAACAGCAGAAAATTATGAAAGAAAAGGCGAATGATCCTTTTGTTTTTGGTACTGTGTGGTATGATGGTCACAACTTTAGTCTGTCTCAAATTAGATTTCTTTTCTATGATTTATTTATGATTTAGCAGAGCGTCCCTGGCGGCATCTGAATTTCATAAGTAGGCACCAAGGGTTCCAATTGGAATAAAAAACGGCTTCTGTGTTTTGTTTGATAGTCGGTGTTTGTTTGTTTATCGTTGCTTGTTGGCTGCAGGAGAGATGTGCTTGATCACACCTCTTGTGGTACAGTCGTGTAAATCGTCTTGTGAATCGTCTTGTATTATGTTGTAATCGTATTGTTGATTCAATTTGTGTTGCATCAATTAGAAAATTCTTGTAATATTAAAAAAAATTGTATTAGCTTTACTTCGTTGTTGTTAACTTATTTTGTAGTTTTTGTAATTTTTCACGGATGTACAAAAAAAATTAGATTTCACATGAACAAGGATAGATTTTGTACCACAATAGCATCAGTTGCTTTTGACTGACACCTCAATTCAAAGCGATTAGCGATTGCAGACAAAGGAAATTCTCTCAACCAGTAATAATTCAAGATGAACAACGCGGCAAATGTTGCCCCGAAATCAGTATGGCAAACTCTCGCCTTGTGCACGCGAAAGGTGGCTTTTAAGAGAAGCTATGTGCTTATAACGAAAGAAGAAGGGTAAATCCAAAGAATTGCCTGGTGGATTTTATTTACTTGATTCAGAAGCCGAGGAGAAGGCATTTTACTTCTAGCGTATTAGCGCTTGAATGAAACAATTACCACACAGCTCTTAAATCAAACAAGTCACTTCATCTTGTTACAGAATGTCACACGTTCTTTCATGCGGGTCTTAACTTTGATCTCAGGCTAGCCTTGACTGTAGTCTTGAATTCAATAAGATCTTTAACAGTGTGAAAACGCAAAGAAATAGAAAAGTTCCTTGCAATTGTCCAATGTTACGTTCACAGACTGCGAATCCTCTAACTCATACACACATAACCCACAGACAGCAAATTATATCACAGACAGCAAATCTTCTAACTCAAAGTTAAGGACTGGAAGCTAGAAAGAAACAAAAACTTTTGGCGTAGACTTACATATGACACTTCTGGGTAATTATTAGAACCAATTGTATACCCCTTCTTTGCTTTAACAGGTGACAGTGTCAAGCTGTTTGGTAACTGCTGCTTTGATAACACACAGCTGAGCAGAGCTAAAGTTTGAACATCCCGTATCTTCATATAATAACTGAATCTGTAATAGAGAATACTTTGTTTTTAGACTGATAGTCTTTCTTAGTATGTTTCTTAAGCCCCATTTACGCTACAAGCTTCCAAAGAGGTGAAGTTTGAATTTTTACAAAATTCGATTCACAATCTCCCATGCAAAAGAAACAAGTCTCAAAAGCACTGTGGTTAATTAGAAATATGAAAAGCGACCTCAATATTACTACACTGCAAGAAAGACCTCTAAAAATACAATTTCTTGAGTCTCCCTGAAAATAACTATGCTTAAGTTCATTTAAGTAAAATTGGCCTACCGTAAAAGCTTTATTTAGCCCCCACTCTCTATTAAACTCCCTCTCTAATAAGCCCCTCTCCTCTGAGCCAAAATTTTCAATAAGCCCCCCTCTCTATCAAGTCCCCCACTTAAATCAACTGCCAGAGGCCACAAAAAATTTTCCATTCATTTAGCTAAGCAAGTTTGCATGTTAACTTTGATATGGTTTGGGACAATACTGTGTCGAATTTATGTAATTGACTTGTAAAATTGTATGTTGAATCCACAAAATATTGGGTAAAATAAACGGAAAAGCTATCATATTTATCCTTCACATCTGATTGTTTGAATTTGAGCCCCCTCTCTAATAAGCCCTCTCTATTTCAAGCCCCCCTCTGGAGGGTCCGAAACTAAATAACCCCCGAGGGCCTAATAGAGCTTTTATGGTACTTATAATAGTTGCTGTTCCAATATTTCACGCCATTCTGTAATGAATGAACGTCAAAACATAAATTTTCCATCTCTGAATTGAATGTCTGCAAGCATAGGAATCATTCGTCGTACATAGCCGATTGCTCGTGGCCCATGGTCGAAACCGCCAAAGCCTCATTTTCAAGGACCAATCAGACGGCTAAAAAACGAAGGAGACAAAAGATACCCGTGAAGATTTTCCTAAATTTTACCTACCTTCATATAACGCAACCAGGACAAAAAACTGCTTGAGATTTCCCGAATTTCTTTAAAGCAATCTACTCTCCAGATGTTTGGGAGTAAAAGTTTGGATGCCGGTTAAAATATCTCCAGGATTGGTGGAGTTATGGCCACAAACAAAGCGACAAGGCACTGAACCTTGAACAATAGAGATTCTGGCCGGGAGACAATAGTAATAACAATAGTGATTGTTGTCGGTAAGAACGACCCGAAAACGCCACAATCTGTGTTTTCAATTGTTCTTGCTATTGTCTTTCGCTAAATTTTCTTTTATTGAGGATTCAATGCCCCTACGGTTTCTATGTGAATTGAAAAAGTCTACAAAGGCTTGTTCGCGCATTTCAAGTCATGTGGCAATACTCTAGGGAAGTTTCTGTATTGTACTACTTTTTACATTCATGGCAAAAGTTTGCTCGTTGCGAAATAACTTATAAAATTCAAAAGAGGTTTTATCAAGAGACTTTATCACCTGACTTGAAGTGGCGTAAACAGGTCTCAACAAGACTTCGCCGATTTTGTCTATTGGAGAGGCAATAACTCCGCCAATCCTGAAGATATTCTAACCGGCATCCAAACTTTTACTCCCAAACATCTGGAGAGTAGATTGCTTTAAAAAAATTCGGGAAATCTCAAGCAGTTTTTTGTCCTGGTTGCGTTTTATGAAGGTAGGTAAAGTTTAGGAAAACCTTCACGGGTTTCTTTTGTCTCCTTCGCTTTTTAGCCGTCTGATTGGTCCGTGAAAATGAGGCTTTGGCGGTTTCGACCATGGGCCACGAGCAATCGGCTATGTACGACGAATGATTCCTATGCTATGTCTGTCTGCATAAACTCGTAGCTTTGCTGTCCATCAGTCTAGAAATAGCGATAACTACGATTATGTAACAAGTCTACTCTGAGAGAATAAGTTGTGTTATCTTTAACTTACAGTGATTCAATCAATCGCCTTCCAAATGGATGAAACGCCCAAGGGCTTTCGTCATAGTTGTCACCAGGCCCAAGACATTTCTCCATCACCATAGAAACAAGTGACCAAGTTCTCACCAAATCAGCTCGTCCAAGTAATTTTGCAGCATTTGAGTTAATTTTGCAAATTTCGTTTACATCCTGACCAGCAACACTGAAATTGTCGAAAAACACCGATCAGTGCTAGAAATCTATAAACTATCAATTATAAACTTCTACCTCTACTTCTACGCGATTAATTGACCACTCGAAAATTTTCATCAATTCAAATGAATAGCACTGTTGAATGATAAAAGTATCTTTTGGTTTTTTAAATATTTTTTTCAATCTGGAATTACCAACTATTTTGTATGATTGGCTGATGACGCCATTTTGTTTCCAAAAATTAAAGAAAGTATAGTAAAGAAAGTGGACTACGTTTCCAAGTAGAAATCTGATTAAAAACATTTTTGCAATTAACATACCTTTCGAATTATCATATTAATAGACCACTTCACAGAAAGAAAAGGATCATGGGTAAGTAGGGCAAAATTTGATTCTTCGAACGCATGTTTCAACAAAATATTTCATTCCTTTCATCTCGGCGTACTATCTAGTTCTGGCTCTTATTCGCTCAAACTTTTATCAAACTTCATGCAAATAACACAGCACTTACCTCGAACATAGGGCTTTGCATTTTCAGTTTCCTTTTCGGTATGGACTTCGCTAAATTTATTTGCTTCCTTCACAAACTGCGGTCTTCTTCGTGATTGACACCCAATCACAAGTCTTTACTAGCAGACCCCTGCCCCTCTTTTCGATTGCTAGAACCATGTACAACACAGCATACAGTTGATTTTCAAAATGAAGGTCCCTCATACCTTTGTTTCAAATTCCAAAAACTCTCATTGCCGTATCTTTCTTCCTTCAAACAAAATACGCTTGTATCATTTCACTTTCTGTGTTTGAGGCTCTGTCTGTTCTCAAATCGATTCGAACGCACCTGGGAAACCCTTCTGAAACTGTCTGGGAATGTCAACCAAATGCGACAGGGGGAAAGCCAAGGGGTGCGGGTGACAAGGGGACAAAATTTCAAGAAACAGATCTTATAGTTGTCTAGCCTTTTTTGTCGAACACATACTTTTCAACGAAACGGCCTGTAGCTACTGTATTCTCGGAAGGTATTTGAGCAAGGCTTAACAATCTTTGTTTAGAAGTGTTT
The DNA here is from genome assembly GCA_039566865.1 of Aurelia coerulea. Lineage (NCBI taxonomy): Eukaryota > Metazoa > Cnidaria > Scyphozoa > Semaeostomeae > Ulmaridae > Aurelia > Aurelia coerulea. Next base: position 2,737,458 of record CM076948.1, read on the forward strand.
AGGGTGGGACAGGAAGTAAATATGACGATTGTTGTGGAAGAAACTCTGAGAACTGAAAATGTGATGATTTTAAAAAGCTTTCAGTTGGCTTAAATTCTTAGTTTCTTATGAAAAGAAATACGGGTATCGTCTGTTGCATCAGTTCAAGTTTTGAAAATTTCAGTATCTTCTTGCTGAATCAAGGGTCAAATAAAATTTAATCTGAAAGTTAGAAAGAAAGATTTGCGAAGAAATGTACACTCATTTTCGAGTATACTTAATATGAGATTAAAGTTTCCAGGGCTGGAAGGTAGTTTCTTAAATTTTAGAATAATTTCGCTACAAACGATTTCTAACCAGTTTCTTATCTTTTTTTATGGAAGTGTACAGTTACACGTATTTGTTGAGCTCTCAAATTACTTAATAAGATCTCAAAAACAAGTAAATAACATAATTCGCACTCAAAATAATGTCAATACAGTTGCTATAACTGTACACTGTCAAAACATTTTGAGTTGAAAGGAAAATTAGAATTGTAAATTACAAACGTTTTTAGCTCTTTCAATTCAGGTAGGGTTGTTTCTTAACTTTCAAAAATTGAACCTACCGTTTCTTATAATCGGTTTCTTATAAAGAAAAATGAGTGTATGTCAGTCATGCTATTCTCTGTTATGAACTGCGCAAAACAGGCAACTGCTGAAAATTGAGACATAAATAGTGGAGGCTGAGCAATATTCTTCTAGAATTCTTAAAAATTGGATGATTCTGAGCCTGAATATTCTTATGAACATTATTCTTATAAAAAAGAGTACATTCAATAAACCCAAATGGAGCTTCATCAGGGTTGACTAAACCCCATTTCTAGACTCTTTCTTGCAGGCCGTTTCCTATCACTTGAAATTTGTCTTCTCATTCAAACCCGTCTGCATTTGACCCCTCCGATACCTCGTATTTCTAGCATCCTTCAACAACTCTTCCAACAGAAACTACATTCGCTCCTTTTTTAAAAGAATGCTATTAATTCCAGCCTCGCTCTAGAAATTTTCATTATAAATCTGAAAACATTATTAAAGTATTCTTGTTTTTTTTTCAAATCTGATATGGTTCCAGGCAAAAATAGTACGAGGAAATGGTGGAACGACAGATAAATTTAAGCAGCTATAAGCAGGCAACTGCTGAAAAATATGAGAAATGAGACACAAATATGCCAGCTGAGGCTGAGCGATATTCTTATGATATTCTTAAAAGTTGGATGAATCTAAGCCTGAATATTCTCATAAATATTATTCTTATAAAGAAAGAGTGGTATGAGAGGATCAGGGTAGGAGGTAGATACACTCATTTTTTTGTAAGAAACTAAGGACCGCGGCTGGTAGGCAGTTTCTTAAGTTTTTGGGTCATTTTGCTACCAAAAGTTTCTTACGTGTTTCTTATATTTTTATTGCCGGAAGTTTAGAGTTGATTTTGTCTTGTCTAAAGGGCTCCCGAATCACTTAGCAAGTCTCTCAAACGAGTAAATAACATAATTCGCACTCCAAATAATGTCCAAACAGTTGCTTTAGCTCCCAGGGGGGGGTACTCATTGACTTTTAGTACGGGGGGGTCCGTGCCAATATTTGGGGTCTGAAATTTTACATCAAATCAATATTTGGGGTCTGTGAATTACAACATGGACAACAATTGAATATTTGGGGTCAACAAATCTGAGGAAAGAAAGAATCCTGCAATTTGGCCCTGAAGTTGCGAATCACGAAATAAATGCTTTGGTATTATTCAAAAACTGAGAAAAATCAAGAGGCTCAAATTGAAATCATTCAAAAACATGTAAGGGGCCCCAGAAATAGATAACAATATTTGGGGTCTCCAAAACATTAGACTCAATATTTGGGGTCCCCAAATCATTAGGCTTAATATTTAGGGGTCAGCAAAGAAAAAGTGGCACGGACCCCCCCGTATTGAAAGTTAGGGAGTACCCCCCCTGGGCTTTAGCTGTACAATGTCAAAATATTTTTTGAGTGTGATAGGAAAATTAAAACTGAAAATTACAAAAGTTTCTTAGCTTTTTCAATTCAGGTAGGGTTGTTTCTTATCTTTCGAAAAATTGAGCCTACCGTTTCTTATAAGCAGTTTCTTATAAAAAAAATGAGTGTATTTCTATTGATGTAGAAAAACTTTGCGTGGACCCTGTCCACCTCCTCAATAAGATTTTAAGGGCCCTTCTTTTGTTGTTGTCATCTTTGTTGTACAAAATTAAAAGGTATCACTTATTTCTAATGAGAACTTTGGATCAGGCGATAGTATTAAAGGTTTCTCAGTTTACATGATATTTTTCGCATTTTAGTACCGCAAGTTTCTTAATGTGTTGCTTATTGTTTAATTCATGAATTGTCATGCTGTCTCCAATACTGCTGCAGATATGTTTCTTGGCATTTAAACATGCTCAAAAGGAAAATGGCTGGTCAAGTTTTATCAAGAATAGATCTGTTTCTGGAAACTTTGTCCCTGTCCCCTACTTGGTTCACCCATTTGCTTACCCCCTGATGCATTTGGTGACATTTCCAGACAGTTTCAGAAGGGTTTCATAGATGCGTTCGAATCGATTTGAGAACAGACAGAGCCTCAAACACAGAAAATGAAATGATACAAGCGTATTTTGTTTGAAGGAAGAAAGATACGGCAATGAGAGTTTTTGGAATTTGAAACAAAGGTATGAGGGACCTTCATTTTGAAAATCAACCGTATGCTGTGTTGTACATGGATCTAGCAATCGAAAAGAGGGGCAGGGGTCTACTAGTAAAGACTTGTGATTGGGTGTCAATCACGAAGAAGACCGCAGTTTGTGAAGGAAGCAAATAAATTTAGCGAAGTCCATACCGAAAAGGAAACTGAAAATGCAAAGCCCTATGTTCGAGGTAAGTGCTGTGTTATTTGCATGAAGTTTGATAAACGTTTGAGCGAATAAGAGCCAGAACCAGATAGTACGCCGAGATGAAAGGAATGAAATATTTTGTTGAAACATGCGTTTGAAGAATCAAATTTTGCCCTACTTACCCATGATCCTTTTCTTTCTGTGAAGTGGTCTATTGATGAGACAATTTGTATTACATTTATTCAACTCAGCCGAAATTTTTCTTGAAAAATAAGATACGACTTTATTTCCATATGTTATCCAGGTAATTCGCAAACAAAATGACATCATCAGCTGATACTTAAAGTCAGTGGATAATTTCAAAGCGAAATGAGGTATCAAGAAAATTGTGAAAGGATTCCTTATCTTTAGTGCTGTTCATTTGCATCAACAAAACTTTTCATTTCAGGTTACCCTTAAAGAAGATTATGTCAATGTAAAAAATGAAAGGAAAACACCCAAGACAACAGCACACGCCCACACTACATGAAACTTTTGAAGCATGAAATGTTCAAACCTGCGATACAGCCTCATCAACAAAGCATGGGTGTCAATGTCAAGACTAGAGCAGCTACTCTCAGTATCGGATTCCAGGTTTTCCGGGATCTGACATTACTTTCAAGCAACGTAAACTGCATTCACGATTAATTGTTGACAAGTCCCTCCCCTCGTGCGCAACGATTACAGCTAGCATGTTTAGCTATGTTTCATAAAACTATCAAGGGTTAGGGTGAACAATCTACTCTTGCTGCAGTTTCAAAATTTGGAACGATCTTACCAGAAGCTCGAAACTGCAAAGTTTTACAACCATTCAATTAAAGTAAATATCTAGCAAATTCTCATATCCAGCATCATTTGCAATTAACATTCATAAGCTCAGAACTAAGGATATGCAGAACTAAGGATTTGTTGTGCTGGCTGACTACTTAAGAAGAAGACTTTTTGCTACGTTACGGTAAGCTTCCCTTAATGGGATATATGAACATTCAGATGCTAAAGCTCAAAACTTACACATAATCTCTTCCTAATGATTTTTGAATTGGCAGGAGTCCAGAAACATCTGAAATTACGACAACTCCGGAGGCCCGTCTTCTAACGCCGCCACCTGACACATCTTTCTCCTAAGGAATATCAAGAGAGCTACATTTAGAATTTTAAAGAAAGACTTAGGATACATAAGAAATCTCACAATGACGGAATCTTTCTTATACCTAGCATTCAAAGAAATGACGAGGAAAGTCTTTACAAAACCAGTTTTTTTAGCGAATCAATGGCAGGAATGAAATTTAGTACGAGAAGCAAGTTTGTACAGAAAGTCCTTAAATTCTGTGAAACGTTCTTAACCGTAATGCACTTTAGAGCCTTAGGGACTGTTCATTATTTACAGAGGGGTTGGTACTGAAGAGAAATGTTTTCTTGTCCAAAAAATCTTCTTACCCAACACTAAAAGTGACAGCAAAAAACATCTACCCAACAATTTTCAGGTTGTAAAAATTTTGTCCAACCCCTACCTATAAACATGGTTTCAATGTCAAACGATGTAAATTATCAATTCAATACTGTAAATATTCACGACAAAGATGAACAAAGTAGACACTGAAAGTGAAATGGATAGTGTTGATGATGTTGATAATGATATTGATAATTTTGGACTTTAAACATTTGGCATTAATTGGTGGGAAAATTTTGTTTTCACAACCTTGAAATTACATGAAAAAATATTTACCCAACCTTTTATGTTAGAAAATTTCTCTGACCCAACCCATTTCTCTTCGGTACCAACCCCTTTATAAATAATGAACAGTCCCTTAGAGTTAAAAATCTTCTCGTGGAATGGGAATTGATATCTACGTTGCGAAGTAACTTGTGAACAGGATTGTCTGAAAATATTTTAATGGCTTCTAGGTACCTTAGTTGGCCACAAACATAGTACAAAAGAGATGACCTAAATGATATCACAAAGTAACTTACAAAAACAGATGTATCAAATGATTCTTCCACTGTCATATTTGAGATGAAAGCAGGCAATGCAGACATTGACCTGTAAATGAAAACCCAAAGGGGTCAATGAAATAAATTCGTTTGGCAATTGGATGTGTGTTGAATTCATAGGCTATAATTAATTGTTTTACGAAGTACGGACGTATGGGGTGGGGGAGAATCTCTTGGAGAGAGCATTTGTAGAGCCCCCTTCCTACAATTTGGTACCATATCCCTGCAATGACAGGCAATCAATCATAGGGGATACGTAGTTTTGGGCAAATAAAGCAGAAGCAAGCATGGAAAACAGATGAAGGTGAATGTGAAGTTGCGGTTCTTAGCACCAAGCGCTGGGATCACATAAGTAGAATAGGCCTAATCGAGTCCGCGACCCCTTGTCATGACGCTCAAGTGGTGGGGCTCTACCGGGTATCGAGCCCTGTCCGCCTGACTGTTCTGGCTGCAAAAGCAGTGGATTACACTGCGCCACAACACCTTCAACACAGATGAAACACCGGTTCGGTTCCTCTTGTTCATGCAAAGAAAAACAGGGCCTTGAAGGGGGACCAAACAAGGAACATTAGGTCACATAACTAGGACTTGTCTTCATGTCTGGAATCTAAACTTTGAAATGCAATTTCCAAAACATAAACAATGTACCTGAGAGTAATGTCTGTTCCTTCACTATTAACTTGAGTAAATTTTGCCGGTCTTGTAAACACTACAAGTTTGTCTGTAAATGGAAAGATGAGATGATTATAATCAAATTTCATTTATAAATCATACATTTGAAATTTTTACCCAGCTTTGAAATAACGCATTTTACTGTGAGCCACCCGAAAAATATTCCTTTGAACCAATCTACCGGGTGACCCAGAAAAAAGTGACCCAACACAATCTGTCACAGACAATTAAGTAAATGACCGATTGAAATGCTTCAAACGTTGTTCTGTCGCTAAAAGGCTAGCCTATACTTTGAGTATTTTTTGCAATTTTTTCGGTACGGTAAATTTCCAAAATTAAGGATTACGAGGAAAAAGGCATGCCTGAAATCCTCTAACAGTCGTCAAAAACAGGGAATCGATTTACTGCCATTTCAAATCTTCAAAATAACGAGGAGCGTGTTTCATTTCAACCTGGGAATAGGCAACCCAGTCAGAGGAAGTCTTCAGAGAAATTTTATAGTCCCTAGGTACTTAAAAATATTCTCAGGCAAAATGAAACACGCTCCTCGTTGTTTTGAAGATCTGAAATGGCTTTAAATTGATCCCCTGTTTTTGACGACTTTTTGAGGATTTCAAGCCTGGCCTTTTCATGAAAATCTTAATTCAGGAACTTTACCGTGCCCAAAAAAATTTCAAAAGATACTCATAATGTAGGCTAGTCTTTTAGCGACAGAACAACGTTTGACATATCTCAATCGGCCACTTAGTTCTTTTCCAAAACAGATTGCGTTGGGTCACTTTTTTCTGGGTCACCCGGTGGTTAAAAGGTGGTTCGTACAACACTGTACATAATGGAAAACAGGACTCAAAGAAAGTTACTCACCAACTCCACAAAATCTGGCACCAGAAAATCGAGGAAATGGTACAGCCGGATCCTGGTAGCTACCATATGAATCGGTGGCCCCCCGTCTTGGGTAGAAAGATGGCAGTGACGGAGGTGGTGAAAGGATAGTTTCAAACAGTTCATCTCTCATCTATGGATTAAAGAAAAAGCTAGGGTTACCAAGGAAAACCAAAAGGTGGAGTAGTCTGATCGAATTTTTTTTCCAACTGAGGCTGTCGTATTCGCTAACAGCCTTTGAGGCAAAACGCCTGAAAACGTCTCGCAAACAAAGTCGCAAAATGCATCCGAAAGGCCTTGTTTAAAGCCCCATTAGAGGCTTTTCATAGGATTTTCAAATATTTTGATTTCAAGTGATTCTTGATGTTGATACCATAAAATTAAAAAATGTTTTAATAGTTTGATTTGCAAAGCGTATTTGCGTCCAGAGACATGAAAAGTTGTGAGTAAAATAAACAGAAAAATACCTTTAAGATATTTAAATTATGATCTTACCGAAAGTTCTTCAATCTGCTGAACTAGTTGTCGTACGCAAGGTTCAAGGCACGTTCTGTTGTACTTAACATGGGAATTTGCAGTTTCTAGTAATGCCTGCAAGGGAAAAGAGGGTCAAGTTAAGGATACTTGCAGGTCTGGAAGTACAAAGATTGTAAGAGTCACAGAGTATATCAATATGAATAATCGAGAGAGATTCCAAATTCCAACTTTTCAAAAAATCGTTTGTTTTCCATATCTTAAATTCCTATCATCTTATGCATACAGGAGAATAAAGCTAGGAAACAAAGGAAGAAAAAGCACGCCTTACTTTCATCAGCCTTGATCTTAAATCGTGATCCACATTCGTGTCTTTTGAGAATTTGAAATTTGGTGGAACATTGTTTGGATACGCTGGTGGAAACGATATGTTCACTTTGACAAGATGAGGTCCAATCTTTGCTGAAACTCCACAAACTCTTTGTTTGGCATCCAGCTGAAAAGGTGAAAAATATGACACTTTTAAAAATTTCCCAATCAAAATAAATATATTTTCAAATCTCATCAGAAAACATTAGCATGTACAAAGCAACAACAATAGTAAACTTGCCCCAAGTCTATTTCGTCAAAAAAAATTTCGTAAAAAAAATTGAAGGGAAAAATGAAAGAAAAACATGTGTCGTAGGTAAAGAGAAAGGACACAAGGTCATCGATTTTCCACTACGAACGACACTTACAACAATTGGATACAAGGATAATATCTAGTTAAATAAAAAAAGGACACTACAAAAAGTGAGATTGGTATCAACAATTAAATATCTTACTGAACCAGAGTTCTCTTAAAAGTCTGAATTTCTTTCCAATAACTCTTTTCGTTTTTCAAGAGCCTTTTTATTCAGTGTGACTCAGGCTATTGATCTGACAGCTTAACCATTAAACTACTCTCAAAATCAAGGAATACACAAAAAGATCAATCAAAGATCAAGAATAGAAAAATCAACAGATACTCAAAAAGTGGACCAAATCTGCCAATCTCATTCTGACATCACATGTCTTAAGTCAACACCTAAGAAATATCTGTGCAACACAGTCTGGTTTCTAGTACTGGAGACTGGAACACTAACAAGCGGCAGCAAGAAAATGTTTTTTGATCTATGAAGAGATATACAGTACGGGCCTTGCTCTTATCAAAATGACAAGAATTCTTATGAAGTTTCAAGAAATCTACATATTATCACAAGAGTTCCTGAGCCATAAGAAAGACTGTAAATTTTTCAAACGAGAATTCTTAGGCAGGAAAATCATGTAATGTGCGCAAGACCTGTGTTGCATGTGCCACTGTTAGGCGACATTACTTCTCTGTGAAGGAGAAGCAATTGCTCACAGCTCCACGAATGAGTTGAATCACAGTGGAAGCGATAACAGTGAGATATACCCCAGAAGATTATGGCAAATATACCACACTATGCTAGATATACAAAATGATATACACACCATTTCAAATGAAACAATCGGATTATTGATATTAATCAAATCAAATTCTTTTTGCAATTCTTTCAATAATTCCCCTTCTCCTTTGTGTTCATATTCCTTGTCTCCGTGTGATTTTGATAACTCATAATCTTGAGGCATTTCTGCATAACTTGATGATACCCCCGTGTGCTCCTCTTCCATAGCCTTCTTAATTTCAAGCTCTATGTTCTTGTGTATGGGTGAAAGAGGGGGGCTGCCGGGAGGGGATGATGTGCTTGTGATGCTACGATGTTGATGGTGACGATCTGAGTGCTCACTGCAAGCCTGTAATCGATTTGAAAGTGTTTATTAATTGGTGGATCAATAAATCAATAGTTGGATGTATCGAATAATGAATCAATCGACTTATAATGAAAGTAACTAAAAATTACACAATATGATAAATCAGTTGGCTTTTGACAAGTTTTTACCATGATAAAACTATTCAATGTCATAAAATTAAAGGAGAAACAGCAAAATAAATGATAGAAGGGCATGTGATCGGAAAGGTGTTCCAAAATTTTCAAACAGCGCAGCGAGTGAATTTTTTCACTAAGTTTGTAAGAAAAGTCTGTTCTTTCATCCATTCGTTGTCCGATATACGGTATCAGATATAAGTTGCTTGTTTGCACGTGCGGCTATATCAAACGATGAATACATAAAATAACATTACAAATAGTACATAGCCTGGAGCTTAAAAGACTAGATGTTTCAGGGTTAACCCTTCATCAACAGTAAAGAAAAAAGCAGTTGGGATGGTTCAGTGATAGCATGCTTAACTACCAATCTGAAGGTTGGTGGTTCGAGTCCCCGCCCTGCCGAACCTGCTACGTAGAGTGAGGAGAGTCGCCAACTCTCTGTAATTCCAGGCTAAAGGAATCACGAAGTGTGGTCACATCGAGAGGAAGGACCAGGACGCTGCTTCGATAAGCTTAGCTTCTCAGCGTCCTCAAGCTACCTTCGAATGCTAGGTAGAAATATATAAAAAAGAGTAAAAAAGAGTTGCTCTGAAGATGCCCTAGTGGGCGAAACCAGTCAGCACTGAAATAAAGAATAAAAAGCGCAAAAGACCAAATTGATGCCTGTTTTCTTCGGATGGTTAGGCCCTCTTCAACGGTACACTTTATAGAAAAGAGTACATTGAAGTGTAGGAAGCAGAAAAAAAATGACCGATAGTGAATGGTGTATTGATAGAATTGAGAAAATACGCAAGAACGCGAAGTAATATGTAGGATATGTCCGCTTTCTACAAAGGGTAGCGAATAGATGTTCAGTTAATCCTCGCCGCTATAAAATTAATCTTAAGACACGTAAAATAATCTTACAACTCACTTTTATTGTTTTATGAGAGACTGACCATAACTTGAGTGTTTGATCCTTCGACCACGTCACCAACTGATATTCGATTTGCCCTGCCAAAATGGAACATAGTAAATGATTTAGTAGACCGATATAAAATAAGTGGGCAAACAAACAAACAAACAAACAAGACTTGCTCCAAGTCTGTTCCGTGGTCTGTCAGCGCTAAAATATTTAATTACCTCTGCGGGGGCGTAAGCAGCTATGAGTATGCTGTGAAGGAGAAACTAGAGGGAAACCAAACTGCAATTCTTTTAGCGCTGATAGACCACAGAGTAGATTTGAAGCAAGTCTAATAATTTGTGGGTCGTTGTCGGAGAAAATTTGGCAAAATAACGTACAAAAACTGCATTGTTTAGCCATTTTAGCCCCCCTTCCACCTCCAGAGAGATACGTTTAAGGTGGTTTACGCTAAAGGTGGATCTGCACTTAAGGTGGCTCACTACTAACAATTTCAAAATCATGACACTATAAGGTAGTTCACTACCTGGTAAAAATAAGTGAAAGAAAACACACACACAGAAATTGGTTAAGGTGGCTCGGTACTGATAAATCTTTCACAGTGATACACACTCTTGGTGTCCTATCGCTCATGCACAAACCTTATCAAGGATTTAGGCATATTTCAAAGGATTTTGAGAGAAGCATTTCTATAAAATTGCTTGCAATATGAGAGCGATAAGACCAACTTTGACAAATCAAGTTTTCTTATCTAAATTAACATGTTCGCTACACAGGAATGATCAGTGTATAGGAAAATGATGAAGAGTTCGAGAGCTACGAGCTTTCAAACGACTAAACTTCTTTTTGACGTACCCTTTATTACACCATATGAAATTGAAATGCTAAATGACCAAGATTGATAATCCAAAGATGATAAATAGAGCGTATGGGAAACAAGTTTACCTCTTGACTCTCAAGATCTCCATCGAAACTCGAGAATAACATCTTTTTGACCCACCATTTATTACACCATATGAAATTGAAATGCTAATTGACAAGATTGATAATCCAAAGACGATAATTACCATATGGGAAAACAAATTTACCTCTTAACTCTCGAGATCTCCATTGAAACTCGAGAATAACATCTTGATGGCCACTGAAAGTATGGACTGGGGATGAAAGATCGTAGGAATTCCACAAGTGTAGATTGTTTTCATCTCGCCTCATAGATGGTACTGCAACTGTCAAGAGACCATCACCAAATGGCTGCAAAATTACACAAAAAATACATGTTTTCATATGCATTCACCATCTGCAATCTTTAGTTAAGTCTTTTCGTTCACTAACGTTCGTGAGGTATGCTGAATGCAGTACAAACAATCAACAGGCTAGGAGGTTCCCAATGATTGATCCTGTTTTGTCTCTCGAGACGATGAAAAACCATTGGAAAAGTATACTTTCTTAACTATACTTTAACTATACTTTCTAAATGATTATACTTTCGAAGTTCTTTACTAAGTTATGCACTGGTTACCAAAGAGAGCATATAATTAATCAAGCTGAATCTCTTACCGTTTGAATCACTTATCAGCGGAATCACTTATGTAGTGGTTACTACTTAGACTTATGACATTTCGTCCCTTGTTTCCCTGCGTTCTTTGATTTGCAGATATCACTTGCTCAGTAGGGACTCATTTCATTACTCTTATAAAGTGTAGCCACTTTTAGGCCAATATGGTGTGGATCCGAATTGACCAATCAAATTGCTAGAATTTAGTTTTCAACCAATAAGGAGGCGCTATTTAGACTGTTGTTGTTGTTGCGTACAAAAACGGTTGATTCGGGAAAGAGTTCTCGTAGCTGCGATAGATCTATTTTGTTTCTACAGAGGAAGATTACTGCTTGAAAGGTATGTATTTTGCGATGAGTAGGTTCGTAAAACATTATTCTTTGTACTACAAGTTTGCTTTTCAATGTTGAAGCTCTTTAAACCAGAAATTGAAGCGATTTTGTTGAGTGTACGAGAACTCCCGCTAGTTTAGGCCATTTTGACACAGGGGGCCCATTTTATAAGAGTAATGAAATGAGTCCCTTATTGAGCAAGTGATATCTGCAAATCAAAGAACGCAGGGAAACAAGGGACGAAATGTCATAAGTCTAGTTACTACTTCTAGTTTCAATCAAGCGGAATCTCTTACCGTGTATCTTGCCCTCCACACAGGTGATCCAGAACTGAGACTTGATTTGGCTTGTTTTGGTGAATTGATATTCCAGAACTTGAAAAATAAATGAATTTTTTGATTACAAAAAAGTTGTTTTCCGAAGAGACTTTGACTCGCAAATGGGATCAAATGATAAACGCTAATCAATGCTTTAAGATATGATCTCGTGTCGTAATGGTAAGTCCTCCTGCTAATAATTGTAGCATTGTGGTGCTACAAAAAATCCAAAAAATACAGCAGACATTTAAGCAAGGGTCTTAACTACAATTTCATACCTTTGCAATATTTTCGGTACATACGTTGCAACAAAATTAATTGAAAAGGGAAAGGCAATGTTATCAACGTCGAATGTCGGATCTGAAAATCCTTGCGATGACGAATAAATGATAAGGTTTGTATGTAGACACACCGGAAAACGACGAAGAAACATCAGCAAATGTGTGTGAATTTCAAGAATATATGTATTGCCTATATTTTGTCCGGCCGTGCAGGACTTCATCAGGGCTGTCAGGGATGTATACCTTGCAATCATTGACTTTTGTCAAATGCATTGCAAATTGCTGTTCTAGACTTCACGAGTGAGATTATAAAACATTTAACAAATTAACACTTTCAGTGAATGGACAGCAGCACTTTGAATTTCGATCTTTTTAAATCTTTAAGTAGATGGAAAAAGTTCAGTGTGTTGCAAGAGGTACAACATTAAGCGAAGTTTCTTACTTTGACAGTATTGTCATTACTAGCAGTTACAAAACAGCTTTCTTTTCCAGGAGACCAGTCCAAGCCATGGATCTTTGATAAATGAGCTGCTATGTATGCCAACGGAATATTTCCTTTCTGTTGGGAAAAATAAACAAAGAGAATGAAATTTTTGACCAACAGTCGAGATAACAACTAAGACTATGCTATGCTTGTTATTATCTCTAACATCTCAATGTCTGCTTCGAGAGCTATCAGATAACCGTGGAATAAACAACAAGGACAGATCATGTTAAAACAGGATCGGCTACTTTTTATTGACACCTAGATACAAAACAATTTGTGATTACAGACAAAGGGTGATACCGTAAGAATCTTCTTCGCAAAAAGGGATACCGTAAGAGCTCTATTAAGCCCCCCTCTCTATTAAGCCCCTCTCTAATAAGCCCCTCCCTCTGAACCAAAATGTTAAATAACCCCCCCCACTCATATCAACTTCCAAAGGCTAACAAAGATTTTCCATATATTTAGCTAAACAGGTTTGAATGTTAATGTTGACATGGTTTGGGATAAAACTGTGTCGAATTTATGCATTTGACTCGTAAAATTGTGTGTTCAATCGGCCAAATATGGGGTAAAAGAACTGAAACGCTATAAATATATATATTGGTCATTTGATTTTGTGAATAAACCCCCCTCTCTAATAAGCCCCCCTCTCTTTCAAGCCCCCCTCTGGAGTGTAAGAAATTAAATAAGCGCCCCCCCCCCCTACGGGGCTTAATAGAGCTTTTACGGAAATTATAAAAAAGCAAGCTATGATCATTAACTTATGCTATGGTGTTACTTACACGTGTATCCCATACTCTGACATCATCAGGTAAATCACTGTTTGGGTGATATCTTCTTCACAAAGGGGGATAATTATAAGAAAAGCAAGCTACAATGTTACTTACACGTGTATCCCATACTCTGACATCACCATCATGTGCACTGGCAAACAGAAACTCATTCATTTTGTTCCATTTTACTTGAGATGGTCCAGCTACGGAAAAAAGGGATGCATCGCATTAAATTGATGATGAAATGATGAAATACTGCTGCAACAAATAATGCCCTGAATCATGGGTAGTTAGGACCTGTTCATATGGAGGCGAGCCAGCCCGCTTACCGGGCTGGCCCGCTAAGTGAGCTGATTTCGCATTCTGTTCATATGGCAAAATCCATCCCGCCTACTGGGATAAATTGGTCACGTGCCATCGTTGGGGACATTGTTTTGCATGCCCACGCGTGCGTAGTATTTTCGTTTTCGTCTCGGCAGGCGGGCTGGAGTGTTCATAAAAATTTCCCCCGCAGATACATATCATCGCCTACCGGGCCAGCTCCTCCATAGAAAGCACACCAGCAGTGTCTAACTAAGCGGGCTGGCTCGCCTCCATGTGAACAGGTTAGGCGCCAGAGCTGTGCTTGATTCCCACAGCTTTGTTCTTTTGCGGAGGAAAACATTATTTACTACTATGGCGGAGCTGGGGTCGTTACCTCCTCTGCAGAACCATACAAAATTATTCCTCCGCAGGTACATTAGTTGCAGCGCTCTTCCATAGAATATAAGCACACAAGCAGAGCGACATTTTTGTCAGAGTGACATTCAGCGAAAAATACACGTATTGGGTCACACAGCAGATGACCTTTGCTTGTTTTATAAATTTTGAATTTCTTTCGACATTTTAGGGATGATCCTAAACTTTATAAATATCTACGTGTGAGAACAGGCTTAAAATGCTAATACCGAACTGCTAGATAAGCTCTAAAGCTGAATAATGCTACTTTATGCTGGATATGATACAGATAAATAATTTGACCTGAATTGCAGATGACTTGATAGATTATTAGCGGAGTTAGCACTCTTAGATAAATATATGATGGATGTAAGATGAAACATATTATTGCAGCGACGACAAATCAGGAGTGTTTTAAATATCGGCATTTTAAGTTAATGACACTAAAGTAAATCAACGGGGTTAAAAAGCAACTTAGCTAGGGGGACTGGGTCCATCTAAATATAACCTATTGTATTTGATGTTCTTGATCGATGGATGATTAATGGCGCCTGCCGTTCTTTTGTGCTATGTTTAGATTATGTCGCTATATTATTTACTTTAATAATGAAACGTCATTCCTCAATGCATCAACGGATCACTTTCTTTGAATTTCTTGTTCTTAAAAGCAACGATAAAATAGAAATGTCAATTTTTACACAACCCTAGAAATACCACATATTTTTGTGTTTACTTTCTTCATAAGAAACTAAGAATTTTGAGTACTTAGAGCTTCTTGCAAATTCCAGTCTTCATGTTTACTGCCTGTGCCATCCTGAACATTTCAAAACGAGTTTTTGAAGTCTTCCAATGTTTAGCCATCACTCAAGTAACTTCCAACTAATATGATATGGGAAACAAGTAAATAAAGCAAAAGCATGCTTGAGATTTCCTTTATGAAAATGAACAGAAGTTATATTCCCCAGCACTGCACTGGAGTTTCTTGAGTTCCTTACAACCGGCTTCTTATAAAAATTGCGTGTATTTAAAACATTTGTTTGTTTAAATATCTGTCTTTGTTTGCTAAAGGCTTGAAATGTCGTTCTTGTTTTATTATAACTTTTGCAGAATTTCAGCATAAAAGTCTCAATTAAGAGTACAGAGTGTAATTCTTTTGCCTGAATTTCAGGAAAGAAATTAACGTTAATTATCTTATGAAGAAATCGAATTCAGGGAATGGAAGTTAGGAAATGAATTTAGATTCCATTTGGCTTTAAACCGTGTTAGGTCAAAGCATAATATACGAAGAAATGTCACATGCAGTTGCTAACGAACATATATTTGCTAAAATTAGAAGAATTCGAAAACAACTTATGAAGTTAATGAAAGAAACTCATTTAAGGGCAGACCCCATACAGTTGTGGGTTTGGCAGCACCAGTAGCTTCTCAATTATTAATCGGGTAGAGAATAGAATAAGCAGGGGGTAAACTGACATAATACATTATTTATCATATTGATTACAAAATCAATGTTTCGTTGGAATTTGCCTCTTCAAGTCCCCCGTACGTGAGAAAGTATTTAATAGAGCATCAGTACAAAAGTGATTAGGTTATTCCTTGCAAGAACCTCAATGGGTTTAGTTTCGAAGATTTAAAAGGAAGAAACACGAAAAATGCATTTTCAAAGAACGACGTACGGTATACTGCTGTTAGGCTCTTCAAAAACGGTTTAATGAAATAAAGAGAATTCTGAGAATTCAAGCAAATAGTCCTGGGAAAATCTATGCACATTGAATTTTGATTAACAGACAGAGAAATAAAGAGCTGACATTTGCTGTATTTTATCAGAGAGAATATGAAGGATGGGCAACTTCGAGAAACTTTTTAAGCGTGGAATGCAAGGTATGTATTACCAAAACCAAAAATAGTAAAATGTAAAGATTTGGACCGATTTGGACGTCAAAAATACCAGAATAAATTTGAGCACACTGAGACCTTTTGGACTTGTGTCCTCATCAAAGTGTCATTTCGATTGATGTTACCAAAGCAGCATGCACAGATGAGCCCCAAATCGTTTTCAAGGAATACAATTTCTCAGGTAATTGGTTCTCAAATGAAACGATTCAAAATACTGCAAATCGGGCATTGCTATGAATTATTATGGGTTTTACTGTACGTTATTCTTACACATGATAATAGCTTCAAAACGGTAGCTTATCTGACGATTTGCTGTGAGTTGTATCAAACGAAAATATCAGGCAAATAGTTCCGACATTTGGAGTAAAAATAGAACAATATTTGGTCCTGCAATTAATTTTATTGCAAAGTATACTTTCAATGAAGATGCGTACAATTCCAGAAAACGTAGGAGCAAATATCTACGGTGTAAATTTGATTACAAGTTATTTTTACTGAAGTTTGCGTTTACTAATCATGAACAAGTTGCAAGGGAAGTCCAGGTAAAGTATTATTTCTTGCCTAAGATAGGTAAATGTGCTATGAAGCGTTTCCGTTTTTATTCATCCGACTCTCATAGCATCTATCTTCAATGAACATGTGAAAGATCATGTAGACTTTCTGATTGGTAAATTCTGGTTATTTCGAGCACAAGTTCTTTCAATGTTTTCATGTTATTAATTCGATCCAACGAAGAAGACTTCAGATGAACTTCGCTTGCAATTCATTGAAGAATAGTTAACGCAAATTTCAATAGGAACGGAACAGAATCAAATTTAGGCCGCAGATATTTACTCCTACGTTTTCTGGAATTTTACTCATCTTCATACTTTGTAATAAAATTAATTGCAGTTGCACGATCGAATATTGTTCACTCATCAATTCATCACTCCAAATGTTTTCGTGCTTCATCCACTCTTTAGCAGCCCTGCAGCCTCTAAATTTAGTTTCATTGTATGCTTAAAATCTATATAGGCCTCTAAAATTGTGGAGACAATTTCGATACCTTGGTTGTTATAAGATTTGCATAAACTTAATATTGCTTTCAAAATCTATGCTGTCTTGGTTACCAAGAAAAAATGCTAATGGTTTTCCCTTTATTTCGCGTGGATTCAAGTCCGGTAAACTGATTGTACTTCAGTTTTAAAGGCAGTCCGTCGCGTATCTGATATGCTGCAATAAAGTCAGAGCTCCACACAATGGATCTTTTTGTGAATCTGTGCATTTAGAATAAAGGAGAGCTGATCGTTATCACTTTCTACGGTCGTAGAAGGTCAGTAGAGTCAGCAGCCTATTCTTTGTATTGTCATTATCACCCAATCAGATGCGTGACAGACTGCTTTTGATATCCTACATTAAATGTTCTGGATAAAACTCCTTGGTGCTGAAATTAAAGAAACGATTTTATTAATTGCAACGAATTGGGTAAATCTTGTTATATTGTTGTTGATAATATACTCAAGCTTCTGTGACTAATTTGTGCAACGATTAACCTCTCTTAATGTGTTGATTTTATTTTTGCTGACAACTATTATTATTTTCATATCTCCCTATGCCCTATGTTTGTAAACTAACATTCATATTTTTCTACTAGCAGGCCTTCAAAGTCATGAGAGTTGGCTAACAGCATGAAAAGCTAAAGGTTGCAACTGAGTGACTTAAAATTGTATTGAGTTGCTGGTTATGAATACAACGTCAAGATCCACAAAATCAACAGGTTTAAAGAAAGGATTTTCATTGAATAAGACGCAAGGCTACATACACCATGCTGGAAATCTGTTTAGCACCCATCGCCACAATATGTGCGCTTGGTTTCATACTAAACGCAATCCTATTGCCTTTCATATTAAGGGAGAAGGAAAATAGAGCATTCAGAATACTTTTGCTGAGTCTATCATGCAGTGACATTGCATTAATCTTCGTCCTGCTATCAAGGAGTGTCATTCCACTGTTTCTCACCGACAATGCGTCAACCAACTTTGCAGCCTTCACTTTCGGCATATACTGCAATATGCTCAACATAATAATCCTGACGATCGAGCGAATGATAACCACATGTTCAGGCACGTGTACGAAATGTTGTGCAAGTAAATGTGGCATGATTATCATTATTACGTTCATATGGGTTGGATGCATACCGTTATCTGTGGCGTTGGGCATCTTCGATCTCTACGATGGCATACGTGATATAATGCTGACAAAGATTATTCCGTTATGCTTCGCAGCGACCTCCTTCGTAGCAATGTTCCTGCACTTTATCATGTGCTGTGTAATGCATCGAGCATTTACTCGAGATTATAATGGTCGAAGTCTGCGTTCACTTGGCCGTGGGCTGTTCTTGAGCACACGACGCGCTCTGGAATTGCGCCAAGAATATTACGATCTTGGCCTAAGCTTTGGCCTAATCTTGAGCTATCTGACTTTTAACTATCCGTTCATGTTGTATTCCTTCCTGAATTATGAACGAGTGGATCACTGCGAAGGCACACAGCATAATTTCTATAACATTGTGATTTGTCTTATGGGATGCAAGACGATAGCAGATCCATTACTTTGTATATTCTGTAAAGTATGTTTGCCAAGGTATCGGAAACAGCTCAGACGGAGTGAGAGTGAGTCCAGCACTTAAGGATAAACTATCTACGATATGATGTCACGCGTGAATACCGTCGCACTAATACGATCAGAGACCCACATCCCACATGAATGACGGAACATGTAATTTGTTGGTACTTAAACTATCCTTTAGTGAGTCGAAAGTTAAGTTATTCTTTCTAATGAATGACCAAGGAAAGGCAGTTTCATTTTCAAAGAAGTTTCGTTTTTACACGCTACTTTACTTAAAGAGAATCAACGGAGATAAAAGCCCCACGCTGAAGGAGTCTGGGTATTCTATTACTAGCCTATTGTATTTGTATATAATAATAATAATAATAATTTCTTTATTTTAGGTTGGCTTCTGGTCTAGCTGAAGCTAATTAATGCCAACCAAAACTTAAATACATGTTAATAACAAAATTAAATATACAGCTTACAAGAATAATAAATAATCTACCACTACAGAAACCCTAAATTTTTGACATATCGCTTGCATAATCTACAGTTGCAATCAAAATCGTAGCTTTTAATTTTCGTTTTGAAACTGTTCAAAGTGTGGGACTCTTTTAAGGAAGATGGCATTGCATGCCATATCTTAGATCCAAGGAAACGTGCATTTTCAATACCATACCATGTCGTGTTTGGTTTTACCCTGTTGTAAACAGAGGAACTAAACATCTTTCCTGGCTTGAATTTTTATGATAGTTCCAATCTACGATTGTTGAGAATTAAAGGAAAACCTGCATATCTATCAGAACCATGGTTATTTGAGTTTAGCCAATAACAGGTCCTGTGTAGGATTCTGGTTTTTTAGGACTTGACAAACAAATAAAATTATTCTTTTCAGTGTTGTTTATGAGCAAATTTACCAGAATACTTACCAACTGTTGTGAATGTCTGCACAGGCCGCTTGTGTTCCCTACAAAACAAAAAGGCCTCTTAGAAATTACAAAACAGAAAAATTGGCTTATACCATTGGAAGAAACTTGGACTCCATTCGAGATTAAAATTAGAAACAAATTATCCATTGCTGCTAATGTTAAAATTGCCTTATGTGAATAATTTAAAGTGAATTAATCAAAATCATAGATGTCATCAGTACTCTTTGTGATCTTTCTGTTTCTGATGTCCTCTGATAGAATTTAGGAATGATTTCACAATGGGAGAAACGGAACTGATCTTTGCTGTCAGCTATCTAATATTTTGGAAAGACTGGCTTGTTCCACAACAGTTTCTTCCGGCAGGATTGTTCTTATTCGCATAAGAACAATAATTAGAATGTACCTGAGGTCCCATAAGTAAATGTAAGTATCCATGGAGCATGTAAGCAATATTCTTGAGAGATCTTCAGTATCTGATGTCTTCCAGTTGAGGTCACTAAAGAAACATATAATATATGATATATGATATATGTACAATATATAATATATACGGGGTGAGTCAATAAAAAGAATCCCCGTTTCAAAGGGCATGGCTCCTTGGATATCAAGACGATGATATCGGGAAATATTTGTTATTGGGAAAGTCTTCGCCCCTGGTATCAATAACCTATTCAGGGGGAATCCATTCTCCCAAGAGGACAAAATACATGAATAAATGCAAGTGTCATCATTTTTAGAAAGGAAAATTTGCTCATCGTTTTCACTCATTTTGCAGGCTTTTGGAAAGGCCTTCTTCAGAAAATCTGCCATATCAACGGGAAGAAATGGCCGATAAAACCTGGGTAAACTACTGAACCTAATTGAACATATTGGAAATAAAATGAGATAGTTTTGAATATTATCGCGTTGAAGCAGTGGCCTTTCAAACGGGGATTCTTTATTTTTACTCATCCGGTATGATATATGTGCTCCCAACATACTATATAAAGTGTACCGTTGAAGAGGGCCTAACCATTCAAAGACCTCCCAACATACTATATAATATATGATATATACACAATGAAGAAAAAAATCTTTTATTTCCTGTTCAAAAGACAACTGCATGAATAATACTGTGAGTCAGAAGTGATGAAGAGACTCTCACAAGGAACAGTTACTCAAAGCAAACAGAATGGAATCATCAAAGTTTAAAATATGATAGAAACATTAACAAATATATGGCAAGGTTATGATTAAAAGAAAGAACAATGGCATTACTTACCTGACAATGCGAGTATGTCTACCAAGTACATGTCTTGGTGAGTCTCCAAGTTCTTTGCAGCTCCAAATTTCTACTTTCTGATTCAACTACAACAATATGAATAAAACATCATATTTCAAGCCATCGTGAAGCTCCTAAGTGTGCTAAAAATACATAAAACTTGCAAGCCAAGGTTACAGTACAAGCATTACCCTAAAAAGCTCTATTAGACCCTGGGGGCTTATTTAATTTTGGACACTCCAGAGGGCGCTTAAAAGAGAGGGGGCTTATAAAAGGGGGGGGCTTATTCACAAAATCAAATTACAAGGATATATATGATAGCTTTCAAGTCAAATACGTAAATTTGACACAGTTTTATCACAAACCAAACAACATTAACATGCAAACTTATTCAGCTAAATAAATAGAAAATCTTTGGTAACCTCTGGAATTTGATATAAGTGGGAGGGAGGGGGGCTTAATAGAGAGTGGGGGCTTATCTAAAAACTTTGGTTCAGAAGAGAGGGCTCATTAGAGAGGGGGGCTTATTAGAGATAGAAAGAGGGGCTTAATACAATAGAGAGGGGGCATAATAGAGCTCTTACTGTATGCACCTTAACACGGTTTTCCTGCCCTAAGAATTTTCTTTAATTTCTTAAGAATTCATATTCTAAAAGATTACAGTCTTTCATATGGCTCAAGAATTCTTATCATGGCATGTAAAAATAATTCTTGAAAATCCTTAAGAATTTGTGTCATGTTTCTGTGCACAAGGATTAGTGCCAGAGGCTGCACAAGGAGGCTAAGAAAAACAATTTGCTTGGCAGATGTCAGTGCTTCATTTCACCTAAAAAATAAATGAAAGTAAATTGAAATATTGCTACTTACTACAGTTGCAAACAGGTCACTGCTGTGATAAGAAGGATTCCATTCCAAAACGCTAGGTTCCCATTTATGATTATGAGTATTCCTCTTGTATGGTAGGTTGGGGTCATCCAAGTTTATCAGTGTAAAGCCTCTGCGTCTGGAAGATATTCATTAAAAATGGCTCAACTTCATTTTGTTTCAATAACTTTCACAAGGTCAAAGACAGATAAAAATTGCAATCTCAGGGGATGACCTGTTTTTGCTTGTGAAGCAGATTAATTCCATTTATCATAAAACTAAGATATGAGGAAGAAGAGATTTAGAGCTCAAACTGCTGGATAGACATAATCGGCTAAGGTTTGTTTTACCCATTTCAAATCATGTAACCATACTCTTGGGAAGTTTCAGCATCATGCTACTTTTTGCACTCATGGCACAACTTTGCATGGCACAAAATATGTTAGAGAAATAAAAAGATGTTTTATCAAGAGATTGATCACATTACCTGAAATGGGTGTAAACAAACCTTAGCCGATTTTGTCTATTGGATTGTGCTCCTGTAAAAAATGACAACTTACTTTATCCATGAAACTTTGAGAAGCAATAAGAACTCACAAAATTTTATCTATATTTGGTTCCAAATCTTTAAAAAGTTTGATGTAAAATTCTATGACCTACAAGAATTTTTAGGATGGAGCATCTTGAAAGAAATTTCTTGCTCCTTTGCCACAATTCTACCGCTAGAATTTTCAGAATATTCCATATTTTCAGAATTTGACAGCCTTTTTTCAAGAACTCATCCAAGAAAAATTCTGAAAATACTTTAACCCTAATCCTGACCACTATAGGGTAAAAACCATTGTAATCTCTAAACTTTTTGGGGAACAAAGGCTGCTAATACTTTACATACCCTGCTAGAAGAGCCTTAGTACCATCTGAATTTACTCCCATACAGCTGGCCTGCAAAAAACAAACAACATATTTTGAAAATGCATTTCTAATAGGACTGGTAAAAACTTTCCTACTTGAGCCCCAGACTAGAATCGGCGTATGGTGCGCCACAGGTCTGTGGCCCGCAGACCCAATCTAAACAATGGAAATAACAATAGAACAAAATAATTGGCGTGTATCTGTGGTGCACGGCGCACCCAGATTCCACTTAGGCTTGAGCCACCTCATATTCAATTATCATATTTTGCAAATATTTCAAGCCTCCTTTACTTCCACCCAAAAGATGACAAGTGATATTGGCATAGAAGTATCAAAATGGGATTTATAATCCCCTATTTTTGGGGCAATTGGTAGTGTTCCTTAATCTTAATTTAGATGGCAGCTTCTCAATTCCATGATCAAAAAGTGCCCCCACTCTTAAAACAAGCAACTTCTGCATTACTTCCGGCCAAAAAAGGTCTTTCAGTTGAAAAGAAATTTTCTTGGAGCTATCGGCATGAAAATCGAAGACAAATTTTAGTCTGAAATCTGTTTATTATATAGAGAAGATTAACTGTATTCTCGTGAACATAAGACAACATATATATATACACACACACAACAGTACACAATAGATGCAAGATGCACCCTTGACTTTTTGACTTAGTTTGTAAATTCATTGGTGGTTTATATTAAGAGAACACGGTCGAACACTATGAAGAAGGCATATAGCTATTGGTGGTTGAAATTTGGGCCCATTCTCTTTTTATATCATAAGATCACTCTATTTTTGTATGCTTTTTTAGCTTTTATTTTAATTTATCCGCCCTTTCCTTTTTACATACATTGCAGTCAGGAAACAGCTTTGAACTATTCTTATGATGCTTTTGTCTCTCCATGGTGTCAGAGTACCAGAAACCAAATTCAGAATGCTCTTGTCTTGTTTTTACATTTCTTTTACACTCTGTTTTTCCCTTGCTCTGGCATGCTCTTCTTTCAACTTTTTGTTTTTGGGTCAGCCATCATCACTACAACAGCAACAACAGTTTTCGTAAATTTCTGAATCGAGGCAGAAACGCAGACGAGGCTGCTGTTTCTCCTGGATTTTCAAGATGGCGTTCACCAGCAGTTTCATAAGAAGTCTGTCTGCAACTGCTCGGCTTGGAACTATTGGCAAATTCACTGTTAGAAGTGGTAAGATAAATCTATGGTGCAGTTTTCTTTTTAGGCCCTCGGAAAGCCTTTCTGATGCAGATGGCCCTCATAAAGACCCTTTCTGATGCAGTGCGCAGGGGATTTTCAAACAGGGATAAAAATGGCGCAGATAGTATGCAAATTTGAGTCAACAATGCGCATATCAGCATAGCACAACTTACATACTATACATTGTATACAAGGAGATCGCGCGTATGGCAGTGCGGATAATATAAAAGTGCGCGGGGGATTAATCCCCCGCGCATGTCAAACTTTCCAATCTGGCATGGCCATGCCTGATACAGCTTCTTCTTATGATGAAATGATTAATATAATGGAAAGAATACAAACATGAATTAATAAAAACACAAAAAACCTATTAGATGGCCTGTGTGATGCATTTTTATACCATAAAACTACAACAAACAAGGATACATCCAGACTGCAGACTATGGTAGTTTCCAACGAGATCTCTGGTGTGCAAAAGCAAGAGCAATCCCAACGCTTGGCGCTGAAAACCGGAATTTCACCTTCACCTCCCCTACCTAGGAAAGAAAAACTGACAATTTCTACACTTTTGTACCAAACCAATGTTTGTTACGTATTTAATACCTAAATCAGCCGGAATTATATGTAATTTGATCATATTGATCTGTAGACCAGAGCATAAAGAATATCTCCACATAATAAACAATGTTGTTTCATCTAATAGGTACCCAGTCAAGACGAGCAAGAAACGCTCTTGCTGCCCTCTCACAGAAACTTCCACAAGCAATAAGATTATGCAGCAATGCTGTTGGTACCCAAGGTAAAATGTAACCAAGAATTTTATGAAAATGTTGTGAATCATACTGGACATACATTAAGCCATTGGAATGTTAAATTTGTTCTCCAGTTTATTCTCTATACAATGTTACTCTCCAAAAAGGCTCAGCCCATGACGGAAAATTCTGAAGCTACGGATGGTACAGTATACATATGTCAAAGATAGATCCATTTTTTAATTTAATAATGCTTAATGCAGAAAGTATTTAATAAATGCTTAAAAATCACCTCAAGTAACAGAGAGATGTGCTAAATTTTTTCATCCAACAGCAGACATGGCAAATCAGCAGATTATTCTGAGGGAAAAGACAGTTTTCTTCTTTGAATCTTTTCTGATGACTAATTGTGACCAGTGTCTGATGAAAATGCTTGGCGCAGATTAATGCTTTTATTCCCAGATTAGTTGTAAGAGCATCTTAATCTTTCAAACCACACATGTAAGCATCACCAATTTTAAGACTCCCATGCTCTGAACAATTAATGTTTTCTATCAATCTAGAAAGTGCACAGAAGACAAAACTGCTTGAATTTGGACAATATGTATCACAAGCCATGCCTAAGTTTGTACAAGGTGCTCAGGTAGTTTCTGGCAATGAACTAGAGATTCTAATTGCTCCAGAGGGTGTACTGCCCATATTAGAATTTCTAAGAGATCATACAAATGCACAGTTTAAACAACTGATGGATATCACTGCACTTGATGTGCCTACAAGGCCATATAGATTTGAGGTGAGCATGCATTTGGATATTCATCTATTGTAAGGCCAAGAGAAGGCGGCAAACTTTTGACTTATTTCTGAATCATTCAAAAAGCACATTTATATTTGATAAAGGCCAAAAGGCCAGACATTAAGACTCAAATCATTTTTGATTAAAATAAAATTGACTGTCCAGTACATTTCAAATCATTCACGATTCATTTTCAACTCAATTAAACTCCTTTCCAACCCCACGTACTGGACTGTCAATTTCATTTCAATTAAATATGATTTGCATTTATTTTTAATTGATATCCTGAAGATGTTTCATTTGGTAAGTAAATGTTTAACCTTGAAAGTTAAAAAAGATGATGTAATTCACACAAAAATGAATCAATAAATTGAAAATTGTGTCTGTAGATTATTGCTGATAAACTGAATTTGTTTTTGTTTCAATTTTCAGATTGTCTATAACCTTCTATCACTAAGATACAATACAAGAATCAGAGTAAAGACCTACGCTGATGAACTAACACCAATAGACTCAGCAGTTCCACTTTTCCAGGCAGCAAATTGGTTGGAAAGGGAGGTACGAAGAACAAATTTTATTCTTTGACTTTGCATACTATCTTTCCAAATCTTGATAATTGTTTGTCCAGGTTACCAACAAATCATCGTATTTTTATCAAACTGATGGCTAACTAAAGCCCTGTTCGCACTGCACCGCTGTGAAAACAGAGCTTTCAAATACGCCAATGAAAAATGAAAATGGATAAATTTGAAAACGATGGGTTTTGAACATGCTTAGTTTTCAGTGTAAATGCCAAAAACAAAGACATTTGAAAACACTTTGTATTCTTTGTACTGGCTGTTGATTACAATGGCGTGCAAATTCTTGATTGGTGCCTTTCTGACAGGTACCAACAAAATACTTTTTTAAAAGGGGGTTAACAACACCTTTTTGGTGGAGCAGTGTGAATGCCTATCGTATTCGGAGTGTATTCATCTGAAAATGGAGTAGTGTGAACGTACGGCATTTTCAACTTCTTACAAAGCAACGTCCTTTCTTAAAGGGGCTCCGTCGCCTAAATGTAAACAAAACGATGATTTTTGCAGTTTTTGAAAGGTGATATCACACAGGATTTTCATATTTTTTTCAAAATGAAAGTTGCTGTTTGGACATACATCATTGTACTTCACTAAGGAACAAACCAAACATTCATATCTTCTACGATTGCTCAGGTATGAGTGGATTTTTAGCGGTCACTTTTTGGTGGCTTGGGTGAAGCCACCAAACAAACAGCAGAAAACAATGGATGAACAATTGATAATTGGTGACACGTGCGAGTTTACGGATTTGTTTATTGTTTGGCAACGAAGCCCCTTTAACATACCTTTTGTTGTATTTTTGTTTCTAGCAAGTACTAAAGGGAAAAGACACAGCTATGTCCAGTTGCCATTATAAATAGGCTAAATAAAGTACATACACACTCATTTCTTGAGCTACCAAATGAAGCGGCATGTATCGAAGTTACCGATTCAATAGACCAAATCTTTAATGTGGCCTGGTGGGCCAGTTTTCAACTATTTTGATTCCCTTGAAGCGTCTTAGTTTCTTGTAAAGTTGTTCCTTATCAGTGTATCATTTTCAAAAAGGTAGACAATGAAAGCTATTTGACTCATTGATTCTCGGATTTTGTTTAACATGATTTCTTTTTGGTTCAGGTGTGGGATATGTATGGTGTCTTCTTTGCAAATCATCCAGATCTGAGGCGAATACTTACAGACTATGGCTTTGAAGGACATCCCCAAAGGAGGGACTTCCCTCTTTCTGGTTTTACAGAGGTAAGGATGACACTCATATTTTGCACTCCACGTGGGGTAATACATTTTTTAGATTTTAGAAAATTTGACTGACTGTTTCTGAAAAGGGATGGAAATCAGACTAAGACCCCGTTGACATAGCCTGCGCGCAGACCCAATATTTCGAAGAAGAAAGGGTCTGCGCAACAACGACCAAAAGCTTGCTACACAGTGCAAATCCCTTTAGGCCATTCATTTTACTCTGACTACGGATAAATTATAGCATAGTCATAAGAGAAAACTTAATTTTTCTCTTATGACTATGATAATAGTGAACGACATATTTTTCAACACGCTAAACAACACATCGTTAACAATCACACCTTTTCCAGTCCTCTTGGGGTCCTTTTATGAATAAACAATTAAACGTTCAAAACAAAAGCCACAATACAATCCAAAATATACAAGTGACCAGAATAAACAAACACAATACACAACTGAACACAAATGTGTGACAGCATATTGTGACAGCAACAAAACGACACGCATGAATTAATCAACTCATGATTGCATAAATTATTTTCCCTGAAACCCAGAATTGTGCGGTAGCAAGCTTTTGGTCGTTGTTGCGCAGACCCTTTCTTCTTCAGAATATTGGGTCTGCACGCAGGCTACGTTGACATCGTACAGGTTCAATTTTGGATCCCTTGCAAGGGTGTCATGGATCAGCCTTACATTTACACTGTTCTTGCAAATCCGTAACACTTCTGTTCCTTTTATCTATACTGTAGAAAAATTTCGTGCTGGAGCAGTATAAACGCTTTTGAATCGTAAAAACTTTGTAGCGGATCAAAACTGTACTGGTATAGCGTAAACATGGTCTAAATCTCAACAGATTGACAATTGGAATTGGCTACTATAAAATGTTTTTCCTACATTTGATTTAACCTGATGATGAATAACAGCATATTACAAATACGGACCATGGAACCATGGACCACAGAGCTACGGAACCAAGAACCATGGACTAAGGAACCAGAAACCGGCGGAGGAGAGTAGCATTTTGGAATATTTATTTACTCTCTTCTAATAATCTAACTTTGATGAAGTTTTATCAAGAACTCCCCGTGTCATTAGCCTGGACAGGCCATGCTACTGTTTAGAAGCTGCACAACTTAAATTTTCAAAACATTGCAAATAAACATTTTGATGGTTAAAAGCTTGCAAAGTTTTCCCGAAAGTTTTAATATCTTAATATTAATTTGGACGAGACTCATTTATTTAAGGCCTTTGCAAAGTAGTTATAAATACACTGCATATATGCGTATATAATTGCGCTTTCTTTGATTTTCCTCCTGCCGTCTCTGTTAACACCTTTTACTTTAACACCTTTTTGTGGCGTATTGTATAAGGTAGGTCCCCGCTTAGGCTATTGTTTTGTATTGTATTTGCATTTCGAGATCTATATGTATGCTCCTTCTAATTTTGAAAGGTCATTACTGATGAAGGCTTACGCCGAAACGTTCAAGCGAATGTGCTTTTTTTGAGAACATATACCTATTTTATTATATTTTGAATGAGCTAATGAGAATCTACACTCCCTTCACTGTATATAAAAAATGCAGCACAATGCTATCGTGTGGATTGTTTTTAAACCTATAATGCGTTTATTCTAAATTCTAGCTGAGGTATGATGATGAATTAAAGCGTATCGTCCAAGAACCAATCGAATTAGCCCAAGAGTTCAGAAAATTCGATCTTAGAACGCCATGGGAGCAGTTTCCAAATCACAGAGAAGAGAATGTTGCTGAAATCGAGGCGGGACATGATGAACAAACAGACAAAAAGGAATAGAGACAAAAATTTAGTGTAAATGTGTGATGATATATGTTGTTTATTGATGCTTTGATAAAATTTGTTGTCAGTGTTTGCATTGCTGCGATTTCTGCACCCCCAGCCGCCTCAATCTTGACTCTTGAGCCAGTGCTGTTTCGCCACAGGGGAAACGGCAAAGCGCCCTGGACCGAACAGTTTCAGTTTCATATAATTTCAGTTTCAATTTCAGTGTCATCTGTTTAGGACATGTTGTCTTTCCTAAGTTTGCTTATACGTAGTTTTAGTGGCTTGTAATACCGCTTTCATTTGATTGTACAGTCAAACGGTAAATATAACGGAAGTAACCGGGAAAGCAAATTTGGTAAACACTGAAGTAAAGATGGAGTTACTTGTTTACAAATTTTCCCCGTTACCTGTGACGGGGCGCGAAAGCCTTCCGCAAAATTGAAATTTCAATGCTCTATCATTTGTCGAAGTTAAAATCTTATTCAGCAAGCTGGATATCGAACATATTTTGTCAATTATTTCAAACATTATTAGAACTGATACCATTATTAATTCCGTGTTAGTGCAATGCAAATAAGTCAGATACTATCGTTAGCAGCGATGATTAAATGCATCACAACCAAAGAATGATTGTCAAGCACTGCATCACTAATCGACATTACTGTATGAATCGCATGGATCAATAGAACATTGATCACTGATTTGATGAACAACGAGAACAACTTTAATCACGATCAAATGTATCATTAATCAATACTACTGAAACAGTTACGTTATCACTACGGCTACTATATGATAAATTCATTCCACTAAGTTCTCGATCTCATTTCGTAAGCATGTCAAGAGGTCCATACACGTTGACTTTCACGGGAAGGGTAACCATGGGTGAATAGACACCGCACCTGTGCTGTGCTTGATTGCTGCAGCTGTATGCTTCCGCGGAGGACAAATTTATATAGTTCCACGGTTGGTTCCACGGAGGAGGTAGCGTTCAAAACCTCCTCTGCAGATCTATACATATTTTCCTCCGCAGAAGCAAACCAGCTGAAGCATAACTGCAGTGTCCAACTACCCATGATAAAATGCATCCAGGTGCTATACCTCTTTGGACAAGCATTATTCAGCATGAAAATAAATTACATAACCCTATAGATTCTTTCTAGACGTAGAACTTCACTTCGTTAAGACTCTTAAGTTTTTCTTCGACATAAAATATAAGGCGATGTTCTTGTTTTAAATCTTTAAGCGAACCATACTTCAAAATACCAGGTGTCCCAAAAAGTATACAGATCTGGTTGCCTCCAGCGTTGTGAATTTAGCTTTAATCAATGACTAACCAATTTCAAAATGTTCCTCGATAGCTAACTTGAAAAAAATATAGCTGCCTCATTTGTTGGTATTGGTGCTTTGAGATCAGAAATATTTATCTTTAAAGCTCAAATTTGTGTCCATCTCCAAACCAGAGCTTTGGCCTTCTGGCCTAAGCAAATGCTTGAAGCACATCAAAATTAAAACTGAAATTGAAGAAAAGAAGAAAAATTGCACAATGGGTAACTTCTAGCAAACAGAATATAACATGATCTAATATCTTTCAAATTTCATCAAGGCTATCGTTGATTTTTTCGATGTGCTTCAAGAACTTGTTTCCGCCAAAATGCCAAAGCTCTACCTTGGACGTGGACTCAAATCTGAGCTTTCAACATCAATATTGCTGCTCCCAAAGCACTAATAGCAACAAACGGGGTACTTATATTCAAGTTAACTATCGAGGAACATTTTGAAAATGATCAGCCATTGATCAAAGCTAAATTCACAACGCTAGATCAAACCAAATCTGTGTACTTTTTCTGGGACGCCTGGTACAGAGAAGAAGAAAAATCTCATGAGCTACCTTTGTCATTTTCTAGCTTTCCTTGAAGAATCTGTTTTGCCTCGTCTCCGCTCAACTCCCGGGGTACACCATCCGCTCCTACTGCCATTGGTTTTATAACGTTCAATGACGATAACTGCCCAATTAGGCCCATTAATTCCTCGGCACTTGCCGCTTTCTCTTCATCTGTCATTCCTTGCGTTGGGTTGTTATCTTTGGCTTTTGATGAAATTGCACCTGCAAGTTAGAAGTAACAGCTGTAATGAACCAGTAGAAATGCCAATGCCTCTGTACCACCCTACATTGCAACAGAAAGCTGACAACGTGCGAATTGGCACTTCAAAAATTCTCACGTAATGATTAAGGTAACGTAAGGATTTTAGACCATATTGTGGTAACACTGAGGTAACGTAATGATTGAGTTAACGTAACGATTTTAACGAGGACAGATTTGGTAAGACAATAGCACGAATTGGTTTCGATTGACACCGCAATTCAAAGCAATTAGCGATCGCAGACAAAGGAAATTCTCTCAACCAGTAATTCAAAGCAAACAAAGCCGCAAAAGTTTCTCTGAAACCTAGGTAGCTAGCTCGCTCGTTGTGCATTCGAGCAATTGTTTTTAAGAGCAAACATGAGCACATATCGAAAGAAAAAGGATCTATCTACACATCTACCTCGGGCATTCTATTTCTTTGGTTCAGAAGCTGAGCAGTAAGTGTTTTAATTACACCCAAAAATAAGAGAATTGAATCGCCTCCCAATCGGCTTCTGAACCAAAGAAATAAAATGCCCGAGGTAGTTGTGTAGATTTATCCTTCTTCTGTCGATATATGCTCATGTTTGCTCTTGAAAACAATTTCTGGAATGCACAATGAGCGCGCTAGCTACTTGGGTTTCAGGAAAACTTTTGCGGCTTTGTTTGTTTTGAATTTATGGTTGAGAGAATTTCCTTTGTCTGCAGTCGCTAATCGCTTTGAATTGAGGTGTCAATCAAACACAACTGTTGCATTGTATTACAAAATCTGCCCTTGTTAACGATTTTACGTAACGATTACCGAAATTTAACTGATCAACTCGGACAGTCCCCTAGTCGCGTAGGAAATAGTGAGGAAGAGCATAGGTTCCAAATCTTTATCTCCGCGTAAAAAGGTGGGTGTAAAATTCAATGACCTATTTCTTCCGATTGAATATTCTTGAAAAAGAAGGAAAACATTCTAATTCTGAAAATATTGAAGATTTCAGAAAATTCCAACGGTAGAATTATAGAGAAATAGCTAAAGTTTCTTTGAAGTCATTCAGTTCAACGAAATAGGTCACTCAATTTCACACCAGCCTTTTTAAAGATTTGGAACCTATGCTGTGAGTAAATCATACCAGTAACAGGATCGATATTATTGGCAACTGCATTGTACTCTTCTGTTTCTGAATCATCATCATCTGAGGAATAATCACCAGTGATTTCTGCTCTTCTCCCACCCATCAAACCTCTCATTGCCAAAAAGCCTGCTGAATTTCCATATCCTGTGTATTTCACTAATCGATCAGTGTCCTCTTTGCACAGCACAAACAGGAAATCTGCTGCCATATTCTATGTAAATAATACAAAGAACGATACATAACATAATGAATTTGGTGAGACGAACAATACATAACAAACATAATATGTTATTTGAGCATTTAAAGAGCCATAGTTACCCAGGGTCCTTTGCGGTCATGCCGCAATTTCAGACTGTCTGAAATCAAATTTGGCCTAAGCGGAAATATAGGTCCAAAGCGCAGTAGTTGAACTGTAAACAAGCTTTGACATACCGGGTGAGCCAGAAAAAAGTTCCCACTTTCAGAAATTCGTAGCACCACAAATACCTCATGGATTTGAATGATTCGAATTCTAGTTAAAAGCCAAAAGATCGAACTATTTTCGTGATTTTTCTCGTCTTCTTACGAGCACTGCAAATATAGGTAAATTCAACTTTACAAAAATTAAATGGCTGCAAAATGACTGAAAAAAGGCCTAAAACACTTGATCAAATCGTTAGGATTCTCCTCACTCAGAACTATACTCAGAATTCAGAATTTCACCTCTCTCAAGAGTTATAAGACATAGGCTCTCAAACAGATACTAACGATTTTCAATCCAATGGCATTAGATGTGCAGACGGTACCTCTCACCCATGAGAAATTGAATTTTCTCTGTTGTTCTGAACGAGGAGTCCTTTATGATCAAGCATTTGATCAAGCATTTTAGGCCTTTTTCAGTCATTTTGCAACCATCAAGTTATTGTAAACTTGAATTTACCACTTCTTCCAGTGCTCGTAAGAAAGCAAGAAAAAGCACAAAAATACTTCGATCTTTTGGCTGTCAAGCAAATATCTATTCATTCCGATCCATTCAGTACTCTTGATGCTTTGAATTTTCAAAAGTGGGAACTTTTTTCTGGCTCACCCGGTAGTTGACTTTTCGATCAGTTCAACTACTGCATTGTGGATCCATGTTTCCCACTAACTAGGCCTGATTTGTTTTTTGACATGCCAACCCTGGGTGAAAATTGCTCTTTAACTGCAAATTAAACCTAGCTAACCAGCGAAATGAAACTGGGTTGTGCTTACCGTTTTGAGAGAGATGTGAAACATAACCTTCCTTTGAAAATGATATAATTTCCACAAAGAACTATAATGTCGAGTCTCAATCAACTTGCTAACATGATAAATTAGCAACATATTTCTTCTTTTGCCACTTATCGAACACTCATAACATAAATGAAATGATAATTTCTGGTTGGGCTAAATCGGTATGACCAGATGCCCCTTGCTGCTGGTGACTCCCAATTTCGGTAGGCTCCAAACGTCCGTGAGTAAAGCATTCATAAGTATGAGGGCAGGGAGTCTACTGAGAAGAGGCTTACGAGGAAGAGGCAGTTTAAACACTATTGAACAGCTTTGTAACAGCTTTGTAATGGATCATAACTGTAATGGTACCTTGCAAACGAGGTCTTCTCACAATAGCTTACAGTAGCTATGCTAAAGCGAGTTAAAGGAACATTATGCTTTTGTTTTCAGTGTGGCAGCTTCAAAGAGGGAACCAACAATAACTGGAGATAAAAACAAACCTTGAGGCTGATGTCTGAATTTGTCAACAGTTTTACCAATCTTCCTTTCAAAGTATTACTTTCTTCAGGACGTGTGATCACTTCTTTCAAAGGTGGTAAGATCTGGAATCGCAAGAACTTTCGTACGAGGCGTAAATATCGACAAACATGGGAAAGAGAAGTCAGAATAGCAAACATTTTGCTATCATTTTGACTTGAACTTGGTCCTTTCTGGAGTTCCTCATCTAGACTGGAGATTAAGGTTGTGATTGCTGACATGTTCTTTAACTGTAAAAGAAATAGGCAATGTGGGTCAGAATTGAGTTTGGATATTCGTTCTGCTTTTCATTTAAATTTCTTTATCAGTTTCTGTTGAATTGAGTTGAGTTGTGTTTTCGAGAACGAAAAATTAAAGAACTCGCTTCTAGCTCTACAAACTAAAGCAAAAAATTCCAATAAATCCATACATACATACATACATACAAGATCTAGGTGAGTATATCCACAATAATTGTGGCTCTTCAACTCAAGTTAAAATGCAATTTCCCAAAGATACTACAATCTGCAAAACATATTAAGTTACAATATAAATTAGGCAGCAACTAAAGAGATCTTAAAGATAAAATATATATATAGTAGAAGTCAATTAAGGGCAAAAAGACGTTCTTTAGCATAACTTGTTAGGTCCGCTCTCAGTTTTGTACAGAATGAGGTCAATGATTTCGGTTCCCTAAGTTCTGTTGGGAGTTTATTGAATAGCTTGCTCGCAGTGTCTTGAAAGGTATCCCTTATCATTGATGCGCTCAACTTCAGTTTGTTACTGTTACGAAGAGTACAACTGGTCTTCTTTATTTAAATGCGGTTAATGAATGGCCAATTCTTGTTGTGAATCGCTTTAAAAGTCATTTTCATGCAATTAAATTCTCTTCTTTCCACTATTGGAAGCCAGTTAAGTTTGAGAGTATCAGCTGAAGATGCATAGCGACCAAGCATAAAACTTGCTGCAACTTTCTGCAATCGTTGCAGTTTGTTTATTTGAGTGACAGATAACGGTGGTGAGTAAACATAATCCTTGAAATCAATTTTTGTCAACACTAGGCTTTCAGCAAGTTGTTTTCTCAAGTTTAAGGTTGTGAAATGCCTCAGCTTTTTTAAAATGGATAATTTTCCGTAACAGCTACCGGGTGTCCCAAAAAAATGTATACAGATTTGGTTGACTCCAGCTATGTGAATTTTGCTTTAATGAATGGCTAAGCACTTTCAAAATGTTCCTCGATAGTTAACTTGAACATAGATACCTCGTTTGTTGGTATTGGTGCTTTGAGAGTGGAAATATCAATCTTTGCTGTGCGTTAAGAAATTGCTTAGGCCAAAGGGGTAAAGCTCTGGTTTGCAGGGCGAGGCAAATTTCAGCTTTCAAGCTTAACATGTCTGCTCTCAGAGTACCAATATCAACAAACGAGGTATCTATGTTCAAGTTAACTATCAAGGAACATTTTGAGAGTGATCAGATAGTGATTGAAGCTAAATTCACAACGCTGGAGTCAACTAAATCCGTATACATTTTTTTGGGACACCCGGTAGAGGAAAGTTCTTTCAAATGATTGGACAAATCTAAGTGTTTATCGTGATAAACTCCAAGGAGGCGAGGTTTTTCATCCAGTTCAATAGATTCTCCTCCCTATGACATTAATATGGTATTTTCTTTAATGTGGTGACGATCATACTGTCATTTGGATCCACTGATCAAAAATTTGGTTTTCAATGCATTGATGGCCAGAGAATTTTCATTTGAAAACTGTTCCACATTCTTTAATGACAAGTTTAACTTATAAGTGATCATTTGTATATCATTAGGTCAACCTGACTCGTATATAGCTGTGTCATCTGCGTATTGGATTGATCGCGAATCAAGACTATCTTGTAGGCCATTAACATAAAGGTTGAAGAACAGTGGTCCGAGTATTGATCCTTGCGGCACTCCGAAATATGTTGTCATTGGCTTCGAAATCCTGCAATCTAATTCATGCTGTCTGCTAAAGATTAAGCCATCAATCTTCAAAACCAGTCCATTGTACAATTTATCATGGCCCATCAAAAGTGCATAGTTTATTTTGGCGCACCTGATATATTTGTAAGATATTTTCCTGCAAACCAAATTATTGAGATGAGGTATTCCAGAAGAAACGTGGAAAAGTTCCTGAGAAGTTTTAGGCTGACAAATCACATTGTACAGTAGGTGGATAATGAATACACATAAGAAAGTTGCCTACCTCATATTCAGTGGGATAGCCATTTCTCTTTGGAACTTGGTCTTGCCATGGTCTTCTCTTGATTGATGGTGTTAGATCTTCTAGACACGCCTTTGGTATGTTTATCAACATATGTGCAACATGACTTATAAGAACTTCTGGAGCTTCTGGTAATGGAGCAAAGTCGGCAAGGAGCTGATAAATAATTTTGGACAATTTCTTGAAGGCATCAGACTCAGATTCTGCAATGGCATTATCTGAAGCATTGACAGTGATGTTGAATAAAGCCTTTAATATTTCTGATGACAATTTTACATCATTTTCTGTGAGCTTCTTTGCAATTTCAATGCTGTCTTGCCTGAAAAATAAGAAAGAGTAAAGTTTAGTACATTAACAAGCATTAACATGGCTTTCCTGCCTGAGAGTTCTTGTTTAGAAAAATTGACAGTCTTTCATATGGTTCAAGGATTTTACCTCATTTAAAGAATTCTTGTCACATTAATGAGCACAATTCCTGTGGCGTAACATTTACACATGCCACCAGTATGAGTGGGTTTTTGGGCCCAAAATTCTCTGAACAAGGGTGATTTTCAGCAGATTTTCTTTAAAAATGGGTCGGTTTGGTGGAAATCCACAAAAAATTGTGAAAATGGGTAGTTTTCCACCAAAATTCACCGTGAAGGTTGGTACTTTGGCAAATCTTAAAAGTGGGTCTAGCTTTGGGAAAACCAAGTGGCAGACCCCTGTCCATCCATAGGTTTTGCACAAATGCAAAGGATCATTTGCTTTTCTTGTAACTGAAATATTCTGCAGACCAAATTATGTTGATCTCTGCCTCAGCAACTTTAAATAGAGAAAAGACAGTCAAAACTCACTCATCGCTGCCTCCCTCAATATCTTTATTTTCATAATTCTCAAGACATTTCTCAAGCAAATCAATAAGCACTTGTCCTGATGCATATTCCACTCTCATTCTTTTCCTCTCATCAACTTCTAACGCTGAGATTAAAAACAAAATCTTGACTTGAATCAATTGGAAATCATCATTGCTGTTCCAAGATTTGTCTTTAAGATTATCTGTCATGAACTTTGCACACTTCTTTTCCATGAATATGTTCCTGAATGCTTTGCTGTGGAATACACAATTGCAAATGCATCTCACTGCTTCAGATTCAATTTCTTTTATCATTTCAGCTTGTTTATCGTCATCTTGTTTTGTAAAATGATTCAATGCTTCATCGCAATCTCCTTCAGGCAATATTTTCCCCAGGGAAAGTAACTTATTTACAAATTCCTTTTCTTTTGCAATGCTAGACACCCACTGTTTTTCTCTGCTGAAGATCTTTAGGCATGATAAACTTTCTTTGAAAGCTTGGTAAACAGGCCTAACATCCTGCTTCTCCTGCCCACTGACTTTTGACAGCAGTTGCTTTTGAATACTGAAAATGACTCCTGTCAACTCTTCATAGTCATTTGAACTTGCAAATTTAAATGTATTTTTGTTATCCGTGTTGAATTTAATAAGTTTCTTCGTCAAATTTGACGAATGTTGTGTTGTGATACCATCTTTCTCCAGTTTCAAACCAAGGTCTTTCAAATCAGCAAGAAACGCGGAGGCATCCATTTTTAGCTAGGCCTGCAACCTGTTCACAGCTAGATGAGTTTGTCAAGCTATTTTAGACCTCAAATTTACATACGCAACATCTCAATTCCAAAGCACAGCGCTTTCTTCTGCCTGGTGCAGCTGCTGCTAATTCCAAGATGGCCGACTACTTCCCATTCAACGCCCAAACGAGACCACGTTGTGACGTCACGAGATTAGTTAATAGTAGCCTTATGTGTCATTTAATTTACCCCTTATGGGAAATTAATACTGCGCAAAATGCGAACTAATTCATCTCATTTCAAAATCTTTCTTCCATTGCTCAAATTAGGTCGCATTTTGATTTAGAAATCTCTAGCAGTATAAATTTCCTATAATGTATTAATTCTATTAACTACTAACAGCTAACAACTTATGACTAACAATTTGTGCGTAATACCCGTATATTGGGTTTTGTACAGTATTGATTGGTAGATAGATAGATAGATCCTACTGCCCGTGGTGACATGCAAAAGCTGAAAATCTAATCTAACAACCCCCATGGTTGAGAATGGCAGGGATAGCATTGAAAGGTCAAAGCGAAGTTGTAACCATAATGGGCCCTCCAGAGAGGTGTTATGAGAAAATGAGTAAAAAAGAGTGGGAAAAGGATTCATTCTCATTCAGCACGATGTTAAACAAACATATCTGTTGGTTGCTTAAGGTTTTTGATAGTATATGTAGGGGCTATCGTCTAGACTTTCAAGATTTTTAAGGAATTCATCTGTGATCTTATGTTTGAAACTGTTTATTGTTCATTGCACGGTTTAGGTCTGAGGAGAGATTGTTCCATATTTCAGGTCCTAGATACGAGAAACCATTTGCCCCAGGGACGTAGGAAGCATCTCAAACTTGGAGGGGCACGACACTTCAAGGGCACTTATTTTATTAAGCTAAAGAGGCACTTCCTGAAAATAAAAAGGGCACTTCTTTGTTTATTCCAAAATCTTGGGGGGGGCACGTGTGCCCAGTGCCCCCCCGGTTCCTACGTCTCTGATTTGCCCGGTGTTACTCCTTCTGAAAGGTTGACTCAATTCGTTTTCAGAATTTGAGTTATCCGGCTCTAGCCAACTGACGAGAACATCTCTTGCATCTTGGGTGGGTCGAGCTGAGATATGAAAACATTTGCAGTAGTGCATTGTTTATTCTCTCTTTCCCTGGGCAGCCAATTTATAATCTTAGCTTCTAATTTTAAATTCTGTGACTCTTAGGTGTGCTCTGTTATCAAGATCCAAACGCAATCTGATAAATGTGAAGGCATCATTTCGAACAGAGATGTTACCGAGAAGAAAATGAATTGGCTAGGAAAAGAAATACCAATTTTTTCACACCTATATCTACACAGACTCAAAAAGAATATCTCCTGAGTTGAATAAGAAATAATATGGAAAACTCAATAAAATCCCGCAGTATTGGGAAATTTCTATATCTACAATGTTTACATTAATTTAGGTGTTCTTTAATTCTGCCACTCATATAGTGATTGAAATAAAGCAGATAATTTTTTATGAGTTAATAGCTTCTCTGGTAAACTGCTGGTAAACCGAACGTAAAAACAACAACGAGGATTCAATCTTTGACTGAAATTGAGTCTGTCGTCTCTACGTCTAATTCTCCAGTAACAATTTCTTCAAGTTTGTCCATCAAGCTTTTTAATTGATCCTGAAACAATAGTGATAAGTCGGTGATAAAAAGGGAATAATCTAATAAATTCTATGCAAAGAAAGGCTAACTTAGATGTGAAAATTCACTTCATTAAAATCGATCATACTCTACAAGTCGAAAGTATATTGCAACTAATAATGATGTGTCTTAGAGCCTAAGAAGCGGCAATGATCTTTTGCAACCAAATGCAAGGACCACAAATTTTGGCATTGAAACCACACCTTTTACTGGACATAAACTTTGGCAGCTGCTACCAAATAAGATAAAACTGCTAGCAGTCTAGCTGTTTTGAAAAACCGAATGAAATCATTGAGCGGGGAGAAATGCAACTGTAGGCTTTGTCGAATCTTTATTCCAAATCTAGGTTTTTCTTTTGAACATGCAAATAGTACTGTTTGATTGTAGATTTATTATTTTCAAATTATTTTTTGTTAGAAGGTCTTGATTAGCTTTAGATTAGCTATTGTACTTCATAAAAAATTACTTACATCAGTCCAATGCGTACACATCCTAAACTCGTCCGTCGAATCCTTCCGACTATTTTCAATAGCTTTACAGGCATGATGCATACAGTAGAACGAAGAATCGCGCCATACCTATACAAATAATAGGAAATAATCTTACAGAATGAAATATGCAAATAGAGTGCCTGCATTTCTTGCAATGGGGGTATCATTCTTCAGTCATTCAGAACCACATAACGGAGATACCGGAATAGCCTGTGGACAGGTTTCAACGGTGATGAGGAAAAGAACACGAAAGCCTGTAGGAAAAGGCTATGTACCGTAAAAGCTCTATTAAGCCCCCAGGGGGCTTATTTAATTTTGGACACTTTTTAGTCCATTTTGCACCACATTTTGGGGTATAATCATACGAGTTAAATACATGAATTCGACAAAGTTTTATCTCAAAACACATAAAAATTAACATGCAAACTTATTTAGCTCAATAAATGGAGAATCTTTCGTAACCTCTAGAATCTGATATAAGTGGGGGGCTTACTAGAGAGGGGGTCTTGATATAGTATTTACGGTATCTGGATTTCATATGCCTGATTTGAAGTAAAAAAAGTTCAGTGTTATTTGTCTTAGATTTCAATACCATAAGTGAAGAAAATGATTTTGTTGAAAATCTTACGTGTTGATACGCAAATCATACCATTGTGAGACTTCAGCATCTCAGTTTTAAGGAAAAATGGCAAAAAAGCAGTCTACCTCAAATGACGTATATATAGAATTAGAAAATTCAGCCCATTCCATACATTCCTACAGGCCCATTTATTTTCCTTTTCCTCCTCCGCATCTCCCAGATACGGCCTGTTAACAGGCCATTAATGGAATGATGCAGCAGAGAAACCGAGCATTATGCACATCAGTATGAATTCCCAGGAAACACACAAAAGACCGACTTCTACTTACAATAGTTTCGGCTGGCAAGCAGCGTGCTCGCCTAATGCGTACGCTCTGTTGCTATAGAGCGTGCACACTAAGCAAGCGCGCTGGTCACCGACCAAGACTGCTGCAGTGGAGGTCGGCCTTAAGCAGTGTGATGCGAGCGTGATGTGTGACTCCTGTGACAGTGTCCTTGTGTATTTGTTCAATCACCTTGCTAAATATTGATAGGTTCGAACCATTAGGATTGGAAATAGCATTAAATTTCAGAATCATAATAGTTGAAAAATCTACGAAACACTTCAATAATTAACTTACCAACAGGGGAAACAACGGCCTGTTACATTCACAGCACATTTCCCATCCAACTGCCACTCTTTTGTATTTTCCTATGAATTAAAAAGAGCATTAGATATTTTCCATACTTTTCGTTTTCGAACTTCTCCGTTAATTTCTTATTGGCGACTAAAACGAATGATCAAAAATTCTGGCAAAGAACATCTAAATTGGAGCTAATCCTTCCTTGTTAGAATGGTTCTTTCATCTTCTGATTTATTTTTAAAAAGTACATAATAATTTTTCAAAAAGAAGGTACGTATTTTTACTCAATAAACATATGTTGGTTGCGTGTAACAATAAAACGATAATATAGTGAATAAATAATTTCAGTTGCAATGATAAAGTAGATATGAAATCATTACGAATGTCTACAATATGGCATCAAGCAAAGGCCTATCACTCTTCTTGTTTATGATTTAAAAATTTGATGACGTCACATCCTCAAATGAGTTAGAATATAAAATACGCTGTAACTTAAAA
Source organism: Aurelia coerulea (assembly GCA_039566865.1). Classification (NCBI taxonomy): domain Eukaryota; kingdom Metazoa; phylum Cnidaria; class Scyphozoa; order Semaeostomeae; family Ulmaridae; genus Aurelia; species Aurelia coerulea. The sequence continues at coordinate 2,779,200 of CM076948.1, forward strand.
AAATATTCAAAATTTCTGAAAAGTCCAACGGTAAAATTATAGGTAAAGTTTCTTCAAGCCATTCAACCAAAAGAAATAGGTTATAGAATTTTACAACCACCCTTTTATGCCAATTTAAAGATTTGGAACCTATGCTTTGTAAAGTAGCTTATATTCTGTTATAAATTCTTACAAAATAAAACAAATAGTTGATTCATTTTTCAATCAATAGCCTAGTACAAGGGCATGAATTATGAAAGATTACCTTGAGGAATTTCTGTGGACATAAGTACACCAGATTCTTTCAGCTTTTGCATACTGTCTTTATTGGTTTGTCTAAACAGAAAAAGGACTGGCTACAAACAAGGGCAGATTTGTAATACAATAGCAACAGTTGCGTTTGATTGACACCTCAATTCAAAGCGATTAGCGATTGCAGACAAAGGAAATTCTCTCAAGAGGAAATTTACCAAAAAAAGATGCCATCTGATGCCATAAATAACTACGAACATAGTTATCTTTGACTTGGAAGAACTGAGGGATTTTTCCCATGCTGTTTTTGAGCGTTCAGAAAGAAGCGCAAATTCGTTGTATACTGTATGCGAAAAATCAAAAGATAGAAGAGCAAAGCTATTTCAACATTATGAGATGCTAACATGGACGGCCAATAGGCTGGACTTTTATGCAAATATACTGGAAGATTTTAGGCTGTCATAAATAATCTAGCTATCAGTTGTGGGAAGATATGGTAGTCCATAGGCATTTGCATCTCATTGAATAAATTTTCCAAGGAATCTACCTTGAAAATATTCGTACCCCTCAAAAATTTCCAAAAAAGTTTGATGCCTCCAATTTTCCTTCGACAAGTTTTCATACCCTCACCGATTCTAACCCGCCCCGGTACCTAGAGTTATGAACGACTGACCCCATAGCAAATCTTACTTTATATTCTTTGCTACACAGTAACTACTCCGTACCTGATCACTCTGATGAGTTCCAAAATTGTTTCTGTTTCCTCACTTTTCTTCGACTTTTCAACCTTGATGGGAAGTAACAAAAAAAGTAAGTTCATTGTAAAACAATCGCCAAGTCTAGTCTTCAGTCAAGAGCAACACAATTACGCTAAAGATAGTGGCAAGGAACTTTTCTACCAAGATGCATTGCATTCGAATTAAGAATCTGTAACGATTCTATAGGAATTCGATACGATACAATGATACAATGATACAATGATCGATACGATACGATAAAATACGATACAATGACACGTTTTTGTCACCACTACAACTGCCTTAGGCCAGTGAGATTTACAATAAACTTAAGCGACATAACAGTAACAAAATGCGTTTGATTAAATGATATGAGTCAAAATTAGAAGCTATCAGGTAATAACATTCATACTAACCGGTTTTGTAGTTATAAAGGAAAATACAAAGCCTTTGGTCTTAATGCACAGACCTCGCAGCTCGGTCTATACTTTTAAGGCCTCGCGCTTTAAATCTTCCTGTACAACACGAAATCGGTTGGTATGCGCAGAGTAATTATCACACATTTCAAAGCATTTGAGTGGTATAGAATGCGAATACGTTATTGAATACCAGACCTTATTGCCTAGCAATGTTGCCTTGCATTAGTCAAATCCAAATAGCACAGGGGAAAGCATTATCTATTTACCTCACATCTTGCATAATTCAGTATGACCATCTCAGCAGGAAATTTCATAGACGGAGAGAGCTGAACAGAAAAATAAGTCACATTAGGCACACGTTGAGAGTTGAAGCCTTGAATATATCCTTCATTGCTCAGATTGCTTTGCATAATTGGAAAGATACTTTCAATTATCTTTCTCCATAAAGCCAGTTTGGAAAGTGCCCCAACTCCAGGCTGTAGAGCAAAACCATTAGACTCAAATTATGGATTTACTTTTCCAGAGCTGCTAGCAAGTACAAATTGGGTACATCAATCAAGCAACAGTGAGAGCCGATAGCTCTGTTTGACTCAAGAGGCAATGTAGAGCTTTGGGGAAAACATGAAATTAATGTTTTCAAAGAGGCCCAATAAGGCATATATCAAATATAATGACATAACATTTGCTTCCAGTGGTTCAAGCGTTTGCAAAGTTGGCCAAGTTTCGAAAAAAAGGACAAGAAAACATAAGCTGGGATTCACTAAAGCAACCACTGCCGTCATGGGATTCGCACTCAGCTTCAATACCAAAATTCTCACCCATCCTCCTCCCCTGCATCCTCACTGAGAACACATCTGGATTAAATATGTCAATAAACGTACCGATCTCTTTTTCGTGGCTAACCTCGTTTTCATCCAATCGACTTGCGCAAAGTAGCATGACTCAGCCAAACAATAACCACTGCTCATTGTACAATGAAAAACCTACGACCAAAGAAACAGATGTCATTTGTAAATGTAATGTACAGTAAATCCCCGCATATAAGAACCTGCAGAAATGAGAACCTAGAGGTTGTTTTTCCTAACTTTTGCACCTTGTAATTAAGATCTAAATCTGAAACTAAAAGAACAGATGAGTGATCTTACCAAACAAAATTTTCACATCTAAGTTAGCCTTTGATGGAAAGATTAACATTTTAGTTTTGAATATCAGCCACATACTATTTATTCCACCACCCAGCAAACGTGTAAACCTTTCTTTTCTCACACGGCAGCTGTAAAAGTTCCTAACGAGCAACATCCAAACGGTAAATAAATTGCAATGAAACCTTCGTTTGTAGTTCTCATTCATATCTGCCATTCAATCTGCTTGTTTCTAGAAAAGATTTCATCCAAATGCAAGCGAGTTGTAACACAGTTAAATGTTTGGTTGCTGTTGATAATTCTGTAAATTCCTTGCATCCAGGATCGAGTTGCTTGAAAGCAGAGCTCGCTGACAAAAGTAGCATTCCTCACAACAAGACTGATGTTTCATACCAGGTGCACACAAAAAAACAGATATGGTTTAGCCTAACAATCAAAATTTATCTTTGAGCAGTGCCCAATATCATTTTAAAAACTTCCTCAACTTGAACACAGATACCTTGTTTGTTGATAATGGCACTTTGAAAGTTTGATTATTAACCTTGGACTTAAAATTTGCCTCCACTTCCAAACCAGAGCTTTGGCCTCTGAAGCACATCAAATCAAAAGTTGAAATTAAAGAAAAACGAAAAAACTGCGCACTGTATGAGTTCTAGCAAATACGATATAAAATTACCTTCATTTTTCAAATTTCATCAAGACTATTGTTGATTCCTTCAAGAATTTGCTAGGCTAAAAGATCGGTTGACGCAAATGTGAGCTTTCAAGATTAATATTTCTGCTCTCAAAGCACCAATATCTACAAACGAGGTATCTATGTTCACGTTAACTATCGGGGAGCACTTTGAGAGTGATTAACCATTGATTAAAGCTAAATTCACATAGCTAAAATCAACCAAATCTGTATATTTTTTTGGGACACCCGGTAAGAAACTAAAAGCAGTTATATTTACGTTTGGAAGGCATAAAACAAATTGGCCTTCGTTTTGAACAACTCTGCTGACCACGCACTGAGTTCTGTCCAGTTCAAGTGGCGAAATCTATAACAAAGAAATAAAAAGTTTGCAGAACGCAAAGCTCAAAAGTTTGATGAAATGTTGATGAAAAATGTACGAAATGACTGAAACTAAAGATTGTACAGTATCTACCGGCCATTTGGAACATACATAAATCACAAGATTCTGAAACTACAACAACGGGTTTCCAAAACACAAAAATAGAAGAATTCAGCTAAAATTGCTTCCACGAACTAGACTTAATTGGATGGTTTTAAAAAATCAGATTAAAGATGTTGAATGAATACAAGGAATCACGTCGTAAGTCTATCCACGAACCTCAGATCACGTGATTTTCCTCTTGGGGAAACTTTCTTTTCGTACAAGTTAACAATCTCTTGTCATGAAAAGCATGATGCAGATAACTGCACCAACAGATAAAGAGATGATTTTCCACTTCACCTGAGTAGGCACCGGGTGAGTAAAAAAAACCCGGCGTTTGAAAAGCTACTGCTTTTTGCAATATCTAGTTGAATAGCTTACATGTTCAATAACTTTTAAAATTTTTTCCGACTGAAATCGGTCGCTTCGTTAAGATTTTACAAGGGATTTTCTAAAAAAAGACCCTTCAAGAAACCTTGAAAAATGTGCTAAAATCATGAGGAAGTTTCTCTAATGTAACATGTTTCCCAAACTTTACAGCAATGACTTGAGAACGTTTTAGCATGTGCTATCCTCTTGGGGGAATGAAAAATTCTTCCCCTCGTATGAATAACAAATTCAGGGGGATTCTATTCTCCCAAGAGGAAAATGCATGACTGCATGTGAATGTCATTATTACTAGGAAGGAAAACAAAGGGAAATTTTGTTTGTCGTTTTCCTTAATTTTTGCAGGTTTTCGAAAGGGGCACTCTGTAGAAAATCTCTCATATCGACGGGAAGGAATGGCCGATTAAAGCCGGGTAAATTACTGAGCCTAATTGGACAGGAATTATCAGGAATAAAATAAGACAGTTTTCAATATTATTGTTTTGATATTGAGGGAGCAGCATTTTTTCAAACGTCGGGCCTTTTTATTGACTCACCCGGTATAAACTACGTTAGAGTAGAGCTATACTCTGGAACTAACTCTTCTTACCATTGATGCCATAGTACAAGCACCTTCATTGATATGTTCAGACGTCACTCTTTCCATACTCTTCAAGAAACTACGCTCCGTGAAAGATGAAACAGCATACCTGAAACAAAGAAATGGTTTTGTTAATTTTCCGTTGATTTCACCAAATCACTAAAAAGTCAATCTGAAATCTACAGGGTGTCCCAAAAAAATCGTACCCCGTTTGCCTAAAGATTGTGACAAAACGGCAAAAGATTCTCGCCAAACTTTTACAGGATGTTGCTCTTCAGATATTCAATTAAAGTTTTCTACCATCCCCATAAAAATCCTTTTTGAAAAATGATGGAGTTATGACCTTCAGAAGACCAAATTTGCCTGATGACTGAAACCAGCGGTCGGCCATTTTGTCTTACTATTTTGCAGTGATAAATAGCTTCACGTGAGGTAAGAAATAATTTTTGTTAGATCAGAAATTGTTGAACTCCCTGATGATTATTGGAATATTCTCGAGAGCTATAACATTGGAAGCTGCTGTTTCATTTCATCCATGAAGTGAAGCTATTTATCGCTGCAAAATAGCAAGACAAAATGGCCGCTGGTTTCAGTCAACAGGCAAATTTGGTTTTCTGAGGGTCATAGCTCCATCATTTTTCAACGGATTTTTATGGGGATGGTACCCCGGGGGGGGGGGGGTACTTGACCAGGTTTTGTTCGGGGACGTGCCATCGAAGCTTCAAAAACATACCCGTTCCTTATACCAATTTTGCGAAAAAGTATACCCGACTTTATACCAATTTTGCGAAAAAGTATACCAAAATCGTTCTTTAAACCAAAATTGCGAAAATCGATACCGTTCCTTATACCAAAATCGTGAAAATCGATACAGTTCCTTATACCAAAATCGTGAAAATCGATACCCTTCCCGATGGCACGTCCCCGTACCCAAAATATGTGAAGTACCCCCCCCCCCCCCGGGGATGGTACCAAACTTTAACTGAATATCTGAAGAGCAACATCTTGCAAAAGTTTGGCGAGAATCTTTTGCCGTTTTGTTGCAATCTTCAGGCAAAAAGGGCACAATTATTTTGGGACACCCGGTATAAAAACACACTAGTTTTTCAGAGTGATATTATGAGTCTCTGTTGACTGAAGCGCCATCATCACGTCAAAGAGCACAGGGAAACAAGAGACTCCAGATTATAAGTCTACCTAACACCCTACAGAATTCAATTACTTTTATTGCGTTAAAGGTAATTGATTGAGTTAATAACGTGATTTAAGGCCGATCTCCACTAGACGCTCTTTCGACGATCTACCTAAAAATTCGCAGCGAAAAAGTTGTTTTGATCTCCACTTGTGTTGCCTTTGTCGCTTGTTGTCTCCGGCAATTGACTTCAATTTGACTTCACAAAACGAAAGGTCATTTTCCCACTGCACGATATCATCGACAGGCCTCATTAAAAATATTTTGTGCCAGTAATCAAAGCACTCTAAGGCCAACAAAGGTACCAGGTGCCAGCAACTGGCTCCACAATATTAAGTCCCTGAATCAACTGGCTCCACAATACCTTTGTGACCTTTTCACACGAAATTCGCTCTGCTCATCATATAGCCTTCGTAATACGGGGACCGACCTTAGGTTACCGAAGAAAAGGTCATCAAATGGCCAGAAATGTTTCTCATATAGAGGTGCAAAATTATGGAATGGCCTGTCAGTCGAGTCAAAGCAGGCAACCTCTTTGTACAGTTTCAAGAAAACTATTTAAAAACTGTTTTCTTTCATTTTGATTTTAGGTTTGAATTTTTAACTTCAGTGTAAATAGGTTTTGAACATTGTAAATAAGGTTTATAGTTTAATTTATTTAATATCTTTTTACTTTGTTTTCTAAACTGTAATTGAATGTTTTTATCGGAGGGTCCCTTGAAAATCAACTTGTTGAAGGGCAACCGTCCTTAAGTGTATTAAATGAAAATGAAATGAAATGAAAACTAATGTGTAATGATATACATTACTTGTTCGGGATACTGCGAACTCCCCCTTTTGTAAATCACAATGGAAAAGACGATAACTCTGATTGGTTCGCTGATCAATGGAATGGGTGAAGCGTTTTGGGGCATGCACGAATTCACAAAGGAAAAATGAAGGATGATGACCCAGCAATCGCTAGTGCGCATATTCCAAAGCGCTTAAACGGGGGTCTAGCTCTTCTGGAGAAAATCCGTAAGACTTTCACTGATAGTATCCCAACAATTACTGAGGCCTGATAAGCAACCATTCATACAATTTGCCTAACTATCCAGGACACTGCTTCGATAAGCTTAGCCTCTCAGTGACCTAAAAACTGCCTTTGGATGCTAGGTAGAAATATACCGGATGAATCAGAAAAAGTTCCCACTTTCAAAAATTCGTAGCACCACAAGTACTTCATAGATTTGAATGATTCAAATTCTAGTTAAAAGCCAAAAGATCGAAGTATTTTTGTGATTTTTCTCGTCTTCTTACGAGCACTGCAAATATAGGTAAATTCAACTTTACAGAGATTTCATTGTTGCAAAATGACTGAAAAAGGGCCTAAAACATTTCATCAAATCGTTAGGACTCTCCTCACACAGAACAATAAGCAATGACCTCTCAACTCTCTCAAGAGTTATAAGACATAGATTCTCAAACAGATGCGAAAGATTTTCAATCCCATGGCAATAAATGTGCAGACGATATTTCTCACCCATGAGAAATTGCATTTTCTCTATTGTTCTGAGCGAGGAGTCCTTTATGATTTGATGAAGTATTTTAGGCCTTTTTCAGTCATTTTGCAACCACCATGTTTTTTTAAATTGAATTTACCAATTTTTCCAGTGCTCGTAAGAAGGCGAGAAAAATCACAAAAATACTTCGATCTTTTTCGCTGTCAAGCAAATATTGATTCATTCCAATCCATCCAGTACTCTTGATGCTATGAATTTTCAAAAGTGGGAACTTTTCTGGTTCACATGGTATATATTAAAAGGAATAAAGAAAAGATGCATTTTGAGGTTTATAGAGGGTGGAAGGATTTTTTTCGCCAACACTTACCAAATTTTGCTAGCTCCTGTATGAAGATATTCAATTTTGAGCAAATCATCCTCAGCTTTCTGCCATCCACTAGTACTGAATAAACTTGAGAACTTCAGCGATGACGTCGTAAGACCTGCATATAATAAAACATCTATATATTTAAGGAAAGAGTGGTAGCTTTGATGTTTGAATGACTGCAACTAAAAAGGCTTCAAGACTACAGGGTGTCCCATGAAAAATTCAGCCCTGTTTGTGAAGCTGCTGTGGAGGAACTGAAGCTGTGGAGGAACTGTAGCTGTGGAGGAACTGTAGCTTCAATTATCTCGGTTTTTACACAGTTGTATAGGTCAGGCTTCAACTTCGAGTTTGAGACCTTGTTTGAGTCAATATGACAGGCGGTTGCTGATTTATTGCAGAGGAAAAGCAAAATAAGTCGTTGCTTCAAAAACGGCATTCTGTTGTTCTCCAGCAAAGCCAAAATCAGTAATGTTTGAAAGAAAGCTTTCTGGCGTCATATTCAAATTTTCTCCACATTTCTTAAAGGGTTGACGGTGTTATCTTATACCTAGATAAACAATACAAAGATCCCTTTTGAAAATGTCGCAAAAATTTTTAAACAACGCTGGAACTCTTTCTTTAAAAATTTACTTAATTTGAACATTGCTGGAGAACAACGGAAGTTCTCTTTTTGAAGCAACCACTTGTGTTCCATTTCCTCTTAGACTTATGGCTTTTCGTCCCTTATTTCTATGCGTTCTTTGATTTGCTGACATCATTTGCTCAATAGGGACTCATACCGTAGAACTACGTATATAATTTGTTTCTATTCAATAAAAAGTTTACACAAACGAGGCAATTAAAACACTACATATGAGCTACCGTGCGATCCTACGAGGGCGATAATTGTATTGTATATTGGGGGGGGGGGGTCAATGACAAACCCTTGGGCATTCATAAAGAACATGCAGCTAAGTTACAATCAAAGATACAGTTGAAATATAAACTGTTCCTCTGCAGAAGCATACAGCTGACAAAACCATTAATGACCAAACTTTTCATCCGCACACTTAAGGTGTCCCATCTCCCATTACAAAACGTACATTATTACAAATAATTTCATTTAATCTTCAACCAATCAACCAACATGTGACGATTACGATACTACAGAAGACAATCTTTAATATCTTACAACAATTTTCTTTGCAAGTTCCTTGCGTCCTTGCTTATCAATATTCAGATAGGCGAGCACGTGTAAGAAAACTTGTAAGATCTTATAATCACATGCAAATATTAGCGCAAGGTGTAAACGGACAGGGGGCACGGCGCCTACACAGTTTAATTGATTCGTAGAGTATAATCTACGTCTTTGCAGCCTGTAAAACTCCCGAATCTGACCCAGGGCTCTTGGGTCACAATTCAAGCGACAGAGAAAGTACGATCAGTCTTAACATTCACACAACCTCAGCTCCTCCGTTGAGGCTGCAAGCAGGCGAAATCAGTCCGGGCTCTTGGGTCAACAGGAAAAAGTCTGTAAAACAAAAGATTCAGACTATTGTCTGGACGATCATTATAAAAATTCACGACAACACATGCGCAGTGGAACATTTCTGATCGCCGCATCGAAAAGATTTGCTGGATTAAAAGTAGAAGTGGTTTTCCGTCTGATGAGTTTGTTCGCTGAGTTTTTGCCTAATGTAATAGCAGGATTTCTCCAACCTCGTTCAAGTTTTGTAACTTTTGAAAAGGTATGTTTTCGTGACGAAAGCAACACAAGAGGAGACCAAACAGCATTTTCGCTCTAAATTCTTTGGACGATGGTCGACGAGATCGTCAAGTGGAGATTGGCCTTTAATACACATATTTTTTTTAAAAACCGCTTATAAGAAACTCAGACCCTCAGATCACCAAAAAGTTAAGAAACTCCAGCATGTGTTTTATATATTCTCACTCGTTTCCTGCATCATGTTACTCGGAAAGTACTTGAGAAATGTCTAAGAATTGGAAAGGCTTCAAAACCCCTTGTTTGAAATGTTCAGGAGAGCACAGATCTGATAATAGCAAGATTATGTTATCTTGATAATAGTAAGAAACTTTCAGTACTGGCCCAAATTCTTAATTTCTTACAAAAGAAATGCGGGCGGTCAATTAATCGTGCATTGGCAAAGTGGTGGCCAAGTGACCTTTCGTTTTGTGAACTCAAATTGGAGTCAATCAACGGTGTACTAAAAAGATACAAGCGTGCCTATTGTCTGTTTGTTTGAACGTACTTAGGCACCTTCGATTACAATAACTCTAAAATGGGCCCTGGCTTTAGCCTTGTTCTTAACTCAATCAATTACCTTGATTTTTTCGAGGTTCTCTGTCCAGAGATCACCCCTAGACCATACAGGGGGTCCCACAAAAATTGTACCCTGTTTGCTTGAAGATTGCGACAAAATAGCTTCATGTGAGGTAAGAAACAATTTCTTTGAGGTAAGAAATAATTGAACTCTCATATGATTATCGGAATATTCACGAAAGCTATGACATTGGAGGCTGCTGTTTCATTTCATCCATGAAGCTACTTATCATTACAAAATAGTAAGACAAAATGGCCAACCGCTGGTTTCAGCCATCATGCAAATTTGGTCTCCTGAAGGTCATAGCTGCATCATTTTTCAAAGAATTTTTAAGGGGAAAAAGCAAATTTGAATTGAATACCTGAAGAACAACATCATGCAAAAGTTTGGCGAGAATCCTTTGCCGTTTTGTTAACATCTTCAAGCAAACGGGGCACAATTTTGTTGGGACACCCTGTATACTATGCCTAGACAGTCTTCTTCAAATGTGCCAATAACAAAAAACGAAAGATCCTTTCTGTCTGTAAATTAGAATATTTTCTGTACCCCTGTATTCTAGACTAGTTAGTGTTAAATCGAATTTGAATTTAACAAATATTGTTGGGGATTTTTTGGATCGTAAGAGACACTGTGAAAGAAAAGATTGATTTGCAAGGACTAGACGTACATCAGCCGTACAGTTCTTCGATTCCTCTCTTTAGTCTGAAATTTCAAAATTTGAGGTGCCTTCTAATTAGGTTGACATGATCTTTAGTGTGTGTCTAAATTAACATTTACGTATGTGATTGTTGTTTCTGTAAATGTCTGATACCTACATTAGCCACCCAGACCAGACCAACGAGTTAGAAACCATCTTTCCACAGAAATTCTACAAAAGGGTCTATTTAAGAAGGTATCTAGGCCAAGACAGCCTCTAACCTAATTACAACAAACATAAATATAAGATCAAACTAAGTTACTACAACATGAAATTAGTTACAAAACAAAAAAATGTCAATTGTCCTATATATTAAAGGTAATGTAATTTACACGATGTCACTTATGATAGTAGACATTAAATGGTGCATGTTTATTGCAAGCAAGATTCAGACTTCAGTTTGGAACATTATAATAAGCATGTTATTACAAAATCCAAACAGTGCTTGTCCTCTTCACCCAATAACCAGATAAATTCATTCCAAACACTGAGTTGGATGAAATTTGCGGACACATTTGCAATTTTGGATTCGAGGCATTTCCTGTCCTCTTGAAACTGTGGGCACATCATGACAAATTGGACCACCTAGAACTTGTATTCCAAAAGAAAGACAGTATTTACAGTGCCTATCAGATCTAGGTACTCTATTTTTTCCAAACCGTCCAGCTTCTATGTAAGGATTTAAGTAAGAAAAGGGACCAAAAAGAGAGGATGTCTTATTAAAGGGGGGAGGGCTTATTCATAAAGTAAAAATGACAAAGCGATAAATTGTAGCTTTTTGGGGCTTTCACCTCGCATTTTTCGAGTGAATACACAAATTCAACATAACCTTTATCTAAAACCATATGAAATTCAAGATTTCAATTGCTTTGGCCAAACAAATGGAAAACCTTTGGTAGCCCCTTGCATTGGATACAAGTGTGGACTTTATAGAGAGGGGACTTAATAGGGAACCAACCAGAGCTCCTGGGGTATATAAGACACTCGACTAAAGTAAGGTCTGACACCAATAAACGAAGTCTTAAGCGCGATACTTCATAAGAACTTCAGCTTTAAAAACAGGCGGTCAAGAACTGAGGCCTAGCGTGAAAACAACAACAACAATATCAAATCGAGGCTGATCGATGACGCAATCGATAATAGGAAAAAGGCCCCTTTGAGGGGTAAACATAAAAAACAAAAACTACATGAAGCATAAAATGATAAACAATATTCATACATTTCACAGGTAGGCATACAAAATACTACCCTGGGTACAAGAGCCTTAATAAGCAAAATACTTGGAGCACGATACGATACGAGTACGAATCCAACTCAGAATGAGGGCCTAAAAATCCTCAATAACGTTGTTGAAAGGTCATGTTAACAAGCTTATCAGTTTTTTGACCACGTAGCTTGGCAGATTATTTTTATGGCTGTGGTGAAAAATGTGAGAGGGACTCCACAATGAAGGATCCGCTACGCTAGTCCTGAAAAGCCATGGAAGAAGTGCCATGTCATAGCTGTGAAATAGATACCAATTTAATGGCTTTGATCTTGCCGCCTGCTTTTACCACAACCTCGTTCCAAGGGTGTATCTTTGCTTCCTGCTGGACTGGCGAAGCATATTCATCAAAAATCTATGCTCCTTCACCCAGAGTCAAGACAAATGCTCAACCTTCCACAGTACTAAAATATGCTTTTGAGGGAACTTTCGCATACTTTAAAATAAAATGGGTGTGTTAAGGGCGTGGCATACTCTATTTCTACGTTATTCCTTTTATAAATTTCCTCACATAACCGTGATTTACTGATTGATTTTATCTTTTTAGCCCCTCAATAAGAATAATTGATTTACAGGGGACCATGCTGATTTACAGGAGGGCCGTGTGAATTTGAATGCAATTTTTTTCCGAATCCTATGTAGGCTCAGCTTCTCTATCTTCGTCCCATTTCTTACTATTATGGCTCGCTCAATTTTAAGCAAGAAAAACAACTAATTGCCCTAGAGAATTTCAAGCAACACTTTATAGCAGGAAGAAAAATCAATTTTGGTGGACACCGTATCAAAATGAAAAGAAATTGGAATATTGTTAGTGCAATAAGTATTTTAATTGATGATACTGTAAATAAAAAATGAAAAAATAGACGAAGATTGAAATCTGCAACTTGGTCTACCCTGGACCTCCTCCGAGGGTTTAGAAAATATTCAAATTCCAAACCCCAAAACATCACACTTTTTCAGGGTAGGAAACAAGGAGTCACAGGTTTACTTAAAGGGGCAGATGCCATGGGGGGATGCTTCGAGCAGATGGGAGACCTTTAACAGAACAGAAAATGCTTTGAGGGCCTCATGACTAAACAAGAACACATTGAGATTACAAGGAATGATGACTTTTGTCAAACTTGGGGGCACAGTGCCCCCACTGCCCCCGGCTCTTACTTCTGCAAGAAATAAGCCCCCGTGACAGCATCTTCTTTACAGGTGATATTCTCTTAATACCGTCAATAGATGTCATCAAGCTGCAGATCAGACTATTAGCTATCATCTGACAGAGTTGTGTATGCCCCTGCTGCGAGAAGATAACTTTTTACGAAAACTCCAAATCTGGCGCCGGACAAACCAGTAAATATAGAACCGACAAGAGCGGTTGGTCCCCATTCATCCGAACAACAAGTCGACTATTTTTACGCTTCTTATTGAAGAAATAATTCTCACGTAATCCTTATAGCTAACTCCCGCCGCTAAATATATGTACCAAAGTCCCAGTGTAGTATTCAAAATAGGGTTCTGAAGCAGGCCCTTAATCCTATTTTCACATGTCATATTTTGCAACAAATCCAAGTCGCTTTCTGCAGATATGCAATCCGTGATCAAACCCCATTCCCAGTCTATTTTTCTTGCCGTTTGTATTTCCAGTCCCAGACTCCCGGTAGATTGATTACATTTCATTTTCATTTTCATTTTATCATATTTAAACACAAAAACCCTATCAGCTAAAAAAAAATTACCAAAGTCCCTTGTATCCCTGTGATAAACCTTGCTGAACAAGCTAGGACTCGTAACGAAAAAGTTGCTTAGGCCCATTCTCTGCAATCACCTCACAGAAAGGAAATGCTGTAAAACCCCATTCGGCACACAGTTAATGACCAAAACTAAGCATACGTAAATAATGTAAAATTCACATTGCCGATTGAAGTTTAGATCGCAATGGCTTGCAAACGGACAATTTCTTTTATGTTAGGGCCTAAATAGGGTTAATTTTTCAGAGTAATATTATGAGTCTCTGTTGACCGAAGCGACATCACCGAGTCAAAGAGCAGAGGGAAACAAGGGACTCAAATAATCAGAGTTCCAGTTCGTCAAATACCAATCCTTGCACAAGAGTTCCATCCCTTCATCCCCAGAGTGTCATTTCAGGCACGACTCCCAGATCCTATTTCACCCCGTCAAGACACTCTCAACAAACAGATTCGTGGACATCATATTGCACCAGAGCGAATCGTACGTTTCTGCAAAGTCGGAAAAACATTACGGAGAAAAGTTCCTGAAAAAAAGGAATAACTTATTATGCCACACTGAAAACAGGCCGCATTTCTAATCATAAATGCGGAACATTCCATCAAAAGCATGGTTCGGAGGATGACTGAGCATATTTATGAACACTGAGTTTGTGAAGTTGGAAACAACATAAAAAGAATCTTCGAAGATGCAAGGCATAATGGGGTTTGTTCCAATTTTACTTGATACAGTATTAAGTTTACTAAATTTTGTTTCCTTTCAGTCGCGTTCGCAGGCATAAGGCCTATTTGACTTTGGTATGATATGGCAGTCGTTCCTGGCCTGAGCTCTCTTTGTTTACTTTTATTTAGTGCATAAATACCACGGTTGACAATTGATTTTTCATTAGGTATAATTCAGCTTCTCATTTTTGGGGCCTCTTGACACAAATATTGGCAGAAATTGATACTAATAACCCAACGTCTTCTACAGTATCTAGACATGCTACTGCGTCATTTTGCAAGACTCTGCGGGACGACAGCGGAGGAGCTCTTCTGCCCTTGGAAAGGAAAATCTTACAGTTTTGCGATCTAATTTAAGGTGGAGGTTTAGGCCGGTCAAAGGAGAATATTGTTTAATTCATCCAGTAACCAGTATCCAACCGGGAGACTATCAGATTGATCCCTTGTTTGTTCTAGCGTCTACAAGCATATGCGCGATGCGACCATCAAACATACATCAAACATGCCGCGGCTTCAACTCACAAGTGTGACTTATCAATTGAGAGCGAGGACAATCAAATAAAACGCTCCTACTGAATTTCACAACCACCATAGCACTACAGCTTTATCATGTCAACAAAACACTTTCCTAACGATAACTTCTTGATATTTCCTGAGTTTGCCAACTGGCCATTGGACTAGGCTGCAGAGGTTCTACAGATCTCAGAAGCCTCTGAAGATCTCAGCTCTGATCGCAACGACTTCGGGGACTTTGAAGAAAGGTTATTTAATTAGTCATACTAAATTGTTAAGACAATGTATGATTATAAGTAAGCATACGAAACGAGTCTATACCAATTGACGGGATTGCACGGAGCAAGTGGCTTCAATTGAGGGAAAGAGAGAGAGAGAGAGCCGTCTGCCATGGAACAACATTTACACTCTGGTGGAATGACACGAAAACGTCTACCATTTTCTATCGAAGCTATACTTGATGAGAACTTTCCCAGGAAGGAGAAGAGAACACAAGCAAGGAACTTTGAACTTTATGAGCAGAAAGATGAAGTCTCTATGATTATGACTGAAAGTTCCACCCAAACAATGGGTGAAATTTCTTGCGAGGACTCTGCATCGAACACACAGACACCTAGATATGCTTGGCTTGAATGTTCGAGAAAAAATCCACCAAAAGTACAAAGTAAGTATGAATATTTTATGGTTCTGCTTGCTACACATAAGTAGAAAAAAGTGCGGAGAAGAAGAAAATCAAGTAGAAAAAATGCTTAGTTGGGACGATAGAATGTTGATAAAGGGGCACTTCATAAAAGGTACACTCTCTTTGCTGCATATGGAACTGCATCGAATAAGATTTCAGGCATTTTGCAATCTTTGATTGAAGAAGCTACGGTTGTGAAGGTATATGAGGCCTCCAGAAACTCTTCCCTATGCGTATATACCTTCCAATGGGCAGAATATTCAATAATTTAGCAGAATTTAGTTAGTAGAATGCTTAAATGTTTTGACTTGGATTGTAATTTCAAGAGAAGATCTGCTTGTGAACCCACAAGGCCATTAAGAATCCTTCCCTTTGCATGTATACCTGCACTTAGATCATGAAGTTCCCCTGTTTAGCAGAATTTAGTTAGTAGAATGTTCAACGCTTTGGCATTTCTTGATCATGGCAACATTCAGCATGACGAAATAGTTTTCCGTTGCTGTATTCTTTAGTTGGCATTGCTCAACGTAGATCTATGTAAAGCTAATCGAAAGCATGGAGTTACGCTGCAGAAAATGAAACACACGCAAAATACAAGCAAAGCAAAGCAAAGATAGGTGATGCATGCAAGACTTGGTATTTTGTTGTGAAGCCAATATATAGTGTTACTTCACACAGAAAGAGTCTAGTTGAGATGCAACAAAATTCACGAAAAACTGCACATGCCGTTGTTGAAATTACTGCAAAATTCTTTAAACAATTTGGCCAAATGTACAGAGTGGTATTGCACTAAAACAAAGAGCAATGCTTGCACCTAATGGTTGTAGAATTATTCATAGCGTTACCTCAAAATCAAAGAGTGCAGTTAACCCAGAATAAAAATGATGTGGAAGTGCACAGTTTATTCTTGCTCATACACAGAATTAAATCTTATGAGACAATTTATATTTTAAGATTCTTGGAGAAATATCTTGAAGGCTGGGAGGAATTCTCGGGAGTTTTTCCTTGCCAAAACCTCCATTTGCATACTCAGTTCTTTGCAATTGCTCGAAGGAATACCAAAAAACCGTTGCTTCGATGGTGACATTTTCTCTCTAATATTCTGGGCTTGATAATCTGATGGTTTTACTTAATCAAAAAGGTGCATTTCATGATAATTTGTTTCCTCAAATAATGATGCAAAGTAGCACTTAATAAACAAGGGCGGGTACAGTATTTCTTTGCATCTCCAAAGCGAAATTTCATTTTCAGCAATTATTCTTGACAACCAGAATGTTCTTGAAGGGCTCAAGGATGGATGACAATGAATTCTGGCAGTAGAAGATCAATTCTTCGTCTACTTTCTATTACAACCTAACCTTACGCGTCTTTGAAAGGCTGCACGAGCCTCGTCTGCAATGCAAGACCTCAGTGTTTTTATCTCTGTCGACATCATCGTTAAAGCAATTGTACAAAACGATTTAATCTTGCTTTAGCCTGTATGCAAGACAAAAATATCTACTGCCAGGTGAATAAAAAATAATCCCGTTTGAAAGGCCACTGCTCCCTGGATATCAAGGCAATAACATTGGAAAATACATCATTCAACGGCGGATATGCTCAAATTAATTTTAAAATTTGCCTGACTGAAATCGGCCACTCTGTTCTGAAATTATGAAGGATTTTCTCAAAAAGCCCCTTCAAGAAACCTTCCAAACAGCCTTAAAATCACGACCAAAATTCTTTCACATGCTTCAGCACGAGATATTCCTTTGGGAGGACGAAGGTGTCATCCTGAAAGCATAGCAACATCAATCCCGATGATTTCATCCTCCCAAGACGATAACACATGCTAAACGTGTCGAAGTCATTGCTGTAAAGCAGGAAAATACTGGGAAAATTTGGTCGTGATGGTAGGACATGATAGGACTGTTTTGAAGGTTTCTTGAAGGAGCTTTTCGAGAAGATCCCTCGTCATTTCTTAACGGAGTGGCCGATTTCAGTCCGGGAAATTTTAGAATGGATTTTGAATATGTCCATCATTACATGATAGCATCCTCCTATTCTTATAAATGATACATACCGGGTGTCCCAAAAAAGTACTCCCGTTTGAAAAATCACCAAAATTTGATTACACAACCGATCTTAAATTTTCTTTTTTTGTCAAGTAGATCAAGGACCAAACTATTTTCCCAGATATAGCAAATTTATAATAGGTTTATAAATTAGCAAACGTAGCTCTTTTTCGGGTTACCTGGTTTTGAATCATACTGCAAAAAATCACTGGTGATTGCCAGATCAAATTTTCGTGCATGTAAAAGCTTCTAATTTAGTCATGAATGACAGAAAGAAATGCTCACTATCATTAGAGACTTAAATGATGTTATAAATTTGAAAGTTTGAATTTTAGGCAAGATTGAGTATTTTGCTTAAAAACCGTAGCTCAAAATAAGGTTTTTCAACCTGTAATTTTTCTACCTTGTTGTATCAAAAGCAAAATTTTATTATCTAGAAATATTTTTGGTTCCTTGACAAAGCAAGTGAAAAAGAAAATTTTATCAAAGGTTTGATAGTTGATTTTTGGTGATTTTTTAAACTGGAGTATTTTTTTGGGACACCCGTTATATTTTCCAATATCATCATCTTCATATCAAAGGAGCAGTTTCATTTTAAAAGGAGATGGTTTTTGTTTGTTGTAATCACCCACTGCATATTTCTAATCAACTGAGGCAATCTCAAACAGTGCACGATTTGCCTCAAGTTTTGAAATGAGTTATCATAATATTTACATGCACTATCGATACAAATTTTAGCTCTATTGTCAATGCCTCAGATACCTCCAAGAAGTTTGGTATATACACGTTTTTTTTATAAGAAGCTGGTTTATAAGAAACTAGTACTACGATGACCAAAAATTTAAGAAACTCTAGTACTACGCTCAAGAACAGTTAAGAAACTCTAAAACTTTATTCCTGTATGTCGCTCTTATTCTATGTCTCTCTAACAAAGGTACATTCGTCTTTTCTTGACTTTTAACTATTAAATTTTTTCAATGCCTCAAGATACCTCCAAGAAGCTTTGGTAGGCCCAAAAAATAAGAAATATAAGTCTGAAACTTTTACTACTCAAATTAGATGTCACCTGCAAATGTCTCTGTTTCAAATTGAAACATCAAACGTTTGAAAACATCGAGTTGGTATAAAGAACTTGATACGTTTGAAAATTTGTTATTCCGAGAATACTTGATAAATTATGATGAAGCAAACTTTAGTTAATAACCGAAAGGCTAAAATATTTTCTGTGACTCTCTTTTATCGTTATGAGCATAGCAAATATCGGTATAATGGAATTTACAAAGAATCAGTTCCCTCGAAATGCATAAAAAGGGTCCTCGATCAAAATATAAAGAACATCCTCACTTAAACACGTTTCATCCCTCTCAACACTTAAGAATCGATTTTTTATTTTAAAAGAAATACAACATTCGTAAAGATCACTCTTCAGCTCATGAGGGAAATAAAATGAATTGCATACATTGCTCTGAGCGTTGATTTGATCAAGAACCTTAGGCCGTTATTCGCGCATCAAAAGTAAACAAAGTTCCATAAATTTAATTCTACCTATGTTTGAATGCTCAGAAAAATACAAAGAATTACACCACACACTTCAGCCTTTTGGCAATCAACAACAGTGTGATTCATTTCAATTTATTGATTATTCTATGAGCAATGAATCTTCAAGTATACCTATGAATTTATTTCTGGCGCACCCTGCATAAAGTGTTTTTCTACCTACACCAGTCATTACATCTATAACAGATGTTATGAATCTGCAATACAGTGATTCAATTCATTTCACAGCTGCTATTTTAGTGAAGAAACATTTCAAGTATTTTCAATATCAAACTGCAAAATATTACAACTAATTAGCACATATCAAAACTTGCGTCTTATTACAGACACCTTCAATCTTTTTGGACGAAATCAATATAGTATAACCTTTATTTGGTCCTCAAATAAGTAATTCATTTGAAAATCAGTTTCTTTCAATGTTCACAAAACAATCTGAAGGGAAACGTTAGTTATCATTAGACCTTGATTCGAGGGGCGTATCACTCTTCCAAAATCCCGTACACGTTTGGCAAAAGCCTTTTATTTAAAAAAGAGTCCTACTGTTTTAAAAAATCTCGTACGCCTTTTCGGAAGAAGGAGGAACCCACTCGCCTAGATTTACAAGGTTTCTCGTCTCCTTGGGACCACAAACATTGACTCCAAATTTAGTAACATTTTGGCAACTCCCTTTTGAGGTACGCTGTATGTCACCTGCTAGGACAATCGAAAAGCAGTTGTTTACCTGAGTAATTATATTCAAAACAAAATCAACTTGAGCTAAAACTTCTTCCTTTATAGCCTTTATGGCCAAAATACTCTACCATGCATTTATTCTCTCAAACTTCAACTACTGCCCGTTAATTTGGATGTTCTGTGGGAAGACTGCAAACAACACTATCAACCGTTTGCACAAACGTGCACTGAGAGTTCTGTATAGTGACTATGATGCATCGTTTGAAGATCTCTTGAGAAGGTCGGGTGAGCTAACAATCCACTGCAAAAATTTGCGAAAACTAATGCTTGAAATATATAAATGCATAAATGCGGCTTGCCCCTCCTTCATGTTTGGGTTCTTCACACCAAAGGACATTCAATATGACCTACGAACAAATAACCTCCTGCAGCTCCCTAAAACTAATACGTTAGTTTATGGGAACAATTCTTTATCATTTAGAGGAAGCATTTTGTGGAACACGTTATCTGACACGATAAAAGCTGCTCAAAACACAGAGCAATTCAAAAATATGATTAAGAGCTGGAAAGGAGACACTTGCAGTTGCAACATCTGCAGATGATGTGTACATAGATTCATGTATATATTTTACGTTTATATTATGTTTGAACTTTATATTGTAAATAGTTGGTATTTATTAGTTTTCTTTAAAACTATTGCTCCCACCAACTGTAAATAAATTAATTATTATTATCATTATTCCTTATTTTCTCGATGAATGTAGTTTCTTTCTTTCCTTCACATGCTCTTTAAAATTCCCAGAAACTTTTGATTACAAAGAAAGCTAAATTTACGATGACATGAATATTTGTACGCGTTGTTGTTTGGGACCTTCAAAACGAACACTCAGCGTATAAAAAATGCTTTTCCCTGAATATCAAAGCAATAATATTTATTGAAAACTGTGCAGTTATATTGCCGATATGTTCAATTAGGTTCAGTAATTTAACCGGCTTTAATCGGCCATTCCATCCCGTGGATATGGAAGATTTTCGACACAAAGCCCGCTTTGAAAACCTGCTGAGACGAGTGAAAACGACGACCAAAATTTCCTTGAGTTTCCTTCCTAACAATAATGACACATTTACATGCAATCGTTTTTCTTCTTGGGAAAATGGAATCCCCTGGAAAAGTTATTCATACCAGGGAGAAGACTTATTCAGCCTTCAAAGAGGATAGCACGTGCTAAAGCGTGTTCAAGTCATTGCTGTAAGGTAAAAATATTTGGGAAACTTGCTGCTGATTTTAGAATGATCTTTAAGGTTTCTCGAAGGGACGTTCTCAAGGGAAATCCCTTGTTAGAATCTGAACGGAGTGACCGATTTCAGCCAAGAAAAATTCTAAAAATAATTGAACATGTTGGTTATTCAATCAGATATTCCAAAATATCATAGCTAGCGCAAAACTACGAAACTATCCAGCTTTTCACATATTTACTTTATTCCAGTACAATAATATTCTTAGCACTGATCTGTTAAAATCTGACTGTTTGCTGTTAAATGAAAATGTTTAGCACATTGCTCTGAATTGCTATGTTATTCTCGCTTGTTAACAAGCTATTTTAGTGACCTAAGGCGTTATGAGCAAATCGCGTGAGTTTCGTTGAAATTAGCTGACGGCAACAAATAGCAAATTAATTAAGAGGCACGTTGCTCTTCAGTTAAAGAGGCAAAATAAAATCATATTTGTACAGTTGGTTATCAAAATCACGATTTCAAGCGAATGAACTAATCTCCAATTTTGTTCATTAACTTTTCTTTAATGTTTTAACCGATCTAGACACTACTGTAAACAATCTCAACAGGCACCGTGATTTCCACATGAAACTCTTTAAAGCAAAGAGCAACATAGAAAAACCAGCGTCCTTCAGGGCAAATTTGCTTGAATATATTGTAAATCCTATATACTAGCTCAGTGTTGGTTCTTCTAATTCGGAGATCAAGCTTTTGCTAACGATAAATTGGGCGCAGGCTTTAGAAAGACATCTGTACTCTGTTCATCTATTGGTTTTTAGTCGCCAACTATAATTTTCCATGATCTTAAGTTATTAATAAAAGCCAGTGCTTTCTTTCTTGCAAGCAAGATAAAGTCATAAGCATACAAAGTTGGGTCAGCACTCGAGATTTATAGTGCAGATTGAGAATTTTGTAAATAGTGTCTGGTTCTTTAGGTGAGAAGGACATTTTGTAAATAAAAAGCTTGGGAATTTACAAGATCTACTCCAAATTCCCATGAGATTGGATTTTGCAACTCCAAATTCCCATGAGATTTTGCAAGATATAGTTCGCTTCTGCCCACAGCCAAAAATGAGACCACTATAAAATCTTCTGAAAACAACGCAAAATCCAACAAAAATTCTAGAATGTTCCACAAATTCAGGGATTTTCGAAAGTATCAACAAGATCTGGCCCGCACATTCTATATTGAGTTTAAAACTTATCCAAGAAGACTCCTAGCCCTCTTGCAAAAATAAAGGTTTTGCCTAATTTTCTTTCTCGTAGCCATTAGAAGAACATAAACAAAACGAAACCCTAAGAGGAAAATAAACAAAAGAAAATATACAACAGACAAATTTTTACCATGATTAGATGGGTGTATCAATCTTTCAACAAATACGATATTTTTGAAATAAACAATTTTAAAAATTGTAGGGGGATTTTTCTTAGAAACAAAAGGACCTTTTCCAAAGGCATACGAGAGTATTATGGAATGATATGCCCTTCGATGTTTCAAGGATACATAATATGTACGCTTGCCTAAATATATTTGATCTATTTTAACTTAGATCCTTTTCCTTGCAGGATCAAAACGAAAGCGAGGCATCACCATGCGACCATCGAGGCAACCACGAATCCCTTTCACATCCTTTCAACAAACAATCTTCGAAAATCAATTCCAAATTGATCATTACTTGACATCGGAAGCTGTGAGGGAGCTAGCCTCGCATTTGGAGCTTCCTGAGCAACGTATCAAGATCTGGTTTCAAAACAGGCGAGCAAGGGAGCGTCGAGAAAGTCAACAAAAAGCTGATAATACTACAACAACAACAACGACGAAATGCAACAACAATAACTGCTTTGGATAATTGGTTCTTCATAATGTAGACCGGAAAACGCTTGCAAACAATGGAATAACTCGCTTGCGCGCTGAATGTATTGTTGAATTCAATGTTGGAAGCGGTTTTCTTGGCGCTGCCCATATAAGAATAGCGTTTCATGACGCACGAGCATTATTTGGGAAGACACAACACATCTTTGGAAAGCGGCTGAAAACGCTTTTAGCGTGAATTTAGTTTATGAAAATATCAAGCTAGACTTGTTGCATGAGCTACGCCACAGCTTCTAATCCGCCATCTATTTAGGGCTGGTTTCCAGTTGGTGGAATTTTCCGAGCGGGCGAATTTTACACAATCAAAAGTCACGCAACCTTAAATTTCTATTCAATAGCATAGCGAAATTTTCTGTCACAAACAATA
Organism: Aurelia coerulea; assembly: GCA_039566865.1. Lineage (NCBI taxonomy): Eukaryota > Metazoa > Cnidaria > Scyphozoa > Semaeostomeae > Ulmaridae > Aurelia > Aurelia coerulea. The sequence goes on from CM076948.1 coordinate 2,802,648, forward strand.
GAATTTCCATCCACTCGGAAAATTCCGTAGACTGGAAACTGGCCTTCTGAGATGCATTTTATGTTAACAAGACTCATCAAGTGCTTTATGGCCCATGTAAGATCGTTACAATTCACGTAATAAGTCTATCGACAAGCTTTAAATATGACGAAAGTTATTGTGACGATGATGCTGCTTAGTTAAATGTTGCTTTAAGCTTGACATGTTACTCTAGGAAATGCTATCGAAAGTTGGCCAAGGCAGGTGCTTATAATGTGTAAATTTCCCAAGTTCGCTATAAAAACAAATAGGGCTCACATACGCTCAAAAAGCTGAAAAGATGTGAGGCCATAAATTTCACGTCTTTATTAACGATAGTTGCAGGAGCTTTTGCAAACAGCCTTCAGGTTGGATTTGCTCCAAGTCTCGCTCATAATCTATAAACAATCGGGAGGAGGGGGGGGGGAGGAAGAATGCCTTCCCTTCTCTTTTCTTTCAAGAGCGAGATTTAGAGCAAATCCACCTTCAGGTGCACCCAGTATCGAAAAGCCTTCTTGGGCCTACCTGTCACTGTCACTTTGGCCACTTTCAGACAAACGTTGTTTAAGATACGTGCAAGTATTTATTGCGTTATGTTCGTTTGAAGGTATTTAATGTAAAAAGGACTGCCACCCATAAAAATGCATCTGGCTTGGTCCCTGGGACTTGATGTAGTCGCTTCGTATCGTTGTGTAATATTGTTGGTTCCATAAACCAGGTTAGCCCTATAAGTTTTTGGGAGCTGTAGAACACAACTTTCCTTGCAAAGAAAGCTATGTTCTTCCATTAATTGGGGGTTCCTCCTTAAAGGGGCCTTTGCAAGCAGGATATCTTGCATATGTTTCGTGGACCATAAAACTAGCAACAATAAAGAGACCATAAAAGGACGTATTCACAAAGCATGCCGCTTGCCCAGGCCCTCTTAAACCCTTGATTGATAGATTGATTGATTGATTGATTGGTTGGTTGGTTGATTTATTTCATATATTTAGTGAGGGTGTCCCTTCAGCAAGTGCTACTTTGCATTGTCATTCGACAATACCAATCAGGGCGCCACACAGCAAACTGATGTCCTATGTATGTATGTCCCAAAATTGGACAAATCTTCGCCCTTTTTCGTCAGGTTTGTGCTAAAAACCAGCTTCTTAGACATACTTCCTACTGAATACTAATATGTGAGAAATAGCTTTTTTTGCAAGAATACTATTGTATTTCTCAGATAAAGTATCAATCTTTTATGAATCCCAGTCCCTGAAACCAAACTGTTGGCAATCTAGGGAATTGGGATTGGTGATACAGCGCCAACAGAAAGTAGCGTTTGCTTTTTAGCCCCAAAGCCGAAAAAAGAATTTAGCAATGAAAATTTTGGGTTAGACTAACATATGACTAGCTAAGTGACCCAAAAAAAAACCTTCACGAGCTAGATCGCACATGGTTTCCTGAAAGTAGATATCATAAACACAAACAAGGTATCAGCATGTTGCTGAAAGGCTCAGCTATCTTTTGAGATGTTGCTTGGTCAGTTTAAGTTATGCCTACTGTCCGAAAAACAATTTCCAATATATGGTAATTCGGTCATTTCTCGGACTATTCCGTCCTTTCTCAGTCCATGTTTTGGAAGATATGAAAAAAGATGAATTCCAAATTTGCTTTGGAGCACGAAATTTGAATGATGAACACAGGTAAATCATTCTGCAAACAAATAACTTCCCCCAGACGACTTCAAATCCATTGCTACGTTGAGTTTTCACAAAAATGTTGACTGGAAAATGATGGCAATCATTTCACTCAAAATTAGGAATCCGGGATTCAAAATTTTCTTCAAATCTGGTTTTCCGGAAGATAATCATTGCTCAAAATAACCATGCAGCATTTCAAAAATTAGTTAAGATAAACTGTGATACAAAGTGTTGTTCAGTAACTTTTGAATTTTTGATTCCGAGAGCTAGTTATGATATAGCTCGTGAAGTTTTTCTTTTTGGTCACCCGTTAAAGAAATGACAGCTCTATGTTTTTTAAGCTACTAGCTGGCTTTAAATTCTAACCCAACTTTTTTATCACTCAGTTTTTACTAAGGCTTAGGAACTAAAAACTAAAAAGCGAACGCAAAATTTTCGGCAATAAATGTTATATCACAGCAACAGCCCACCCTTGTACAGATGCAATTAAATAAAAATTAGGTTTTGGTATGATGCTGGCAAAATGTAGGTAAATTCATTTAGATTTGGTAATGTAATCGTAGTTTTATCGTCATTGTAGTCATCGCAATTTACTGGATTGGAATTACAAAGGTTTAGATACCTAGACGTAAACGTAGTACTTGAAAATATCTCAAAATATGATATAAAATGTTTCATCAATGCTTTTGTAAGCTTGTTCACTGTAAAGACTTTCTTCACCGAATTCAGCAGTCTGAATTGGCATTTGAATACTCTGAAAACGCAGCACCCAAAAACTTTACTCAAATTTATTGGCCTTTTGCACAAAGAGCATGTATGTATGTATGCATCAATTTTCCACAATAAATATTTACAAGTTTTATAATAAAAAATAGATAAAATACAATAATAAATGTTAAAAACGTAAAGATAAACACCCCTAATTACAGTGGTAGGGATAGCATTAAAAGGTCAAGCTGATCATATTTCCATAATGGTCCCCTTAGAGGTGCTGTATAACGGAAATACATAGAAAAAAGGAAAATACAGAGCTGCATGTGTGTTTTCAATATGGTCCTTAGAAGAAGACATATAGCAGTAGAAGTCTTTTTAGAATACAAATATTTCAAACTTCTAAATCAATTTTTTTCAAAAATGAATTGTTGACACATTTACCTCTACTTAAGGTGCAGAACTTCCTACTTACAGGCACCTCACAAAGTTTGGCTTTCTTAACGAAATAAGAATTCAAAACCAATTTTCCACAATAAACAGAGCTCGTTGAAATAGATCAAAACTCCCTTTTCATTCGGCTCATTTTTTGAGGTTTCGGTGCATCCGATAATACAGCTCCACTTGATTCTTGGCACTTCGTTATGTACGAACGAAACGGATTAATTGAACACCAAAGATCCGTAAAATAAGAAAATATTAACACGATGTTAACTCTCCCTTGGATTTTCGGAAGCGGCATCGCTTTACTGCAGTAAGTCTTGGAATCAATTTGCTTAAACCACAAAATAAAGCAGTGAACTCCGAAGGAGCTTCGAGCATCCTGCTCCCAACCGCTAACCAACGACCGCTCTGTTGCATCCTGCTCCTGGCCACTAACCAATGACCTCTCTGAGATTACACTCATATGAGGCGGCCAGCCACGCCAAGTTTTCAGCGACCAGTCAAAGGGCAGACTTTAACGAATGATATGCTTTGATTGGCAAATTAAAACAAATAATTCAAGCTTAGGAAGACGAGTGTTGACTCTCAAAGCACTGAATGAAACTACCACCGGCGCTACTGTGTCTCCACCAGGGAGATTTTCTTGCATTCTCGTTTGCATTCATAGTTTTTTCCATTTTATTTCGCTAATTTCTTTACAGTAGGCGTTTAAAAGTTAATGAAAACTTCCATCATAGTGGAACATGTTTTTTCTCATGTTCGAATCCGAAAAGACAAAACTTCGCGGCATGTTCGTACAGGTGTTCACGAGACAGCGAATTAGGCCATAAATTACCAGAACAAGTATTGCAAAACTGTCGGATTTGTTTGCAGTAAGCGCCAATCAGAGAATGTAATTCCTTGGTGAGCCAACAAGTTGGTGAGCCAACAAGTTGGTGAGCCTGACAGTGTCAGCTGACAGAAAAAATTCAACTTAGCTCACACTTACACCAATTGCCATAGGTAAGACTGGGGTCTACTGAATCATGAAACGCAAGTCTCAACCGGCTAACACCAAGAAAAATAAAAGATGATGATTCTACTTAGATCCCTTTAAAGTTGACACCGAAAGGAAATTGCGCCCACATGAAAGGCAGCACAAACTGATAACATCACAGGGATACAAGCATCACAACTCTTGGCATAATCACACCACAGGGAAACAAACATCAGAGTATTAAGCAATGATCGACGATGATATCGTTATATTGAAATGTTGGTGGATGACAGCAACAAAATTACTCAACACGAAAGTAATCTGAAATAGGATCCACAAATCTTTCTTAATCATGCTATTATTTCCAATTCTAATCACTCTCAGTAAAGTTAAGATTGTAATGTTGCTTCATGGATTAACTTTATTATATCAAAGTGCACATCTTAATAACCATGGATTTCATTGACTGAGACCTGAACATTTGATACGTCTCTCCGTGATCTATCGTTTAATGTCGAGATTCAGGAGGGCAGTTGTTGGCCACCCACAATAAGGCTGAAATACGCCCTGTGCCGTAATTTAAAAATTGGGTGTGTCAAACAAAATATGTTGCCTGTTTGTGAAGCTTATTGAAAGTTCTAAACTTTTTGAGGAATCACAGAAAAATTCTCAAGAAAGTTTGTGAATATCTACAGTATGGTATCAAGCAAAAGTCTTTCGTTCTTTTGGTTTACGATTTAGAAATTTGATGAAGTCACATCCTCAAATTAGTTGAAATGTGAAATACGCTATAATTTCGAAAAACATTCAAGATTTCTGAAAGGTTCAACGATGGTTCAACGGCAAGTTGCTTGATGAAAAGCTCGTGGGTAGGTGGAATTATGAAGATTAACGCATGCGTCTTTGCAAGACAAGTAACAGTTCTTATTAACTTCTAGTTAGCCCTACCCCCAGAGCCCTACCCCCAGACGTAAATTGCTGCAGTAAAACTAGGCCTCCATAATACACGACAAGACCTCACATGGCCTATGTTTGGAAAAAAATAAATTAAGCATACCTGGAACAACATCAAGGTGCCTTAGTAAAGATCCTTGCAATTGTGGGAGAGATGACAGGTTCCATGCTGATCTATGAGGTCAAAAGAAAAGTTCACTAGAATCTGAGAAAAAACTTTGATGGAAATTATACAAAGCGACTTTTAACCTGCCTCAAGTACAGTAAAGTCCCGCCTTTAAGAAACTACTTCATAAGAAACTCAGATCCTGAATTTTTGTGAGAACAATGGGAAAACAATAGAGTAATTAAGGAGGAACAATAGGCCGAGGTAAAAGAATGGGTTTCTTAACGGTGGGACTTTACTGTACTGTGTCAATTGATGTATTTTCTACCTTGTACTTTCAATGTTTACAAAATTGTTCAACCTCGATTTTGTAAATATATCAGATTTTTTCCCCAGTGCATTTATTAATAAATCAAATTTTTCCGAGAAGTATCGCATCTTAAACTCTGTCTCAAGTTAGATGTGACATGAAAATACCTGTGAATAACAACAACTGAGGTGCTTATTTCACATGAATAATTTTGCGTTATTGCAAATCTCACGTTTAGCAAATACTTTAAATTAGTATAACATGATATCAAATGGAATGCTTCAAAAATCCAACTATGTCCATTTTGATCCATTTTTGCATGCTTTTGGAAACACATATTTAACAAACTGCTTATAATTTGGAATGAAAGGCCCTAAAATAGACGGAAATATGGCCTATTATCCAATTATCCAAACCCAAGAAACAGTCTATGAAAGAAAGAGCAAACGCTTTCTACGCCCGATTAATTTATTGTTTTAATCCTCTATTCTACGGTGGCCCATAAGTGCACACCGAATTCCCTAACCCCACACCGAATTCCCAAATCCTGCCACCGTACTATTCAAATAAGGTGCAAAATGCATTTCAACAAAGGCAATATATATCAAGTTCCAGAAATCTGGAAACCACTGAAGCATACTTTTGCTCTTTGTTTCGTAGACCCTTTCTTCTTTTTGGATAGTGAAGATCATTATAAAGCCTGTATGTTCTTAAATCATACTTTGTTTCGAGAATAAAGGGAATCTGATCGTTATCATCTTCGTGAATTTCAGTGTACAGCGAAATTACTGAAGCATGCCTAACTTTCATATTGTCTAATTCATCCAATCAGTGCCACGACAGTGTGCCTTTAACGGAAATGGGAATCACCTCTCGAATGTAATAGAATTACTGGTGATTCGAAATGAAATAAAGAAGATTCTCACTTTGTCCTTGTAGTATGGAATGATGATTCATAATTCATCGTGTCGATGTCCCCAGATATTGATGCAACATGGCGCTTTCCGGTGTTGATGATATCCCAAAAGTCGTCCTGGGATGAAAATAAATTGAATGGGAAGTCACAACGCTTTTCGTAAGATTGAACAAACGATGATTCATATAAGTGCCTCACTCACTTGTTTTGCACACCAAAAATAGTAATTAAGAGAAAATGTGAGCATGTAACTTTAAGACCCTTTCCTAACCATGATCCTAACCATTCCTAACCTGCGATGAAAAAGTCGACTTCCGTACGATCTAAAAGTTGTTTCTGGCCTAAGTTCCCTTTGTCTTGCATTTCATCAGGCATACAAATGGTCATAGTTGACAATGGGCCTTTATTGCAAAGCTTCTGATGTAGATGAATCAATTTAGGCAAGATTTTATTGAATTTTCTTGCTCCTTCTGAAATATAACTGAAAACAACTTCAAGTAAAGTAGCAAATATCTCCAGGACAGTATGAACCAGTGTACTGAAATAAATTGTCACATGTAAGATATCGTTTTCACTTTGAAGTAGTGATTAATAGTGAAGCAGTGAATAAAACAACATACGAAGCTATGGTTATAGGCAATTGCCCTTGTGCAAGAGGTATTCTATCGTCTAAAATAATGGCCTCTCCCAAAGGAAATGCAAAAAACAATGATCTACCTCGAGATGGGATATACTTGTTTGCCCTTTACCATACATTTCTTGTGCATTTGATGCAATTCGATGAAATGCGGAAATTGATGCTGATCGTCCCTGCAGACAAATGAAAAACATTAGCAATTTACAAATTTGAATCAGAATCAGAATTTCAGAATTTTTCTTTCTTGTAATAGCCTAACACAAAAATACATTTGTATGCCTAATTACAGCTATTACAAGAATAAACAAAACAGAAACTATTACTAATATAAGAACAGCAACATAAAACGAAAACTAAAAATACGCAGTCAAATAAAGCTATTTCGGATCTAATAATGTTTGTTTCACCCTGTCCACATTATCTAAACATTTTTCAATAAACTTTGGTATTATAGTTGACAGCTGTTTATCATTTGTTTGCATTAAAAATTCAAATCGTTGTTTATCATCCATGAATCTGAAAGATGGTTTTCGTTGAAAGGTAGCATTAAAAAGCTTTGCCCTATCTTCTTTGTTTATTTTACATGTCACAAGACAGTGTATTTCACTTTCAACTTCGTTACATACAGAGCACAGGCGATCATCTACGTTCTTTTTAGGCCGATGATACCTGCCAGTCTCTATCTCTAGACGATGGTCGGAGAGTCTAAACTTGCTGACAGCAATGCGTGTTTTCAAATCTTTGACGTTAAGCAAGTAATTTTCAATCATGACTTGTGTCTTAAAGGTGCAATATGTGCGCATTTTTGGCTGTTTCTTCAAGGCTGCTAATGTCCTCTGGTTATTGCAATCATTGATTCTCGTTACAATTTGGTTCACTAAACGGTTGTTTAAGAATTGGTTTTGCAGGAACTGGGATTCCCAGATATATCCTAACCCATGTTTGAACAAGATTTCTTTCATATAAGTTGTCCAAGGCAACTGGATACCCCTGTTTAAAATGTATACTTTTCGAAGAATGCTGTTGATTTGCCCCTTTGCAAGACGTATCCAGTTCTTTGCAGTAGATTTGAAACCCACGATAAACAGCTGTTGTCTGCCTAGTTCACATCTAGACCCAATATTTGACGTTGTTTTTTTAACTCCTAAAATATCTTTACACAGTTTAAGATTGAGCTTTTCTATAGGGTTTTGGTCGTTGAACGCTATCTTAAAACAACCCCAAAAATCAACACCATACAGTAAAATAGGTTTAACGAGGCTGTCGAAAAGATTCAAAGTTACTTCTATTTGCTGTTTAAATGTTTCTCCAAGACAATTCTTCATCTTGAAATAAGCTTTTAGACCACGCTTGTAAATTTGAAACAGACCACGCTTGTAATGTAAATTTGAAACATTAGCAATTTACAATTTGAAATTTTACTGTTCGTTTAGGTGATCTGGCCAGCTCCAAATTTGTGGATTTGATTCAAAAACAAAACACTCAGTTCAATAAAGGCGAAATCTGTTGAAGAATCGTCTTTTCGACCCTTCATCGTCTTTTCGACCCTTCAGTACTTGTGGGAGTAATCTGGTTTCTTTCTGAACAGAAATCGAGGCATTATTTTTTTGTTCACAGGTTCCCAATCAATATCTTCCTTATTTTTCAAAATGGCATCTTAGAAGCAAACAACGTGGCATATCTGGAATCAGGAAAAATTGGACGAAGCATTGAAATTATGTGTGCAATGCATTCCACAGACGAGATTAAACCTGTAGCTGAAACAAAATGCTGATGTCAGCGAACAAGAAAAGAATCAGTTGCGCAGACTCTACTTGTCTTACTCTTTTCAATTTTTTCTCACAGAGTCTGCACGCAGGCTATCTGAAACTACCTTCGGGTGCTATATGGAAAAAACCAATGGAGATGTTATTGGAAACTCTTAGTTAGCAGCTAATATAAAGAAATCGACAAATAGCTTAAAACATGAATGAAAAAGAATAAAGATTTAGTTACCTTAAATTCCAAATGATGTAACTTGAAATCTAACGAACAAAGAAAACACACGTTTAATCACAGGCAGTTGATACCATCAAAACACTGGCTTTACTCCAATTTCCAAAATTGCAGCAAAATTAAACAGTCAATGGGAAACACTGGACAGAGAACCTTGAATAATTCAAATTTATGCAAAGAAAAAATAATGTTGAATATACCTGATTTTTCTCCTGTTATTTCTTTTTCAACCTGAGTCTTTATGACATCTTTTTCTTCCTAGAAAAACACAGAATGATATATCCTTATATACAACTAAAACCAATAAAAAAGAAAAAGTAGAAATTCCAAATCAATTGCAAAGGTTTTCGTGCGATGGTTTTTCAACAAGTAGATACATATTTTGACATGAAACGGCACACAAGCAGTGTCCGCGATGGAAATGGCTGTCAAAAGATTAAAGCTTTCTTTGCAAGTAAAGATCTTACCGTCGAGAGGATGTCAAAGGGTAAAACATATTTGTAGTAAATATCTTGCAGCTTGTTAATGCGACCTTGAGCCTGTAACAACGAAAAACTTTAATTACACACAACTGACAAACAAAACCAGATTCGAAGAAACAGTAAAGAGCAAAGAGTGAAGAGAGTGTAAGTTATATAAAATCCTGATCAAGGATTTTTTAGGCCTGTTTTGAAGTATTGTTAGAAGAACCTTTAAAATCGCTCGTGACTTCAATAAACATGACTGATTTTAGCTAACAAAATGTTATCATCTAAGTCGATAGGGATGTTAGCTACGCAATAAGAATAAATTAGGGTTTTTCAAAATAAATTGGGGCGAGTGGCCGAGTGGCTTAAAAAGCTTCCGTCTGGTGACTGAAGTTAAGCCCGGTCGAGTGAGGTCAGACTCCGGATGGGTTACCTCTCGGAGGCCTGACCTCGCAATTCACCTCGCCGTCCTTCGGAAGGGACGCTAAACGAGGAGTCCCATGCCTGGATGCGGCATGCAAAGTGGCCTAAATTAGCTTCAAATAGCTATAAATCCTTTCAACCCACTTGAAATAACTTACTGGAAAAAAATTAGAAGTAATCCGATGAATAGGTAGCATGCTTGCTAGGAAACGGCTTGGAAACTTTTCTTTCCAGACTCAGTATCAGGTAAAGCAAAAAGTTCTCATCACATATCAGATCCTGATTTCATCATTATCTGGCAAGGTCAAAGTCAACTCACACAAAAAGAACCTTCCTATCCCAAGCTATAGCCTGTTGCAAATTATATGTCACCTGCAAATGCCCGCGAATAACAATAATAGAAGCATTTTGCAAAGGAATTTCGCGTCGTCGCAAATCTTTGGTGACATCTAATTTGAGATGGACTTTAGTTTCACATGGGTATGAATGACGTGGTTGAGAATCTACCGATTTTAGCATCCACGAGGATATAATTCAACGAATAATACAAATGTTTTATTCAAATCATAACTGATTCATGCTTCAAAGTACTCACATTTTTCGGGAGATGCAAAGTGTCTGCAACTTTATGCCATTTTCTTGGAGTGTTTACCTAGCAGAAGAAGGAAATGAGCAAAGATATCTAATTCAAAGGAAATACGAACAGAAGAGCATTTGCACGTGGGAGAAGTTTGACAAATTTTGCGGAACAAAATATGTGCCAAACCAGCAATCAAATGTCAGGCTTCCTTCATTGATAAAGGCTTGACCCGACACCAGGGGTGGAAAAAATAGCGGACCACAGCACCAATGGTCCCAGAAATTTTTCAGGTCTCCAGAAAGGAAGAGCAGCAAGAAAGGAGGAGGAATTGATGATGTGATTTTGTATGAAAGTCTTTAGTAAATTTGTGGGATGCTCTTCGATCAATTTAAGCTGTCTTCAGGTAAATAAATTTTCTAAAAACTGTTTGCAACCTGGGAAGTAGAAAAAATATTCAAAATTCTTCCAAGCGTATTTTTATCATGCTGTCAACAAGGAATTGATTCTTTGTTGGAGCAACTAGCTTTCACAGAAACTTTTTCCAAGAATTTTCTGGTCCCAGAAATTTAAACATTTTTTCCACCCCTGCCCGACACAGACAAACTTGTGACATCGAAACAATTCATGCTGAAATTCCTCAAACAAGGTTCAGAAAGTCCTTTGGAATGAACTGTCATCTAATTTATACATCCCAACTTAATCTATGCAATGTAGATGCCGACCATGATACCTACCTTCGCTATTCCACCCATTGACTCAAATACTTTCGACATTTGTAGCAAGTCCACCTCACAGCTTCCAATCTGCGTAAATAGACAAGGTTAACTCAAAGTATTGTGAGGAAATTGACCATCTCTTTTTCATGAAATTCAGTCCATTTTTTAACTCTTAATAATGTAAGCAAGACCACGCGGAACAGAGACTCTATACAAAGATTGTTCTCAAGTTTGGCAAATTTATCACACTATCACACTAATCATGGGTAGTTAGACACCCTGATGTGCTTCTATGGAGGAGCGCTGCAACTAATGTGTAAGCGGAGAAATAATTTATATACACTAGCTCCTCCGTAGTAGTAAATAATTTTTTCCTACGCAAAAGAACAAAGCTATGGGAATGAAGCAAAACTGCGGCGTTCAACCACCAATTGACTAACTTAAAGGGGCTCCGTCGTCAAACAGTAAACAAATCCGTAAACTCGCACGTGTCGGGGATTATCCATTGTTCATCCATTGTTCTCTGCAGTTTGTTTGGTGGCTTCACCCAAGCCACCAAAAAGTGACCGTTAAAAATCCACTTATATCCGAGCAATCGTAGAAGATATGAATGTTTGGTTTGTTCCTTAGTGAAGTACGAGGATTAATGCCCAAACAGCAACTTTCATTTTGAAAGAAATACGAAAATCCTGTGTGATATCACCTTTCGAAAAACTGCAAAAATCATCGTTTTGTTTACATTTTGACGACGGAGCCCCTTTAAACACTTCTAAAGTCTTCGATTTACAGATCTACTTTTTTAAACTAAACTTCAGACTTGTCTGGTGCTTCTTGCCAAAATGTTACCTGTGGTACAGCTTCCATTACATCTGATATATCTCCAAGGCATTTCTGAAGACATCGCAGGAATTTTGTTGTTTCTGGGTTCCTTCGAAAAATATCAAAAGTACTGTTATTGAGAAATCTTGGTTGATTCCTGAATGTGTTTAATGTTCGCTGTCAACATACAAACTTAGAGTCAAGAGCACCATAATCAAAACAAAAAGGGCTACGATTTAATGCAAATTTCGGTTTGTAAAGACACAGGGGCATCAGTGTAAATACTTTTCAATATTGTTCAATGTATTCTTTATTTCCGATGCGCAACGAATATTTTGGCCAATGCGAAGGAGAGCAGAACTTCCTCTGCAATTTTTGTTCTCCTTCACATTGGCCAAAATATTCGCTGCGCGTCGGAAATAAAGAAATATATCGAAAAATATAGAAAGTGATCCCCCTGTGGCAAAGATTTGTTGATTAAAAAGCCAACTGACTATCAACATAAATAATTTCGTACAATCACGATTTTTTCAGAACAAGCAACATATATTTCATATTTTCATATTTATTTCATTCTTTTAAGGAGGGTTGCCCTTCAGCAGAAGCTGTTTTTCAAGGGGCCCTCCAATAAAAACTTAATTACAATATACAGTTAAAATAACCTATCACTAAAAAACCATAACTTTAAAACCCTATTTACAATTATGCAATATTTACAATTGAAAGAAAAATTAACCCTTTATTGACTTTTTAAAACCATTCAGGGAGGATGCCGTCTTAGATTCAGCTGGGAGGCTATTCCATAGTTTAGCTCCCCGGAAAGAAAAGCATTTTTGCCCATTTGTTGACTTTTTCTTTGACAACCTTAAATCAGATTCAGTATTCCTGAGACTGCGGGAGGAACTTGTTGAGTTTTTGATAAAAAGGTTACACAGGTATTGTGGAGCCAAATCATTGAGCGACTTGAAGACCATCATTTTAGACTCAACATCAATGAGTTCTACGATAGTCTTCCAGCCCAACTCCTCGATAAGTTGTCTGCTTGGGGTATCAAAGCTGCTATTTTTAATTATTCTAGCAGCACGATTTTGAAGCTTTTGCAACTGGTTTATGTCTGTAGAACCAGCACAACCCCGAACAGAACAACAATATCGAAAATGGGGCTCAACAATGCCTGTGTAAAGAGTTTTCAAACTCTCCTTAGGTGATATATTAATATACCTTGAACGATCATATACCTTTCTCTCATCTTGTGCACATGTTGCAATTTTGTTCCAAAACGAATATCGTCGCTTATATTGTTCGCTGGCTGTGGAAGAAACGAATAAGAAGCAATCGAGCCATCAAACAATAAAAATGCATAATTACTAAAAGTGCCTATTACATTCCAACAAAGAAAACTAAAAAGTAACAATGTATCATCGTCAATAACAAATTGATCTCAGAGCAACATGACATCACACTCTAGCAACATTTAGAATTAGCATGAAAGCCACATATCGGGTATCCCATAAAAAGTATAAAGATTTGGTTAACTCCAGCAATGTGAATTTAGCGTTAATCAATGGCTAATCATTCTCAAAAGGTTCGTCGATAGTCAACTTGAGCATGGACACCTCGTTTGTTGGTATTGGTGCTGTGAGAGCACAAAATCTATCTTGAAAGCTCAAATTTTCGTCAACCTGCAAAGCAGAGCTTTGGCCTTTTGGCCTAAGCAAGTTCCTGAAGCACATAGAAATTGATAAGTGAAATTAATGAAAAATTAAGAAACTGCCCAATGGGTGACTGGGGGGTGACTTCTGGAAAACAGAATAACACAAGATCTAATATTGTTCAAATCTTATCAAGGCTATCGTTGATTTATATGCAATGCCTCAAGAATTTGCCTAGGACAAAAGGCTAAAAGCTCTGGTTTGCAGGCAGAGGCACATTTGAGCTTTCAAGATTAATATGTCTGCTCTCAACGCACCAATACCAACAAACGAGGTACCTATGTTCAAGTTAACTATCGAGGAACATTTTTAGAGCGATTAGACGTTGATTGAAGCTAAGTTCACAGCGCTGGAGTCAACCAAATCCGTATACATATTTTGGGACACCCGGTAGAAAAATCTCACTTTTCTTCCAATTCTTCCACTTTCAAATGTGGTATCTTTGTAGTCATTGAAAGTTGAGCTGTCCAAACAATAAAAAATGAGTATACAAACCAGATATCATTCTACATACCTGCCATCCAGCGGGCGGCACCAAAATACAGATCCCAAATTTGAGAATAAATGGCATGATCTTTTTGATATACTTCATTGGATCTCTAAATTCTTGTTCCATTGGTCGAAAAACTGGTGCTTGCTCTAACGCATTCTCGAAAGCACTTATTTCATTTTTCTTCCCTCTTACTCTTGTTTTCCTCTTGGCGCCAGAATTTCTCGCAGCTTTTACTCCATCAATATTCTCAGTCAGCTTCGAGTTCGCCTTCAGTGTACTTGAAAATGATTCTTGAGAAGTTGAATCACTTAAATACGGAGTGTTGATCTTTGGCTCTTCGCTAATCTTGGGTTGGTTGAGTGCACGTTCTACTGTGCTGGAATTCGGTGTTTTTGTAAGTTTATTGTTGATGGGTTTCAATAGTGAGTCATTCGGTGTATGATGTACCTTGTTTTTACCCTTAGCTGTTTGTTTCTTTTTGAGGCACTCAGATACCGGGTTTTTGGCTACTTCCAGTGAGTTCGTTCTTGCTGTTGCTGTTGCTGTTGCTGTTGCTGTTGCTGTTGCTGTTGATGTTGCTGTTGCTGTAACTGTGGCTTTCACGTCATCCTCATTAATCACACCAGGAGAAGCGTTGTCTTTAATTGCACTCGTATTGACGTTTTGACATGGAGAAGAGGCCGAAGAGCTGGTATCTGTGTCGTCAAAGAATTTGCTCAATCTACGAGCAGGAGTTTTCGTCACTTTTTCTGTCGGTGGGGAATCCTCATGACTCCTTCGATCAAACTGAAATAAAGGGAAAATGTACAAAGTTAGGAAAATGTTTTGATTCTTATTTGATTCATATTTTGATTCGGAGTTTCCTGCAGCCAGTGATGATACACAAAGTTTCTTGACACCCTACCTTGATAAAACACTACCCTGAAATTAGATTGGAGTAAACAGTTGAATACAGTAAAATGCCACATAAAAGAACCTTGATTTTCTTGAGGCAGCCTGAATGAGCTTTCAGGCTGCAAAAGCATTCACTTTTTAAAAGAAATATATCGAAAAATAATTCAAGTGATACAGTATGCACTGACATCTATAAAAACATATTGACACTGTACCAAGCATAAGCACCTCTTTAAGAACTTTGTAGGCTGGACTTGAATAGGGCTCAAATCTTTCAAATCTTTAAAAAGGTGGGTGTAAAATTCTATTCCATTTTTCTTTGAATTGAACGGCTTGAAAGGAACTTGTAATATTTTGCTGTAAATCTGCCGTGGAAATTTTTTGATATCTTGATTTTTTTTAAAATGGTGGCAATTTAATGATTTTTGAAAAAATTGATGGAAAATTTTGAAAACATTTAAATCATCGTAAATCCTAAACCAAAGGAGGAAAAATCATATAACTTTGAAGAAAACCATAGTTTATGAAGGCCAACAATATGGTGAAAAGCAGAAATCAGTATCTTTTCTGGTTTAGGATTTAGAAATTTGATCATGTCAAAGCCCCAAGTTTAATAAATGCCACCATTTTGAAATTATAATAGAATTTTACACCGACCTTTTTAAAGATTTGAGCCCTATGCGGTTAATCTTCTAGCAAATTACCATCTTTTAAAACAATTATGTCAGAACCTATAGAAATTTGTGCCTCTTTGATTGAGGTTCTTGTTCAAAAAGTTCCAATCATGGAATTTCAACCTCAAGGATCTAATAAAAGTAGTAGGTTCTTTTATGCAGGATTCTACAGGACTACTTCACTGTAATTCGAACAACAAAGATCAGCAAGCAATTTGTGAGTTTACCTGAAGATCACCAAAACTTTGTATCCTTGATTTACTTGCGCTGATTGGAGTGACTACTTGTCTCTTGAAGAATGGTGAAACAGGCAAATATTCATCTTCTTC